>JAMPIV010002077.1:0-749050 GCA_024509875.1 Oreohelix idahoensis
TATTTAGATCATACACTTAGGTGTACTGGATGGTAGTGTTTAGATCATACACTTAGGTGTACTGGATGGTAGTGTTTAGATCATACACTTAGGTGTACTGGATGGTAGTGTTTAGATCATACACTTAGGTGTACTGGATGGAGTATTTAGATCATACACTTAGGTATACTGGATGGAGTGTTTAGATCATACACTTAGGTGTACTGGATGGTAGTGTTTAGATCATACACTTAGGTATACTGGATGGAGTATTTAGATCATACACTTAGGTGTACTGGATGGAGTATTTAGATCATACACTTAGGTGTACTGGATGGAGTATTTAGATCATACACTTAGGTATACTGGATGGAGTATTTAGATCATACACTTAGGTATACTGGATGGAGTATTTAGATCATACACTTAGGTGTACTGGATGGAGTATTTAGATCATACACTTAGGTATACTGGATGGAGTATTTAGATCATACACTTAGGTGTACTGGATGGAGTATTTAGATCATACACTTAGGTATACTGGATGGAGTATTTAGATCATACACTTAGGTGTACTGGATGGAGTATTTAGATCATACACTTAGGTGTACTGGATGGAGTATTTAGATCATACACTTAGGTGTACTGGATGGAGTATTTAGATCATACACTTAGGTGTACTGGATGGAGTATTTAGATTATACACTTAGGTGTACTGGATGGAGTATTTACTGAAGGATGGTAGTGTTTAGATTATAGACTTAAGTGAACTGGATGGAGTATTTACTGAAGGGTTGTAGTGTTAAAATTATACATATAGGTTTGCTGGATGGAGTATTTAGTGGAGGGTTGTAGTAACAAGAACATATGGGATGGAAATTAATATAGAAAAAAGCAAGATATTGGTGAATAGCCATAAGAAACATGTTCCGACCAACGTTACGTTAAATGGGCAAACGTTAGAAGAAGTTAACACCTTTAAATATCTCGGGTCCACTATATGTAGTGATGGAAGATCAAATAAAGAAATCAAGACAAGACTTGAGATGGCCTCAGCTGCCATGACAAGGTTGAATGTGATCTGGAAAAGTAACATCAGTTTTCCTGTGAAGATCAAATTATACAAATCACTTGTATTATCTATTCTCTTGTATGGGTGTGAGGGCTGGACACTCACTGCAGATACGGAGCGAAGGATTCAGGCTTTCGAGCATAAATGTTATAGAAGAATTTTGCGCATTTGCTATAAAGAGCACAAAACAAATGTCTATGTTAGAGAGAAGATAAACACCTATGCAGGCCATCAAGAACCACTTTTGTCAATAGTGAAACGTCGAAAGCTTGCCTGGTTTGGGCATGTAACTCGTCATGACTCCCTTTCGAAAACGATCCTCCAGGGAACAGTCGAAGGTAAACGGAGAAGAGGAAGGCAAAGAAAATCCTGGGCTGATAACATCAAAGAATGGGCAGGACACGGTTTCTCCACACTTGTACGCATTGCTGAGAATAGAGAGCAGTGGAGGACCCTGTCTGCTGATGCTTCCACCATGGCACCCCTACGACCCATGACGGGTTATGGGTTGAGATGATGATGATGATGATGTAGTGTTTAAGATTATAGACTTAAGTGAACTGGATGGAGTATTTAGTGGAGGGTTGTAGTGTTTAAATCATAGACATAGGTGTACTGGATGGAGTATTTAGTGGAGGGTTGTAGTGTTAAAATCATACACTTTGGTGTACTGGACGTAGTATTTAGTGGAGGGTTGTAGAGTTTAGATCAAAGACATAGGTGTACTGGAGAGTTGTAAAGTTAAGTGTTCAGACTTAGGTGGACAGGAGAGTTGCAAAAAATATATATTATAGATGATGCAGTTTTAAAATGAGAAATGACATATATGAATTAATTAACATTTGAAATAGTGCAATATAAAACATACTAATAAAGTCTCATGCTGTTCTTTATGAGTGTTGGAAATGCTGTGAGTGATAATCATTTAAGATGTGTGTTATATCCCTAAAGGTATCACATCATTCATAACATGGTGATGTTTGTAAAGTGCACCAGAAAATCAATAACTTTATAACAGGTCAGATTATAACTAACTGTGATGATGATATACATATATAAAATATTATAATAAAAATGAAGACAAAAACACTGCCATGTTTAAAAGCAAAAATATGCTAATACTTGTAAATTGATGTGCTCCAAGAATGCACTGCCGTACCATTATTCCAATAAAAAAATATGGTTGTTATTATGCTAGTTTTAAATTTAGGAATTCATCCCTTGCATAAAATACTGCTACTATCACCATGACTTCTGACCCTTTCTGCGAGCTTTTAGTTTCTTTGAGTTAGGCTCAGCCATCATTCAGTGGATGGATTATTTCAACTAATAATTTTGGGAGGTTGTCACGAATTGCCTCCCCTGCTTTGCAGTAGTGGTCCAACAATGGCCAAAACTCAAGAGTTTCTAAATGGGTCGTCAAAGGTGTTTACCTTCGCACAAGATTACTCTTGGCAGAAATGTAGATAGAAGTGTAATGGCGCTTCTATCCGAAGGGAGCCTTCACAAGATAATTCGGAAGTCAAGAACCATGCGGCATAGCGCTGAGCAATGGTTAACTTATATCTGTCCGTCACGTTTTGTGAAGGGTTTAAACAATGGTTGTTAGCCCGTTCAAGCCCCCAGCTGAGTTAACTCTGCGAATTCCTCTTATAATGGTATAGCTCTGTTTAGAGGTAAATATATGTCTAGGTATTTATATATATATATTTTAGATATTCTGGCTCATACGTTTGCTTTCATACATATAAAAAAACTGGAGCAACATGTAACAATTTTAATAATGAATTAGTCTTTAACTGTTAAAACAAATATGGAAAATTTGGTGAAATTTTATATTGGAATCAAATTTTCTCTTCACGGAGATTAAATAGAGGGTTTTATCAATGTCCATTGCTTTCGCCTGTTAATAAGCACTTAGCTTGTCTACGTGAGTCCTGCCACTGTTGTATCATCACTTTTCTGGTGATGCAGGCACTTCTTCACCTAACTCGTCTTATGTAGGTGGTCAGTGTTGATTCCCTGCTCTGACAACTAAGGGCGTAGAAATGTCAGTCTTGCCGCTTCGTCCTCGAACGGTCTTATAGCTTCATTCCACAAACTATTGGACAAAATAGGAAACAAATTCCCCTGCTAAGAACATTTGTTTGAAGCACTCTGACAGGCTCACTCTTCCGTTGTCCACCCACCAATGTTAATCTCTCAGAAGAATTAAATTCTTGAGCACATAACGTAGCTCAATGAATATGATCACCAATATTCTTCTGTGTATTAACTGGGAAATGTGTTTGGACAGCGTGAATAATGATTTGTGCCTGAATTAACATTAACAAGTTACATAAATCTCACAAAATGATATGCTACAATTAAGGCACATATGATGTAGTCATCACTCATCACTGCTCCAGCCAGAGTCTGGGGTCACCTCTGCTGTCGGGTTTTCCCACACGACTAGCAAGAAACAATCACCAGCACTTGCTGTAGTGGTTCATGAATATGCTCTTTTCATATGTTGAGGTTGCCAGCCTAATTTATAACCACAAAGCAAGAAACATGTCAAATTTCACATTTGTAAAATAAATGTTCACAACTTACCCCAAAGTTTTGGGTTATACAATCTCCTTGCACAGCTTTGGATAGACACAGCTCTGTATTAGAAGCTTCGAAATCACTTTGGTCTGGGAAAATTAGAGTTAATTCCTCTGATGGCGGGTGTTCTGCGAAATCACTTGGCCTGGGAAAACTTGTGTTTAATTCCTCTATGACTTGTGATTCAATTCCTGGGTTTCCAGTCTTGTTATTTTAAAGTCCTGGTCCCTTAAGTATCCAGTCTCGGTATTTATAAAGGCGTGCTTACTTTTTAAGGTTTTAAGTTTCCCAAATACTTTGATCTGTCACTTATAAGTATGGAATTCTCGGTCCGATCCTTCTCTTTCTGGCTTTTTGGGAGTTGCTTGTTTGAATTTGAGAAGCTGTCTGTTCTGTGTCTCTGAGTTTGTTAGATTATATCTCTCATTTCTCAGTTCAATCACAGATTATGTTTCCCGGCAACCTTGCCAATGAGATTCATTGTATATTCCATCTCTCACTTCAATCCAATCGTAGCTCTTTTTCGCATTACGTGGGTTGGGGTGTTTAATTCAGAAAATCCCCCATGTGTTTTAAATATTAAATTTAATATCCAACGTATGACCTCTTTATAACAAGACGTAATATCTTCCGCTGATATCTTTTGTACTCTCACAAACAAATGTATGAACTGATTACCTGGAGTAATGTCTTCCACCAAGATGTCTACCCAGACAGATTATCTGCGCTAATCACAAACAGTGATGGGCCCATGAAACTATTATCTCATCACCGGTGTTTTTCACCCGTCCCTCGGGCTGCTTCCTTAGATAGCAATCTGGCTTTCTGTGCATGTTCGTGCCATGCCACGTTGCACAAACAACTGACGTCTCTTTCAAAGGTGGCCAGACTGCTTGAATGAGATAAGCGTTATCGCTCACTGACCGGTGTTAATGACTGGGTATTGTTACGATAATACCCCAGTTCACCTGCTGGAATGTAAATAATTCTGCGTGTAAAGCAGATACTTCTTGCTACTAGATTCTGATTGTGAGTAAAATAATGAATGAAAGGGCAAAAAATTGCCAAATAATAAGCGATCGGAGAGAAAAATGAAGAAGAAGAAATGATACTGCCGTAGGGCTGAAGGTATGAGAGAGCCACCAAAAGAACACGTTCAGACATTTTGTGACAGAGGGGAAAAAAAACCTAACACAAATTTACAAAATTATTATTTAAAAATTGGTAGATCAATGGTAATAGATCAGGGTTTTATTGAAAAATAAAGTAGCGAACGTCAACTGTTGGTATAAAGTACTGTATGGATTTACTCTAGAATCAGAAATGATTATTTTTTTATAATTATGAACACAGCATAGTATTTAATTTATCTGAAATATATAAAAGGAGAAATGATAAATGGAAAGACTAGAAGAATAATAAAAAATGAAACAAAATTAGAACAAAAAGCAAACAACAGCAGCAAACATTTCACCAAATTATGAACACAATATTGAATACTTAGCAGGGACCGAAGATGCAGCAACAGTGATAAATGCAGTTAGCGACCCATAGCTTGACTGTTTGCGTCAGGGTCAGCAAACCAGAGCTGACCAAGACCCTACTCCACCTCCAAGTGGTGGTCCTGGAAACAGGCTGCATCACTGCAGTCTGGCTGAGAGAGTAGGGATCGAAGAGGGAAAGCTGACCCGGTCCCAAAAATGCCATGCTGAAACCGGATGTGTCGGGCCGAAAAGCGCAAATATCGCAGCTTTGCTGTAAACGGCGACACAACATAACAAACGTCCTTTTCAGGACGATCGCAGAAGAAGAAGAAGCAGAAGAATACTTAGCATATTTTTGAAGTTCTCACGGTAGTTGCAAGCATGGTTGATGATAGATAGCTAAACAAAAATGCACCTCGTCTTGCTGAGCACCCAGAATGAATGAGAATTTATGTAGCAAAATTGTTGATTATAAAAGGATTTGATTGGTTGGGTTGCTGGATGAGATCTCATTTTAAAAACAAACATTGATGAATCCTGGGATTTTAAAACAAATGGTTTTAAAAATAAAAATATGCACCTGAAGAATTTAAGTGAATCTTAATTGGTGGACTGGAGAGTTGATGAGTTTGTAGACTTAGGCGGACTGGAGACTTGTAGTTTTTAGTTTGTAGAGTTAGGACTTGCAGGTTCTTCTTCTTCCTTCTTCCTTGTTCGTCCTGAAAAGGACATTGGTTGCATTGTGTCTGTTTACAGCGGAGCTGCGATATCTGCGCCTTTCGGCCGGCACATCTGACTTCAGCATGGCATTTTTTGGGACCAGGTTTGCCTTCCCACTTCGATCCCTACTCTCTCAGCCAGACTGCAGTGGTGCAGCCTGTTTCCATGACCACCACGGGGAGGTGGAGTACGGTCTTGGTCAGCTCTGGTTCGCTGACCCTGACGCAAGCAGTCAAGCTATGAGTCGCTGACTGCATTCTCTATTGCTGCGTCTTTGGGTCCCGGACTTGCAGGTTGAGTTGTAATGTACAGTCTATAAACTTAGGTGGGTTGGAGAATTGTAATATTTAGTTTGTAGACTTAAATTAGGGGGAGAGTTATAATGTTTAGTTGGTAGACTTAGGGCTTATAGGGAGAGTTGTAAGTAATGTTCATTTTGTAGGCTTAGGAGATTGAAAGAGTTGTAATGTTAAGTTTGTAGACCTAGGTGAATGGGAGTGTGTATTGTTATTGTTGATCAGAATCAACATCACTGCCCTTAGGACCAGCCCACAGGTGCTCAGTCTCCCTCAGTAAATGTCAAAGGATATGAATACTAACTGTTCCTGTAGCATACTGGTTGTATACACGCCGGGCATCCTCTCATATGTCCATCTCTGCTAGTCTACGTTTGATGCCTAATTCCAGCAATCTTAACCTTGTTGATTCATCAATTGCAGTGTTGTTCTCTAACACGCGATAACTAATCGTCTTAAATATTTCTCACATATCTATATCCATTGTCCCCCCTGTTGGTGCTCTCGAAGCTAGTCTGTCAGCTGTGTCATTACCGTGCTCTCCTGCATGACTAGGACAGTAGATCCACACCAGTTCCTGAAGATTTGAGGTTTCTATGGGTGTTTTCCTTTTGTTCTGGAGCCATCAATTTTGGACCTTCCAAACCATGAACTGAGAGTCTCATACAATAACTATCCTGGTTGAAGTCAGTGTTTATACTTAGGAATGGGAGAGTTGGAGTGTTCATTATGTATACTTAGGTGAATGGGAAAGTTGGAATGTTCAGTGTCTATACTTAGGTGAATGGGAGAGTTGGAGTGTTCAGTGTTTATATGTAAGGGAATGGGAAAGTTGGAGTGTTCAGTGTGTATACTTAAGTGAATGGGAGAGTTGGAGTGTTCAGTTGTATACTTAAGTGAATGGGAGAGTTGGAGTGTTCAGTGTGTATACTTAAGTGAATGGGAGAGTTGGAGTGTTCAGTGTGTATACTTAGGTGAATGGGAGAGTTGGAATGTTCAGTGTGTATACTTAGGTGAATGGGAGAGTTGTTTAGTGTTTATACTTAGGTGAATGGGAGAGTTGGAATGTTCAGTGTTTATACTAAGGTGAATGGGAGAGTTGGAGTGGAGTGTTCAGTGTTTATACTAAGGTGAATGGAGGAGTTGGAGTGTTCAGTGTGTATACTTAGGTGAATGAGAGAGTTGTTTAGTGTTTATTCTAAGGTGAATGGGAGAGATGGAATGTTTAGTGTGTATACTTAAGTGAATGGGAAAGTTGGAATGTTCAGTCTCTATACTTAGGTGAATGGGAGAGTTGGAGTGTTCAGTGTTTATAAAGTGAATGGGAGAGTTGTTTAGTGTTTATACTTAGGTGAATGGGAGAGTTGTTTAGTGTTTATACTTAGGTGAATCGGAGAGTTGGAAAGTTCAGTGTGTATACTGAGGTGAATGGGAGAGTTGGAATGTTCAGTGTTTATACTAAGGTGAATGGGAGAGTTGGAGTGGAGTGTTCAGTGTTTATACTAAGGTGAATGGGAGAGTTGGAGTGTTCAGTGTGTATACTTAGGTGAATGGGAGAGTTGTTTAGTGTTTATACTTAGGTGAATGGGAGAGTTGTTCAGTGCGTATACTTAGGTGAATGGGAGAGTTGGAGTGTTCAGTGTGTATACTTAGGTGAATGGGAGAGTTGTTTAGTGTTTATTCTTAGGTGAATGGGAGAGATGGAATGTTCAGTGTATATACTTAGGTGAATGGGAAAGTTGGAATGTTCAGTGTCTATACTTAGGTGAATGGGAGAGTTGGAGTGTGTTCAGTGTTTATACGTAAGTGAATGGGAGAGTTGTTCAGTGTTTATACTTAGGTGAATAGGTGGGTTGGAGTGTTCAGTGTTTATACTTAAGTGAATGGGAGAGTTGGAATGTTCAGTATTTATACTTAGGTGAATGGGAGAGTTGGAGTGTTCAGTGTTTATACTTAGGTGAATAGGAGAGTTGGAGTGTTCGGTGTTTATGCTTGGTGAATGGGAGAGTTGGAGTGTTCAGTGTTTATACTTTGGTGAATGGGAGAGTTGGAGTGTTCAGTGTTTATACTCTGGTGAATGGGAGAGTTGGAGTGTTCAGTGTGTATACTTGGAGAGTTAGAATGTTCATTGTGTACACTTAGATGAAAGGGAGTTATTGAAATGTCTGATCTTCCAAGGCGTAAGAGGCATTTACTTTCATTACTACTCACACTATTGTTTTGGAAATTATGATACAGTTCTTCTTCTTTGATCCTTAGCATCCGACCGTCAAAGCAGTCAGTGGCCATTACACTTGGTGGCGTCTTGTAGGGCAACAACAAATTGATTCTACTTTGCTCAGTCGGCGGCCACCCTTCGTACAGTGCCCCAACTCTGGTTAATTCTTTGCATCTCAGCCTCCACAGTCCTCCGCCAAGTTGTTTTTGGTCGGCCTCTCTTTCGTTTTCCTTCAGGGGTCCATAGCATAGCTGTTCTTGTGATGGCATTGGGGTCTCTTCTGAGGACATGACCAACCCAGCTCCAGCATCTGCCAGCTATGATGGTGTGCATGTCCTCTTGCTTGCTCTGAGTAAGCAGATCTTGGTTGGTGATGGTATTCGGCCAAAAGATTCGGAGAATTTTTCTTAGGCATGTTGTGTGAAAAGAGGATAATTTCGACATTTCCTTCTCTGTAACTCTCCAGCTCTCCGCGCCATAGAGAAGCACAGAAAGCACACAGCTCTGATATAATTCTAATTTTGTGCTTGTGCTGTACTGAGAGGACTTCCAGATGTTGTTTAGACTAAAAAAGGCTGTTCTTGCTTTGTTCATTCTGTTGTTGATGTCTTTGCTTGCATGACCTCTGTCTTCTTTAGGTTGATGTTCAAGCCCACCTGCTGGCTATACTTATTAAGTCTATCCGTTTTTTCCTGGATGTGTTGATGTGAATGTGCTAGCAGTGCAATGTCATCTGCATATTCCAGATCTTCCAATGTAGAAAATGTTGTCCATCTTATTCCTCTTGGATTTCCCTCTGTTGTCTGGTGCATCACCTAGTCTATGACTGTTAAAAATAGAGTGGTTGATAAGGGGCATCCCTGTCATACTCCTGTCTTCACTTCAAAGGTTAGGTTGCTCTACCCAATGCAACACGTAAAGTTGGCATAAAGGCTTTTTATGATTGACACTATGCAGCTTGGAATTCAATAAGCCCTCGCTATTTTCCATAAACTGTCCCTATGTATACTGTCAAAAGCCTTTTCAAAATCAACGAAATTAATGTACAGCTGTCTTTGCCATTCTGAGCACTGCTCTATAATGTTCCTGAGGGTAAATATATGATCCACACATCTTCTGTTCTTTCTAAATCCTGCTTGTTCTTTCCTCAGTTTGTGGTCTACTGCTCATGTGAATGGGAGAGTTGGAGTGTTCAGTGTTTATTCTTAGGTGAATGGGAGAGTTGGAGTGTTCAGTGTTTACACTTAGGTGAATGAGAGAGTTGGAGTGTTCAGTGTTTATACTTTGGTGAGTGGGAGAGTTGGAGTGTTCAGTGTTTATATGTTGGTGAATGGGAGAGTTGGAGTGTTCAGTGTTTATACTTTGGTGAATGGGAGAGTTGGAGTGTTCAGTGTTTATACTTAGGTGAATGGGAGAGTTGTTCAGTGTGTATACTTGGAGAGTTGGAATGTTCATTGTGTACACTTAGATGAAAGGGAGTTATTGAAATGTCTGATCTTCCAAGGCTTGAGAGGCATTTACTTTCATTACTACTTACACTATTGTTTTAAAAATTATGATACAGTTATAGTACTATATTTCTGCATGTTGTAATAACAGATAGTCTCATGCAGATACTGCCATAAGGTAGTCAAGGGTTAGATGTCACTGTACTAATCTGTCAGTACAGTGCACTAGTACTACTTATAAATCTATCAGTACTACATGTACATGTACAAGTACTACTTATAAAAATATCAGCACTGCTTATAAATGTATGAGTACTACTTATAAACATATCAGCACTACTTATAAATGTACAAGTACTACTTATAAATATATCAGCACTACTTATAAATGTTTGAGTACTACTTATAAACATATCAGCACTACTTATAAATGTACCAGTACTACTTATAAACATATAGAGCACTACTTATAAATGTATGAGTACTACTTATAAACATATAGAGCACTACTTATAAATGTATGAATCCTACTTATAAACATATACAGCACTACTTATAAATGTACCAGTACTACTTATAAACATATCAGCACTACTTATAAATGTACAAGTACTACTTATAAACATATCAGATCTACTTATAAATGTACAAGTACTACTTATAAACATATCAGCACTACTTATAAATGTATGAGTACTACTTATAAACATATCAGCACTACTTATAACTGTACAAGTACTACTTATAAACATATACAGCACTACTTATAAATGTTTGAGTACACTTATAAATCTATCAGTACTACGTGTAAATGTATGAGTACTACTTATAAATCTATCAGTAATAATAATAATAATAAATTCTTTAAGCGCCAAACACGGCGCATAAGGCAGAAACCAGTGCTCTCCAGGTTGTTCTATCAGTACTATGTGTAAATGTACTAGTACTACTAATAAATCTATCAGTACTTACTTACTTAGTCGTTCCCCTTCTACCGTGAGGTGTAGAGGTAAATCTATCAGTACTACATGTAAATGTACTAGTACTACTAATAAATCTATCAGCACTACATGTAAATGTACTAGTACTACTAATAAATCTATCAGTACTACGTGTTGTTATTGATCCAGGGGGGCTTGGGCTCTCGCCCTTCGGCCCAATGCCATGTAGTTGTGATATGTGCATGTTTTCGCAAGTTGTTTTGTTTCTCCATACAAGGTGTTCCACTTATCTGGCCTCGGAGGAAGGAGCATTTTCCTAACATCGAGTTCTGGGCACTTAAAAAGATGGTGGTCAACAGTTTCGTATGGGTAGTTACACAGCTGACACTCTGGAGAGTGTTGTGGTTGGATTCTGTTCAAGTGACTGTTGAGTGGTATGTGTTGTGTTCTGAGCTGAAAAATGGTGCTCTGATCCCTCCTTGTAAGATGACCAATGTTGTCATTAGGATCAGGACCGGCCTTATGTCTGTAAACCTCTCTCCCGGTGTTTCCCATGGCCCATCTGTTCAGCCAAGTTTCTTTGTTTGATGTTCATATGTGTGATTTGGCTATTTTGAGAGTTATTGCTGTGAGTGGTTGTTCTTGTCTTGTTCCTTTTTTTGCTAATCTGTCTGCTCTGTATTTCCTGGTGTATTTGAGTGACCAGGGATCCACTGCATAACTGTTCTGATGCCATAGGAAGTGATAAGCTGATCAGCATCCAGGATTAATTTGGCTAATTCAGTTCTACAATGTCCACTGCCTTCCAAAGCTTGAAGGGCAGACATTGAGTCAGTATTGATGATGATGTTTTGAGCCTTTGAGGGAAAGGCATCGAATACAGTTTCCAGTGCAATGATTTCAGCTTCGAAGTTGGAGCAAAACTCCCCGCATGCATCAAACAGCTCGTCGGAGGATCCATCTGGGTAACATATGTAGACTCCATAACCTGCTTTGATGGTGGCCTTAAATGCAGATCCGTCAGTATAGACATGCAACCATTCTTTAGGGTAGGCATCAATGGTTCGTTGTGATGCACTCATAAGACTGAATGGGTCGGAGTGTTTGGTTGTTCCATCTACTAATTTTATTTGTACTTCTGGTGTTTTTAAGCAAGTATGTGGTGGATATGTGACTGCACTATTTACTGATTATGTGTCCGTGGGTAAGTCGTTAATGATTGGGTCACTTCTGTATAAATACTGTGTGACAGTTTGCAGGTTAGTTTACTAGCCGTGCGCTAGAGATATTTATTCTTGTAGATGTACAACAGGTTCGTTCGTCTCTCGATAGTTGTTATTGTGTGCTATAGTGGTGTACTAATTAATAGAACTGGAACTTTGAACTCAACTTGACAAAATCTGCATAATTCAGCCGAGTCAAATAACATAGTTTATTTACATAAAACATAATGAACAAATGCAGCTGGTACCAGATCAATTTCTTTCATTTGAAGGTGGTTTCTATATGTACCAGTTTTTTTCCGTCTCTCACTATAAGCGTGTGAGATACAAAAATCCTGTGTGGCTTCATGACCTAGGTTACCTTGACCTTCTTCTCCATAACGTTCAGTAAAAGTAGTTGAGCCTCTGTTTTCTTAACTAAATTTGATATTTCTCCATCTTCTAACCTTTCAACTGATTTTATAGCAGTTCTTCGGTTTCTTCCCCTAACAAAATAAATTCTAGCTGGGGACTGAAAATGGAGATGTACTTACTTCAGTTACTATCTTACTCAGTCTTTTTTCCTAGTTCAGAATATAGCAACTGCCGTTATTCTGTTCTGTGAAGGATAGCATTAAACTTTATCACAACCTAACTTCATTTTGAAGAATTTCAAGAATCAAAACTTAGAAATGCCTTTATTGTTCTGCGTAAATGATGCCGCTCAAAAATGGCTTCTCAACACACATGTACAGACACAACCTTTGCAGAGGCCTTCTATCCGGAACTCTGCTTAGGATTTTAAAATTTTTGTTAGCTGGAAGGTGGTGTGAGTTCTTGCCACTGTCGATGATTTCGATTGATGCTACTAAAATGTACAAACTTATTTCATTGTGCACGGATAATTCTGGGGTAGTAGGCCTTACTGCCACAGTAAATTCTGTACTATTTTCTGTATATCTTGTCTTCTTTCTGGGAGGTGGTATCTGTGCTGAATTTCATGGACATGTAAGACTGACTTGTGTTTTATTCTTTGCTTGTGTTCCCAGTTTCAACAAGGTGTCTATTGGGGTGGTTTCGGTTCATTCTCTTACATCTTTCACAGACTTCTAAAACAGCTTTTTCCCTCCGCAACCCTAGGGATTCCACATTTGTGTGTATTTCACATGCAGCAGTTAGGGTTGATCTCATTGCTCCACTAATTAATCGAAGGGCATTACTTTGAACTCTGTCAAGAGAGTCTAGGTTTCTCTTGGAGCAGGTTGTAAGCAGTGAGTTGTTGTATTCTGTCGCAGAACGGACATAGCCAAGTGATAACTCCATATTGGCCACCATGTTGATATGTGTGTGTTGTAAATGGTGGTTGGTTATCACATTGAGAAGAGTAGAATGGTCAACTTGAACCGACACAGTGTTGGGCATACAAGTCACCTTGTCCATCAAGTATTGAGGCCCTGACAAGGGACATTGTTTATGTTGAATGAAAGTGCAAATGTACGTTATGCGAATGGGTGGTACTGTTCTGCAAAGTTGACGAATAATCAGGCACTCATTCACTCATGTATGAAAGTCAATGATGTCTGGAACTACTGTTGATAATTTCACACATTTAATAGGACGCAAACTCTGACGACACATTTACAGTCACTGGAAACAGGTTGTCAAAAACATCACATGCTTGACAAAATGGTCTACGACATCAAATATGCATTCGTATAGAATGAGGATACAACAGAACGTTCGTAGCTATTCACTCAGGGTTCTGGCTGTATAACTGTCAAGTTTAACTGACTGATCGCGTCAGTTAATGTTTACAAATGTTTATAATCAATGGCTCCCTGACAGAACCTCTTCTGTCGAAGAATTACAAGCCGTAAATCAGTAGGCGTATGTGACGACAATCTTAAACCACAGTAGCGGGTTACCATAATAGTCAGATCTCTGTACCATCATCAGATAATAAGGCATTCCTGTTCTCCGAACGATGATCCGCTTAGGCAAAGGCGGGACCCAAAATGGCTTCTATCTCCAGTGAGCATCGCTCACTGTAAAGATGCATAATGAAGCATAAGTAAAGGGCTCTGTTCATAAACATCGATACTACTGTGTAGATAATATATATAATAATGCAATGTACATAATAGATATGGTGCTGCTAGCACAATGTCGTCAATAACGAATTCAGCCCACTCATGTGCAGACCATATCCCTGGCTGCAGATCTAGGCATAACGAAAAGTTCAGTAAATGTCTTTCGTTACCTTAACATCCTAGAAAATACTAGAAAAATAGCACACGCCCTTCTTCGGCGTAAAGAATAGATTCTGGGGAGGAACATAGACATAATAGTCACACAGTAGACGTCGCCTTCCCCCCTAGAATTACACAGAGCACGAAATCAACATACCTCTGTCCGGCATCAAACACAAGACGTCGACATGACGGAAGTCTCTCTCGACTACCCCTATTTGACGCATGCGCAGAAAAACGCGTGACCCCCAGAGTTCAACTCAAGATGGGCCGACGTCAAAAAGACAATAAGATACAAGACTAAATCGCCTTAAAAGACAGGAATAAACCTCAACTTAGGTTATAAACATTCCCAGAAAGACTGATCTGTTCTGACCATACAAGAACAATAATTCGACGTAAATCTTAGTATTCATATGCCAGGTTACGACCCAAGAAAAGATAACCAGCATAATAAAATGTACCATCAACTCAATCAAGGGTTATGTACCTTTGACTAACAACAAAAAGTGTTAACAGCCAAATAAATATCTTTCTATATATATCTCTATATTCATTGCCTACAAAAAATCTGTGCGTAACACCAAGGTACAAGCCTCTCAAAGTATACTTGTCTGATCCCCATGTAGTGCCAGCAAGCCTCTTCAATGGTTGTAATCGCCTCAGTGCTTTGATCTTTATATTCTCAATATGGTTCTTGAGGTTGAGACTCTGATCAAGTGTGACTCCAAGATATGTGGGATGTTCTTCTTTTGTCACTTGGTGTTTGTCTAGCCACAGGTTGATATTCTTTTTGGCTACTTTATGGCTTTTGGTAAAGATAGTGTACACAGTCTTTGTATAGTTGACCTTTAGTTTTCACGTTTAGTAGTACTCATGCAGTCTTCTAAGGTCTTCGTTTAGCTCATGACTCTGCTATATTGCCAGGTCATCAGCGTATAGAGCTTTTTTGGCTTTGATCTGGTCAGCTAAGATTGATATAGATGAGAAATAGAGTGCAGCTTAAAGATAAGCCTTGCAGTAAGCCCTCCTCTAAGACTTCTTTAGATGAGATTGCATCGTTAATCTTTGTCTGGATTGTTCGATCAATCAAAAAATACTTTATCCAGTTGAATAACTTGCTATGTATTCCCATGCCAATCATCTTCATTAGTAGGAATTTTCTCCATGCACGATCATAGGCCTGCTGGAGGTCAAAGAAGATGGCCACAGTATGTTTCTAATTTTTTTTTTTTTTTTTTTGGCACACTCCTGCTATGACTCGAGGCGAAATCTCAGGTTAGTATGTCTAACTTGAGACTGATTTTTACATGAGTATCTCTTTTTTTCTTGTACAGAGACAGGTGTCCCTCACCATTCAGGCAGATACTCGAAAATTTCGGAGGTACCCATTAGAGTTGGGTCAGTGCAAAAGCCGCCAGTCCCTGGTCGACGATACGCTTTTAAATGTTCTCGCCAGGGCTCGAGTTAATCCAGTCCAAATCCCGGTCGACGAAAATGTTCAAATTTACTCGCCCGTGTTTGATCCTGGGTCACCCGGTCGCCAGCGCAGTTTGTTAACCACTAACCAGCGCTGCTCCCCCGTTTCTTATTCTGAAAGCCATCATAAATTCTTTGCGACAACCGGAAAAGCTGGTATTCTGTGCAGCTGCTGGTTCTGAAGCCTGCCTGTTCATGACACACAATACTGGAACTCTCAAGGAACCAATAGAGACGTGTGTTTATCATTCTTTCAGCAATTTTGCCCAAGCACGATGTTAGAGATATCAGGCGATCGCTTTTGGGGGTGGTTATGGTGGTGAGTCTGCCATCACCGGTGTCAATACCTTGTCGAGGTATGGCGGCTTGCGTACCATGATTACCCCCAGAGCTATGCCAGCGGGAGTTTTACTCCTGGAAGGTTCTACCAAGCTGGACAGGTTTGCGCGGGCAGGAGTCAGAGGTCCTCCAGGTTGAGGGTCTTAGCATAGGGCTGACACCCCTGTCTATGTAAAAATAATTGAAGTTATGGAAACAACAACGAATAAACAAACTTTGCTGCGGGACGGACATCTGGAGTCTGAGGCTCGTATGACTGTCAGTGGTGAAAGCCGAAAGGAAGCCACTGACATGAGAATGGACGTCCTGACCGCAAAACATGGGAATGTCAGGACAATGAATGAGACAGGTAAACTAAAACAGGTCACGGCAGAAATGGAAAACGAAAGAGAGGCCGACCAAAAACAACCTGGCGGAGGACTGTGGAGGCTGATATGCAAAGAATGAACCAGAGTTGGGGCACTGTATGAAGGATGGCCACCGACCGAGCAAAGTGGAATCAATTTGTTGTTGCCCTACAAGACGCCACTAGGCGTGATGGCCACTGACTGCTTTGACGGTCGGCGGCCAAGGATCAAAGAAGAAGATGGTGGTGAGTAGTGGTTTGTAATCACTTCCTATGTCACCCAGAACCTGAAATTGACTAGAGTCTGTTAGATGGTCAAGTCAGGTTGGCTGAGAGAGAGGTGGACCCTGTGCAGCAGAGTTGGTGGGGACTCTGTTTCCTGTAATACTGACAGGTTAGTTGTTTCACAGGTCTCTTAAATGTACCTTCCTGTACTGTTGTGATTAGGATAACCCCAACCGGGTGAGTGTCCGTTGAAGTCACCGACAAGAAGGGTTTTGTGAAACTGTGTCTTGTTTAGTTCTGGTTGCATGTTGTCTGAGGTGGGCTGTACACATTGTATATATACTACTCGTCAAAAGTCAAGGGCCACTTAGAAAAACCTTGGTTGAAACCATAAAACAAATCTGATATAAACGTAATTGGTATCAGTCAAAACGGCATTTATAATAATAATAATAGCCCCTTCAGTCATAACTGACTATGGGAATGCGCCCCTGAGGTGACAGCCCTCAGCTGCTTATTTTCCTGGTGCTCCTTTCGACGTTTTCTCCTCACCTCTGCTTCTTGTGTGAGCCTCTCTTCGCCCAATCTGAGGTGGCGCCGTAAATAGCATCGCCACTTAGTGCGATCGGCAGCTTCATCCTCCCATGTTGCTGGATCCATGTCCAGTGCCCTCATATCTCTCTTGCACACATCTTTGAACCTCAGCTGTGGTCGCCCAACTGTTCTCTTGCCATCTGCTAATTGTCCGTAGAAGATATCTTTTGGGATGCGACCATCTTCCATGCGGCGAACATGGCCAAGCCAGCGAAGTCTGCGCTGTCTAAGAAGCGTATACATACTTTGAAGGCCAGCACGTGACAACACCTCGACATTTGTCACTTTATCTTTCCACGAGATGCCGAGGATGCGGCGTAGACACCGCAAATGGAAGGTATTGAGCCTTCTTTCTTGCTTAGCATAGGTCGTCCAGGTCTCGCTGCCATATAGGAGTGTGCTGGTGACGCAGGCATTATATACCGCAGCTTTGGTCTTCATTGTGAGTTTAGAGTTTCCCCAAACACGCGATGTGAGGCGGGCAAAGGTAGCTGCAGCTTTGCCAATGCGGCTGTCGATTTCTGTATCCAGTGAGAGTTTGTCATTGATGGTAGACCCTAGGTATGTGAAGTGGTGCACCACTGCCAATTCATAGTTATCGATAGTGATAACTGGTGCAGCACCCACATCCTGACTCAGCACATTCGTTTTCTTTAGACTTATTGTGAGGCCAAAGTCCTTGCATGCTTTAGTGAAGCGATTCATCAAGCTCTGAAGCTCCTGTTGGCTTTGAGTGACGACTGCAGCATCATCAGCGAACAACAAGTCTCTTATAGTGACCCTTCTGATTTTTGTTTTTGCCTTCAGCCTTGAAAGATTAAACAGACGGCCATCTGACCTAGTGTGAAGGCATATTCCTTCAGTTGCATCTCTGAATGCATGTTTCAAGAGTAAGGCAAAGAAGATTCCGAAGAGGGTCGGAGCCAGAACACAGCCTTGTTTAACGCCACTTCGTATATCAAAGGGCTGTGACGTGCTTCCAGCATATTGGACTGTTCCCTTCATGCCGTCATGGAATGACTTTATCATTTCCAGCATTTTAGAAGGGCAGCCTATTTTCAGGAGGATTTTAAAGAGTCCATCCCTACTAACCAGGTCGAATGCTTTTGTGAGGTCTATAAAGGCGATATATAATGGTCTTTTCTGCTCTCTTGATTTTTCCTGAAGCTGGCGGAGAGAGAAGATCATGTCTGTTGTTGATCTGCCAGCTCGGAATCCACACTGTGACTCTGGATATATGCGCTCAGCTAACTTGTGTAGTCGCATTAAGATGACTTTGGCAAAAACCTTACCAACAATACTAAGAAGAGAGATGCCTCTGTAGTTATTGCAATCACTTCTGTCTCCTTTATTTTTATACAGTGTTACAATCTTGGCATCTCGCATGTCTTGAGGAATAGTTGTCTCTTCCCAGCACTGGCACAGCATCCTATGCAGGGGATGTAATAGCGTGCTCTTACAGCATTTGATTAAATCAGGAGGAATCCCATCACTGCCTGGTGCTTTGCCAGAGGCCAAGCTATCAATGGCCTTGCTGAGTTCCTCTAATGTTGGTTCGGCATCCAGCTCCTCCATAGTTGGCAGACTGTTGACACCATCAAGGGCTGCAGGCGTAACGGTATTGTCTCTAGCGTAAAGCTCAGAGTAGTGCTCGACCCACCTCTCCATCTGCTTACCCTTATCGGTTAGCTTCTCTCCGCTGATGGTTTTTAGCGGTGCCGTCTTACTTTTATGGGGGCCAAGTGCTTTCTTTATACCGTCATACATTTGTCTAATGTTGCCTGTTTGCGCTGCGATCTGGATGCTCTCACTGAGCTGGAGCCAGTAGTCATTTGCACAGCGTCGAGCAGTTTGTTGAACTTTGCTTCTCGTAGCCCTCAGGATCTGTAGGGTTCTGGCACTCGGTGAACGTTTGTATTCATTCATAGCACTGCGCTTAGCTTCAATGACAGGTGCCATCACATCTGATGAAGCATCAAACCAGTCATTTGACTTTGCTGTTTTCTTACCAAAGGTGGCAAGTGCAGTACTTTGAATGGTGTTCCGTAGATGCTCCCAGTTCTCTGTAATAGTATCACCATGCTGAGGGCTACTGAGCACTTTCTCGAAGGTCGCAGTGAATTGAGCGATCATGAAAGGGTCTGACATCTTGCTGGTATCAATGCGTGGTTTCCCTTCATGTCTGACACGATAGAGTTTTCTTGGTTGTGCTCTGATTTTGCAGCAAACCAAGGAGTGATCTGTATCACAGTCTGCACTATGGTACGAGCGCGTGGAGAGCACAGACCTGAGGAGTGGCCTTCTGACGAGAATCAGGTCAAGTTGGTGCCAGTGCTTGGATCGTGGGTGTCTCCATGACACCTTATGCTGGGGTTTTGTCTAAAAGTAGGTGTTGGTCACGCAGAGGTCATGGTGGACGCACAACTCTAAGAGCCGTTGTCCATTTTCATTCATCTTGCCAATACCAAACCTGCCCAGACATGAAGGCCATGAAACATTATCGGCACCCACTCTAGCGTTAAAGTCACCAAGGAGAACAAGCTGTTCTTGCCTAGGTATGCTTTTGATAATTGCTGTTAGATTCTCGTAGAACTCATCTTTAGCTTCTGAGGCAGAGTACAGAGTAGGAGCATACACACTGACAAGGGTGATGGGACCTGTGCTAGTTTGCAGGCGGAGCGTTAACAGGCGTTCTGATCCATTCTCGCCTGGTTCAACCATTTTAGTTAGCGATTTTTTGACCGCAAAACCTACTCCGTGTTCTCTAGCTTTATTAAGATCTTTCCCTTGCCAATAAAATGTGTAGTCCTTCTCGCTCACCGTTCCAGAGCCCGCCAGGCGCGTTTCCTGAAGTGCAGCTATATCCACCTGAAGTCGTTTAAGCTCATCATTAATTATGGCTGTCTTCCTTACATCGTTTACATCCTGTAGGTTTTCGGATAGTCCAGTCAACATAGTCCGGACGTTCCAGCATCCCAATCTGAGAGTTTGCTTATTTCTATTTTTTCGATAATTGCTTGGTGCAAAATTTTCTGTCCACAGTTCGGGTTTGACCCTAATCCCCATGCACCCAATGGGGAAAGCAGACAGTGGCGGGACAACACCTTATTGACTGGGGGCTGCCCAGCTTGAAGCGGGCGGTAGCTGTCCAGTGAGATCCTAGAACCTCTCCCACTGTCGGAAGTAGCCCCTGGCGCCATGCCCTACGCCAATTGGGCAAAATGCTTATAACCGGTAACTGCTACTTCCCGTGTTTTGCCGACACCTATAGGGTGAAGCTGGAGTGTCCTCTCCAGGGCGCGAGCTTGGGCACAGTTATATGGAGATCAAGCTGTTGCCCATGCAGCATGTTCCCCCTCTCCACACAGCCGGTAGATCCAAAGGAACGGCAGTAGCCGATACAGTTTGGTACCAGCCATGTCGCAGGAGTTGCCAGAATAATGTCGAATCGACATTAGACTGCCTTAGGGACTCCGACTCCGGATTTATCCTCAGGGTTTACTCCCGAAGCCAATTCCATAAATGGATATTCCCGCAAGGCAGCGGTGGTTTGAATTCAGAGTTCCTTCTCTTAGATAAGCTACCAACCAAGGATCACGAGCCCTATCTGCCCGAAGCTGCTGGTTTTAAGGCGCCAGTCGCTCGCCTTTGCCCCTTCTCCCATCAGTGGAAACAGTTCCGCTGGGCTCAAATTGAGCCACACGTGAAGGCCGGGAGCTGGACTTGGTTGTCAGAGGCTGTTTGAGGCGCGTGCCATAGAAGTATTTTATCTGCAGTGAGAGCTTATCCTCACTACAACTCCCGGCAATAACAACCTTTGGAACCGGCATTTATTGAATACCAAATTGACATGTCACGTAAAGAAATGGAAACACACATTCAAACGCAATGAAGCTGTGAAGTGTGTCACCCACCTTTTCAAAAGTCACACAATAGATATTGGACAAATAGACATTTCAAAATCGGGTATGACCACCGTTTGCAGCAAGGCATTCAAGACAGCGTAGACGCATCGAGTCCACAAGGGTCCGAAGAGTATCCTGAGGAACAGCTTGCCATTCCTGAAGCAGAAATGCAGTCAGCTGTGCAACATCCATTGGCAGGGGGTGATTTGTTGACAATCTTCGACCAAGGACATCCCAGAGGTGCTCAATCGGAGAAAGGTCAGGTGAATGAGCTGGCCACGCCATCCTGATGATCCCATGCTGCTGAATAAACTCATTCACCACACGAGCTCGATGGGATCGAGCGTTATCATCTTGGAGGATGGCATTACCACCTATGGCCTCCAGAGCAGGCTGAACAATTGGTCTCAAGATTTCGTTCTGGTATCTTGGGCCTGTCAAGTTGCCTTGGATGATGTAGAGTGGGGTCCTGCCGTGTCTGTAGAAGTCTCCCCAGACCATGACAGAACCCCTACCATAACGATCCACCTCTCGAATTGTGTCATCAGTAAATCGCTCTCCTGGTCGTCTCCAAACTTGAATCCTGCCATCATTGAATGACACAGTGAAGCGGGATTTATCAGTGAAGAGAACTTGACTCCATTGTTGCCTTGTCCATCGGATGTGCTCGCGACACCAAGCAACACGGGCTCTGCGATGAGCAGGAGTAAGAGGGATTCTGACAGCAGGACGTCGAGCAGCCAGTTCAAATTCATGTAAACGTCTGCGAATGGTGCTTTGACTGACATTAACGTTTACAGTTTGTCTCAGCTGACATCTTAGAGTGGAACAAGTCACTGTTCGATGGCGCAGGGCTGACAACAAGAGGTACCGGTCATCATGTCTATTGGTGCATCTAGGGCGACCTGGCCGGTGGCGATCCTCCACACTTCCTGTGGCCTGAAATCTCTCCAAAATTCTTTGGATAGTAGAGTGACACTGCAAGCCGTCTTGCAACCTCACGGACAGATAAACCACTTTCAACCCACGCTATAGCCCTCATTCTTTGTAAGGTGTCAAGACTTCTTCTCGGTGGCATGGTTTTTGCATGTGATGAAACTACCCTAAGTCTGCTGATTTTAAAACAAATTAAAAGTGAACGCTGTTCACGAAAAGTCACCATTGCACGTGGAATGTCAATCAGCATGATTACTTCACCTGTTTGGTTGTACGGAAGTTTGAAAAACCAGATTAAAAATGTGAATTTATGGTCAGCAAACCAAATTGCACGTGATCACCTTGGTTGTCGGTGAGTTGTTTTTATGCTTAACGTGCATAGAGGACTGTCAGAGGAAGATATTGCACCCATTTGTACTAAAAAACTTCCTTCATTTAATCATTCTATGCGCTTATATAAAAGTGTATTGAAAATAATAGGGGGGCCCTTGACTTTTGACAAGTAGTATAGTATATTTGCCTCCATTGTGCCAGATATTAACTTTTTGTACATCTGTGGGATAGGCTGCTGAAAGCTGTGTGACATCTCCTTGGATGTCATTCCAGATGTATGTTACTATGCCACAGCAACCAATGCACTTAAAGGCATAACTAGTGTATCCAGACAGGTGCTGGTCAAAGTCTTTGTGTAGAGCAGACACATGTACATTGTGACTGTCTAGCAGTCTGGCAACGTTCAAGCTTTTTGTTTCTAAGGCCACAGATGTTTAGCTGCAGAGTATTAAGTGTAGATACATTTTCTGTGTGATTTGGTTTCTTTTTGCTGCTTCTCCCACTTTTCCTCTTCTTGGGAAATCTGTCTTTCAGGTTTTTTGCAGTAATCAATTTTTCGCACATTACAACCTGGTTACCCACTGTCTGGTGCGGACCTTGATAACCGAGGCGTCATCCGATCTCATTTAAATTAATCAATTTTGACATTTTCGTCATCATGGCATTGTGATGCTGGGGTGCCTGTGGATTTTCTACCCACCCTGGGTAGAAGCGAGAAGTTTATTGTGCCAGCTCTGGGGAGATAAATGGGGTGTTTCTGCATCTCCCTGAAATACATAGCTGAGGTAGGGCTCACAGTGCTCATTCCCTGCCACCAATTACCTGCTGGTTACGCCGAGTCCTCTGAGGCTCTTGGCATATGACCAAAAGTTGAAGGCAATAGGATCATTACGTCCTGAGTCTATGTGCCTGTATGATGGGGTCCGGTCTTCAGGAAGTAGTTCATACTCGTTCCCACTCCTAAGACTTGTTCATTATCCATCTGGCTACTTCCCACCCACAGAGGTTGTGTATCGTGTAGTGCACTGGTTTTATTATTGAGGTTTGCTCCTCTAGATTCGTTGTGTTTAGCCTGGGGGTTCGCATCCTCAGTTACCAGGACTACCTCGAAGAGGGTGTGGCTCTTCACCACGCACAGCAATCTTAGGGTATGAGAGGCCAAGAGACTGACACCGCAATGGTTGCTCCTTTCAAAAAATGAATTCACTAGGCCTAGGGTGAAGCAATGGGGAACAGTCCACTACCTACAACACCAACACATCATACCCCCTGTCTGTAAAACAGATTCAGTACTATGTTTAAATGTGCTAGTACTACTTATAAATCTATCAGTACTACGTGTAAATGTACAAGTACTACTTATAAACATATCAGCACTGCTTATAAATGTACAAGTACTACTTATAAACATATCAGCATTACTTATAAATGTACAAGTACTACTTATAAACATATCAGCACTACTTATAAATGTACAAGTACTACTTATACACATATCAGCACTACTTATAAATGTATGGTTGAATGGAAAAAAAAACAACCAAAAAAAACACACAAATAGTGTGGCAGTGTAGCTCGTGATCATATAGTGGAAGATGATTAGCCGTTAGTTAAATCTTAACTTTTACAAACCAACAACAGGTTCTTGATAGTGGTAGTAGGTAGTGGAAACTTTGATGGCCGTTAGTTAATTTAAGCTTTTACAAACCAGCAACAGGTTCTCACATCACAGGATTGACTCAATCAGTAACGATTATATGTTTCAAGATTTGTTTATTTCAGTACGGGATATCTTGTGAAGTAATATGACGGTGAACATCGAATTGTACTCAAATACATTCTAATCTATCGTACATCATTCACAAAAGATCCCCAGTTCTCCAAGTCTTGGGCGGATGTTTTTCTTTCAATCGTTGACCGGAAACTAACTAATGATTGGTCTTTTGGTTAACAGTCAGTTAATTTAATCTCCAAACCTACTAACTTTAAAATCTCTCTACCAAATTTATTATTACCAAGGGACGCTGACCAATCATAGTTCCAGTTTATGGACTTTCCGGTATATCTTGTATGAAAATCCACACAAGATTTAATGACATCATGGACTCATGAGTATCATGACAAATGATGTCATTAGTTTGTGACTAGTGTGAGTACTAGCTAGCCTATACAAGTACATAGTGTATCTGACTTGCTAAAGTACTTTCTATCCTAAGGGTGGCGTAGTAGGCCACACGGCTACAATATTTTTTTTTTTTTTTTTTTTTTTTTTTTTTTTTTTTTTTTTTTTCGTACGCCCGCTAATACTCGAGGCGAAATCTCAGGTTATTATTAATTTCTAACCTGACATTGATTTTACGTGAGTATCCCTTTTTTTTTCTTGTACAGAGACAGGTGTCCCTCGCCATTCAGGCAGATACTCGCCGATTTCGGAGGTACCCATTAGAGCTGGGTCGGCTCAGGAGCCGCCAATCCCTGGTCGATGACACTTCTTCAAATGTTCTCGCCAGGTCTCGAGTTAATCCAGTCCAAATCCCGGTCGACGAAAAATCCTCAAATGCCGTCGCCCGGGTTTGATCCTGCATAACCCGGCCGCCAGAGCGGTGTTGTAACCACTACGCTAGCGCGGCTCCCGGCTACAATAGTAATTCATCTTACAAGGAGAAAGGACAAGAAAAACCTACGTTGCGGCCACAAGGCCTTCGTTAGGGACAGACAAACAAGAGATAGGAGGGAAAGAAAATGAGAATTAAGTAGAGAACATGAAACTATAAAAATAAGAGAAAAAAACACTCCCTTATGTCCAGTCTTGAAGCAAAGATGGCTGCCACTAAACCAGAAAGCGGAAGTCGATAGTACATTAAAAACAAAAAATAAGAAATAATGAAAACAAGGTCTGGAAAACAGATTGAGGGGAAAAAGAAAAAAAAAAAAAAAATAAATAAATATTAAAAATATATATATATATATATATATATATATATATATATATATATATATATATATATATATATATATATATATATATATATATATATATATATATATAGTGAGGGAAAAGCGATTTAAAAAAAAAAATTAAAAATTGGGTGATCGCATCATATTAGAAAGTCATAATACAACTGGAACTAGATAGAAAAGGGCGCCTCAGACAAAAGAATGTTGGGTATTCAAACCGTGTGGTTTAAGGCAACCCATAAGGTGGATGAGGCGTTGTTCCTGGCGAAACCGACTGTTGGCATCTGAGGAACAGAATCTGATGGCTGTCACCTGGATGTCAGTGGCACCATGGTGGCCAGGGCCATTGAAGTAGATGACCACAGGTGTGGATTTCAACTGAGAGATGTCGTAGAGGTGTCTGCAGAATCGGTTGCCCAGTTGTGTGCCTGTTTGGCCGATGTAAGTAATGTTGCAACGTTTGCATATAATAGCATAAATGACGTTGCGTGACTCACATGTGAAGCCATGGGTGATGGTGAACTTGGCCTTAGGGAATGAGACTGAACATGTTTCGATTACATACTGACATGTCTTACATCGTGTTCGGTTACATGGCTTGGTCCCAAAGTGGCCATCGTTGACGGTTTTGAAATGGCTGTGGACTAGGAGGTCCCTCAAATTTTTATCCCGTCTACATGCCAGCAAGGGTGGCTCACTAAACACTTTCCGCGCCGCTGGGTCAGCTTGGAGGAAAGGTAGGTGATGATACAGGATCCTTTTGACAGCAGTGCTGTGAGGGTGATAGGTCATTATTAACTTGACTCTATCAGAGGAGGTTTTGTGGCGGGGTTGGAGGGCCTCTAGACGTGAGATAGGGAGAACACGCTCTAAGGCATAGGTAAGAACATCCTCTGGATACTGTCTGCTATGGAAGAAGTCCAACATTTCTTGTGCTTGGCATAGAAAGTTGTCATCATCTTGGCATAACCGACGGAGGCAGAGAAGTTGTGAGAAAGGCAAGGAGTCACGACAAGCCAAAGGATGAGAGGAAGTATAAAGGAACGAACGAACGAACGAACGAACTTTATTTTCGAAGGGTAAAGAATTGGGCGCGCAGGCCCGTCTAACATTCTGCCCTTCCACTCTCATTAATCTTGCATACTATATCCTTTCATTCCCACATGATGCTTTAAGCATTAATTTAAAGGCATGCAACATTATAAAGTTACCATAACAGCATTAATTTACAGTATGCAAGCATAATAAAAAAAATGAGTAGGGTTTTTTTTTTTTTTTTTTGAAACAAACAAGCTAGTACATGGGGGAAAAAAGTAATAATAAAATAAAATAAATAAAACAATAAATAAAAAATAAATAAATTCTGTATACCGACACTCACTCATGCGGTCAATCCGTCTACAATTAATCTGTATTTTTGGTATGCGGGTACATTCTCACGACTCACATTTCTAAAGTACAGTATTATGTGGGTACATTCACACATACATTACATTATATAATAATATTTTAAAGTGAATATAATAATGATATTACATGGATATAAAACAAATGATTCACACACAAAAATGAGCTGAAGAGGAAAAGAAATGTTGACCTGTGGATGAGATGTTGACAGGCAAATACTGTTTCTATGGGGGTAGATAATCATTGTTGAGGAAGTGTTTGAAAAGTGCTTTGTTAAAAGAATATTGTGTAGGAAGGTTTTTTAGGTGGTGTGGAAGGCTGTTCCATAAGTAGGCACCAGAGTAGGCTAGACTCTTTTTGAACAGGTCGATCCTAGGTTTGGGCAGACGTAACTGATGTAATCGTTGTCCCTCTCTTCTACTGGTTTGAAACAATGATCTTAGGTACGACGGGGCATTTTTAGATAGAATTGTGTGAGTCAGCTTGGCTTTGTTGTAGAGAAGACGTTTTTTTAGCGACAGTATTTTGGGTTCTTTTTCTGTCCTTGTGTGTGGTGTCGTGCAATTATCGGTGATCAGACGTACTGCGCTCTTTTGCAGGGAGTGCAGTCTCTTCGAGGTGGAAGCAGGGCAACAATCCCATAGTGTAGAGCAGTAATCTAGATGTGTCTGTATATGTGAGGTGTAGAACAATAGTCAAGTGTCTGCGTCTAAAAAGTGTTTTATTTTGGCTAGCTGGTACGTCTTTTGTGCTATGTGTTTGGTTAAATTCCGTACATGGGAGTTCCACGTTAAGTGCTGATCAATCGTGATCCCCAGAACTTTGTGTTCTGTTACATGTTCAATTTGTATTGATTCCGCGTGTAGCTGTAGCGATCTTTTGGTGCAGCTTAGGAGTTTCTGTCTGGTGGTAATCAACATAGATTTCGTTTTTGTTGTGTTTACTGGCATACGATTCATATTACTCCATTTTGTTAGATTGTCTACATCGCTTTGAAGAGTCATTTCAAGTGCCACGCAGTCATTGTCACTAGTGTAGATAGTACAATCATCTGCAAAGAGGTCACAAGTTGAATATTTTAGATGTAGTGGCAGGTCGTTGATGAACATTGCGAAGAGTAGGGGCCCAAGAATAGAGCCCTGCGGTACTCCTGTAACTACCTTCGAGAAATCTGATGCCGAGTTGTTGTGAAGCACTAACTGTTGTCGATCTGCCAGGAATGATTTGATGATGTTTAGTGGATTAGAGCCTATTCTGAGGGTTTCCAACTTTTGAACCAAGATAGTGTGGTCAATCATGTCAAATGCTTTCTTGAAGTCGACAAAAACAGCACCACATAATTTTCCATCATTTATGTTCGACAGCCAGTTGTCTGCCATTTTGGTGAGCGCTGTGTGACAGGAATGTTTGGGTCTGAAACCTGACTGGCTATCAATGAGCAGTTTGTTTGTTGTTAAGTGTTGAAATGTGGTGTTGTAAATGTGTTTCTCTAGTGGTTTTGAAAGAGATGATAGAAGGGATATTGGTCTGTAGCTGTTGGGATCGCTATGTGAGCCAGATTTATAGAGAGGATACACTTTGGCAGATTTAAATGCTGTGGGGAAGTAGTTGTGTGCAATACATTGGTTGTATACATAGGTTAAGGAGTCGCAAATGATGGGCGCAGCGTAACGTAGAATCTTATTGCTGATACCATCAAGCCCAGATGAATTGTTGTTTTTTAATGCCAAGATATATTTGAGAACTTCATGTACTGTTAGAAAAGGAATATGTCTTAGATCTGTTGTGGTGTGTTCAGTGTTGCAGAAGACTGTCAATTTACTAATATCGCAGTCCATTGGCTTTAGTGTCGACTTGAGAAGGCTAATTTCTGTTTTGAAGTGGTTGCTAAAATGAGTTGCCGTGAGGGAGCAGCTTTTTGGTAAAGAGTTTAGTGACTTTGATTTGTGTGTTAGTGTTCTAATGGCTGCCCAGACTTCTTTGCTGTTTGCTTTGTCTTGAATCATCTTTCTGAAATGTAGTTTCTTTTCCTGACGAATGAGATATTGTACTTTGTTTCTAAGCATCCGATACCTGCTGAAATCTTTGAGCTTATGTGCTTCGTCCCGCTCTCTCATTGTTGATAGTATTTCGTTGGTTATCCATGGGGTCTTTCTGATGTTTTTGACCCGAACCTGCTTTATAGGAACATGTTTGTCGAATACGTTGTTGAAAGTTTGTGTCCAGTATGTTATGGCTTCTTCTGGATGCGGAAGTTGGTACACGTATGAGAGAGGAGATATTTTTAGGTCTTGTAGGAATAATTGAAGGTTAAAGTTTTTGAAATTCCTGTAATGGACTGTGATGTGTTCCATTTTAGGTGCTTTAAACCCCTTTCTCGTCCAGGTACAGCAAATAGGATAGTGGTCACTTAATGATGTCTGTGGGACTGTGCATTCTATAATGTTTTCTGGGCAGGTCGTATAGATATGATCAATTAGTGTAGATGATGAGTCTGTTACTCTCGTGGGTTGATTGATTAACTGTATGAGGTTGTATGAAATGGTGATATCATTCCACGTGTTGTTCGGTTTGTGAAGGTCAATATTGAAATCCCCCAGTAGAATAATTTCCTTCGAAGAAGCCCAAACGTTGTCCATCATTCGTGAGAATGTGTCAAACCATACAGCAGAAGAGCTAGGGTTTCGGTACAGGTAACCAATTAGAACGGGGGTCAGGTTGGGGAGTTTTATTTCCAGCCATAAACATTCAATGCCAGTATGTTCCAGATCATCACGGCGTCTGTACTGAAGAGATGTTGAGATGTATATGACTAGCCCTGTTTCATGTTGTCTGTTAGGATCCCTGCGAATGGTGTTGAATCCATTAATCCTAATTTCGTCATCTGTAATTTTGTCATTATGTGGAAGTTTTGTTGGAGGGAGGTGGAGACTTCAGAAAGCTTACCTAGCAGGTGGTAAATGTTTAAATGACCAATTTTAAGCCCTGATAGTTTAAGCCATGAATTAGTGGTATTGCCTATATTTTGATTAGAGTTTTTGCACTCGGACATGATAATAGTCAATAGGAAAGAAATAATGAGGGGAGTAGGAATGAGTAAGAAGCAATAAAATTGGTACACAATGGTTTATACAAAATTGTAGACAAGTAATAAAATATGCACTGCTAGAGTCCGTGGACACTGTTTACAGGAGGTAACTGTGTGCATCGGTGGGTTTGTAGTACACCGAAGTGGTAAGGTGGGGGGGAGTGATGGTGACAACAATGTCAGGGAAATTAACAGAGACAGTGGAGATGTGAGAGGTGAATTGGATCGCAGGGTGGAAGTTGTTAATGAAGTTAATGAACCTAGATAGGTCAGCCTCTGGCATATCAGTGAGACCTATACCATCATCAATGTATCTAGGATACATCAATGGAAAAGGTCCAGGATACTGCTGCCACACCTGATACTCCAGGTAGCCCATGAAGAGGCAGGCATAACTGGGACCCATCTTGGTGCCCATGGCAACTCCACTGACTTGGTCAAAGAACTGTCCATTGAACTCAGAGGAATTGAGTCGAAGGACAAGTTCTGCAAGGTGCAGGAGAGTCTCTGTAGCAATAGAGGAGTGTGTGCGCTGGTCCAGGAAAAACTGGAGAGCTCGGAGACATCAGAGTGAGGAATGGAAGTGTAAAGCGAGCAAACATCTAACAGAAATAAACGGTAGGTACAGTCTGAGGAAAGCTGGATGGAGGAAAAAGTAGCAAGAGCATGGTTTGTGTCCTTTAAGAAGGAAGGAAGCTGCCCTACAATAGGCTAGAAGATGTCGTCGAGGAAGTCTGATATATGTTCGGTAGGGCAGGCACACGCAGAGACAATGGGTCTCCCAGGGTTAGAGGGTTTATGAATTTTGGGAAGCATATAAAACACAGGCTTGCCCAGACAACTATTATCAATACGGAGATGAGAAGCAGTAGAAGGTAAGGACTTGTTAGCGATAAGACTTTTGATGGTGTCATGGACAAGACAATTGTTGAGGACTGTCGCATCATTGTCACGGCGCTGGTAGAAGGAGCTGTTGGTGAGCTGCTAATTACCTTCTTGGAGGTACAGGTCCTTGCGCCATACCACAATGGCACCTCCTTTGTCCACCTGTTTGATAATAATGTCATCTCTGCGACGGAGCTTCGAGAGGGCATAGACTCATCAGAAGAAAGGTTGGAATAACGCAGGCGTTGAGGTTGGAGTTGCTGAATGTCATGGAGGGTATTCTGAATATATAAATCCAGAGCGTGGGAAGCCCCAGGAGAGGGTGTAAAATTCTTATTCTTGGGAGGAGCGAAGCATGCAAAGGCAACATCTGATTCAGCCTGCGATCTCTGAGGACCATCATTGTTGTGGAAATGAAACTGAAGTCGCAGACGGCGACGAAACCGATGAACATCTTGGAGGAGATTATACTGATCAGAGGATGGTTGGAGAGGGACAAAGTGCAAGCCCTTGCTGAGGACCAAAAGCTCACCCTCAGAGAGGGCAAGATCAGAGGGAATACAAACAACCTGGGAACGAGATGGAGTAGAGGAGGCAGGGACAGTATCAGGGGTAGGACAGAGGCAGGAAAGTTTGTCCTTTTTCTGGGCGGATAAAAAATCATACAGTTGCCAGTTGAGGGTATGGATAATGATGCGGATAATGGGGAAGGCAGAAAAGTAGCTGGAGGTGAGACTACGTAAGCGGAGTAGAAGCTGAGACTGCTGAGCACTGATATCTGCCAGGAGGCGGGAATGGATAGCTGCAACAGCCCGCATATGCTGGAACCCACATGTGGTCTCGATGCGCTGTAAGAGGCGATGTTCCCGAGGGTGAAGTTGGCCAGCCGAGGGGTTGAAGTGAGAAGTGAAGCCATGAGGGAGAACTTTAAGGTGGAGGCAGGTGCGAATAAAGTGGAGATGGCAAGTGAATCTAGTTTTCTTGAATGTAGCAAATGCAAAATCAATAGCAGTGCGAGATATATCAGGTGGTAAGAGGCTGAAGGAGGTTGTTATAGAAGACCGAAGTGAATTAAGGAAGTGTTTCAGTGAAGGCATGGTGGCAAATCGAGTGAGAACACACAAAAAAAAATAATAAATAAAAAAATAAAATTAAAAAATTTAATTTTTAGATGTTCAAAATAAATAAATAAAAAATAATTAACAATAAAAGTAGATGAATAGATTGAAAGTAAGAGAAGAGAGAAAAGTGAGCGAACAGGTAGACAATGCAGTCAGTTATGGGGTATGATATGAGTATATGAGGAGAACTGCTGTAAGACGGGGGTAAAACGGTTGAATGGAAAAAAAAAGCACACAAATACAGTAATACGTCTTACAAGGAGAAAGGACAAGAAAAACCTACGTTTTCTTTATAATTTTTTTTTTCCCCTCAATCTGTTTTCCAGTCCTTGTTTTCATTATTTCTTATTTTTTGTTTTTTATGTACTATCGACTTCCGCTTTCCGGTTTAGTGGCAGCCATGTGACTGGACGTAAGGGAGTGTTTTTCTCTCTTATTTTTATAGTTTTATGTTCTCTACTTAATTCTCATTTTCTTTCCCTCCTATCTCTTATTTGTCTGTCCCTGACGAAGGCCTTGTGGCCGCAACGTAGGTTTTTCTTGTCCTTTCTCCTTGTAAGACGTATTACTATTTGTGTGTTTTTTGTTTTGTTTTTTTCCATTCATCCGTCTTAGCCACTTTTCTTACTGCAGTTCTCCTCATATACTCTTATAAATGCACCAGTATTACTTAGTATCAGTACTACTTGTAGATGTACTACTCGTAGTACTACTTATAAATATGTCAATGCTGCATATAAATGTACTAGTACCACTTATAAATTGTTACAGTTGTTATTGTTAATCAGAATTGGCATCACTGCACTCCAGCAAACTATAGGTGCTCAGTCTCCCTCAACAAATGTCGAAGGGTAGGAATGCTAATTGTTCCTGTTACATGCTGGTTGTATACATGACAGATGCATCCTCTTATACGCCCATCCCTGCTAGTCTTGTTTAATGTTAAATTTCAACAGTCTTAGCCTGTGTTGATTCATCTGTTGTAGTAGTCATGTAATTCCCGCTCTGTTCAGCTATGACCTTGTCCTTATTCTTGCAGAGAAGCCTATCCTGATTTGTCACTGCGGAGGTACAGACCCATCATTGTACACACTGGCATTATCATCCTCGGCATGATCATTTATCAGCTGATTAATTTCAAGCTCTGCTTTCCCACTGCCCCAAGCTCTGCTTTCCCACTGCCCCAAGCTCTGCTTTCCCACTGCCCCAAGCTCTGCTTTCCCACTGCCCCAAGCTCTGCTTTCCCACTGCCCCAAGCTCTGCTTTCCCACTGCCCCAAGCTCTGCTTTCCCACTGCCCCAAGCTCTTCTTTCCCACTGCCCAAAGCTCTGCTTTCCCACTGCCCCAAGCTCTGCTTTCCCACTGCACCAAGCTCTGCTTTCCCACTGCCCCAAGCTCTGCTTTCCCACTGCCCCAAGCTCTGCTTTCCCACTGCCCCAAGCTCTGCTTTCCCACTGCCCCAAGCTCTGCTTTCCCACTGCCCCAAGCTCTGCTTTCCCACTGCCCCAAGCTCTGCTTTCCCACTGCCCCAAGCTCTGCTTTCCCACTGCCCCAAGCTCTGCTTTCCCACTGCCCCAAGCTCTGCTTTCCCACTGCCCCAAGCTCTGCTTTCCCACTGCCCCAAGCTCTGCTTTCCCACTGCCCCAAGCTCTGCTTTCCCACTGCCCCAAGCTCTGCTTTCCCACTGCCCCAAGCTCTTCTTTCCCACTGCCCCAAGCTCTGCTTTCCCACTGCCCCAAGCTCTTCTTTCCCACTGCCCCAAGCTCTGCTTTCCCACTGCCCCAAGCTCTTCTTTCCCACTGCCCCATGCTCTGCTTTCCCACTGCACCAAGCTCTGCTTTCCCATTGCCCCAAGCTCTGCTTTCCCACTGCCCCAAGCTCTGCTTTCCCACTGCCCCAAGCTCTGCTTTCCCACTGCCCCAAGCTCTGCTTTCCCACTGCCCCAAGCTCTGCTTTCCCACTGCCCCAAGCTCTGCTTTCCCACTGCCCCAAGCTCTGCTTTCCCACTGCCCCAAGCTCTTCTTTCCCACTGCCCCAAGCTCTGCTTTCCCACTGCCCCAAGCTCTGCTTTCCCACTGCCCCAAGCTCTGCTTTCCCACTGCCCCAAGCTCTTCTTTCCCACTGCCCCAAGCTCTGCTTTCCCACTGCCCCAAGCTCTGCTTTCCCACTGCACCAAGCTCTGCTTTCCCATTGCCCCAAGCTCTGCTTTCCCACTGCCCCAAGCTCTGCTTTCCCATTGCCCCAAGCTCTGCTTTCCCACTGCCCCAAGCTCTTCTTTCCCATTGCCCCAAGCTCTGCTTTCCCACTGCACCAAGCTCTGCTTTCCCATTGCCCCAAGCTCTGCACTCCCTGTCAAGGCTAATGATGACTTTCCGGTAGCTTGTCCAGTTCCCACCTGACTTCCACCACTCTTTACCTTTGGAAATATTTTCAACTGTGGTCACCTGTCCAATCGTAGCCTTTGCCTGTGTCATCAGTGACATCTTGCTCACTTGATGCCAGCTATTGTTCCATGTATGGGATGTCTTTTGTCAGTGGAAATTCACATACAGGCTTTCGCCTGGGCCATCACATATCTAGATCTAATCAACAGGAACTCGAGAATAGCACATTGTCACATTGGAGTTATCTTGTTTACAGCCCAAAACTATATGTATCCCTTCATTTTGAATGCGTTCCAGTTATTCACATTGTGATACTGATGGCGTGAGTAATCCGAGCCCATTCTCGGTTACTGACATGCTGACTTGATGATACAGTATAAATAGAGGTCTTTTTTTTTAAGGCTGCCTGACCTCACATGCACTTCTGTATGATGAGTTTGACATGGCACTTGTACGATAGCCCGCGATCGAACGTTACTCCAAGATTTTTCAACTTGTCTTGCCTTTCAATTTTCTGTCCATTAAGATTGATGTTTGGAAGGTCGAGCACCACATCACACAAGCTTTATTGGAATTGACCTTTGAGCCATTTTCCGCCTGTAGTGTCTGATGTATGCTTTGGACCATTTCCTGTCTGAGCCAGTTCTGCAGATGAGTAAGTCATCTGCAAATGTTAAATGTCCTGGCCCTGTTGGTTGAGTGGTGCCTACTTTTGCTGTATAGATGTTAAACAGCACCAATGATAGTGAAGTTCAGACAGTCTCACCATTTTATCCACTACTTATAAATTTATCAGTACTACATATAAATGTACAAGTACTACTTACAAATCTATCAGTGCTACATACAAATGCACTAGCATTACTTATAAACCTATCAGCCTTCTTATAAATATACCAGCATCTGAAACGTGCACATAAACTATTTATAGATGTACCAGACGTGTGTGTATATGTAATAATTATAAATGTAGTATTACTTCATAAAGATGTACATGTACAATTTATAAATGTACCAGTACTTCTTATAAAACTGACCAGTCCAGCTTGTCAACGTATTCATACTTATGATGTAGTAGCCTTCAGTAATCACATGCACAGTGACTTGTCAAACATTATGTATAACCATAGATGTCAAAGGTGTTGACAAAAATGTTTAGTGGTAGCCTGAACATAGATGTCAAAGGTCTTGACAAAAATGGTTGATGGTAGCCTGAACATAGATGTCAAAGGTCATGACAAAAATGGTTGGTGGTAGCCTGAACATAGGTGTCAAAGGTCATGACAAAAATGGTTGGTGGTAGCCAGAGTCATTTAACATTGAAAATCTCAGACCAAAAGTTGCTAGAGAAATTGACCAATCAGATGATTGATGTATTGTATTGAAATTATTTGTTATCAGACCTAAAGGTCTTTTATATTTGGACATGTGCCCTCTGATATAACCAACTAGAGGTTGAATGGAGCGCGCCTCGCCAAAACGAGGCAAAATAACATTTTTTTTTTTTTTAAAGTATTGTGTTGACTTTTAGATAAACAGGTCTGTTAGGAATTTGTGGAAACAACATGTGACTAGAGATTTGATAGTTTAGGGTTTATCTGCCAACATAAGCAGGAGTCCTTTATGTACATGAATTATATCCCTTGTCATAAACTTTTCTTTTCTTATGTAGTGAGGTGATGGTAATGGAAGGGCTTAATGTGCCACTCAACACTGTATCCATTATAATAGACACTTGAGAAATTGTTTCACTTTTCCTTCTCTTCATGTAGACACTTCGATTGAGAACCCAGGTTTATTTTGGCTGATTTTTCTTTTCCAGATTGTTCTTTTATATTTCAGGTTTTGGATTTGTTTCAGATATGAAGGTTCAGCTTATTGATTTTATATTTCATTTAAAGAAAAGTTGAGTTAATGTTTAACTTTTAATCTTGATGAATGATTTGACTCAGAATCTTATGTTGATAAATACATCAGCATACGTGGACTAAGATGGTAGCACAGAATTGAAATATTTTGTATGGTCATAAAAATATAAGACATACATGAGAGAGAAATACTTTATACAGAAGCTGTCTAAGATGTTAGCACAGAATTTAAATATTTCTGTTTGAAAAAAAAAATGTTTCAACTCCTTTCCTTATTGTTGTACTTTCTTGTATTGTGACAGACTCTCTGCATGCATGTCTTTTAAGCCAGCTATCACAAGTGTTGCTATAGTTGGTGGCTGTAGAGACCTTCAGGGCAGAATCAAAGATGAGCATGCAGAGCTACAGATAAGAAAATATAGAGATGGCATGCACATAACAAACTAACTAGTTAATGATGTGGATCCAGCAGGAACGAATGTTGAGGGCAAGCTAATGAACACATGGAAGAGACACTTTATATGACAATTGAAGGATGGAAGGATTCAACTGGGCAGTCCTAGAAGGTGTTAGAGATGTGTAAATGTCACCACTGACCTGTTTGATCATTAGAAGACTGAAAGATGGGAGGACTCGCTGGACAGTCAGAGAGGGTGTTTTGAGATGGAAAATGTTACCACTGATGTGTTTGACCATTGGAAGACTGAAAGATGGGAGGATTCTGCTGGACACTCAGAGAAGGTATTTTGAGATGGAAAAATGTCACCACTGATGTGTTTGACCATTGGAAGACTGAAAGATGGGAGGATTCTGCTGGACACTCAGAGAAGGTATTTTGAGATAGAAAAATGTCACCACTGATGTGTTTGACCATTGGAAGACTGAAAGATAGAAGAATTCTGCTAGGCAGAGAGTCAGATAAGGTGTTAGAGATGGAAGAATGTCACCACTGACGTGTTTGACTATTGGAAGATTGAAAGATGGGAGGAATTGCTGGACATTTTGAGAAGGTGTTAGAGATGGAAAAATGTCATCACTGATGTGTTTGACCATTGGAAGACTGAAAGATGGAAAGATTCTGCTGGACAGTCAGAGAAGGTGTTAGAGATGGAAAAATGTCACCTCTGATGTGTTTGACCATTGGAAGACTGAAAGATGGAAGGATTCTGCTGGACAGTCAGAGAAGGTATTAGAGATGGAAAAATGTCACCTCTGACGTGTTTGACCATTGGGAGACTGAAAGATGGAAGGATTCTGCTGGACAGTCAGAGAAGGTGTTAGAGATGGAAAAATGTCACCACTGACGTGTTTGACTATTGGAAGACTGAAAGATGGAAGGATTCTGCTGGACAGTCAGAGAAGGTGTTAGAGATAAAAGAATGTCACCACTGACGTGTTTACTCATTAGAGATTAGGGCACTTGTCTGAATTAAAAGGTTTTGTGCACACATTCAAATCTCTCTTGTTAAATGGCTTTCTTTCTGTCTCTCATTCACTCTCTCTGTATATTAGCACAGGTAGTACAGATATAGAATGTCATGTGATAACTTTTCGTTTGTAATATAAACCATATAAAGTTGACATGTTCATGAAGAATGGTGAAAACAGAACAACACTTCATCTCGGTGTCAAAAATATGATTAGAAATAAAAGTTCTGTCATGGGCTATATTGCTGCTAGTAGGAATGATGGTTTCAGAGATATCACTTTAATTAGTGCCTTGTTTTAACTGACAAGTCTTTGTTTATGATATCTGCAGGTTTATTCAGATAATATTGCTTTTCTGCAGATATTTGAGGATTGTTTCGCTTGCTATTCAACATTTTTAAAATTTAAAAAAATAAACATATTTCATGATAATCAGTTATATAATTGTTTTATGCAATAATTGCTTACTTTTTCCTGTATAATCATCAACAGCTGTTGATATGTTATTTGATTTTACAATAACATTTAAAAACTTGATTTATTCATTTTAATTTTTATCTCCTTAACAGTCAGTATGATTTTAAAAAGTGATCAAAATGAGCCACACAGTTAGATTTTCCAAACTACATAGCAAACATTTCTGCAAAATAACTCTTAAAATTAGCACCTGCTAAGAAGAAAATCAAAACTGTGCTATGGCTGTCAAAGAAAATCAAAACTGTGCTATGGTTGTCAAAGAAAATCTAAACATTTACTAGCAAGAAAACTTGACACAATCTGCTTCATAACTTACCATGTGTGTCACAGGAGATTACGACATTGGAAAATTTTCAGATGAACACCATAACTGTGTCACTCTGTAAAATGAAAATCATAATCAGTTATATAAGATGCATCAAAAGTGAGGAATGCAGTAAGCGACCCCATAGCTTGACTGCCTGCGTCAGGGTCAGCGAACCAGAGCTGACCAAGACCCTACTCCACCTCCACGTGGTGGTCCTGGAAACAGGCTGTATTACTGCAGTCTGGCTGAGGAGTAGGGATCGAAGAGGGAAGGCAAACCCGGTCCCAAAAAATGCTGTGCTGAAGTCGGATGTGTCGGCCGAAAGGCGCAAATACTGCAGCATCGCTGTAAACGGACACAACGCAACCAACGTCCTTTTCAGGACGAACGAAGAAGAAGAAGAAGAAAATCATAACATTATCACTTCTTGAAACATAATTATAACTTGAGCATCTTCTTCTAAGAAAATTATAACATTATCTTTTTCTTCCAAGGATGTTGTAACTTTAGTATATTCTTCCAGGAAGTGATATGAACATCATCTTCTTCCAACACAATAATAAGATTATCACACCTTGAAGTCAGATCTGAGCATTAACATTCTCTTCTGTGACTTTAGAAAATAATAGTTGAGAAAACACTTTCAGTTGAGTGTCTGAGTGTTGTTATTGTCCTGTTATATTGTGTTGTTTTTCTGCTCACTTAATATTTTCTTTAATACTAGCTTTGTAAGTATTTAAAAAATGAGTTTAGCTACAGGTTGGGGTAAGAAGCAGCATCTATATCTGGTTTTTTAATGTATATAAACATTCCAACAGGATGTGAACTCATATCTTGGCAGCCATATAGACAAAGTTGGAGGAGCGAGCAGTAATATTAAATATTTTGGCAGCCATTTAGACAAATTTGGAGGAACAAACAGTGATATTAAATATTTTGGCAGCCATATCTATAGTATGGCACCGAAATGTGGGAATCAAAATAAACCAAGTCCAGCATAAAAATAAAAATCTTCAGCTCTAATGACAAGGCCATGCCTATAGTATGGCACTGAAATGTGGAGACAAACAAGAGGTTGTAGACTTTCATAACTGGGAGCTTGCAAAGAATATATGGATTGAAGTGATATTACACAATCACTAATGTGAAACTGATTGAAGTGATATTACACAATCACTAATGTGAAACTGATTGAAGTGATATTACACAATCACTAATGTGAAACTCATTGAAGTGATATTACACAATCACTAATGTGAAACTGATTGAAGTGATATTACACAATCACTAATGTGAAACTCATTGCAGTGATATTACACAATCACTAATGTGAAACTGACTGAAGTGATATTACACAATCACTAATGTGAAACTGACTGAAGTGATATTACACAATCACTAATGTGAAACTCATTGAAGTGATATTACACAATCACTAATGTGAAACTCATTGAAGTGATATTACACAATCACTAATGTGAAACTGATTGAAGTGATATTGCATAATCACTAATGTGAAACTGATTGAAGTGATATTACACAATCACTAATGTGAAACTGATTGAAGTGATATTACACAATCACTAATGTGAAATTCACATCAACACATCCAGGAAAAAACGGATAGACTTAATAAGTTTAGCCAGCAGGTGGGCTTGAATATCAATTTAAAGAAGTCTGAGGTCATGACGCTCAATGTGAGCAATCCTGAGCCCATATCAGTAAGGAATCAGCAATTGGTAGACAGATACCTTCACATACCTAGGAAGCATAGTAACACCAGACGGCGGGGCAGGCAAAGACATCAACGTCAGAATGAATAAGGCAAGAACAGCCTTCTTTAGCCTAAACAACATCTGGAAGTCCTCCCAATACAGCACAAGCACAAAATTAAGATTATATCAGAGCTGTGTGCTTTCTGTGCTTCTCTGTGGTGCGGAATGCTGGAGAGTTACAGAGAAGGAAATGTCGAAATTGTCCTCTTTTCACACAACATGCCTAAGAAAAATTCACTGAATCTTTTGGCCAAATACCATCACTAACCAAGATCTGCTTACTCGTAGCAAGCAAGAGGACATGCACACCATCATAGCTGGCAGACGTTGGAATTGGGTTGGTCATGTCCTCAGAAGAGACCCCGATGCCATCACAAGAACAGCTATGCTTTGGACCCCTGAAGGAAAATGAAAGAGAGGCCGACCAAAAACAACCTGGCGGAGGACTGTGGAGGCTGAGATGCAAAGAATGAACCAGAGTTGGGGCACTGTACGAAGGATGGCCACCGACCGAGCAAAGTGGAATCAATTTGTTGTTGCCCTACAAGACGCCACTAGGCGTGATGGCCACTGACTGCTTTGACGGTCGGCGGCTAAGGATCAAAGAAGAAGAAGAACTAATGTGAAACTGATTGAAGTGATATTACACAATCACTAATGTGAAACTGATTGAAGTGATATTACACAATCACTAATGTGAAACTGATTGAAGTGATATTACACAATCAATAATGTGACACTGATCGAAGTGATGTGACAAGATCACCAGTGTGGAACTAAAGACAAGAAGCAGACAAACATCTGCAAAACAAGAGTTGACGAAAAGATATTGGTGCTGAATGTCCAACGAGTACCTGTTAATTACCTTTATTTATTTGTTGACTAATTTAAGAAACTAGTTGATAGCATTACAAGGCTGTTCAATCTTCAGAGTATTTCTCTATTATAACCCAAAAATCACATGGAGAAGAAAATGTGAGACAGCCTTGAAGACGTGGACATGACCTTGAACAGATGACAGGATAGCAAGGCTTGGTGTGACCTGGTAGAAGGGCTATGCTCCATAGGTTTGGTATTGTATAAACATTTAAACTAATAAAGAGGAGAAACCTGATGCCTGTAAACAGTAAATAAATAAATATTACACACATAAAGGTACGTTTCAGGCACTCGTGAGAAGACAAAGTCCTTAATACTGTGTCTAGTAAATGATAGAAGAATGAGAACAGTACAGGACAGAGGGTAGGTTTGGTATTGTATAAACAAACTTGGCAGGGAGGATAGTGTGATTCGCTTCCTTTCCTAGGCGGTGATGCCGTTTGGAAGGTCCTGGGTTCAATTCTCCGGTAAGCCATTCACTTCTGTTGTTTTTCTGTTGTCTAGTTCTCTACTTCTTTATTTCTCACGAGTGCCTGAAACATACCTTTATTTGTGTAATATTTATTTATATACTACATAGGGAGATGAAGGGCTATGCTCCATAGGGAGATGAAGGGCTATGCTCCATAGGGAGTTGAAGGTATATACTCCATAGGGAGATGAAGGGCTATGCTCCATAGGGAGATGAAGGGCTATGCTCCATAGGGAGATGAAGGGATATACTCCATAGGGAGTTGAAGGTATATACTCCATAGGGAGATGAAGGGCTATGCTCCATAGGGAGATGAAGGGCTAGGCTCCATAGGGAGATGAAGGGATATACTCCATAGGGAGTTGAAGGTATATACTCCATAGGGAGATGAAGGGCTATACTCCATAGGGAGATGAAGGGCTATACTCCATAGGGAGATGAAGGGCTATACTCCATAGGGAGATGAAGGGCTATGCTCCATAGGGAGATGAAGGGCTATGCTCCATAGGGAGATGAAGGGCTATGCTCCATAGGGAGATGAAGGGCTATGCTCCATAGGGAGATGAAGGGCTATGCTCCATAGGGAGATGAAGGGCTATGCTCCATAGGGAGATGAAGGGCTATGCTCCATAGGGAGATGAAGGACAATGAATGAATTCCAGTTTGTACCATCTTATTTATTTAAAAAAATGTAATGTATCCTTTGTATTTTATTTTTACATTTGTTTTATGTATTAACTTGAATTCCAGAATGTGCTATCTGTTTTATCTAGTTTCTATTTGTATTTTATTTTTACATTTCTTTTACATGTTAATTTGAATTCCACTTTGAGTCTTCTTTTTATCCTAGTTTTTTTTTTTTTAAATGTTTTATTTTTGCGTTTTTACACTCTTTTATTTAACTTCCCTTGTATGTCACTTTCATGTCACTTTCAAATCTTGCAATCGATTTTTCAATCACTTCCAGATGCCAATAGCTCTGAAACTTGGCATAGTTGTGTATTCCCGATGACGATACAATAATCAGTCAATTATTTAATAATTGAATATTGTAATTATGACATTATGAGTAATTATAGTTTTTCTTAAAGAAATGTAAACAAATCAGGGGCCATAATCAAGTTAATTAAAAATTCAAGAGTACATGGTGTGCTTTATTTTTTTCTATGCGTAAAACAGGGCAGTACTCAAACAAGTGTTCAGCTAAATCAAGAGAAGCAAGCTAAATGATAAAATTATGAATCAACGGAAAGTTGAGTTCGATCTCTAGATGGCCTTCAAATTGAAGAAATTGATTGCACCAAATTAACAGGCACAAAGCCATGTAATATTGATGCTCTAAAAGAAATGGATCGCTTAAGAAATTTTAGACCAGATTTACATTAAGTAAAAATATTGTTTTTGTTTTAGTATGTCATAATTTTTCTAACACTAAAAAGAAGAAAATAAAAAATAAAAATATTTTAAACACACGCTTTTAATGCACTAAAAACTCAAAAATAATTTTTCAAGGCGTTTATAGCTTGCAGTAAAAAAATGTAACATCAAATTGACAAAAAGCGTGAGGTGCTGATTCTGCATGAAATTAACTTCTGCTTTATACTTCATTAGACACTTATGGATAAAATATATGAAAAGCGCTTAAGCACCCCACGCTTTTTGTCAATTTGATGTTACATTTTTTTACTGCAAGCTTATAAACTCCTTGAAAAATTATTTTTGGGTATCTAGTGCCTTAAAAGCGAGTGTTTAAAATATTTTTTATTTAACATGTTAACATGAATTCCATTTTATGTCATTTTTGTAGCCTAATTTCTGTTTTTTTTAAATAGTTTTTTATGTGTTTTATATGTTAACATGACTTCCAGTTGGTGTCATCTGTTTAACCTAATATTTAGTTTATTTTAGTTTCACATAACTCCGCCTAGGCTGGTCCCAAGCCCGGCTGAAAAAGAAGGAGGGCGGCCTGCATGGAGGCAGCCCCTCCATCATGCAAAGGCACAACAGGCCAACCACCTGTTTGCTTTAAATCACGATTACGCGAAATACAAGAGAGAAAACCGCACTGATTCTAAAGGCGACTAACTGGAAAGGACTTTGGACTACGACTTATGGAACAAGAAGTATAAATGGGAAAGAAGAGGAGCTGGTGGAAGAGATTAGGAAAGCAAAACTAGAAATCCTGACTATAACAGAAACGAAGAAAAAGGGACAAGGAGTCATGGATCTCGATGGCAACACTCTGCTCTACAGTGGTGTACCCACATCTGAAAGAGCTAAAGGGGGCGTGGGTTGCATTGTGGCAAAAAACCAAAAAGATAGTATCAAGGGATGGAGCTTTGTCTCGGAGAGCATTATGGTTGTAAAACTAAAAGAAGGAGAAACCATAGTCAACCTTGTCATAGTGTATGGGCCAAATGAGGATGAGAGAGCAGAGGTCAAGGAGGAATTCTTCGAGCTGCTTCAAAGGACAGTGGATGACTGCCTAGATTAAATTATCATGCTCTGAGATTTCAATGCTAGAGCTGGAAATGACCATGCTAGGTGGGGTGGAGTTATCGGAAGATATGGAGAAGATATTCTCAATGACAATGGAAAGCGACTCCTTAGATTCTGCAGTGAGCAGATATCTGATCATTACAAACACAAAGTTCCCCCATAAGCGCATACATGCATACATTAGATGTGAACCAACAAGGACTGAGAAGTCGGTAATCGACTATGCCATAGTTAGGAGGAGCTCATTCAAGTATGTCCGGGATGCTAGAGTGTGGAGGGGGCCAGAGATTGGAAGTGATCACTACCTGCTAACAATCAAAAGAACAACTGAAAGAGTTGCTCAGCCTAGGAACTGCCCGACATCACGCAAGAAACTAAGTAAAGGAACGGGAGAAATGAGCATTAAGACTTACAAGCAGAGAGAGCCAGAAATTAAGACCAGATATCAGGGGCTTATTGCTACAGTGGTGAGAAACACAGAAGAACAACCTGGTGACTTGGAAACCCTCTGGCTTAAATTGAAGGATATCATAAAGACAGCTGCTGCAGAAGCATGTGGTGAAGTCCGACTTGTGAAGAAGACAAAGAGGACACCTTGGTGGACAGAGGAAGTCAAAGAGAAAATAAGAGAGAAGAAAATGGCATGGAAACAATACTTAGGAGCTAAAAACATAGCAGGAACAACAGAGAAATATAGAGAATATGTGATTCTCAGAACAGAAGCAAAGAACAAGGTGCTAACAGCAAAACAGAAGTCCTGGGAAGAATTTGGAGAAAAGCTAGAAAAAGATGTGCAAGAAGACCAGAAACTGTTCTATAAGACCCTAAAGAACATGAGGAAGGAAAAACAATGCCCTCTTAAATTTATAAAGGATAAACGAGGCAAATTGCTTACTGCCCCGAAGGAAGTAATGGAAAGAATATTTCTCAGAACTCCTGATGGTGAGCAAGATCAAGCATCAGAAATGATGACCACTAGCACAGAAGAGAAAACCAATGATGGTGAAGATGACATAAAGATGGAAGAACTGAAGGCAACACTGGAGAAAATCAAGATGGGCAAAGCAGCAGGGCATGATGGTATAACACCAGAAATAGTTAATTATATGGGAGCAGCAGGTGACCTATTACTCTTAAGGATCCTACAGGCAGCGTGGTGCAACAAGACGATACCAAAGGATTGGGAGACTGCCATCATAACACCAATTTTCAAAAAGTGTGAAAATCGACAGTGTAGAAACCATAGTGGCATATCTCTTCTCAGTGTCCCTGGAAAAATCTACTCTAGAATCCTAGAGCAGAGACTCAGATGCCTAGCTCAGCCACAATTGGATGAGGTCCAGTGTGGATTCTAAGCAAACGAAGTACTCAAGAACTAATCTTCACACTTAGATAGCTGAGTGAAAAGGCCCTTGAGTATAAGAGTGAGATCCATCTTTGTTTCATAGATCTGGAAAAGGCGTTTGACAGGGTCCCCTGGAGCAAACTTTGGGACTGTTTGGCAAGGAAGAGCATTCCAGCACCTCTGATTCATGCTATACAGAGCTTCTACAAGTCTTGCAGAAATTATGTGAGGACGACAAACCGTAAGTCAGAAGAGTTCAGGACCACCACTGGTATAAGACAAGGTGATATCCTTTCACCTTGTCTTTTCGTACTCCTCATGGACGATGTCATCAAGGCATTTAAGGAGAGAACAAGAAAGTATTCAGAGGGGTACTGGAAGATGAAACAGGTCTGTATTTCAGAGCTAGCATTTGCTGATGATGTTGTCCTGATTGCTAAATCAGAGGCACATCTCCAATCCAACCTGCAAGTCTGGAAGGAAGAGCTGGAGAAGAGAGGGATGGTCATAAGCAGCTCTAAAACAAAATCCATGGTGATACAAGAAAAGAAGGCATCAGATTAAGCTGGGAGAACAGGTTCTGGAGCAGGTCGTCCACTTTAAATACCTCGTAGCTGTTATAGACCGAAAGGGAGGCATCAAAGAAGAGTTGGCCACTCGAAAAGCAGCAGCTGGGAGACTTTTTCAGGTCATAAATTGAGGATTCCTCAGCAAGAGAGAGGTTGGTAAGAAAACGAAGATGGCTGTATACCGCTCCACCTAGATATGTTGCGTGATAAATTCTCGCAACATCGTTTTGTTTCAATGTCTGTTTTATAACGCAAGGGCAACAACTGCTTGGAATTTATAGTCACTTTTCTCGGTAAGCATTTGTCTTCTCGCGTTGGTATCGAATGCAGTTAAGTTTGAGCTGTGGTCATTTTTGCGCTGGACTGCGCATGACTTGTCTTGTTGTTTGGTCGATCGGTTTCCGCCCACGACTAGTGGAGTGAGCGATTTGGAATGGCGAAAGAGATGCCTCGTTGAAGAGGGGATCTCCGCTATTTTTTGTTCTGTCAGGGATGTGTAGTCCTCTTAATGGATATTTCGTTTATTCGAGATAATACCTCTAGTGTTTTCCCACATGTCGGGAGGCGTGATATTTCTGTGTATTTCATGAAAGCAAGGTAAATTGACTTTTTCATTAACTCTATCGATTTTGGGTCGTGAGCGATTTCGATTCATAGCCTGTCTTCGAAAGTCGTCGTCACGAGATGTTTTTTCCCAGCTCACATGTCGCTGCATTGTACTGCATCGGTTGATGCATGTACCAAGGACCATTACTTGCTACTTTGTTAAATGAACTAGGTTTGGAAAACCTTTATTATCTAGAGGATATTTTTGAGGACATTATTTATACTTCGGCAGACGTGTCTGTCTTGCTGAAGTCAAACTAAGGAGAGTGAACTGATCTCATACATCTGGTTATCTCCTGGCTGTTATAGAAAAGGATGGAGTTTTCCACCTGACTACATTTACAGCACTATGAAATATAACATGCATCTGACTCATCATTGTAATGCTGTCTACCGTCTATTGCTGTATTGAATGTTGCTGTGATAATGACTGTTTGATGTGCCTACACATTTGCGTAACCATTTTGTCACTGTGGCGTCCACAATAAATAATGAAGAAAAACGTCAACGGCTGTTTCAAGACTCATTGACTTTATACGTCGTGAGTTTACTGACGTCCTATGTGGATTGCCCTGTTATTGTTGTATGAACATTGTTTTGACTGAACACATCTACACACTACACAAAACCAGACATGCGGATACCATCCATCATCATATGGCATCACGCATCATTTGGTGGCCATAAGCTGGTTTGATTCTGGTACCAGCAAACACGGGGTCCCTTACCCACTTCATTTTCAACAAGAATTCATCAGCATCCTTCAAGAAATTAACATTCTTCAATACAGTCAACATCTTCAAAATTTTCAAAGTACTCGGCGTTGCCCGGTAAAAGTCAAAATTTCAATTTTTTGACGGAAACAAGAATTTGACAGTACCCGGCGTTGTTACATGTTGCCGGATAACTCGGACTGCTGTTATCTTTTACGCAAGTCAAGCAAGTTGCTGCTGTCAAGGTTCCAGTGCTGTCGTTTTTGTGAAGGTCAAGTGCCGGTTGAAACGGGTTGTTTTCTGAAGAAGGCCAAGTACCGATTTCCATCAACTTACTTTTGGATTAGAAGGTCAAGTGCCGAAACAACTCAACACACAGTATTTCAGAAGCTCTTGTACCATCGTGTTAGCAGTGGAAGCAGTTCAGATGTGCCATCATCGTTGGAGCTTCGCTCTTTAGGACGTTGATTGACATCCGTTTTTCTGCTGTTCTACGATTGGAAGCCTATAAGTTAAGTGGCCTGTTTGTATGTAAACTGTGCCCTTATACTTCTGCTGAGTCTTCTGTGTATCATCTCATTCTATATGTTATATGTCTATATGTTATTTGTATATTTATATGTTTATATTTCAGCGGGTTCTCGGTTGGGTGGTGTCTCCGTTAGATTATGCCACGTCATAGAGGTCGTCTATTGTGAGCGTTTTCTGTAGGGTTTGCAAATTTCCGATACTGGAATTTGCTAAGCGACTTCTGTTGCTATTTATGTTAGCTGTGATGACATGTTTTAATATTGTTTTCGTTATTATTTCGCATTCTTTAGTTTTGTTTTGATTTGTTTGTATTTGTTAGCCTACTCTTGTCTATAATTTAGTTTCATACAACATTTTTGTTTATACACTGTGGTGTCATGTATTTTGTTTAATTCTATCGCAGATATCGTCACATTTTTTGTGATATTTCATTAATTTCTGCTTTATTTTTAGTTGATTTCTGCGAAAGTTTTTGTATTGTTGCTGATCTTTGTTATTGTTTACATTGTTATTGTTTACATTGTTTGTATTGTTTACATTTTCAATGTTTACATTCTGCATGTGTTTACATAGTCATTGTTTACAGTTATAGTAATTAGTTAATGGGCTATGCTAATGCACTGTTACTACTACACTGATGATAAATGAATGATGAATAGTGTCGTGCACTATTGAATGAGAAGTGCACTTATGATCAAGAATTGAGTGCTGATATTTCATATACAAGTTCTTTGATTGGAGACTTGTTTCCCACAGAGACTGGGATAATATAAGGTGATGTGAATATACAAGTGCTTAATTAAGACTTGTTACACTTAGGTTTGAAATAAATTAGTTAATTATTTCAGGTTTTGGACTCATATGTTAGACAACATGTCTACATTTGAGCACTTTATTGAGCAGGGTAAATTGCTTGGGAAGACTGGTGATAAGTTAGAAGAATTTGCAACTGCTCGATATGATAAAGCAATGGAAGCTGAACAAAAGAAACTGCATATGGAAGCTGAACAAAAGAAACTGCAGATGCAGGTGGATGAAAAAAGATTCCAAATGGAAATGGAAAAACAAAAAAGGGAATCAGAAGCTGAGGAAAGAAAACTCCAGCTACAGCTAGAAGCTGAGAATAAAAGACTTGAAAAAGAGGCTGAAAATAAAAGACTTGAAAAAGAAGCTGAAAATGAAAGACTTCAAAAAGAGGCTCAGGCTGAGGAAAGAAGATTACAGAGAGAGTCTGATGAGAGGAAAGAGAAAGCAAAAATGGAACATGAAGAAAAGGTCTTAGCTTTAGAGTTGGAAAAATTGAAATTGACGAGCATGAGTAATGGTAATGATTCAAACAAGGGTTCATCTTCTGGTAAGGCTAATAATGATACTTTTAAGATTAAGTTACCAACATTTAGTCCTTCCAGTGATGACATAATGTTCTATCTGGACAGATTTGAACAAGCATGTACAGCTCATAACATAGACAAAGCAAAATATGTTTATCAGTTATCAGGGATACTGACAGGTAAAGCTCTAAGTATATTAAATATGGTGGATGAACCTGACAAGAACAATTATGAGGTTGTCAGGGCCGCTTTGTTAAAGAAATATCAGCTTAACGAAGACGGCTATCGTCTACAATTTAAAAACATGTTACCTGAAAATGGAGTTGAATTCTCCGAGTTTATTGCAAGAATACGCATTACTTTCTCACGATGGGTTGAACTATCTAAGACGGAAAAAACTTATGAAGGACTTATGGACTTAATACTTAGAGACAAAGTCATGTCGTCTGTCAATGAGTCTTTCCTTGCTTTCCTTCATGAACGTAAACCTAAAACAATAAAAGAAATGGAAGATTTCTGTTGCCAATACGTAACTGCGCACCCACACATAACCATGGGTAACTCTAAGGTGAAAGAAGGTTTACCAGTTGCTTCGGCAGCTCCGTATGGTCAAAACTTTGCTCGTAGATCCCAACAAAATTTTGATAGAAAGAGTAGCGGTAATTTCTGTCAAAATCATGGAAATCAATTTCATGGTGATTCTTCTTCGAAGAATTGGAGACAACCTGATAGTACTCGTTACTATCACCCTAATAATTATAAGCATTTCAAAAGAGGATATGGTAATAGAGGTTATTCCTGCCGAAGACCTCAGAACCAAACAAATAGATGTTCGCATCAATGTGAACATGATAGTAATCGCGGAAACTGGAATTCGAACCAGGATAACAATTACAATAGAGACAATAATAACTGCAGAGATAATAATAACTCTGATAACTTCAGAGGTAATAATAGTCGGGGTAGATCTCAACACAAAAAAAAGAGATATCAGCAGGCTAATGCTGTACAACAGGAAACTGAGGGAGCCTGTAATCATGTTGTTGATAGTAAAAACTTTGACGCTGTCACTGGTTCTGCTTTTGACTTTGAGAGAGCAAACAAATGCCCCCAATGCAGTACTTTATTCGAACCGGGTACCATAACTACTTTGAGTTGTGGTCACCCACTTCCCGCTCTTCCTGCTGCTGTTGCGCATGACGGGAGGGGTTCTTTAATTCTACATAAGGGTCTTGTTAATGATACTCCGGTCTCACTACTTTTCGATTCCGGATGCACCACTATTGGTGTTAGACAATCGCTTGTAGATCCATCTTGTGCTACAGGAAGGGTTATTAAATGTGTCACATTTGGCGGCACTCTAGAAAAATATCCTACTGCTGTAATTCGCATTGCCACTCCTTTCTTTACTGGAGATGTGCATGCTTGTCTCTTACCTAATCCTATTGCGGACCTTATTATTGGTCGTATTCACGGAGTTAGGGAGTGTACCCCACAGCAGATTGCTGCTTGGGAAGATAATAACATGCAAGCTACAAATGCAGTAGTTACAAGAGCACAAGCTCTACAAACACCCGAAACTTCACTGAATAGTGATAATGAAGTTGATAGCCAAGATAGTCACTTAGTAATCACTCGTGACTCTTTCATAAAATTGCAAGAAGAAGATCCTTCTTTAAAAAAATTCTTCGTTCTTGCGAAGAAAGGTGATCCGAATCAGGATACAAATAGAAAATCTTGGATTGCAATGAGAAACGGCGTACTTGTACGTATGGTACAAGATTCGACTACGTCGGCACATTCGCAAATTCTTGTTCCCAAGAGCATGAGAGTCCAAATATTACAACATGCTCATGACTCGCAATGTGCTGGACATATGGGTTTTGCCCGTACGAAGTCGAGAGTCCTTGCGGCTTTCTTTTGGCCTTTTGTCAATAAGGACATTCGTATTTACTGCCGATCATGCAAGGTATGTCAGGAGGTCAAATCTAGAGGACCACGACATGCTGCGCCTATCCAGGCTGCTGACATTCCTATTCGGCCGTTTCAGAAAATGGCCATAGATATTATTGGCCCTTTTAAGGTCAAGTCGGCCAGAGGACATCAGTTTATCCTTACATGTGTCGATATGTGCACACGTTGGCCAGAGGCTATTCCTCTTAAGAGCATATCTACTACAGATATCGCAGATGCTCTTTGGTTGATATTTTCTCGCTTGGGGTTCCCCAGAGAAATATTGTCAGACCATGGCACTCAACTCATATCTGACACTATGTCACAGGTAATGTCTACCTTACATATTGAACGATCTCTCAGTAGTATCTACCATCCTATGTCTAATGGGTTAGTTGAGCGTCTGAATAGAACGCTCAAGACTTTGCTTGGTAAGATAACTGAAGATCATCCTCAAGATTGGGACAGGGTTTTACCCGCGGCTCTCTTTGCCTATAGAGAAGTCCCTAATGAACACACAGGATTTTCTCCCTTCGAACTTGTCTTTGGCGCGCGTCCACGCGGCCCTATGTCTTTATTACACGATCTCATCACTGCCGATGATATTAGCGATGAAACTCAATCCTCATATGAGTATGTCATTGCTCTTAGACAAAAGATCATTGAGGCATGTAAGCTAGCAACTGCTTCATCAGAAATTGCTAAAGAGAAGGCAAGGCAGTTTGCTAACAAGAATAGATGTCTACGACAACTTTGTCCAGGTGACAAAGCATTCGTCCTACTCCCCAGTAGGGAAAATAGACTTCTTATTGCATGGAAAGGTCCGTATGCAATAGTCTCTCGGATTTCCGATGTTGACTATGTGGTCGATATTGATGGAAAGCATAAAACTTTCCACATAAACATGCTTTCGGAATTTCACGAACGTCCGGACTATTTGCTGCCTATTTTCCAGGCAACGGATGATGCTCCTGCACCTCACGGTCATTATTCATCCCTGTCTGTCATTCAGGATGAGGAAGCTACCTTCTCTGATGTCAACCTTCCCCTTCCAGTGGTTCCATTACATTCCACGGAATCTTGGAAAAACGTTTCTGTTTCTCCTAATCTTTCTGGTGACGAACATCGACAAGTCTCGTCGATGTTACAAACATTTCAGGATGTTCTCACTGACATTCCTGGACACACAGATGTCATAGAACATGACATAATTCTTACCGACAATAATCCAATTAGGGTTAGGCCGTATCCTATTCCTATACACTTTCAGTCGCAAGTGGAAAAGGAATTGGATGAAATGATTCAATTAAATATAATTGAACCATCGACTTCACCATATTCTTCTTCCATGGTTATTGTCCGGAAGAAGGATAAGAACATACGAATTTGCGTTGATTATCGCAAATTGAATCAGGTCACAAAGTTCGACGCTGAACCGATGCCTTTGTTAGAAGATCTACTGATTAGACTTTCTAATTCTAGATTCTTCACTAAACTTGACTTGTCTAAAGGTTATTGGCAAGTGCCTTTAGCAGAGCATGCCAAACCTCTTACTGCTTTTTCTACACCTAGGGGTCTATTTCAATGGAATGTTATGCCTTTTGGTCTCATGAACGCCCCTGCCACTTTCGTTCGCATGATGCGTCGAATTCTGTCACATCGTTCGGATGTCATCGCATACTTAGATGACATCTGTCTCTTCAGTGATACCTGGGAAGATCACTATTTAGGGTTATATGACTTACTGTCCACTCTACGTGAGAATAATTTGACAGCAAAACCTTCTAAAGCTTTTGTTGGTTTTGGTGAAATCTCTTTCCTGGGTCATCGTGTTGGTCATGGTCTCTTGAAGACAGAAGACCACAATACTTCCAAAATACTGAACATCTCTGTTCCTAAAACGAAGAAACAAGTTAGGAGTCTCTTAGGTTTAATTCAATTTTATGGGAGATTTATTCCAAATTTATCTTCGATCATGGCACCTCTCTCAACATTGTTGAAGAAAGGTTCGCCTAATCTGGTCCGTTGGTCTGAAGAATGCCAATCTTCACTAGACCAAATCAAGAATATATTTTCTTCTCCTCCCATCTTAAGATTACCTACTCTTGATAGGACTTTTGTTCTTCGGAGTGATGCTTCATCCACTGGGATTGGAGCAGCACTGATGCAAGAATATGCAAATACTCTGCATCCTGTTATGTACATTTCTAGAAAACTAAATGCGGCAGAGAGGAACTACTCGGTTTTAGACCGTGAGTTGTTAGCGATGGTTTGGTCAATTCTAAAGCTACAAAGATTCCTCCTGGGCGCACATTTCATTCTAGAGACTGATCAGAAAGCTCTTACAGCTATTCAGACTAAGAATTTGAAGAGTTCGAGATCCACTCGATATGCTATAGCTCTTCAACCTTTTCACTTCACGGTACGAGCTATCCGTGGTGCGGATAATGTGATGGCTGACATTTTGTCTAGATGCCCACATGACTCCAACTAATACTTCTGTCCTATATTTCCATATATTACAGAGTCATAACACACCTATATTTCTACAATAGATTAGCACATCTGTACTTACTTTATATGTACACACTATCGTGCTTTGTTGTCATCTTCTTCTGTTCGTTTTTTAAGATGTTAGAGGAGGACTGAGTAGTTAATATAAGGGCCGTTAGTTTACTAAACAGCCACAATTATTAATAATGTATTGTACCTTATGAAGCATATTAGTTATTAATTAGCATTATATTGCTTGTACTTTCTCAGAATGTCATTGTTGAGCTGAGGACTTACCTTACGAGTTCTAGATTGTGTACTTACCCTCGGAATACCAGAGCATATGTCCTGGATCGTCATGTAGTTTAACTTTACTATGTACTTATGTCATTACATGTCAAAGAATGTACTATTTAAATTTTCCTATCAGATTTGTACATCCATTTTTAAAGACAATATTAGAGTATGCTGTTTAATGATGATTATAGTAACTTGCATACGTATATTGTGTTTACATGCTAACGTGATGTGTGTTGGTGACACCTCCCCGATGTGAATATTTTTTGAGACATATTTATTTTTCTGTTGAGGTATATCCTCACCAGACACTCTATAATTAGCCTATTGTTTGGCAATTTAATTAATTATCAGCGCATAATTCGTGCGTTTTGAGCCGCTTATCGCTTGCTCTTTGATATTGAAAAAAAAATATGTTCCACATTTTTTTTTTATCGGGAGGAGGTGGTGATATGTTGCGTGATAAATTCTCGCAACATCGTTTTATTTCAATATCTGTTTTATAACGCAAGGGCAACAACTGCTTGACATCTATAGTCACTTTTCTCGGTAAGCATTTGTCTTCTCGCGTTGGTATCGAATGCAGTTAAGTTTGAGCTGTGGTCATTTTTGCGCTGGACTGCGCATGACTTGTCTTGTTGTTTGGTCGATCGGTTTCCGCCCACCACTAGTGGAGTGAGCGATTTGGAATGGCGAAAGAGATGCCTCGTTGAAGAGGGGATCTCCGCTATTTTTTGTTCTGTCAGGGATGTGTAGTCCTCTTAATGGATATTTCGTTTATTCGAGATAATACCTCTAGTGTTTTCCCACATGTCGGGAGGCGTGATATTTCTGTGTATTTCATGAAAGCAAGGTAAATTGACTTTTTCATTAACTCTATCGATTTTGGGTCGTGAGCGATTTCGATTCATAGCCTGTCTCCGAAAGTCGTCGTCACGAGATGTTTTTTCCCAGCTCACATGTCGCTGCATTGTACTGCATCGGTTGATGCATGTACCAAGGACCATTACTTGCTACTTTGTTAAATGAACTAGGTTTGGAAAACCTTTATTATCTAGAGGATATTTTTGTGGACATTATTTATACTTCGGCAGACGTGTCTGTCTTGCTGAAGTCAAACTAAGGAGAGTGAACTGATCTCATACATCTGGTTATCTCCTGGCTGTTATAGAAAAGGATGGAGTTTTCCACCTGACTACATTTACAGCACTATGAAATATAACATGCATCTGACTCATCATTGTAATGCTGTCTACCGTCTATTGCTGTATTGAATGTTGCTGTGATAATGACTGTTTGATGTGCCTACACATTTGCGTAACCATTTTGTCACTGTGGCGTCCACAATAAATAATGAAGAAAAACGTCAACGGCTGTTTCAAGACTCATTGACTTTATACGTCGTGAGTTTACTGACGTCCTATGTGGATTGCCCTGTTATTGTTGTATGGACATTGTTTTGACTGAACACATCTACACACTACACAAAACCAGACATGCGGATGCCATCCATCATCATATGGCATCACGCATCAATGTCCCAGTCTTGACGTATGGATGCGAGCCATGGGCATTGACTACAACCCACAAGGGCCAGATCCAAACCTCAGAAATAAGGTATCTGAGGAAGATGGTTGGGGTAACAAGAAGAGACATGGTCAGCAACCAAACGAAACGCCAAGGCCTAAAATCCCACCCCCTGCAGACCCAAGTAGAACAGTCCCAACTAAGATGTTTGGCCATGTCTGCAAAATGGGAGAAGATCGGCTACCACGACAAGAATGGGAAACTAAGAGCCAAGGATCCAGACCTCCAGGATGACCCAGAGTCCACTGGGAGGACAACATTGGACAATCTTTGAAGGACCGAGGACTGGAGTGGAGCCAGGCCAGGAGGAAGGCAGCCGATAGGATAGTCTGGCGCTCTCTCTTCCAAACCTCTACACCACACGGTAGAAGGGGAATGACTAAGTAAGTAAGTTAGTTTCACATGTGTTTTATACGTTAACCTAATGTTGGGGTTTGCATGAAAAACATTTTAAAATGTAAACCTTTCTGTGTTTAGTGTCATACTGTGGACCTTTGATTGAAATTGGTTGAATTAATGCATAGGGATTTCTTACACTTGTAGAAAATACAAACTCCAGTCTCATGTTTATGTCAATGAGCTGTAAACTAGAGTACAAGATAAAGCAGAGACAACTCTCCATTTTCAGGGTTCAGCCCCTGATCTAGTCATCCAGATTGTTCTGATATCTGAAACAGCCAGACTGCAGCAACTGCTGGCTACCTATGGCATTGAGACACAGACCCCACACCAGATTGAACCCATCCAGATTTGGTCCCCAAAAGAGCTGACTAAAGCATATGAGTATTTGGGCATCAACAAGAAACTGGGCATTACTGGCAGGCCGAGCCGACCTTTTGGTGTGTTAAGTACATCTAAGGTAAGCTGTTATCATTATGTCATTATTAAAGCAGGTTTCTCTCCCATTAACACATTAACTACCGCAAGCCGCTGTCAGCGGCTCACAAAATAAACACATTTGGACTGCAAGCCGCTCAGAGCGCCAATCTAATTTTAGTAATAAAACGAATGAAAAATGTATTGAAACACTTTATGATCTGGTTCGAGATTTTGAGTTGCCACCGGAAAACAAATTCCCAAAGCATGGTTGTTGTAGAACACTGGAAAATTGATATTATGTTCATACTTTTCAGCGTTTTGGGTTAGTTACCAAATCGTGTAAAACTGTTTACCATGGCAACTAGTGATAGGACTACAAAAAATGCGTGTACATCTCGTCTAACGGCTGAATAGGATAGAAACGTGTTTCAACAACTGACTGATAAATCTAGCGACGAGGACAAGAGTGAAAACGGTGTGCACATTGATTGAAATTGTGATTTTGATAGAGATGGGGCGCAAGCAGTTATTATTGTGAAAGTATTGCAAGTCCTCGGCCATCGGAGGGCCGTTAAATAGGAACAACCTCTATTAGAGTTACAAATGGTGCTTATTGTAATAGTACATTCATTTATCTTTAAAATGACGTGTAATTCATAAAAATCTGTTAACAGTTACGAAAACTACAGCTTACTTTGTGCAAACACCTACAGGATGAAAATGGGAAAAAAATTTAATTCGGCCACAGTGTGTTTTTCAATGCGGTAGTTAATGTGTTAAAATAAATATTCTGTTATAGCAGGATTCTCTCCCATTGAAATAAATATTCTGTTCTTGCAGGATACTCTCCCATTACAATAAATATTTTATTACAGGATTCTCTCCCATTGAAATAAATATTCTGTTAAGGCAGGATACTCTCCCATTAAAATAAATATTCTGTTAGGACAGGATACTCTCACATTAAAATAAATATTCTGTTAGGACAGGATACTCTCACATTAAAATAAATATTATGTTAGGGCAGGATACTCTCCCATTAAAATAAATATTATGTTAGGACAGGATACTCTCCCATTAAAATAAATATTCTGTTAGGACAGGATACTCTCACATTAAAATAAATATTCTGTTAGGACAGGATACTCTCCCATTAAAATAAATATTCTGTTAGGACAGGATACTCTCACATTAAAATAAATATTATGTTAAGACAGGATACTCTCCCATTGAAATAAATATTCTGTTAGGGCAGGATACGCTCCCATTAAAATAAATATTCTGTTAGGACAGGATACTCTCCCATTAAAATAAATATTCTGTTAGGACAGGATACTCTCACATTAAAATAAATATTATGTTAGGACAGGATACTCTCCCATTAAAATAAATATTCTGTTAGGACAGGATACTCTCACATTAAAATAAATATTATGTTAGGACAGGATACTCTCCCATTAAAATAAATATTCTGTTAGGACAGGATACTCTCACATTAAAATTAATATTCTGTTAGGACAGGATATTGTCCCATTAAAATAAATATTCTGTTAGGACAGGATGGGGTAACGCTGGAACGTTTGCGGTATGATGTGTATGAAGGATTCCAGGGTAAAAGAGAAATGGTGGCTGTCGCAATTGACCTAGAGGATGCTTATAACAGTGTGGACTTTGCAACCCTAATAGACTGTGTAATGGCGTGTGGTGTAAACCCTTGGATAACAAGGTGAATAGCAGCTGCCTTAAAGGAGAGATCAGTTGCATTTCGCTTGGGAACTTGGACATCAGAACCAATGCACATTTACCCGGGACTACCCCAGGGTTCTCCACTATCACCAGTGCTGTTTAACATCTACACAGCAAAAGTAGCAACCTTTCAACCAGCAGGACGGGGACGAACATTAATTATTGCAGATAAAATACTCATGTACAGAACTGGCTCAGACAGACAGGAAATAGCCCAAGGCATACAAGAGACACTACAAGCAGTTTCTAAATGGTATGAGGAAATCGGATCAAAGGTCGGTCCCAACAAGGCCTGTGTGATGTGGTGCTCTTTGAACAACTCCATAGTGAAAGCAGACCTTCCAGACATCACTTTCAAGGGGCAGAACATTGAAAGGCAAGACAGGCTGAAGTATCTGGGAGTAACGTTTGATCGTGGGCTATCATTCAAGCATCATGTTGAACTGATCATACAGAAGTGCAAGCGAGGACTGGCAGCCTTAAGAACAATGGCTGCTGCGTGCTTAGAACAGAGATTTTTGTTTCTCCTGCATCATCAGCTTGTGATTTCAGTAATCGAGTATGGGCTAGGAATACTCACGCTGTCAGTGTCACAATGTGAATGACTGGAATGCATTCAGAATGAAGGGATGCGACTCGTTTTGGGCTGTGCACGTAATACCCCCATTGTGACAGTGAGAGACATGCTCGGATTGCTGTTGATTAGATCCAGATATGCAATGGCCCAGGCAAAAGCATATATGCGGGTAACCTCCGATAAAAGACACCTTCTACATGAGAATGTAGCTGACATCAAAGGAGCAAAAATCAAGAGGAAGACGTCATGGATGGCACAGGCAGAGGCTATGACCAGGGTTGAAAATGTATCCAAAGTGGAGAGTGGAGTAAGTCAGGGGAGAACTGGATAAACTACCAGCAGGTCATCATTAGCCTTGGCAGAGAGTGCAGATCTTGGGGCAATGGAAAAGCAGAGTTGGAGATTAATCAGCTGATAAGTGATCATGCTGGGGATGATTACGCCATTTTGTATACTGATGGGTCTGTAGTGCGTGATGAGAAATCAGGATGGGGCTTCTCTGCGAGAATAAAGGGCAGGGTCATCGCTGAACAGAGTGGAGCCTACGTGACAACAACCTCCAGCATGAGAATGGAGGTAGAGGCAGTTACTGCAGCACTGAGGTGGCTGTCTGAAACTCTATCAACCAGGGCAGTTATATTGTCAGACTCTCAAGCCATGCTTCGGAAAGTTCAGAACGGATGGCTGTGGCAGGAATGAAAAACATCAATAGAATCCTCAAGTCTTGAATAACTGGTGTGGATCTACTGTCCTGGTCATGTAGGGGTACATGGCAATGAGAGAGCTGACAGACTGGCCTCGAGAGCACCCATAAAGGGGACACTGTACATGGATAAGGGAGAGATACTAAGGGCTATTAATGATCGCCTGCTGGATAATGACACTGCAATGGATGAATCAACTAGGCTGCGGCTGTTGAAGTTTGGCATCAAACGTGGGACTAGCAGAAATGGATGTGAGAGAGGATGCATCCGTTGTATGTACAATCAGCATGCTACAGGTACAATTAGCATTCATACTCTTCGACATTTGCTGAGGGAGACTGTGCACCTATAGGTTTGTCCGGAGTGCAGTGAGGTCAATTCTGATTAATGTCACGAAGTGGATTTAAGTATAGAGTTTTGTCTGAGTGTATGGACAAGACACTAGTATGAGAAAGTCTGAGAAGATAGATTTTGATTAGAATGACAGTGAATGTGCAAAGATGAGACTTATAGCTTTGAGGGTGAGAACCTAGATTGACTCTCCCTCGCCACTTCTGATGTATTAAATAGCTAAAGACTCACCAACTCTGACTACCATAAAGGAGATAAGGTTTCACTAAAAGTCAACAGACACAACTATACAGTATAGTTATAGAGAGAACTGATCCAGTGAAATTTAAAGTTTATTATACAACAAAAATCAAATAACAGCAAAATAAATAACTAACCTGGAAAATAAACAGAACAATTAAAATGACATACACTATAACCCACCACCTTCACCCTCTCTTGCAACCTGCATGGAAGAAAATTAAGGATTACCAAACAAAAAAAAACTACTTGGTGGGGTTCTCTAACTTAAGAGCCACCACTTCTAAATACCCTATTATTAAGTATTAACTTTAACACCACTGTCCGGCTGCAGACTTAACTAACTGGCTCCACAATCTGAATGAATTATCTAATGTCCTACACAACAAATCACAAGCACTGGTCCACTACCGGACTTCTTCAGTGCAAACTCAGAGGCTGTCCTAACACCACTTTCTAACTGCCTCTATAACTTCTGTCTCCAGCTGAGTGGCGTCTCCGTTATGCCCCTCCTCTCAATTGCATTCGGAAAAGGAATGTTGATCCTCTCTCCTGATCCTGACTACTGCAAATGATGACTTTGGTAATAAGCACGAGGTACTTGAATTTGGGATTTATAGGCTTCACTGCTGCTGACAATTCTTTAACGGACGATTTACCCTCTTAGGCTTTAGGGACAAACGGCATTATTATGACCGTGAATATATATATATATATATATATATATATATATATATATATATATAGATATATATATATATATATATATATATACATATATATATATATATATCTATCTAAACCCAACCTCCAGGCTACGAGCCTCTTTGGAGTGGTATAACGAGCTGAGAGCTCCGGATTTTAAAGATGCACCCGTGTCCGCTGAAGCATAGGGCTTCACTGCATGAGAACTGCTATCTTTTACTGGTGCAGACGTACTTGGCGCCGGTAACTACCGCGTCACCAGTTCTCTTTCACCTCTGGCGATGCCTCGACCCTTCTACTCCTGAGAAGGCTGAATTTCTTGGCAAGCTGTAAGGCAATTTGCACCCCTCCCTGTGTGCCATGAAAAAAATGCTGTAAATAAAAAAACAACAGCAACTGTACACAAATTCAAATATTCTCAATCTTAACACACAAACACTTTAATCTAATACATCTCCCGTCTTTCCCCTCCTCAACTATGCACAGCGATAAACACTTATTTCTGCCCGAAGTCAAACTACTGTACCGTCTGCTCCTATCTCTTCCCCCACCTCAACGTAAAATATCTGTCTGGTAGGAACCCCCCCCTTCCCCCCCCCCCGACACAGGCTGACCTAATCTATTACACTAGTCTAGCCTCAGGCGTCAAAACAATTCACTCACTGCAGGAAATCCCTTGTACTAAATAATTCCTAGGCCTACTTTTACGACTGACCAGGGAAGGTTATCAAATTTACACAATATAAACACACCGTTCTAGGAAATATTAATTACACCCCTGTCTTCTGACTACATAACAAAGTAATACACAATTAAATAAAATACACAAATACGCCCGTGTATCTAAGCGCTATACTCACACAGATAATATCTCAAAAAAAAAAACCCCGTTATACAATCCTAGCTACTGCTACTTATTCACAGAAAATTTATAGGCACAACTTCGAGTTTTATTCTAAGATAGCAATTGATGGCACTACTGTCTAATAAATTTAATTAAACGCCCAGAAGAAAACTTTACTCTATCATGCTAAGAACTATTTTAAACGAACTATCTTCGACGCTAATTTACCGACATACCCAAATATCAAATTTCTCTAGCTGGAGCAAGCGATAAGGCTTAGATTCACGGCTGATTTTCTGGAAACGAAGAGACCGCTAACATCTTAGACGCGGTTATTTATTATAGAAAAAAATGATGCAAGAGCCACGCTATGAGTGAGTCATCGCGTGGCTTCACTTAGGGGCCGCTCTTAAACCAATAACCTTGCAGCAAATTAATAACCTCTGACCTCCGCCAATCGCGAATAAATGTTTGCCTCCCTCGCGAAAAGAATTTCATAACGTTAGATCACATTACTACTGTGCACGTACATGAATAATTTGTTGGATACAGCGCTGACCTGGGTCATGCTTTTCACACCCACCCCCACGATTAAACCAGGTAGGTGTTTCTAACGTCGGAAAATTTTTACCCAGACTAATAATACTCAAGCGCCTAATACAATAAAATGACCGCAATTATTTTACAAAGAAAAGAAGACTACAAGAACGCTATTACTTACAGAGAGAAGAGGACTGGGGAAAATTGAAATTAAAACCCACAGTAACTCCTCATAAAACCCACAAATAATTGCCTAGAGAAAAAGACTAAACTCAAATAATTACATGGAGAAGAAGAATGGGGCCTGTGGAAAATAAAATCACAGTAACTTCTCACAATTAACAATAACAATTAACAATAACAAGGAAAGTTTCTCCCTTTATTGGAAAGAAAGAGAAAATACGTTTAGAGTGCGGACGATCAAAGCCTAAAGAAAACTTATTCATATACTCTTACCTCCTAACCTTGACCAGACATAAGATGACTGCAACTTTGTCCAGAGACTAACAAAACTTTAACCTGAAAAAAGATTATCAAACTGTGGCCCAATAAAGAGATCATGAGAATAAGGTTTAAGAAAACCAGTTAAACAACTGTATTCCCAAGATCTTGAAGTTCAGCTTTTGAAGTTCATCTTCCATCTCATTACAATTTGTTATTAAGAGATGTTTGAGGTCATCAGGAACCTCTTATGTACATTTTATTGTCCTTATTTGGACACAGATATGGTAACACACAGACATGGTAACACACAGATATGGTAACACACATTTATGGTAACACAGATATGGCAACACGCAGAAGAGGCAACACGCAGAAGAGGCAACACGCAGACATGTACCAGACTTTGTGCAGACAAAAACAGAGCCCATAATGACTAGCAGCACATTCCCATCATGGAAGAAAAGGAGGTTCCCAGAGCTAATTGACAGTGTACCAGAAGTGGTGAAAAAAGGCAGCCAGATAAATGCAGAGAGGAAACACCTAGCTATGAAATACATCAGAAGGATGTACCCATCCACAGAATGGACCCACATAACCACAGATGGATCAGCATCACAAACTACAAAAAAATGGAGGTGGAGGTGTTTACACAAAATTAAAGAATGGACAGGAAATACATATCTCAATGCCCACTGGAAAATTCTCAAAGAACTAAAATTGTCACAAGCACTAAAACCAGCAGCAATTACCATCATAGCAAATATAAATTTTGTTAGAAAGAAGAGAGTGCTCCTCACACACTCACTATCAGTCATCACAACCCTCATGGACAATAAAAATGAGTTAGGCACAGCCTGGCAAAAGCAGCTATGAACTCAAATAAGTAAAAGTACCTGTTGATTCCTGCCCACTACAAGATTATGGAAACGAGAAGGCAGAGGAAGGAGGAAAGAAACTTCAACAGAAGACAAGACAATATATGAAGAGATAAAAGCAATAATCAGAAATAACTATAGAGAAAAATGGCATAAGGAACATCCATTATTGTACTCTATTTTCTATTCTATAATTTTGAGCATACACCTCGACCTCCATTTTTTTGTAGCTTGTGTTGCTGATCCATCTGTCGTTATGTGGGTCCATTCTGTGGATGGGTACATCCTTCTGATGTATTCCATAGCTAGGTGTTTCCTGTCTGCATTTATCTGACTGCGTTTTCTTCACCACTTCTGGTACGCTGACAATTAGCTCTGGGAACCTCCTTTTCTTCCCCTAAACTGGGTTGGAGAAGGCACTACCAAGAAGAGACCAAGTGATGTAAGAACCAGCCATTGCAGACTCAAATACCATCTGTACAACAAACTGAAAACCAGACTGATAGATTGTTGGGAGGACAGACAAAAAATAGAATGTTGGGAGGACAGACAAACAATAGAATGTTGGGAGGACAGACAAACAATAGTGTCAGAATAGGTTATATGTATCTAATGGTACACAGCACACACACAGAGCACACCGGGCTACTTGTGCTGTGTGAACAAACCCCTCTACTGGTACTATGGATTTAAGGCACACTCACACTATACACTTCGCTCGCTGTCTCAAAGGTATGACCACAGTACACAGTAGCTGACATGAATAATCCAATAACACCTAAATCAGGTAATAACCCTTTAATAAGTATGGTGCACACATATCAGCCACACACGGCTAACAATACACATGAAATGCAATACACAATGTAATGAAAATGCCAAACTACTTGCCAAAATCACCAGCTCAACATAATAGCAAAACAGTCACCGACATAATCTAACCAGCGACTACAGAATGACTATCGCTCACAGGCGACGTCCAATACTGAAACAAGGCAATACATAATTGCAAGATTCTACCGTAAATAATATCCAGGAAAGAACCACCAGAAATCACATCACCCTTCTAGTAATCTAACAATAATCCTGAACACCTGAAACAATCGGCAAGCAATGAACAAGAATGGCATTCATGTAATCCCAGCAAAACCGCTGACAAAGGGAACAAGCATCCGTACAGGACCGCTGACATCTCCTAGACTTAATCGCGCCAAAAAATCTACATCCTCTTCCGTTCTGGCCCGACTCGCCAAACGGGTTTTCTATTCTATGCTGTTGCCACTCTACAGCGTAACCAACTAAATATATTTCGGCGAATATCTCTACTGTGACAAATAGAATGTTGGGAGGACAGACAAACAATAGAATGTTGGGAGGACAGACAAACAAAAGAATGTTGGGAGGACAGACAAACAATAGAATGTTGGGAGGACAGACAAACAATAGAATGTTGGGAGGACAGACAAACAATAGAATGTTGGGAGGACAGACAAACAATAGAATGTTGGGAGGACAGACAAACAATAGAATGTTGGGGGACAGACAAACAATAGAATGATGGGAGGACAGACAAACAATAGAATGATGGGAGGACAGACAAACAATAGAATGATGGGAGGACAGACAAACAATAGAATGATGGGAGGACAGACAAACAGTAGAATGATGGGAGGACAGACAAACAATAGAATGATGGGAGGACAGACAAACAGTAGAATGTTGGGAGGACAGACAAACAATAGAATGATGGGAGGACAGACAAACAATAGACTGATGGGAGGACAGACAAACAATAGAATGTTGGGAGGACAGACAAACAATAGAATGTTGGGAGGACACAAACAATAGAATGATGGGAGGACAGACAAACAATAGAATGATGGGAGGACAGACAAACAATAGAATGTTGGGAGGACAGACAAACAATAGAATGTTGGGAGGACAGACAAACAGACAGACAAACAATAGAACATCTACTCCAAATCTGTCAGCTCCATGAAAGGAGCAGGGTGGCAGCATGGCCTTCTCCAACCAGTTAGGGTTAGGGTGAAATTGTCTAAATCACAACAAGAAACACACAACACACACATGTCTAAATCACAACAAAAAACACACAACACACACATGTCTAAATCACAACAAGAAACGCACAACACACATGTCTAAATCACAACAAGAAACACACAACACACACATGTCTAAATCACAACAAGAAACACACAAGACACATGTCTAAATCACAATAAGAAACACACAACACACACGTCTAAATCACAACAAGAAACACACAACACACACATGTCTAAATCACAACAAGAAACACAACACACACATGTCTAAATCACAACAAGAAACACAACACACACACATGTCTAAATCACAACAAGAAACACACAACACACACACATGTCTAAATCACAACAAGAAACACACAACACATGTCTAAATCACAACAAGAAACACAACACACACACATGTCTAAATCACAACAAGAAACACACAATACACACATGTCTAAATCACAACAAGAAACACACAATACACACACATGTCTAAATCACAACAAGAAATGCACAAGACATGTCTAAATCACAACAAGAAACACACAACATGTGCATGTCTAATTCACAACAAGAAACACACAACACACACATGTCTAAATCACAACAAGAAACACACAACACACATGTCTAAATAACAACAAGAAACACAACACACACATGTCTAAATTACAACAAGAAACACACGACACACACATGTCTAAATCACAACAAGAAACACACAAGACACATCTAAATCACAACAAGAAACACACACATGTCTAAATCACAACAAGAAACACACAACACACACAAGACATGTCTAAATCACAACAAGACACACACATGACACATGTCTAAAACACAACACACACACAACACATGTCTAAATCACAACAAGAAACACACAACACACACAAGACACATGTCTAAATCACAGAACACACACAAGAAACATGTCTAAATCACAACAAGAAGCACACAAGACACATGTCTAAATCACAAGAAACACACCACACACACAAGACACATGTCTAAATCACAACAAGAAACACACCACACACAAGACACATCTAAATCACAACAAGAAACACACCACACACACAAGACACATGTCTAAATCACAAAAAGAAACACACAACACACCCAAGACACATGTCTAAATCACAACAAGAAACATGTCTAAATCACAACAAGAAACACACAAGACACATGTCTAAATCACAAGAAACACACCACACACACAAGACACATGTCTAAATCACAACAAGAAACACACCACACACAAGACACGTCTAAATCACAACACACCCAAGACACATGCCTAAATCACAACAAGAAACACACACAAGACACAAGTCTAAATCACAACAAGAAACACAAAACACACACAAGACACATCTAAATCAGAAGAAGAAACACACAACACACACAAGACACCTGTCTAAATCAGAAGAAGAAACGCACAACACACGTCTAAATCAGAAGAAGAAACACAATACACACAAGACACGTGTCTAAATCAGAAGAAGAAACGCACACAAGACACATGTCTAAATCAGAAGAAGACACACACCACACACACAAGACACATGTCTAAATCAGAAGAAGAAACACACAAGACATGTCTAAATCAGCAGAAGAAACACACCACACACACAAGACACATGTCTAAATCAGAAGAAGAAACACACCACACACACAAGACACATGTCTAAATCAGAAGAAGAAACACACCACACACACAAGACACATGTCTAAATCAGAAGAAGAAACACAAGACATGTCTAAATCAGCAGAAGAAACACACCACACACACAACACACATGCATAAATCAGAAGAAGAAACACACCACACACACAAGACACATGTCTAAATCAGAAGATGAAACACACACGAGACACATGTCTAAATCAGAAGAAGAAACACACACAAGACACATGTCTAAATCAGCAGAAGAAACACGTGACACACTGAAGACACATGTCTAAATCAGCAGAAGAAACACACAACACACACAAGACACATGTCTAAATCAGAAGAAGACACACAAGACACATGTCTAAATCAGAAGAAGAAACACATGACACACACAAGACACATGTCTAAATCAGAAGAAGAAACAAACAAGACACATGTCTAAATCAGAAGAATAAACTCACGACACACACAAGACACATGTCTAAATCAGCAGAAGAAACACACCACACACACAAGACATGTCTAAATCAGGAGAAGAAACACACCACACACACAAGACACATGTCTAAATCAGAAGAAGAAACACACCACACACACGACACATGTCTAAATCAGAAGAAGAAACACACAAGACACATGTCTAAATCAGCAGAAGAAACACACCACACGCACAACACACATGCATAAATCAGAAGAAGAAACACACCACACACACAAGACACATGTCTAAATCAGAAGATGAAACACACACGAGACACATATCTAAATCAGAAGAAGAAACACACATAAGACACATGTCTAAATCAGCAGAAGAAACACGTGACACACTCAAGACACATGTCTAAATCAGCAGAAGAAACACACAACACACACAAGACACATGTCTAAATCAGAAGAAGACACACAAGACACATGTCTAAATCAGAAGAAGAAACACATGACACACACACGACACATGTCTAAATCAGAAGAAGAAACAAACAAGACACATGTCTAAATCAGAAGAATAAACTCACGACACACACACAAGACACATGTTTAAATCAGCAGAAGAAACACATGATGCACACAAGACACATGTCTAAATCAGAAGAAGATACACACAACACACAGGTCTAAATCAGAAGAAGAAACACACAACACACACAAGACACATGTCTAAATCAGAAGAAGAAACACACAAGACACATGTCTAAATCAGAAGAAAAACACACACAAGACACATGTCTAAATCAGAAGAAAAAATACACAAGACACGTCTAAATCAGAAGAAGATACACATGGCACACACAAGACACATGTCTAAATCAGAAGAAGAAAAACATGACACATGTCTAAATCAGAAGAAGAAACACACACAAAACACATGTATAAATCAGAAGAAGACACATGTCTAAATCAGAAGAAGAAACACACCACACACAAGACACATGTCTATATCATAAGAAGAAACACACAACACAGACAAGACACATGTCTAAATCAGAAGAAGAAACACACACAAGACACGTCTAGATCAGAAGAAAAACACAGAAGACACATGTCTAAATCAGAAGAAGAAACACACCACACACAAGACACATGTCTAAATCAGAAGAATAAACACACGACACACACAAGACACATGTCTAAATCAGAAGAAGAAACACGCAAGACACTTGTCTAAATCAGGAGAAGAAACACACAAGACACATGTTTAAATCAGAAGAAGAAACACATGACACACACAAGACACACGTCTAAATCAGAAGAAGAAACACATGACACATACAAGACACATGTCTAAATCAGAAGAAGAAACACACGCAAGACACATGTCTAAATCAGAAGAAGAAACACACAAGACACATGTCTAAATCAGAAGAAGAAACACACCACACACAAGACACATGTCTAAATCAGAAGAATAAACACAAGACACATGTCTATATCAGAAGAAGAAACACACAACACAGACAAGACACATGTCTAAATCAGAAGAAGAAACATGCAAGACACATGTCTAAATCAGGAGAAGAAACACACAAGACACATGTCTAAATCAGAAGAAGAAACACATGACACACACAAGACACATGTCTAAATCAGAAGAAGAAACACATGACACATACAAGACACATGTCTAAATCAGAAGAAGAAACACACGCAATACACATGTCTAAATCAGAAGAAGAAACACACAAGACACATGTCTAAATCAGAAGAAGAAACACACCACACACAAAACACATGTCTAAATCAGAAGAATAAACACACGACACACACAAGACACATGTCTATATCAGAAGAAGAAACACACAACACAGACAAGACACATGTCTAAATCAGAAGAAGAAACACGCAAGACACATGTCTAAATCAGAAGAAGAAACACACAAGACACATGTCTAAATCAGAAGAAGAAACACATGACACACACAAGACACATGTCTAAATCAGAAGAAGAAACACATGACACATACAAGACACATGTCTAAATCAGAAGAAACACACGCAAGACACATGTCTAAATCAGAAGAAGAAACACACAAGACACATGTCTAAATCAGAAGAATAAACACACACAACACACATGGTTAAATCAGAAGAAGGCACATGTGGCACACACAAGACACATGTCTAAATCAGAAGAAGAAACACACACAAAACACATGTCTAAATCAGAAGAAGAAACACATGACACACTCAAGACACATGTCTAAATCACAAGAAAAAACACACAACACATGCAAGACACATGTCTAAATCAGAAGAAGAAACACATGACACATACAAGACACATGTCTAAATCAGAAGAAGAAACACATGACACACACAAGACACATGTCTAAATCAGAAGAAGAAACACATGACACACACAAGACATATGCCTAAATCAGAAGAAGAAACACACCACACGCACAAGACACATGTCTAAATCAGAAGAAGAAACACACACAAGCATACATGCCACACTTAAAGGTTTACCCATAATCTGTACGGGGTGTTTGCGTTTTCAGATGTGTACGGGCCGTACACGGGTCTGTACGGGTTTTTTCGCCTAATTATTAAATATACATATAAATCTTGTGCCACTACACAATTTGCGTCATGAGATTCGGCGAGATTTTAAGCCAAGTGGATAAAAAAAAAAAAAACCAATGAAAATCAAGCTGCCTATTTTTCAATTGCCGCGGGATGTGCGTGGCGTGTTCATTCACAATTTTTCGCTAAAGCTAGCGCGAGGTTACTGATTATTTGAACGATTACGCAGCACTGAAATCTTTTTTGAGTCGAGCCTATTGTTTAGGATTAATTTCCAGTTTAGTATTGGTAAGTAATTCATTTTAAAAAAAATATTACAATAACATTGTTTAGATGAAGTTAGATTTAACTGTCAGATAACTTAGGCCTATGCTTTCTTTTCCCCTAAGGTTTAGCATAATTGATTATTTACGGCTGGTAAAAAAAAAAAGGCTGATACCACTACATATTATTTGATTTCACTAAAACTTGTAGAAAGTGCGTAAGAAATGTAAATTTGAAAAATAATACAATAGCCTACAAATTATGGGTAGCCTAATAACGTAATGACGGTCGCCGAATGCTCCGCATGTATTTTCGTACCATTTAGAGTTATAATTAGGGTTACAGCTAGGGTTAACCCTAAATCTAAATGGTACGAAAATACACGCGGAGCATTCGGCGAACGTCATTTCGATATTACCAAATTATGAAACTGAAAAGAAAAAAAAACCACAATAGCGTGGAAAATTTACATCTTAACTCGATCAGAGAAAAGTTTATTTGGAGTTAGCCTACTTCTCTTCTTAGTTTTAATTTCGTTTCTTTAAAAAACAATGTTATTTTGCCTTTGGTGGTCATCATTACGGTCATTCAATGATTTATAATTATTAAATAATTAATTAGCCTACTATCAATGTTTGATTGACACTAAAATTTGTATGGGAAGGTCTATTTAAAACTACCAGTTGGGCTTTAACGGCTATTCCAATTTTTGAAGTTCGGTAGAAAATATACAGGCTAATATTACGCCAGCGCTAGTTTATATTTTCATTACCAGCTTTAGCAAAAAATTTATTAGATTTTAAATTTAAGATTCCTAACCCATAATGCTTATTACTGGTCTCTTTAGGCCTGTACTTTTATAAGGCACTATAGAAAACACAGCAACTGTTCTTCATTTCAACCATAAATTGTATTAATTTTTTTCCAAGATTCTATTTCATTATATAATATTAAAATTACAAATAATTATATTTTTCAAATTGATTATTAATATTTGTATTTACTTTTTCACATTAATATATTTTTTTTTCTGTCTAGCAGGAAATATTGCATCCATCTAACAGCATGGCTGAGCCTAACTTTAAAAAAAGGAGGTTAGAAGAAGATCAACGTCGTGGGAAGTTTCAATCTGACTGGACAACTACATTCCCTGGGATTATTGAGACATCCAAATTAGGCTCTTCACATGCATACTGTAGAATATGCAATAGAGATATTAAAGTGATGGCATCTGGCTTACACGATGTGAGGGAGCATTTCAAAACAAAACTGCATGAAAGGAACTATCAGCTGAAGAACGGAAGTTCTATCAAGGCCTTCTTTACTCAGCCTCAACAAGAAGATGATAAAATAACGAGGGCTGAAGTTTTATTTGCAAATTTTATTGCTCAACACAACATAGCTGCTTCTATAGCTGACCATTTTTCAGACTTATCAGCTGAGATGTTTCCGGACAGTGCTATTGCCAAACGTTTCAAATGCAAGCGAACCAAAACAACAGCCATTATTAAAAACTGCTTGGCTCCATCTGCAACGGAGCCAGTCATCAAATTATGCAGGAAGACACCTTTCTCCTTGATGATCGATGAGTCAAATGATAGAAAAACTGACAAGCGTTTAGCTATAATGGTGAGGGTATTTGAAGATGGCATAGGACCTAGAACCAGGTTGCTGGGCATGCCGGTCGGTACTGGTGGAACCAGTGAAGCTATTTTCAGTGATATTGATGCTGTGTTCAGCGACTTACAAATCCCATGGATTAACTGTATAGGTTTTGCAAGTGACAACTGCAATGTAATGGTTGGCAAATCAAACTCTGTACTAACGCGAATCAAGAGCAAGAACCCTGATGTGTTTAGTATAGGGTGTATTTGCCACCTTGCAAATCTTTGTGCCAAGGAGGGTATAAAGCAGCTGACTATTCCTGTTGATGACCTTTTGATAGATATCTTCTATCATTTTGAGCATAGCTCAAAACGGAAAAAATCATACAGAGAGTTTCAACTGTTTACAGGAGTGGATGCACTAGACATACTAAAGCACTGCCAGACTCGCTGGCTTTCTTTGCAGAAAGTAGTGGACAGAATTTTAAATCAATATTCTGCTCTATCTTCATACTTCGAGAGCCACGACGATATGGAAAAACCATGCCGTGTCAAAAACATTCATCAGTTACTAAAATCACCACTGACCCAGATGACTCTACGTTTTCTCCAATTTGTGCTACCTCTGTTGACTGAATTTAACAAATTGTTTCAGACAGATGAGTCCCAAATAGGTGGTATGATGGATGAAATGGATCGTCTGCTACGAAAATTTATTGTCAAATTTGTAGAGATGAAATATGTAAAAGAGGTGAAAGATATAAGATTGTTAAAGTATGCTGAACGTGATCTACAGCATGATGACCATACACTTGCTGTTGGTCTGTCCAACAGGACATTACTGGAAGAGTTAGATATAAGTTCTCAAGTGAGAAATTCATTTTTCAGAGATGTGAGGAACTTTTATGTTGCTGTTGTGAAAAAGATATTGGATAAATTTCCATTTGAGAATGAAGTCCTTAAGGATATCAAAATTCTTGATCCAGCCTTTAAAGACACAGTTCAATATACAGCAATCTGTAAGCTGGCCAACACTTTTGCACCACATTTAGACCAAGAGGTGTTAAAGGATGAATTTGAAGATTATTGTTTGCTGCCTGATGAATGTATTTCAAGATTTGACGCTGGACAAAAAAGAAGCTTTTCTAGGTACTGGCTTGACATAATCAACCTGAAAACTAGCACTGGTCGTACACGATTTCCCAGTCTGGCAGTCATAGTGAAACGCTTATTGACATTGCCTCACAGCAATGCTGACTGTGAGAGGTCTTTCTCTATGATGAAAAAGATTCACACGGACTGCAGAAATAGACTAAATGATGATACAGTCACAGCATTTCTACAATGCAAAATAAATTCTAACTCTTGTTGTTTAGGTTTTAAAGCAAGTGAAGACATGCTTAAAAAGGCAAAGGCCGCATGTCACTATGATGGTGCAGAACCATCTAATTGAATATACTTTTACATGAATAAACTCTTTTGTTACGTTTTTCAGTCTTTGTACAGGTTTTGCGGGTCTTTGTACAGGTTTTTTAAATTTTTTGTACAGGTTTTTCATCTCTGAGGTGTGGCATGTATGCACAAGACACATGTCTAAATCAGAAGAAGTAACACATGACACACACAAGACACATGTCTAAATCAGAACACGAAACACACCACACACACAAGACACATGTCTAAATCAAGAATAAACACTCGACACACACAATACACGTCTAAATCAGAAGAAGAAATGCACAAGACACATGTCTAAATCAGAAGAATAAACACACGACACACACAAGACACATGTCTAAATCAGAAGAAGAAACACACACAAGATGCATGTCTAAATCAGAAGTTCAACATGTCACAGACAAGAAAGCTATTTTTCACTGACCAGATATTCTAATGCATGTTTCTTTTGCTTCCAGATATTCCGAGCCTGTGGGAAAACAATTTTATGCTACCCACTCTTGTTTGAGCTGAGTGACTTTTACCTGGCACAGGACATCTCATTGGTCATGGATGACTGCAAGGTTCATTCACAAATTTATTATTTTTTTTAAAAATAGCTTTTTCTTCTTTTTTTTTTAAAGCACCAGACAAGGAGAATTTTTGTTGTTGTTTAACTAGGGCTGCTGAGCTTATTACTGTTTCACAGCTGATGCGAAGTTGAAGAATCCTTGGCATTATCTACATTGTAAATCTAGGCTTTTTTGCCATTCTGAAACTCCACTAGTTGGGTGTCACGAAATGAATTTAGGACTAGAGACTGTCTACATATAGTGACAAGACAATAGTAAGAAGAAAGACTGAAATGATAGATTCAGAAAGAAATATAGTGCAAAATGTGAAAGTTGAGACCATTGGCTCCGAGGTTGAGAACCGAGGTTGATTCTTTCCTCGCCACTTCGGACGTTTAAATTGCTATGGCCTCGAACCACCTCTAACTACCCTACGGGGATAAGGTTCAATTAAGATTCACTAACACCAAGGTACAGACAACATATAGCTACTGTACTAAAGGAAATGACTGATGCCAGCTACAATTTATACAAGTTTATTATACACCTATACCCAAACTCATATACATGTCAAAATACATGAAGTGCGAGGATGCACACCTGAAACAAAATCAAGCACAGTTAAAAATGCATCAACCCCAACCCTTCTCCCACAATTGCAACCTGTATGGAGAAAGAAGGTAAGGTAAACTGAAATGAACTACACTGCACTTGATGTCGCCTACACTCCAAACTAGCTGTTCTAAATTCTAACTAACTCTAAGTCCACTGATAGCTGGAACGACTGCGAAGTGACTACACAATCTCTGCACAGACTTCGGTTCTACACAGCCTATCCTGGAATCTCCTGAACACAACTAACTGCACCTCTAAACTTCAGCAGCTGTCCTCTGCTATGATTCACCAAAACTAACAGTTCTGCCTATCTGTGCTGACTTCAGTAGAGAGAATGTTTACCCTATCTCTCTCCACTAACTCTGGACTTGATGACTGAGGGTTAACAGAACCCCACTGGATTCTGGACTGGAACTGTAGCGGACTTCTACCACTCGGAAATTACCTGCCCGAGTACCTATAACTGGGCTGTCGGCTTTATTATGGCCGTGAAGAAACGAACACAAAATTACCACACCGCTGGCAGCCTGCCAAATCTGCGTGTGTAACGAGCGTCAGAGCTCAGGATTTATCCACAAAAAATCCTATTCGCTGGAAAATGTCTTCCCCTGGTTGGGAAAACGTATTTTCTTCCTCTCCGTCCACTACTGGCAACTAACGTAAAACCCTTGCGGTTCTGCGAATGCCCCAACTTTGCCGTGGGAGAAATTTTGTGGTCTCAAAATTCCGCTCTCATTCCCACAAAAAAGCCGGCACCTGCTGTTTAGACAAAAGCAAAAACAACAGCTAAACAAAACGTTAATACTCTATTACAAATAACAATTAACTTCCTGACAAACCCTTAAGTCTTTAACACTTAAGTCTCCCCCGTCTATAATCAATACAGCTCCCCTACTCTCTCCCGTTATGCACCACCATACAAAATCATGCAAACAAAGTCCGCTCCCCCCACTGAGCTCCCTTCTCTACCTGAGCCCACAAGGTAAACATTGGCTAACCCAGATCGCCTGTTCTGCCTGACTAACTCCGAGCAACAACCATATTTTCAATGGCCCGTCTGGGCAGACGTACTGTGGCCTACTTCTTACGCTGACACTAATGCCGTAATGTTTAACACAACTAAAACTAGCCTTCTCAAGGAATTCCTAAAATTCCCGTCAATAATAGTAATCACATTCAAAATGAAATACAAAATAATTCCCTTAACATAAATAAATGTCCTCTCCATCTTCTGAATACACAGAATAACAAAGCACAATCAATAACCTATAACCCTGTTTACGCTAGCATCTACATGCCGTCAAAAGTTATACATAACCCCTGGTTATCAAATTGAAAACCCCGTAGTTCAACCACGTGTTTGTAATTTTATGACCACGTGCTTATCTCCCCCTCGTCCCTCTGAACGTCGTATCAATAACAATTCCGTAACCAACGCGCCCACGCGCTTCCAAATTATGCCTCTTTCACTCCCGTCCACAGATATATGCGTAACTATATAAATAGCGAGCATCAATACTCTCACTAAAATCACAAATAAAAATACACATTACGCGCTCCCGACTATTCTGTAAATAAATAAAATTCGCAGATGCGAGTTTCTCTCCCGACCGACTTTGCAATAATACAAAGCGGTGATATCTCAACTTTTAAACCATGCCGCTATTCTTTCAACAAGGAATTAAATGGACCTAGTTTCTCATGTCTATCACTCAGATCGAATTGATGGCTCTGGAGTTAAGAATTAAATTAAACTAAACTGCCCAAAGAAACTTAAATGATCGGCTAGGACTAGAAAAATTAAATAAAGTCCTCACGCAAAAATTCATGCTTACCAAATCTCGAATGTCCAACTGAAGGCAATCGACAATTTGCTTCTGGCACCCGGCTTTGGCAAATTTTCATTAAAAGAGAAAGAAGCTTATGAAATATAGGCCTTTTATAATCAAGACCCCCACGCGCCGACTTCATGACGTCATATGCGCGGCGTGGTTCTTAAAGCCAATGGGCGCTCTGCATTTCAACTGCAGTTATCTCTCAGCCAATCAGAACCTTAGATCGTTCTGATGTAACGTGCATGGGTTTTAGACAAAGAAACGAGATTAAGCCTAGCCCTATACTGCGGAAATGAAGCAAAAAATGGCCGCAAATAATTTAACTCCCGAAAAAATGCGTATATGGCCACGCAATATCTTTAAAAAAAAGACAATCTGGTGCCAATCCTGATCTAGCATCTATAATCTTAATCTAGAATAATACTTTCTAATTCCCTACACCCCCATTCTAAACACATAGATCAAACTCCATCGTGATCTCATCTTGAAAAAAACGTAAATAATAGAAGGAGAAGAAACATGGAGAAGGATTTTTCTGTAATCCCTCCAAATATAGTGAACAAAATGCAAGGAGAAAAAGACATGGGCCATTTGAAAGACAGAATCTCAGTACTTTCGTCACATTGGGGTAATGCACTCCAGTTTCTTTCCTGGGTATTCTGTCCTGGCTTGGCATGCTCCAGTCTGGTTTCATGATGGAAGGGGTGAGGCAGTGACATACTGCGCTTTCCCCATCAGCCATGGGGACTGTCCAAATATGTGGGACTAAAATGCTAGGCTGTCCTGAGGAATCATCATGTCATGCACAGAGCCACTTCCTAACTCCCCTCACCTGTCATCTATTTTTGGAGCCTACCAGGTAAAGGCTAGAATTAAGTTTGAGGCTCAAGTTATTCCCCCAAGTTTATTGTGCAATGCTGGGTTGAGACATGTTTTACCAACTGGGGAATCATCATGTTGGGCCACTCTGGTGGGCCTACTCAGTACCTGAGCAACGGTCATGTGAAGGTACTTCATGGCCATGGTTAGAGGTCTTGGTTAGACTTGTAACCCTGGAGTGTGAATTCCTGTGTGTTCAAAACAAATATCCAAGCCATGTCATCAAATTCTTGTGTGTCCAAAACAAACATCCAAGCCACATCATCATCTTGTGTGTCCATAAAAAACATCCTAGCCACATTATCAAATTCTTGTGTGTCCAAAACAAACATCCAAGTCACATCATCAAATTCCTGTGTGTCCAAAACAAACATCCAAGTCACATCATCAAATTCTTGTGTGTCCAAAACAAACATCCAAGCCATGTCATCAAATTCCTAAAGGAGTCTATCAATTTCCATGGCACAGGCTTCCCTCAAGGGGCTAACTGGAGTGGAGATGAAAGCTTTAGAAGTTTGTTGATAACCTGGTCCATTTTTACTTTCAGTCACAAACCTTTGCAAAATTTAATCAATTTCATCCAGGGAGTTCATACTGTCTACATCAGATGTCTCTTTCACATAACTGCTTATCAGATTGCTAGAATTATCATACCATCTCCACCAGATATCTTCTTCACATACTGTCTCCATCAGATGTCTCCTTCACATACTGTCTCCACCAGATGTTTCCTTCACATTCTATCTCCACCTATTAAATGTTTCCTTTACCTACAGTCTCCACCAGATGTCACCTTTACATACCATCTCCAACAGATGTCTTGTTCACATACAGTCTCCACCAGATATCACCTTCACATACTGTCTCCACCAGATGTCTCCTTCACATACTGTCTCCACCAGATGTCTCCTTCACATACCATCTCCAACAGATGTCTTGTTCACATACTGTCTCCACCAGATGTCTCCTTCACATACTGTCTCCACCAGATGTCTCCTTCACATATTGTCTCCACCAGATGTCTCCTTCACATATTGTCTCCACCAGATGTCTCCTTCACATATTGTCTCCACCAGATGTCTCCTTCACATATTGTCTCCACCAGATGTTTCTTTCACATAACTGCTTATCAGATGGCTTGAATTAATAACAATCTTGTGGAAGATGGCCGGACAACAATTAATACATCAGAACTTGACTGTGGATGGGACATAGCTAAGGAAACTACTTACCAGATGACCAGACATGTCTTTGCCTACACCCGCAGGGGAGGAGAAGAGTATATAGATGACATATTGGAATCTGGAGAAGAGTTGTAGAAGAGGAAGCCAAAGCATCTGAAACTTGATGGGCAGAACTGAAGAAGACACACACATACACACAAAATCAGTGGAGAGCAACAAATGGAGTCATACATTCTAAATTGGATTTACAAAACTAAATTCATCTGATTCTTGCATTCTTTATTTTACTTCTATAGATACTACTGATCATAAATTAAATTAGTCACCAAGTTTTTTTCCCCCATAAATGAAGAATGACCTCGCCTTCCTGGCCAAGTGTTGGAAGCTATCTGGTCGACCAACCTGGTGTATGGTGATACGAGAAAACGCTATTAGGGGACATAACTTTGTTGAGTTTCTTGAGCTGTTGTCACAGTTCAAAAGAGGTGACGTTGATGGAATTCGGGTTCGTTTGGGCAGATTACAGGTAAAAAATTAGCACATGAAAACATTGTCTGACCTTTGTCTCTTCCCCTCGTAGGTTCTTTTAGCTTTCGTCCTAGTTTTAAACTTTTAATTCTATCACCACAAGCTAACACTCAGTGATGGTGGATCAAAGATGTGACAAAACATTTATTTTACTATAAACAGCTAACGGTCTGTACTAGTGGATCAAATGCAACACAAAACTATTATTTTACTATAAACAGCTAACGGTCAGTACTAATGGATTGTCACGTAGCGTTTAAAGGATAAGAGAATTATTTAGAGGAAATAATAGATCTGATGTGGAAGATTTGGCTCAAGGAATCCCTGCTGGGTTTTCCCACTTCCGAAGGGTGACGAAGAGGGTAAATTCTCCTAACTCGACAGGTCTGGAAAAGATTGTAAGGAGATATTTGGTCTCTCGCTACCGTCGTCCCCTTCTCAGTTATCTATTATTATTATTCTTTAAATTATATTATATTTTACGAGCCCCCCCTCCCTTATAAAGGAAGATAAACATAGACAATATTCAACATCTAATGGAAGGAACAAAGCGTGGGGTACAGTATATACACCCAATTGGTTTATTGCAATAATGTGAATAGATGGTGAATGATAGTATTGTCGATGGAATTAGTGTCTGCTGTATGTATTATGTGTCTCACAATTCAAGTGTTTTTCATCATGGATGACTAAACTAGGCATTGATGTAGTGAGGTTCCTTTTTCGTGGACTTAGCTTTTCAGCCCCTGGCTGATAGTGAAGTGTGGTTAGTTCTCCGGTCTCCTGACGTTGCCCCGGTAGGTCTTGAATGGTTCGGATTTGCCTTCTCTGTGCTCGACTCCGTATTCTGCGCTGAGATTGGACTGTCGTGCAAGGCTCCACCATAGACTACTCAAAGATGGACGCTAACCCGCAATTAGACACGTGGCTTCAGTGCTTTTAATGCGAGAATTCGCCGATAATTGGGTTAGACCTAGCTGTCTCAAGGGTTCCGGGCAAGTGAAGAATGCTCGTGTTGCCGCCTTTTAGCGGGTCATTTCCGCTTGGACACGTGATCCATAGCGTGCATCATGTGACATTAGCGTCAAATAAACGCTCCAATCAATAGCGTTAAAAGTCACGTGGGGTCTTCCTAAAGTGGCATAAACTGGTTTTATCAGCTTAAGCAGTCTTAAATTAAAACAGGTTCCTAGCTACCGAGGTCATTGGTCAACAATGACGTCGTATCTAAAAATAGCGAGGAGAAAATACTGAATGCTAGGAGAATTTCCGCCAGTGACAATTCCCGGGACTTTGCGATCATGCATTGAGGATGAGAAAAAAACGATGTCACGTAAATAATAAAAAAAATGAAGAGAAGATTGGGCAAGTTGTCACACAAGCCCCTCCTCAAGTTTGACGTTCCGTCCAACTCCTCTTGTCCTGTCTTCCTCTTCTTTTCCAGTTTCTCATATCTCCTCGGTTGCGTCCGGATGTCTGCTCAAAAAATCTGCCCCTACGTTGTTCTTCCCAGGTATGTATTCTATGTGAAAGGAATATGGCTGCAACAGGAGTGACCATCTCATAAGCCGGGCATTAAGGTTCTTCGACGCTGCAAGAAATATCAACGGTTGGTGATCACACTGCACCGTGAACTTTTTCCCGTATAAATATGGTTGAAACTTCTGCACAGCCCATATTAGCGACAGACATTCTCGTTCGATGGTAGAGTAGTTCTGTTCAGCAGGGTTCAATTTCCTACTAGCATATGCGATGGGGAATAGAGTTGCAGAAGGTCTATCACTAGGCTGCAGGAGAGTGGCTCCTATCCCTATATTGCTAGCATCTGTTCGCAGCGTAAAGTTCAGAGTTAAGTCAGGCAGTCGCAGAATTGGCCTAGCTGTGAGTTTCTCCTTCAGCAGCGTGTAGGCATTTTCGCACTCCGCTGTCCAGGTTACTTTGTCCGGGTTCCCATTCTTGGTTAATGCGGTCAATGGCGCACTCAGGGTATTAAAATCTTTAATATATCTCTGGTAGAAGCCACATAGAGACACAAATGACCTTACATCCTTTTTAGTCTGGGGTCGTGGGGCCCGCTGTAACTTCTCAATATTACGCGCATCTGGGAACATGCATCCATGCGAGATAGTGTGTCCCAGGAATTCTAGTTGCTCGCAGGCAATTTGACATTTTGTAGGGCGAGCGGTGAGTCCTGTTTCTCTAAGTCTTTCGAAGAGTAGGGAAACTGCGTCCAGGTGCTCCTCAAAGGTGTTCGTGGCAATAAGTATGTCGTCCATGAAATTACTTATCCCAGGGTGGTTCAGGGGTTCCAGTAGCTTCCTCATCATACGAGTAAAGACGCTTGGGGCGTTGCTTAGCCCAAATGGCAATACATTAAACTCGTAATGGCCTTCAGAAGTACTAAATGCTAACATATGTCGAATTTCCTCTTTTACCGGGATCTGGTAGTACCCTTTGCTAAGGTCTATCTTCGAAAAGTATCGTGCTCTACTCAGCTTGGTGAAAAGCTGATTCTGATCCGGTAAGGGCTCCGCTTGAAATTCCGTTACAGCGTTGAGCCTTCGGTAGTCTATGCAGAGGCGATGTTCTCCTGTGGATTTTCTAAGCAACACTACACTCGCACTATAAGGCGACTCTGATTTTGAGATAATATTTTCCTTAAGCAGGTACTCGATTTCCTCACTCAATGCCTTTGCTTTAGCATAAGGAACAGGATAGTTCTTAACTCGTACCGGGGCGAGGTCTGTTAGCTTCATATCAAATTCTATCAGGTTGGTCATGCCAGGTTTATCCGTGAGTGTACTAGGGTGTTTTCTCAACAACTGTTGAACCCGTGCCTGCTGATCCTCCGTTAAAGTTGAACTAATCTGAACATCTTGATGAGTTTCGCACTGACGAAGAGGGTATTCACAGGAGGTCAGGGGTTCTGCCTCAGTTTCCGTCGCAATAGCCAGTGTCAGGAAATGTGCTGGTTCTGCACCTGGTCTTTCATAATATCGCTTCAGCAGGTTTATGTGGTAAATTTTCTGCTTCCCCTTTATGGCAATCTTGTAATTGGTGCGCGACATTTTCTCAACAATTTTATATGGACCTCTCCACCCGATTTGCAATTTATTATTGCTACTGGGCAGGAGTAATAATACCTGTTCTCCTACTTCTAGCTCCCTATCCTTCGCAGTGCGGTTGTAGTAACGCGCATGTTTACGACGGGCACGGCGTACATTTTCCTTTGCCAGTTCCCATCCTGTTTTAAGGCGTTGGGTCAACTCCTTCACGTATTGGGATGCAGAGGTGACCGTCTCATCAGCTTTATCATCTGTCCAAGTACGTAACAGTGCCTCTAAAGGTCCTTTTATAGGTCTACCAAACAGCAATGTGGCAGGAGGCATCCCAGTAGAATTGTGGGGTACTTCGCGGTAAGCAAATAGTGCTGCGGGTAAGTATTGATCCCAGCTCTCTGGTTTTTCCTGCGCAAGTTTCCGAAGGATGGAAATAAGGGTCCCGTTAAACCGCTCCACCTGGCCATTTGCCTGGGGGTGGTAGGGAGAGGTGTGGATATGTCGGGCCTGAAATATCCTAAACACTTCCTCGGTGAGTTTTCCTCGGAATTGGGAACCATTATCTGTCAGGATCTGTGACGGAAACCCTAGCCGAGTAAATATGGTGAGCAGAGCCTCAGCAACATGCTTAGAATCACAGGCGGGCATAGCAATTGCCTCTGCCCACATGGAGCAACAATCCACTAACGTGAGTATATAACTGTTTCTCTTTTTGCTACGAGTAAGTGGACCCACAATATCCACCGCTACTCGTTCGAAGGGTGTGCCCAAGATTGGCATTTCTCCCAGAGTGGCTGGGGCCGTCCAGTGTTTCGGCGCTGTCCTCTGGCACTGCGGGCATGATTTCACATATCTCTGGATATCGGCGTTGATACCTGGCCAATAATAATGACATGAAATACGCTGAATCGTGGCACTTATGCCCATGTGGCCACTAAACGGAAGGGCATGGCCCATTTCTAGGACCTGGGCTCGGTATGCTGATGGAACCACAAGTTGCCCATGTTCCTGTCCTCCATTTCCTGCTTTCCGATGCAACAGCCCATTTTTCTTGTAGAAGTCTCCCTTTTGGAGAGGAGTGTGCGCTCTCGGTAGTTTTTTGTAGCAGGGTGCTAGAGATTGATCCTCCGTTTGTGCCTTTTTTAATTCCTCAGGAAGGATGTTGGGTGGGGATTCCAACTCCGTATTCCGTTTGGCCTGTCCTCTAGTGGTGACAGCCGCCACAACCAGAGGGTGAATGGGTTCTCCCAAGAACACATACCTACACCCTAAGATCAAGGGATAAATAGGGTCGTCCAAGATCGCTGCACGGATTTCCCCAGTCACATATTTTGATTTGACCTTAATCTTGGCTATGGCCAAACGCATAGGTGCTGCACTTTTAGTAGGTCCTTGTATTTCTATAGTGTCTTCTGTCATCTGGTCAGGCTTGACTAGGGATGCACAGACAACTGCGTCGAATGCAAGGCCTGTATCATAAAGGCAGGTCACCTCTTGGTCATTTACGAGGACTGTCTCAACGACCGGGGGATGTCGGGGTTTGTCCAGAGGTTCTTCCGGTCCATTTCCCCTTGCGGCACTTTTACGTAAGCAGGCAGCATGATGAGGTGGGTTTTTCCGGTTGCACTCCTGCGTATTGTGGGTGATGGTTCTACAGTGCTTACACCATTTTTCCCCTTGCCTCTGCTGCTGGAAATTAGATCTCTGAGTAGTCTTGTAGTCTGGCTTGTCATGCTTTTTGAAGTTAGTATACGGTGGTTTCACTTGGGGGTCCATGTGTGACTGAGCTGTCTGTCTAGGTACGTAATCTGGTTGTTTCCGTCTGGGTGGTGGATTCTCTGATAGTGCTGCCTGATATCGTTCCGCTAACTGGACTATGGATTCTAAAGTGCTGGCCCCATTCTCTGTCAGGAATCTTCTCATGTCGGAAGTCATGGTGTCCTTCAGTTGTTCGATCATGACCATTTCCTTCAGGCCTTCCCAATCATGAGTAAAATTCCCTAGGGCACCCCACTTCTCCACGTAGGAATCCAGTCTCGCAGCAAACTGAGCAAAGTTCTCTCCGACTTCCCTCCTAGAGTTACGGAACCTCTTCCTATAGGCGTCAGCATGTAGCTCATAACGAACCAATAGTGCCTTTTTCAAAGAGTCGTAGTCATCCTGTAAACCTGGAGGAAGCTTGCTATACACGTCATAAGCAGTTCCTCTAAGCCCTTGCGACAGTTTCAGGTTCCATTTGCTCTTCTCCAAACCAAACGTGGTGGCAAACTTCTCAAATTTGTCGAGATACCTATCGATCGAGTCGGCTTGTTCCGAGAAAGCTTCAAATGGAAACGTCAAAGGTCCCAAAGTTGACATGAGTGAGGATGGCAAAGGTCCGGTGCCCCCTGCGTGCAAGGAAGGCATATCATCTGACCGTGGCGATAGGTTGCCTGAGGAGGTAGATGCGGTCGCACCGGCTACTGGTTCAACTCTTTGAGCTTGTCCCTGCATCTCTAACTGCTTCATCTTCAATGCATGCTCGCGTTCATCTCTCTCGCTTCTTTCTCTAGCGTCTACAGCTTTTATCCTCTCATCTATTTCTGCTAACTTTATTCGCTCTTCTCTTTCAGCTTTCGCTGTTTCTCGAGCGTAATACTTATCAGTCTCGACACTGACATAATTTGCAAGGTCCACCCCACTATAACCTAGATCTCGACCGGCCTCCCCTAGTGCTGCCTTAAGCTTAACTATTTCAGCCATCTTTTGCAGTTAAAGTCCACACTGAGTAAGCTAGTGCTACCTTCCAATAGTATTTCTAGCAACAAGTAAATACTAATTATTTATCCGACTGCTGTAGAATGAAATTACTACAGTTATGGAGACTTAAGGTCTGTAATTCAATGAAATACAAAATCAAGAACTAACTTAATTAAACACAACATATATAAAGGGATTCACCAATCAATGCCTGAATTTCTAGAAAAAATGTTTTCTGTCTTTCTAGAGCTCACTGTGTGAAAATACATGTGTTAAAATGGTATACTGTAATGACTGAATGGATGATACTATCCCAGAGGTATGATAAAATACATAAGTTCAAATCCCGGACCGAGACACCAGTGTCACGTAGCGTTTAAAGGATAAGAGAATTATTTAGAGGAAATAATAGATCTGATGTGGAAGATTTGGCTCAAGGAATCCCTGCTGGGTTTTCCCACTTCCGAAGGGTGACGAAGAGGGTAAATTCTCCTAACTCGACAGGTCTGGAAAAGATTGTAAGGAGATATTTGGTCTCTCGCTACCGTCGTCCCCTTCTCAGTTATCTATTATTATTATTCTTTAAATTATATTATATTTTACGAGCCCCCCCTCCCTTATAAAGGAAGATAAACATAGACAATATTCAACATCTAATGGAAGGAACAAAGCGTGGGGTACAGTATATACACCCAATTGGTTTATTGCAATAAAGTGAATAGATGGTGAATGATAGTATTGTCGATGGAATTAGTGTCTGCTGTATGTATTATGTGTCTCACAATTCAAGTGTTTTTCATCATGGATGACTAAACTAGGCATTGATGTAGTGAGGTTCCTTTTTCGTGGACTTAGCTTTTCAGCCCCTGGCTGATAGTGAAGTGTGGTTAGTTCTCCGGTCTCCTGACGTTGCCCCAGTAGGTCTTGAATGGTTCGGATTTGCCTTCTCTGTGCTCGACTCCGTATTCTGCGCTGAGATTGGACTGTCGTGCAAGGCTCCACCATAGACTACTCAAAGATGGACGCTAACCCGCAATTAGACACGTGGCTTCAGTGCTTTTAATGCGAGAATTCGCCGATAATTGGGTTAGACCTAGCTGTCTCAAGGGTTCCGGGCAAGTGAAGAATGCTCGTGTTGCCGCCTTTTAGCGGGTCATTTCCGCTTGGACACGTGATCCATAGCGTGCATCATGTGACATTAGCGTCAAATAAACGCTCCAATCAATAGCGTTAAAAGTCACGTGGGGTCTTCCTAAAGTGGCATAAACTGGTTTTATCAGCTTAAGCAGTCTTAAATTAAAACAGGTTCCTAGCTACCGAGGTCATTGGTCAACAATGACGTCGTATCTAAAAATAGCGAGGAGAAAATACTGAATGCTAGGAGAATTTCCGCCAGTGACAATTCCCGGGACTTTGCGATCATGCATTGAGGATGAGAAAAAAACGATGTCACGTAAATAATAAAAAAAATGAAGAGAAGATTGGGCAAGTTGTCACATGGATCAAAGACGTGACAAAACATTTATTTTACTATAAACAGCTAATGGTCTGTACTAGTGGATCAAAGACGTGACAAAACATTTATTTTACTATAAACAGCTAATGATCAGTACTAGTGGATCAAAGACGTGACAAAACATTTATTTTACTATAAACAGCTAACGGTCAGTACTAATGGATCAAATATGTGACAAAACATTTATTTTACTATAAACAGCTAACGGTCAGTACTAGTGGATCAAAGACATGACAAAACATTTATTTTACTATAAACAGCTTACGGTCAGTACTAGTGGATCAAAGACATGACAAAACATTTATTTTACTATAAACAGCTAACGGTCAGTACTAATGGATCAAATGCAACACAAAACTATTATTTTGCCATCACCAGCCAACGCTCAGTAATGCTGGATCAAAGACAAGACAAGACATAACTTTTATTTGACAGTTACTTTCCCTGATGATTTCTTTCCGTTATCCTACAGCCTTCTGTTTTCTGCCTGCAGGTCATGTGTCTAACTAACCATCATTATCTGACACATATTTCCATATCTTCCTGTTTCCCAGCCTCAACTCTGGCTTGCTATTTTTTTATATTGTCTTTTGTATAATTCTGTTTCTGTTATATCTTATTTCTGTTATTCTATTCCTTTTGTTAGTGTGCAGAAACATCATCAGTTAGATTGTTATACTCAAGCAGCACGACATACTTCTGACCTTTGAAAGTTAATACCATCTCTATATATTACGATCATTTATCTCCTCAGTCATATTCCTCACCTTTGTTAATGCATTTCTATATGTTGCAATCATTTATCTCCTCAGTCATATTCCTCACCCTTGTTAATGCATTTCTATATGTTGCAATCATTTATCTCCTCAGTCATATTCCTCACCTTTGTTAATGCATTTCTATATGTTGCAATCATTTATCTCCTCAGTCATATTCCTCACCTTTGTTAATGCATTTCTATATGTTGCAATCATTTATCTCCTCAGTCATATTCCTCACCCTTGTTAATACCATCTCTATATATTACAATCATTTATCTCCTCAGTCATATTCCTCACCTTTGTTAATACCATCTCTGTATGTTCCAGTCTTTTATCTCCTCGGCTGCGGTGGAACACCTGGACTTCCTCAACCTGTTACCTGACCCTAGCATCTTCACACCATTTCAGGAGAAAACCATGAAGGCCAGCTTCAGATCCCTGACAGAAATCCCCCAGCTGGTTGCCCTGGATGAGGAATCATTTATTAATGACACAGTGAGGGGAAATAATTATTGTTTGGGCTTCCCTTTCACCATTTTAACCTTTAGAGACCTGGTCAAAAACATGGAGCATTTTCATGTTATAAAATGACTGTTATCAACCCACTTCCATATTTGTAAGATGCTATCCCATCATACCTTGAGGGATAGAGTGTTTCATGTTGATACTTGTTACCATAGCGACCAGCCTTTCTCAACCTTTTTATCCTGCAGGAACCTATGAAATAATTTTCAGGTCTCAGGGAACCCCTGCATAAACATTACATCTACAGCTCATGGCATCTTAGCGTGATCAGTAAGTTGTTATATCTACAGCTCATGGCATCTTAGCGTGATCAGTAAGTTGTCATATCTACAGCTCATGGCATCTTAGCGTGATCAGTAAGTTATATCTACAGCTCATGGCATCTTAGCGTGATCAGTAAGTTGTTATATCTACAGCTCATGGCATCTTAGCGTGATCAGTAAGTTGTTATATCTACAGCTCATGGCATCTTAGCGTGATCAGTAAGTTGTTATATCTACAGCTCGTGGCATCTTAGCGTGATCAGTAAGTTTTCATATCTACAGCTCATGGCATCTTAGCGTGATCAGTAAGTTGTTATATCTACAGCTCATGGCATCTTAGCGTGATCAGTAAGTTGTCATATCTACAGTTCATGGCATCTTAGCGTGATCAGTAAGTTGTTATATCTACAGTTCATGGCATCTTAGCGTGATCAGTAAGTTGTTATATCTACAGTTCATGGCATCTTAGCGTGATCAGTAAGTTGTCATATCTACAGCTCATGGCATCTTAGCGTGATCAGTAAGTTGTCATATCTACAGCTCATGGCATCTTAGCGTGATCAGTAAGTTGTTATATCTACAGCTCATGGCATCTTAGCGTGATCAGTAAGTTGTCATATCTACAGTTCATGGCATCTTAGCGTGATCAGTAAGTTGTCATATCTACAGTTCATGGCATCTTAGCATGATCAGTAAGTTGTCATATCTACAGTTCATGGCATCTTAGCATGATCAGTAAGTTGTCATATCTACAGTTCATGGCATCTTAGCGTGGTCAGTAAGTTGTTATATCTACAGTTCATGGCATCTTAGCGTGATCAGTAAGTTGTCATATCTACAGTTCATGGCATCTTAGCGTGATCAGTAAGTTGTCATATCTACAGTTCATGGCATCTTAGCGTGATCAGTAAGTTGTTATATCTACAGTTCATGGCATCTTAGCGTGATCAGTAAGTTGTTATATCTACAGTTCATGGCATCTTAGCGTGATCAGTAAGTTGTCATATCTTCAGTTCATGGCATCTTAGCGTGATCAGTAAGTTGTTATATCTACAGTTCATGGCATCTTAGCGGGATCAGTAAGTTGTCATATCTACAGTTCATGGCATCTTAGCGTGATCAGTAAGTTGTCATATCTACAGTTCATGGCATCTTAGCGTGATCAGTAAGTTGTCATATCTTCAGTTCATGGCATCTTAGCGTGATCAGTAAGTTGTCATATTTACAGTTCATGGCATCTTAGCATGATCAGTAAGTTGTCATATCTACAGTTCATGGCATCTTAGCATGATCAGTAAGTTGTCATATCTACAGTTCATGGCATCTTAGCATGATCAGTAAGTTGTCATATCTACAGTTCATGGCATCTTAGCATGATCAGTAAGTTGTCATATCTACAGTTCATGGCATCTTAGTGTGATCAGTAAGTTGTCATATCTACAGCTCATGGCATCTTAGTGTGATCAGTAAGTTGTCATATCTACAGTTCATGGCATCTTAGTGTGATCAGTAAGTTGTCATATCTACAGTTCATGGCATCTTAGCGTGATCAGTAAGTTGTCATATCTACAGTTCATGGCATCTTAGCGTGATCAGTAAGTTGTCATATCTACAGTTCATGGCATCTTAGCATGATCAGTAAGTTGTCATATCTACAGCTCATGGCATCTTAGCGTGATCAGTAAGTTGTAAATATAACAATCCATTAAAAGTTGTCAATGCTCTTGTGAGCAGAAAATGATTTTTGTCTGAGGATCTGTTTATTTTGGTCAACTTATTAGCCTACTCTTTTTGTGTGATTGCCCGCGCCCCCCCCCCCCCCCCCCCCCAACAATACAGGTCAGTCGTTGTAGGTAGAAGTTTTTCCTTTCTTCTAATTACCTACATGAAGTTTTTTTTTTTTACTTTTTCATATTAGGCCTAAAAGTCTGATCACAAATTTCTACTATACAAGATGCTAATGAAATGTGGTATGTGCAAGAGTGATCCTGGTCCTATTGCGTGCTTCCATACGGGGCTGCTTGATCACTGCCCAATACTGCGAGCGCTAAAATCGCCTGACGCGCAAAATTAAGACTATTTTTTTTTCATCACGATCTTAGGGACATTTATGACATATAACTTAGTCAACATTTTTCTATTGACATTTTGTGACCACTGTCATGGCAAAATAGTTTACAGTAATGATGGTGACATCATAAATATTCTACACATTTTTACGTCCTTTACCCACCAAGGTTTGAGGTATTCTAAACGGCAGTTCCTACCTGCATAAAAACAAAATAATTGTCTCAAACTTTACATCTAATTCTTGTAATTTTCTTTTCTGTCTTGGAAATCTGACAGCATGGTTCACAAGTTTTGTTTGTCCTTGTAAACTGTACTTACATGACAGCTGCAGACTTGGAACTCTCTCAGGCCGTAAAGGTGGGCCTTCTTCGACTTCATCATAACCAAAGCAGTTTCAAGAAGAACACAAATTTCCAATAATTTCAGACCTTCAATGAAATTCAAAATCACAGTTTATTGTAAAAAGGAATGTTGTCACAAATGACAGTTCATTGTACAAAATAATATTGTTCCCCATACTGTCGCGTGATACTACGTGCACATTTCAGAGAGTAGTATGAAAGGGCAAATGAGGTCATAAAAATCAGCTGATTCACAGGTTACTGACAATGTTCTTTATAACGATGTCCTGGTGACCATCCCTGTAGTCAGTTATATTTGGATGAGACTACTACCTGGTTATCATAGAGACAGTCAGAATAGTCAGTTCTATGTTTCATTTTTGTGTATAAATGTCAACAGGTTGCAGCTGTGCTACTTATATGCAGCCACTGTCACTACTGTTAGGCATATCAACTGTTTTTCTTTTTTTTCAATGAAGTAACATTACCTTTTGTCAGTCTGGTTATCCGAGTTGTCAGTCTGGTTATCCGAGTTGTCAGTCGTATTTTCATGATCTGACTTGTTATGTGTTTTCTGATATGCTCAATGCTCATTAAAATTAGAATCCATGCCATTTTATGCCTTATAATTACTGGTAGAGTGCATTTATTCCGAGTTTTGTTGGCTCGAGTTGAACTAGAGAGAATCCTAAATGGAGGGCAGGACCATTGCAGTGCTTATGTTTATTCACACGTTATTTCAAAGTCAGAATACATAAGAGCAATTTTTTGTGTGTGTACAGACTTTATTCTTGACATATATTTTCAGTATTCATCTTGGTTTTGAAGTTAACATGTAAAAATAAATTGGTTTTTTAAACTCTGGAAGTTATTGTGCTAAGCAGTACAATGTTGTCTGTTCCCTGCCAAAGAGCATTAATCTAGATACAAAAACTTAAGCAGGTCACATACAAGTCCTTCAGATAAAGTCCTTCAGGTCAAGTCATTCAGATTTAGTCATTTATTTAGTCCAATGCAGAGAAAGACACTTCAGCCCAAAAAGTGACCAGAAGTCATCGACACATAGAGAAGTTAACTGAAGACATATGAGCCAGGAGAACGATGAAAAGTCACAAAAACACAGAGAACGTAACTGGGTATAAACCAACCAGGAGAACGATGAAAAGTCACAAACACACAGAGAACGTAACTGGGTATAAACCAACCAGGAGAACGATGAAAAGTCACAGACACACAGAGAACGTAACTAGAGATAGACATATGAAGGATAAAGATAAGGAAATAATTTGAACCGATTGCACAAGACGAGGTAGTTTGGCACAAAACTAAATGAAGGCCTATGCTATACAGGAAGCTTACAGAGCAAGAAGAATGGTGAGGCTGAATGTCTTCAACTTTGCTGTATCTGTTGTCTGGGACCCAAAGATGCAGCAATAGTGAATGCAGTCAGCGACCCATAGCTTGACTGCTTGCATCAGGACCAGCGAACCAGAGCTGGTCAAGACCGTACTCGAACTCCACGTGGTGGTCCTGGAAACAGTCTACAGCAGTGCAGTCTGGCTGAGCGATTACAGATCGAAATGGGAAGGCAAACCTGGTCCCTAAAAAATGCCGTGCTGAAGTCGGATGTGTCGACCGAAAGGTGCAGATATCACAGCTACGGCGTAAACAGACACAACGCAACCACCGTCCTTTTCAGGGCGAACGAGGAAGAAGAAGAAGTATCTGTTGTCTATGTTTGTCTTCAACTTTGTTGTGTCTGTTGTCAATGTTTTTTATCAAGTTTGCTGTGTCTGTTGTCTATGTCTTCAGGTTTGCTGTGTCTGTTGTCTATGTTTGTCTTCAGGTTTGCTGTGTCTGTTGTCTGTTTGTCTACAACTTTGCTTTGTCTGTTGTCTGTGTTTGTCTTCAACTTTGCTGTGTCTGTTGTCTATGTTTGTCTTCAACTTTGCTGTGTCTGTTGTAGCCACCAGTTCACATATGACTTTCTTGTGCCAGTAGGTGTCTTAATGTTGTCCTAGCATTTTGACCGCACACATTTAAAAAAAAAGTTATTTAAGTTTTTATGACAACAGTCTTTAATTAATCAGAAATTGTGATGTTTATTTCAAGACCCTGCGCAGCAAATCTAGTCAGGAACTGATCAACTATCTCCTGTCAGTGTCGGGTCTCAATGCCCAAGTCACACTGCTTAAGATCCTGTATGAGAGAGAGGGCCCATTCTTTGCCATTGATGGCAGCACCATCAGGTAGTGGATACAAATTTTCCTGTTAGCCAAGGCTATCAAATTTTGTTAAAAGTGTGTAAAATATTAAAATATTTTAAACCTTTTGGTATTGTATATCAGTGTGTTTGGAATTGAATGGACTTGATGATATGAAACTCTATACAGAGATGATATGAAACTCTATACAGAGATGATAGGAAACTCTATACAGAGATGATATGAAACTCTATACAGAGATGATAGGAAACTCTATACAGAGATGATATGAAACTCTATACAGAGATGATAGGAAACTCTATACAGAGATGATATGAAACTCTATACAGAGCGATACAACAGGAGACAATCTGATCATTAGAAGTAGTCCCCCCATCGATCAAGTGTTTCAGCCCCTTAATATAGCACTTGGGTCATGACTCCCAAGTGTCAGCCTCCTGTTGTCTTGTGCAGAGAATTGAACTCACTCCACCTTGGGTGCAGCTTTCAGTTTCACTCCTGTTTTCTGCCAGCTGGAGGCAATTGTGAAAGTAACCCCTGTGTTGGAAACAAATTACTGTCCTGAGTTCCAAAGCCCGTCGCAGTAGTTCCACAGCCAGCACATGCCCTTTCCGCAGTTTTGCTGAGCCTCTTAAGTGCTCTTGTTCTTGACTGTCCTTTCAAACCCAAAAGTTTCAGTAGATCATACACTGAGGCAGCCACAAGAGCTCTTGCACCTACCTCAACAGCCATGACCCTAGCAATGAACCCATTGTGTCTCAAGTCCGTGACCAGATCATTATACTTGGCCACTTTGAATGAGTGTTGCTCATCCAATCTGGATTCAAATGGCACAGTCAGCTCAATCATTATACTCTGGTGTGATGATGAGGAATGCAGCACTATATCTGGCCGTCTTCTAGATCTTCTGATACTCTCTGGATATGTCCCTAGCCCAGGTAGATCTACTGCCATCTCCCAGTCATTTGCGCAGTCAAGAAGAGATGGTAAACTGCTACTTTATTTACTTGGTTTGGGATGTGCTGACTTTCCTGCTCTCAGAAAGTATGTATTTGCAGTACGCGGTCTGACTCTGCAATTCGCCTTCACCCTTGCCAGGTCTGTTGTAGCAGCCAGCTCATTTAGTACTTTGTTGTGGCGCCATGTGTATCGCCCTTGCCCTAATGACACCTTGCAAGTTGAGAGCACGTGTTCAAGTGTCTGCCTCTCTTGCCACAGGGGGCACTGAGCATCATCAGACTTTCCCCATCTCACAAGGTTTGCAGACAATGGCAGGTCATACTTACTTACTTAGTCGTTCCCCTTCTACCGTAAGGTGTAGAGGTTTGGAAGAGAGAGCGCCAGACTATTCTATCGGCTGTCTTCCTCCTGGCCTGGTTCCATTCTAGTCCTCGGTCCTTCAAAGATTGTCTAATGTTGTCCTCCCAGCGGACTTTGGGTCGTCCTCGGGGTCTGGATCCTTGGCTCTTTGTTTCCCATGCTTGTCGTGGTAGCCGATCTTCTCCCATTCTGCAGACATGGCCAAACCATCTTAGTTGGGACTGTTCTACTTGGGTCTGTAGGGGGTGGCATTTTAGGCCTTGACGTATCGTCTGGTTGCGTACCATGGCAGGTCATACATTGATCTAATAATGAAGCTGAGTCTAAGAGGTGCCATATGCCATATATCATTCCTTGTCAAGGACCTTTGCAGGGCTTCTACTCATGTAGTCCATTGGACTTGTTGGGCTTGCTGCACCACTTTTTGCATCCTCTTATCATTCTCAGCTTCTCGTATTTCCTGAATTATCTTGTCTCTGTGTTCCCTGTTTGATGCCTTGGACAACCAGCGGATGTCACCATGGCCAAATCCCCGTCTATTTGTCTGTATGTGTCCGATTACCTCCCTCAGCTTGAGCGACTCTTGGACAGCACCAACAGCTTCACCCACTTTCTACTTCCTTCCACTTTTCAGTGTGGGCTGAATGGACTTAACTACGTCATCTTCTGACTTGCACAACATCATTATGAGCCTTGCCTTTCCTGCTTTGTATTCTTCAACAACTGACTTGAAGGGAAGCACACGCTTTGCCTTCTTGCAGTACAGTCTGACAGACCTGGTGGTACTCCTAGCCGTTTCCTCATGAACTTGTTGACTTTTTACTCTATAGCTTCCACTGTACTAGTGCTTATTTCATATATAAGCAGTGGCCATAGCAATTTAGGTATCAACATAAATTGGAGGCACCACAGTTTTAACTTTCCTAGTAGTCTGCTTTGGTCTATGATCTGTAGTCCTCTGTCTGCCATTTCTATTATCTGTTGAATTGCCTTTGAATCTTTTAATGAGGCATCTTACACACTGTCAAGACTTTTAACATGTTACTCAAATGACAGTAGGGATTCTTTGGTTTGAAACCATGAATGTGACCTCTGATATTTTCCCTTTCATGACTGATAGGTTTCTAGACTTCTTAGGTTTGAAGCTCATTCTGCACCAGCTGACTAGTTCATCCAGGCGTGCTAACATTCTTCGGGCCTGGTGTTCATCTGATGTCAGAATTGTTGTGTCACCCATGAGTGCTTTAAGCGGTGGCATGTGACACCTTCCATTGAGCTTTGGATCTATTGACTTTAGTACAGTAGTAGTTGGAGCTGTGGAAGCACAGTGGTTAGTGCACTGGTTTCCTAGCTTGGTGGTCCATGGTTCGATCACCAGTTGAGGTGGGATTTTTAGACCGCTAACGGCTCCGGGGTCAACCCAGCCTCATGAACTGGGTACCAGAGCAACTCTGAGAAGGTTAAGGCGGCCGGTGTGATGCTGGCCACATAACCCCTAGTGTGCCAGTGGTCAAGAAAATATGGGCCTTATGTGACCGTATGGCCTACTACGTCGCTACAACTATTAGAATTATAGTAAAGTACTTAAGAGTGACTAGTTAGTAAAAATAAACTCGTCAAAAACCAGTGACATCATCAGTCATGGCACACATGAACCCATGATGTCATCAAACCTTGTGTGGTTTCCATACAAGTTAGGCCGGAAGAAATTTAGAATAGAGAGAACCTAGAAAAATGGTTGGTCATACTTACTTAGTAACAATAATTTTAGACTAGAGGTGTTGTAGTTAGTTAAGTTAAAGATTATTTTAACAGTCAGCTAGGCCCCAAGACCAATCATAAGAGAGTTTCCGGTCTCTACTCCAATTAGAAATAATTTCATCCGGCAAGCCATAGCACCGGACTAGTATATAGACTGATGCATCATAGTAACCAGTTAGAGCCTGAGACAGTAGTTATCTCAGTGACCAGAGTCAAACCTACATAAGGCGTACTCACTTGAGGTGTGAAGCAACCTGGCGCATCCCCTATTGTGAGAACAAAAGCCTTTGACTCCTATGTTTGTGACAAGTACATAACCGTCCAGACACCTACTACCTACCAGGGCAATCAGCAAACTAGCGCTGACCCCTGCCACGTACTTTATTGTGGTTTTATCCACAACAAGTGAGTCTCGAATTAGTTTTTCCAAAGTATCGAATCTGTATTTTATTTCGATAGGTTTCCACAGAATTCAGACATGCCTTATCAAGACTTCTATAAGTAATAAGCCTTTTGCCATCGAGGCTAAAGCTGTCAGTATTGCCCCACCAGAATTGTGCTGGAGATGTTTATTTGCCAGCATTGAAATCAAATAAATAAAGAAAATTTGATATAAATACTTGGACTCCTCCAATATTCTGCTTTTAGAATTTTCCTTGACTTTGTTGGAATTGCAGTTGATAATCAAACCTTCAATCATGGTACTACAAACTATAAGCTTTTACGAGTACTCCTTACTACCTGGGTTTTTCCTCACTTCTGGAAGTAACAACTCTGGTGTATAACCAGTCATCCACAGAAGTATTCCAAAGTAAAGAAAGTGTTGCGGTTATATCCCTTTGACTAACTCAAGGGAAGTAACAATATTAGGCACCATCACACTAGCACCATATTCCCAATATGCCTCAATGGGCGTGTAACGGGTTCCTTTACCTTTTTTACAGTAGTAGTTATTTTGAGATTTTTTTGACCTTGGTTGAGTAGGATTAAGTTAATTACCTAATTAGATGCATAAAAAATAACCAAAATTTACATACACTGAAATATTCAAAGAAGGAAAAAAACTAGCTAATGCAAAATGTACAAAACAGTGGCTATTTTTTTAAAAGAACGCCCATTTTTGTATATGATTTGAATAAATTAGACAAATTAATGAACTCTTAAGTCCCAAAAAACGTTAAATCTGTTTTTCCAATCACCATTTTGTCTTGTGAAATGATATATTGTTTCCTAGGTTTTGCGCCAGTAATTGGGCTGTTTTCCTATTTTAATAACCAAATAACGCCATTTCGATGACAGAACTTCCTTTTCCCTGCAAACGTGATCGCTGAATGAAGGAGCACTTGTGTTTACATGTTAATTTGTGGATTTTTAGTGTAATTTTTTTCAGTTTTGAAATGATCATGCTCACTAGAACTAGCAGGCCTCATAGATTGACTTTGGAAATTATTTGAAGAAATTCTTGATGACGAAACTACTTCAGAATTGTGTTTGTTATACAGATAATGATGTTGGATTACCAACATGAGTCTAAAATCAAGTCATACGACACTGTAGATGATAATGGCAAACCTGATGGCAGCAATGGCATTATGGGGGCAGGACAACGTTACCTTCAAATAGATTTTACGGACAAACTTATTAGGGATCTGGGTGGACTTGAACAACATCAGAATATTCCTTCTTCACAAAAAAGCTGTATTGCTCAACTAATTAAGGCCCTTGTATGTTCATTTACTGGAAGATCAAAATTAGTACCTGTTACACTTTTGGTAAAGTATTTGCTGATATTTTAGTAGTTATGTTTTTCTAACCAGTGAGAGGCTTGAGAGGTTGATTGATCGTGCTGGTGCATACAAGAACTGGTGGGCAGTGCGAATGTGTTCAGCTTTGCTGGGTAAACTTGTGGACAGTCTGGCACCATCCATCACTACCATGCTGGTCAGAGGAAAACAGGTGCAACCTTCATGAATATTGGGGCGCTTCTGTCTTATAGAATACTGACATTATTTACTTATCCTCTCTGAGTACTTCTGTCTTCTGGAATACTGACATTATTTACTGTAATTCTCTGAATATTTCTGTCTTCTGGAATACTGACATTATTTATTGTAACTCTCTGAGCACTTCTGTCTTTTAGAATACTGACATTATTTACTGTTACTCTCTGAGTACTTCTGTCTTCTAGAATACTGACATTATTTACTGTAACTCTCTGAGTACTTCTGTCTTCTAGAATACTGGCATTATTTACTGTAACTCTCTGAGCACTTCTGTCTTCTAGAATACTGACATTATTTACTGTAACTCTCTGAGTACTTCTGTCTTCTAAAATACTGACATTGTTTACTGTAACACTCTGAGTACTTCTGTCTTCTAGAATACTGACATTATTTACTGTAACTATCTGAGCACTTCTGTCTTCTGGAATACTGACATTATTTACTGTAACTCTCTGAACACTTCTGTCTTCTAGAATGCTGACATTATTTACTGTAACTCTCTGAACACTTCTGTCTTCTAGAATACTGACATTATTTACTGTTACTCTCTGAGCACTTCTGTCTTCTAGAATACTGACATTATTTACTGTTACTCTCTGAGCACTTCTAGAATACAGACATTATTTACTGTAATTCTCTGAGTACTTCTAGAATACTGACATTATTTACTGTAACTTTCTGAGCACTTTTGTCTTCTAGAATACTGACATTATTTACTGTAACTCTCTGAGCACTTTTAGAATACAGACATTATTTACTTTAACTCTCTTAGTACTTCTGTCTTCTAGAATACTGACATTATTTACTGTATTTGTCTGAGTACTTCTATCTTCTAGAATACTGACATTATTCACTGTTACTCTCTGAGCACTTCTAGATTACATACATTATTTACTGTAACTCTGAGTACTTCTGTCTTCTAGAATACTGACATTATTTACTGTTACTCTCTGAGCACTTCTAGAAAAGAGACATTATTTACTGTAACTCTCTGAGTACTTCTATCTCCTAGAATACAGACATTATTTACTGTAAATCTATAAGTACTTCTCTCTTCTAGAATACTGACATTATATACTGTAACTCTTTGAGTACTTCTATCTTGTAAAATACAGACATTATTTACTATAACTCTCAGAGCACTTCTGTCTTCTAGAACACTGACATTATTTACTGTTACTCTCTGAGTATTTCTGTCTTTCTCTTCGAGACTGTTTGACAGTCCCGCAACAAATTAGTTCAAGAGCTTTGCTTTTTCCCTTTGAGACTGTTTGACAGTCCTACTACAAGAAAGCCAGGAGCTCAGCTTTTTCCCTTCGAGATCTGTTTGTGTCACATACTTTTTAAAATTGTAAGCGTAGTTGAGAGCTCATCTTTAGCTCCACTCCTGGCTATGACAGAGTCAGCAGTTCAAAAGAAGTGTGATACAGTGGATCCATTGTCAATGAAGTATTCTTGACGGCCAACAGACTAGTAAAAGAAGGTAGAAAACTACCTCAGACTGACACAAACACATAATAATAATAATAATAATAGCCCCTTCAGTCATAACTGACTATGGGAATGCGCCCTGAGGTGACAGCCCTCAGCTGCTTATTTTTCTGGTGCTCCTTTCGACGTTTTCTCCTCACCTCTGCTTCTTGTGTGAGCCTCTCTTCGCCCAATCTGAGGTGGCGCCGTAAATAGCATCGCCACTTAGTGCGATCGGCAGCTTCATCCTCCCATGTTGCTGGATCCATGTCCAGTGCCCTCATATCTCTCTTGCACACATCTTTGAACCTCAGCTGTGGTCGCCCAACTGTTCTCTTGCCATCTGCTAATTGTCCGTAGAAGATATCTTTTGGGATGCGACCATCTTCCATGCGGCGAACATGGCCAAGCCAGCGAAGTCTGCGCTGTCTAAGAAGCGTATACATACTTTGAAGGCCAGCACGTGACAACACCTCGACATTTGTCACTTTATCTTTCCACGAGATGCCGAGGATGCGGCGTAGACACCGCAAATGGAAGGTATTGAGCCTTCTTTCTTGCTTAGCATAGGTCGTCCAGGTCTCGCTGCCATATAGGAGTGTGCTGGTGACGCAGGCATTATATACCGCAGCTTTGGTCTTCATTGTGAGTTTAGAGTTTCCCCAAACATGCGATGTGAGGCGGGCAAAGGTAGCTGCAGCTTTGCCAATGCGGCTGTCGATTTCTGTATCCAGTGAGAGTTTGTCATTGATGGTAGACCCTAGGTATGTGAAGTGGTGCACCACTGCCAATTCATAGTTATTGATAGTGATAACTGGTGCAGCACCCACATCCTGACTCAGCACATTCGTTTTCTTTAGACTTATTGTGAGGCCAAAGTCCTTGCATGCTTTAGTGAAGCGATTCATCAAGCTCTGAAGCTCCTGTTGGCTTTGAGTGACGACTGCAGCATCATCAGCGAACAACAAGTCTCTTATAGTGACCCTTCTGATTTTTGTTTTTGCCTTCAGCCTTGAAAGATTAAACAGACGGCCATCTGACCTAGTGTGAAGACATATTCCTTCAGTTGCATCTCTGAATGAATGTTTCAAGAGTAAGGCAAAGAAGATTCCGAAGAGGGTCGGAGCCAGAACACAGCCTTGTTTAACGCCACTTCGTATATCAAAGGGCTGTGACGTGCTTCCAGCATATTGGACTGTTCCCTTCATGCCGTCATGGAATGACTTTATCATTTCCAGCATTTTAGAAGGGCAGCCTATTTTCAGGAGGATTTTAAAGAATCCTTCCCTACTAACCAGGTCGAATGCTTTTGTGAGGTCTATAAAGGCGATATATAATGGTCTTTTCTGCTCTCTTGATTTTTCCTGAAGCTGGCGGAGAGAGAAGATCATGTCTGTTGTTGATCTGCCAGCTCGGAATCCAAACTGTGACTCTGGATATATGCGCTCAGCTAACTTGTGTAGTCGCATTAAGATGACTTTGGCAAAAACCTTACCAACAATACTAAGAAGAGAGATGCCTCTGTAGTTATTGCAATCACTTCTGTCTCCTTTATTTTTATACAGTGTTACAATCTTGGCATCTCGCATGTCTTGAGGAATAGTTGTCTCTTCCCAGCACTGGCACAGCATCCTATGCAGGGGATGTAATAGCGTGCTCTTACAGCATTTGATTAAATCAGGAGGAATCCCATCACTGCCTGGTGCTTTGCCAGAGGCCAAGCTATCAATGGCCTTGCTGAGTTCCTCTAATGTTGGTTCGGCATCCAGCTCCTCCATAGTTGGCAGACTGTTGACACCATCAAGGGCTGCAGGCGTAACGGTATTGTCTCTAGCGTAAAGCTCAGAGTAGTGCTCGACCCACCTCTCCATCTGCTTACCCTTATCGGTTAGCTTCTCTCCGCTGATGGTTTTTAGCGGTGCCGTCTTACTTTTATGGGGGCCAAGTGCTTTCTTTATACCATCATACATTTGTCTAATGTTGCCTGTTTGCGCTGCGATCTGGATGCTCTCACTGAGCTGGAGCCAGTAGTCATTTGCACAGCATCGAGCAGTTTGTTGAACTTTGCTTCTCGTAGCCCTCAGGATCTGTAGGGTTCTGGCACTCGGTGAACGTTTGTATTCATTCATAGCACTGCGCTTAGCTTCAATGACAGGTGCCATCACATCTGATGAAGCATCAAACCAGTCATTTGACTTTGCTGTTTTCTTACCAAAGGTGGCAAGTGCAGTACTTTGAATGGTGTTCCGTAGATGCTCCCAGTTCTCTGTAATAGTATCACCATGCTGAGGGCTACTGAGCACTTTCTCGAAGGTCGCAGTGAATTGAGCGATCATGAAAGGGTCTGACATCTTGCTGGTATCAATGCGTGGTTTCCCTTCATGTCTGACACAAACACAACATTAAGAGATTAACCTTTCCAGCACCACTATGACATACGCCGTACAGCATAAATCTTCACAATTTTTGCCATACAGTGTATGTCATGGAAGTAGTGCGATTGCTCATTCCCATTCACCTATACGGCGTACGTCCTATTTTAAAAGCACCAGAACTCTTCTATTTACAAGCATATCGGCAATTGCTGGGCATAATCGGATTCAGCATTGAAAAAATCTGGCCACTAAGCTTGAAATGAACAAAATATTTTAATTTTACTGCTAGTGAATACAGTAGAACTGATAATAGCGATTTCACAAAAGCCAAAGTTCACAAACATGGACGCTGCCAAGTCTGACGAACCATATACATCTGGTGGAAAAAGAGCACAAAAATCCTTATTTCAGTTGAATTCACTCAACTTGAATGATTCTGACGACTCTTTTTACTCAGATTCAGGGTCAGAGTATGCGTTGTCTGGTTCAGAATCAGACTCTGATGTAGATTTAGATCTGGAGGAAAGTGATAGTGAGAGGCTTGCTAAAACAAGAAAGTGAATGATAGTAGTAACATTCAATCTAGATCTAGGTCACTCAGTTTAGATCTAGGTCACTCAGTTTAGATCTAGGTCACTCAGTTTAGATCTAGGTCACTCAGTTTGGATCTAGTTCACTCAGTTTATATCACAATAATTCATCAGTGAAAGGAAAAGGAAAGGCAGTGAAAACAAAATCTGCACCTAAACAAGGAAAGAAAATGTCGAGATCAAGACCTCGGAATGAAAAAAAACATTGATGAGGAAGAAGGTCACCTAAAAGACACTGGTAACCAGAGGCAGGGGAAGAAAATAATGTACATGCAAACGTAAGTCATGACGGAGACAAGAAAACCATGCTGCCCAGCCTGAGTTTATAGCACAGTCTGGTCTACTCTTTGATCATACTGATTGTGAATGCCATGATTTCATGAATGAGTTTCTGAATGAAAACTTTTAGATACTAACAGTGAATGACACAAACAGCAAGCCAGGTTTGTGCCTTGTGGAATGCTTTGAAACTGACCACACTCAGACCAACCTGTAACTGTAAAAATGTAAGCAAACTCACGAAAACAAGTGCCAGCAGTGTTTCCATGTTCTTTTATCATAATAAAATGAAAACAAAGCTTTTGTGACTCATACAAATAATTTTTGTTGTTTTATCTCTCAATTTTCAGTTATGTACGTACCCCATGACCTTGACCTTGACTTATGTTGGCCTTGATTAGCATATTCTGAAACTTTGTTTTATGCTCTTTCATAACATATATACTTTCAATGGGTTTCCTTTTACGATAAACTGTATACAGTCAAATTAAACATATGACCCCAAAAATTACAATTATCCTGTCGTTCAGGGGAATGAACTAAACTGAAAATGGTGTTGTAATGGGTTAAGGAACTTATCAAGAGCAGGTGCAAAAACAAGTAGGAGCCAGAACATCCAGGCCACCAGACAAAAATAATGACTGCCGCTAGCTGAGCAGAGGAGAACAAGTAATAATCTTTGGACTCTGCACAGATCACACCAGACAAAAATAATGACTGCCGCTAGCTGAGCAGAGGAGAACAAGTAATAATCTTTGGATTCTGCACAGATCACACCAGACAAAAATAATGACTGCCGCTAGCTGAGCAGAGGAGAACAAGTAATAATCTTTGGACTCTGCACAGATCACACCAGACAAAAATAATGACTGCCGCTAGCTGAGCAGAGGAGAACAAGTAATAATCTTTGGACTCTGCACAGATCACACCAGACAAAAATAATGACTGCCGCTAGCTGAGCAGAGGAGAACAAGTAATAATCTTTGGACTCTGCACAGATCACACCAGAATGACATACTTCAATAAGCTAAAGGTAGGAACTACACTGATGAGTGTACCAGTGACACTAATAAAATTACTGATGCAGGAGTACCCCACATTTGGTCATTATCAGTACAAGTCCTGGAGAAACTCTTTGGAGATGCCAGGAACCTGAAACTGACCACTGCTTCCTTTAAGCATATCAAGCTGAAGTCTGAGGGTGTCAAAGAAGTAGAAGAAGAATGCAGTTCTTTTGTGTGGATACTTTTTTTTTCTCATGTTCAGTTCAGATAAATATTCTTTGTTAAGCTGTATCCCTCTTAAATATGGTATCCTCATAAATATCTTAATTTATAATATGTTGTCAAATAATATGTGTGTAGAGTGCTACATGTGTTAGTTTTTATCTTTATAAAATACAGTGTGCACACAGAGACCTTCCATTGTAATAATGTGTTGCTATATACATGTTATATATAACAATTTATGCTATAATATGTTGCTAAATGTATGTTATACAAAATAATATATTGATAGATACATAACGTTATATATTGGTAGATGTATGTTATATATGTTATAATATGTTGTTAGGTGTATGTTCTATGCTACAATATATTGCTAGATGAATGTTATATATAATATGTTGATTGATGTTATATGTGATAATATGTTGATAGATATATGATGTTATTTGTATAAGGTTTAGACCAGTATTTGAGGAGATGTTACTGTTCTTCCTGTCAGATCACAGTTGGGGTGTTTGGTCATGAGGAAGAAGTGCTAGATAAGCCTATTAGTCCTAATGAACTCAAGAATATCCTCTATTCCAAGTGCTTGCCGTACAATGTTTGTGAGGCAGTGCTGCAGCAAGAACTCATTTTGGCAATTGGGAAACTCATTGCCACATCTCCAGAGCTTTTTGATGGAATCCTGAAAATCAGAATAGGGTAAGTCTCCTAATGGCAACAAGGAAGTGCTATTGGTTTTAGTTTTAGGAAATGTCTAGATGCTGACCTCCTTCACACAGCTTGTTTAATAAAATAATTATAATTACCCTTTCTGAAGGCTGTCTGTTAAACCAAGACATTAACCTAAGAAAAAAAAAAATCACCAGAGAAATGAAATGTTCAAGAAAAACAGCAGCTACAGAATCACAAGACATGGAGGAACCTGTCCTCATACCAGGCGCATCAACCGGGTGGTGGATAGTTGAATGGCCTCTAGATATAGAGATTAGCTGTGAATACTGATCAGCCGTGAGCGAAAACAGGTGGTTGTCACTGAGGACGAGGTGGGACAGCCGTCTGTATCAAATCACCTCTGAAGCTTTATGATGTGACGACCAGCGAGATGGAGACGCTTTAACCTCTTCCCTCCCCACTGCCTTGTTGGTTTGACTTTTTAGTTAAAGGCTAGTGGAGACAACCGTACACAAACTGACAGAAAGCAACGGGAAACTACCGTCGTATTATCTCTTGTACAATCAGGAATTAAAACAACTTTCTAGACAAAGACAACGACGTTAAGGGGGATTCCAGAGGAATCACCTCATCCGGTAGGGGGAACATCACGCGCTACAGGTGATACCCGATCATCATCAAGCTACTGTTAGCAAAATTAGAATTAAAGATAACTTAAACATAGGAACTTGGAATGTCAGGACACTAATGTAAACTGGAAAATTAGATAAAATCAAGATGGAAATGGAAAGAATACTAGAACAGGTGAAATGTATTCTGAAAATTACAAAATAATTTGTTCCGGAGGAAATAAACATGAAAGAGTAGGCATAATATTAGATGCAGAAAGGGTAAGAACAGTAAAGGGATTTTAGTCAATATCAGATCGAGCCCTGTTTGTAAAACTGGCAGACCAATTGATATCAATTTTATACAAACATATGCCCCAACAGCAGATAGTACAGAAGAAGAAATAGACACATTTTACAATGAACTTGATATGGCAATGACTCAGTGTAAATTTCATGAGACAGCTGTTATACTTGGAGACTTCAATGCAAAGGTTGGGAATGAAAAAGTTGATGATGATGGTTATGGCCTGGGAGAAATAAATTAGAGAGATGACCGACTGATAGAGTTTGCAAGAACACATGATATGATAGTAGGAAACACCTGGTTTAAGCAGCATCCTAGACACCTTTGGACGTGGAAAATAAAATTAAACCAGAAATCAGTAATGAACAGTGTGGATTTGTAGAAGATAAAGGCACAAACAATTCTATATATTATAAGAACATTAATAGAAAGAGCCATAGAGGTGAAGACAGATCTGTACTTGTGTTATATAGATTACGCTAAGTCATTTGGCAAAGTGCAACATGAGGAAATTATCAAAATGTTAGAAAGCATCAACAATGATGGTAAAGATTTGAGGATAATAAAGAACATGTACTGGTAACAAACAGCAGCTGTAAGAATTAGCAGCCAGATAGGAACATTTCAGCAAGTAAAAAAGGTTGTCACCGGATCTGGTCAATCTGTACAGTGAAAATATAATGAGATCTCTAGACTGTATCAATCATGTCACATACCTCTTTTTTCACTAGTTTGTGTTATGGCCACCAAATGATATTCCTGGCAGGCTTATGTGCATTTGATTATATTTTCACTGTATAGAAAGAAGAGATCTGTTGACAGCACACATCCCTGCTTAGCACCCTGTTTCATTTGCTGAAACTTTCCTGTTTTCTTTGCCAATTCTTATAACTGCTGTTTGTTACAATTATCAGAGTTGCTGCTTGTTGCTGATTCTTACAGTTAGTTTGACTGCTAATTTTTACAGCCACTAATTAGCCACTCCATCAATCTGTTTTTTTCCTCATGTGCCACATCTTGTTGTTCTAGCTAGAAGACATTTCACCCCTGAAGCCATCTTCTCCTGGGACATATCTTTTCACTTCTGTTGTATGCCCATGCCACTGACTAATCTGGGGGCCATCCTCAAACCACCTTATTCTTTGTTTCTTAACCCAGAGGTGACAAGTAGAATAGCCCAGACATAACCAGTGTTCAGTAATGTGAAAAGTATTTTGTACATCTCAGAGGTGACAAGTAGAATAGCCCAGAGGTGACAAGTAGAACATCTCAGAGGTGACAAGTATAATTGCCCAGAGGTGACGAGTAGAACATCTCAGAGGTGATGAGTAGAATAGCCCAGAGGTGACGAGTAGAACATCTCAGAGGTGACAAGTAGAATAGCCCAGAGGTGACGAGTAGAACATCTCAGAGGTGACGAGTAGAATAGCCCAGAGCAGACAAGTAGAACATCAGGTAGGTGACAAGTAGAACATCTGGTAGGTGACAAGTAGAACATCTGGTAGGTGGCAAGTCGAATAGCTTTGAGGTGATGAGTAGAACATCTCAGAGGTGGTGAGTAGAATAGCCCAGAGGTGACAAGTAGAACATCTGGTAGGTGACAAGTAGAACATCTGGTAGGTGACGAGTTGAATAGCCCGGAGGTGACAGGTAGAACATATCAGAGGTGACAAGTAGAATAGTCCAGAGCTGATGAGTAGAACACCTCAGAGGTCACAGTAGAGCATCTCAGAAGTGACAAGTAGAACACCTCAGAGATGACAAGTAGAACATCTCAGAGGTGATGAGTAGAATATCTCAGAGGTGACAAATAGATTATCTAAGAGGTAACAAATAGAATATCTCAGAGGTGATGAGTAGAATATCTCAGAGGTAACAAATAGAATATCTCAGAGGTGATGAATAGAATATCGCAGATTGACAAATATAATATCTCAGAGGTGATGAGTAGAATATCGCAAATTGACAAATAGAATATCTTAGAGGTGATGGGTAGAATATCTCAGAGGTGACAAATAGAACATCTCAGAGGTGACAAATAGAATATCTCAGAGGTGATGAGTAGAATATCTCAGAGGTAACAAATAGAACATCTCAGAGGTGACAAATAGAACATCTCAGAGGAGATAAGTAGAATAGCCCAGAGGGGACAAGTAGAACATCTCAGAGGAGATCAGTAGAATAGCCCAGAGGGGACAAGTAGAATATCATGGACAGTCAGAGTGGTCTTACAGAAGAATGTGAAGATGTCCTGAAGTGGACTCTTGCACAAATGAAAGCCTATTACTTTTATCAGGATGAAGCAGTTGACTTTCTGTGGAAGCTGGTATAGGTGACATTAGGGTACACTGGTGGAGCATGAAATAGAGGATTACTGTTGAGAACTGTTTGTTTTGTATTTGCGGGTGTGTCTCTAGATAGTATAGACATCAGATGTCATCTCCAGCTCTCCCCAAGTTCATACTTTAATTGACGTCGACTTGGTGTGATATTATAACTGGCTTGTACGTACAACATTAACAGGTTACTCGAGACAACGTTAGTGAGCAGTCTGTAACACTGGCCAACACTTCTGCACATTTATTATGAAGATACTCAGGATGAATATGGCATGTCAGTGAATAAATACACAATCAGATATAGGCATGCAGCTTCCAGTCAAGCTTCGTTCTTTCAGGATGTTTAAACCAAGTCCGTATTCAACATGGCCCTTAAATACGTATATCCCGCTCTTGCCTTAAATATGTACAGTCAGTTAACTACTGACTCACACGACTAGCTATACCTCTAGTCAGTAATAATTCACTTTGCCTCCACGGCAAACTCAGAGAACATCCGTTCTCTCACAGTACATATAATATCCTGCCTATAAAGGCTTACACAAATCTTCCTAGCTCCAGAACTGAAACACAGCCATACTGGCTAAACTCACAGGCCACACTCCCCAATCTCTCTTTATCTTGCATTTTTATACACCTCTCTCTTTCCCGCCATTTTACACATGTCTCTCTTTCCCGCTATTTTACACACGTCTCTTTTTCCCGCCATTTTACACACATCTCTCTTACCCGCCATTTTACACATGTCTCTCTTTCCCGCCATGCCATTGGAAAAAACTCAGGGTCACCCCTATCACGTGGTACCACACGATGTATCGCATATTTTCACTATATTTTATGGGAGTGCTTCGCGGTGCAAGCCCATAACTGTGATTACTAAATGTAACCTGCTATGTACCACACAGCAGCACCCAACAATGACAAAGAGAGAAGATACTGGAAAGTTTAATTTTATATCCTGAAAAGAAGTCAGCAACAGAATTGATAAACTGTCCTGGTGGAACATTAAATAGTGGATGACGAAGACAGAAGTCAGCAACAGAATTGATAAACTGTCCTGGTGGAACATTAAATAGTGGATGACAAAGAGAGAAGTCAGCAACAGAATTGATAAACTGTCTTGGTGGAACATTAAATAGTGGATGATAAAGAGAGAAGTCAGCAACAGAATTGATAAACTGTCTGGTGGAATATTAAATAGTGGATGACAAAGACAGAAGTCAGCAACAGAATTGATAAACTGTCCTGGTGGAATATTAAATAGTGGATGACAAAGAGAGAAGTCAGCAACAGAATTGATAAACTGTCCTGGTGGAACATTAAATAGTAGATGACAAAGAGAGAAGTCAGCAACAGAATTGATAAACTGTCCTGGTGGAACATTAAATAGTGGATGACAAAGAGAGAAGTCAGCAACAGAATTGATAAACTGTTCTGGTGGAACATTAAATAGTGGATGACAAAGAGAGAAGTCAGCAACAGAATTGATAAACTGTCCTGGTGGAATATTAAATAGTGGATGACAAAGACAGAAGTCAGCAACAGAATTGATAAACTGTCCTGGTGGAACATTAAATAGTGGATGACAAAGACAGAAGTCAGCAACAGAATTGATAAACTGTCTTGGTGGAACATTAAATAGTGGATGACAAAGAGAGAAGTCAGCAACAGAATTGATAAACTGTCCTGGTGGAACATTAAATAGTGGATGACAAAGACAGAAGTCAGCAACAGAATTGATAAACTGTCCTGGTGGAACATTAAATAGTGGATGACAAAGAGAGAAGTCAGCAACAGAATTGATAAACTGTCCTGGTGGAACATTAAATAGTGGATGACAAAGACAGAAGTCAGCAACAGAATTGATAAACTGTCCTGGTGGAACATTAAATAGTGGATGACAAAGACAGAAGTCAGCAACAGAATTGATAAACTGTCCTGGTGGAACATTAAATAGTGGATGACAAAGAGAGAAGTCAGCAACAGAATTGATAAACTGTCCTGGTGGAATATTAAATAGTGGATGACAAAGACAGAAGTCAGCAACAGAATTGATAAACTGTCCTGGTGGAACATTAAATAGTGGATGACAAAGACAGAAGTCAGCAACAGAATTGATAAACTGTCTTGGTGGAACATTAAATAGTGGATGACAAAGACAGAAGTCAGCAACAGAATTGATAAACTGTCCTGGTGGAACATTAAATAGTGGATGACAAAGAGAGAAGTCAGCAACAGAATTGATAAACTGTCCTGGTGGAACATTAAATAGTGGATGACAAAGACAGAAGTCAGCAACAGAATTGATAAACTGTCCTGGTGGAACATTAAATAGTGGATGACAAAGACAGAAGTCAGCAACAGAATTGATAAACTGTCCTGGTGGAACATTAAATAGTGGATGACAAAGACAGAAGTCAGCAACAGAATTGATAAACTGTCTTGGTGGAACATTAAATAGTGGATGACAAAGAGAGAAGTCAGCAACAGAATTGATAAACTGTCCTGGTGGAATATTAAATAGTGGATGACAAAGACAGAAGTCAGCAACAGAATTGATAAACTGTCCTGGTGGAACATTAAATAGTGGATGACAAAGACAGAAGTCAGCAACAGAATTGATAAACTGTCCTGGTGGAACATTAAATAGTGGATGACAAAGAGAGAAGTCAGCAACAGAATTGATAAACTGTCCTGGTGGAATATTAAATAGTGGATGACAAAGACAGAAGTCAGCAACAGAATTGATAAACTGTCCTGGTGGAACATTAAATAGTGGATGACAAAGACAGAAGTCAGCAACAGAATTGATAAAAACTGTCCTGGTGGAACATTAAATAGTGGATGACAAAGAGAGAAGTCAGCAACAGAATTGATAAACTGTCCTGGTGGAACATTAAATAGTGGATGACAAAGACAGAAGTCAGCAACAGAATTGATAAACTGTCCTGGTGGAACATTAAATAGTGGATGACAAAGACAGAAGTCAGCAACAGAATTGATAAACTGTCCTGGTGGAACATTAAATAGTGGATGACAAAGACAGAAGTCAGCAACAGAATTGATAAACTGTCCTGGTGGAATATTAAATAGTGGATGACAAAGACAGAAATCAGCAACAGAATTGATAAACTGTCCTGGTGGAACATTAAATAGTGGATGACAAAGACAGAAGTCAGCAACAGAATTGATAAACTGTCCTAGTGGAACATTAAATAGTGGATGACAAAGACAGAAGTCAGCAACAGAATTGATAAACTGTCCTGGTGGAACATTAAATAGTGGATGACAAAGACAGAAGTCAGCAACAGAATTGATAAACTGTCCTGGTGGAACATTAAATAGTGGATGACAAAGACAGAAGTCAGCAACAGAATTGATAAACTGTCCTGGTGGAACATTAAATAGTGGATGACAGGCAGAAGTCAGCAACAGAATTGATAAACTGTCCTGGTGGAACATTAAATAGTGGATGACAAAGACAGAAGTCAGCAACAGAATTGATAAACTGTCCTGGTGGAACATTAAATAGTGGATGACAAAGACAGAAGTCAGCAACAGAATTGATAAACTGTCCTGGTGGAATATTAAATAGTGGATGACAAAGACAGAAGTCAGCAACAGAATTGATAAACTGTCCTGGTGGAACATTAAATAGTGGATGACAAAGAGAGAAGTCAGCAACTGAATTGACAAACTGTCCTGGCGAACATTAAATAGTGGATGATAAAGACAGAAGTCAGCAACAGAATCGATAAACTGTCCTGGTGGAACATTAAATAGTGGATGACAAAGACAGAAGTCAGCAACAGAATTGATAAACTGTCCTGGTGGAACATTAAATAGTGGATGACAAAGAAAGAAGTCAGCAACAGAATTGATAAACTGTCCTGGTGGAACATTAAATAGTGGATGACAAAGAGAGAAGTCAGCAACAGAATCGATAAACTGTCCTGGTGGAACATTAAATAGTGGATGACAAAGAAAGAAGATACTGGGAAGAAGTCAGCAACAGAATTGAGAAAATGTACAAGTGACAAGAATTTGTGGAGGCACATGATCATGTATGCCACCAGCATGATACATGGTAAAGAATAAGTGAATGGACAATGAGAGTGTTGCAGATATGCTTTCTCCAAATTGTTGTCCAAGAAATCATGTTGAATTGTTCAGTCATATATTTCACAATTGTTTTCCATGTTTGGGTTGACAGGGCAATGTGTATCAGTATTTTCAACAACATTTGCATTAATAACATCAAAATAATAACTGATCTTTACATTTTACATTTCATTGCTTACTCTTGACGTGAAGTGAAGTGGGAATTTGAAGTTTTCATTCTTAAAGCAAGTGTGTGTGTGTCATGTTGGCTGATGTAAGCCAGTATGTCATGTTGGCTGATGTAACTCAGTTTGTCATGTTGGCTGATGTAAGCCAGTATGTCATGTTGGCTAATGTAAGCCAGTGTGTCACATTGGCTGATGTAAGCCAGTGTGTCATGTTGGCTGATGTAAGCCAGTGTGTCACATTGGCTGATGTAAGCCAGTGTGTCACATTGGCTGATGTAAGCCAGTGTGTCACATTGGCTGATGTAAGCCAGTGTGCCACGTTGGCGGATGTAAGCCAGTGTGTCATGTTGGCTGATGTAAGCCAGTGTGTCACATTGGCTGATGTAAGCCAGTGTTTCACGTAGGCTGATGTAAGCCAGTGTGTCACATTGGCTGATGTAAGCCAGTGTGTCACGTTGGCTGATGTAAGCCAGTGTGTCACTTTCCTGATGTAAGCCAGTGTGTCACGTTGGCTGATGTAAGCCAGTGTGTCACATTGCCTGATGTAAGCCAGTGTGTCACATTGGCTGATGTAAGCCAGTGTCTCAAGTTGACTGATGTAAGCCAGTGTGTCACATTGGCTGATGTAAGCCAGTGTGTCATGTTGGTTGAATTAAGCCAGTGTGTCATGTTGGCTGATGTAAGCCAGTATTCTTGTAGGATTTTCTATCCATCTGCCTCTTCATCTTGCTCGGGCTCTGAAACCAGATCTTCTTCTGTTGTAGGCATGTTGTGGTAACTGATTGGGATCTATTCATAATGGCCAAACCACTTTATTTCCTGTCTCTCTGTTTATTTGATGCAAGATGTAGTTCCTGTAATTTTTCTGGTGTCATCGCTCCTCATTCTGTCTCTTGGTAACATTTATTGCTCTTCTGAAGTTTCTTATCTCACATGTGATTATCCACTCCTGTATTCTCATCAGGAACCATGTTTGACACTAATTGAACATCTCATCTCCTGTATTCTCATCAGGGACTATTTTTTGGACACTAATTCATACCTGTCAACCTCCTGAGACAAAAATCTGTACGCCGGACCAAAAAAATACAAACACCCAAAAATCCTAACGCAAAAAATATATTAATAAATTATACACAATACAGTTTTAAAACAAGAAATGACATTTACAAATCTATTAGCATTTGAATTAGTGTGGTATAAAACATGCTAATAGTCTCATGCTGTTCTTTACATATAAAAAAACTTAGTGATCGTGAGGTACTATTCTTTCGATGCACAATGTTTTGTATTATAATCAACACATGCACTTTTAGCACTTTGCAGAATTGCATTTGTGTGCTTAAAGTCTGCACATCATGTATCAATGTTAATCTTACACTGTAAAAAAGAAGTGAGTGTGTCTGCATTCATGGACCTCCTGCAGTCTGTGTGGACTTTTTTATTGAAAAATAAAGCAGCGAAGTTTACGCAAACAAACGTTTTTTCTATTATGTAGGGCCGACACGGAATATTATGACATTAATTTATTGGAAATACTTAAATGATCAAAATATAACTGGAAAGATTAAGAGAACGACAAAAAAAAAACATACAACAAAGCAAAGCAAACAGCTAACAACAACAAACAAAACAAATCTAACAAATTATGAACAGAATATCAAATCTAGGAAGAAAAACGTAGCACCAAAAATTTACAAAATTATTTAAGAGTTGGTAGCCTAGACTAGTGATAATAGATTGCCACTTTATTAAAAAATAAAGCAGCGAATCTTCGACCGCTGAAAAAAAGACTTTAAGCCTACTCAATGCAAATAAAGAGCTTTCATTGCATTGGGAAATATATGGAGATCAAGAGAAATAGGATCAAACACGAAAATAAGAATCTTCAACTCAAATGTGAAGTCAGTCCTATTGTATGGCTCGGAGACATGGAGAACAACAAAGACAACAACCAAAAAGCTACAGACTTTCATAAATGGGTGCTTGCGTAGAATAGAGGGATTAAAATGGTATGACAAGGTTACCAACGTGGAACTGATGACAAGAACTAGACAAGTGCCAGTGGAACAAGAGATGAGAAGAAGACGATGGCAATGGATAGGACACACACTGAGGAAACCTGTTGATAGCATTACAAGGCAGTCCTTGTTCTGGAACCCCCAGGGCAAGAGAGGCAGAGGAAGACCAAGAAGTACATGGAGAAGAGAGTTGGAAACAGAGGTGAAAATGATGAGGAGAACATGGAAAGAACTTGAGATGATGGCACGGGACAGGAGGACTTGGCATGTGTTTGTTGAAGGCCTATGCTCCTTTGGGAGTGGAGGGTTATGAATGAATGAATGCAAATAAACTTTATTTTTCTACTTTTGTTGGGCCTACACAAAATTTTATGATATTAATTTATTGGAAATATTGAAATGGTCAAAATATAACTGGAAAGATTAAGAGAACGACAAAAATAAAATACAACGAAGCAAAGCAAAGCAACAGCTAAAAAATAAAAAAATTAACTAAATTGTGAACAGAATATTAATCTAGGAAGAAAAAATGTACTACCAAAAATTTACAAAATTATTATTTAAAAATTGATAGCCTAGACCAGTGATAATACAGGGTGTCCCTAAAGTCTGAACACATGGGCAAAAATACATATTTTCAAGAAATGAAATTTATTAACATTTTATTCAATTGGAATATTAAATAACGTCTTCAATATGATTTCCATCATTTGCGATGCAAAGGTTGATGCGCTTTGCAAAATTCACGTGAACTCGATGTAATAAATCCACATTGCCGCTAATTTTAGCACATTCACCCTTTATGCGTTCAATCAAGTGTGTTACATCTGTGATTTTCATTGAGTACACCTTCTCCTTTAGCATACCCCAGAAAAAGAAGTCAAGGGGGCTAAGGTCAGGTGAATGAGGAGACCATTCCACATGACCACGTCTTTCAATCCAGTTAGGGAAATTGTCATTCAGCCAATCTCTTACCACCATGGTGAAATGGGCAGGGGCGCCATCCTGTTGGAACCATTCAGGAAGTCCTTCACCTAAACTTTCAAGTTGGGGCATTAATTGATCTCTCAGCATGGCGAGATAAGTCTCACCAGTTACATGTTCATTGAAGAAGCATGGTCCCAACACATGAGCTTTCCACAAACCACACCACACCATAATTGTTTGCGCTCCTTGCTGTTTTGCATAATCCACAAAATGTGCATTGCTTTGCGACCAGTATCGAACATTCTGTCTGTTAACCTCACCATTCACATAAAACAAAGCTTCATCACTGAACAGCACAGGGTCTTCGGTGAAACGAATGTTTTCATCCAATTTATTAGAAAACCATTCACACATCTCAAGTCGTCTATCAGGGTCATCCTCTGTTAAGTGATGCAAGATTTGTAACTTGTACGGATGAAATTATTGCTCTTTTAAGATATGACTGATGGTTGTTTTGGGAACACCCAGCTCCATGGATGTCCTGCGAAGTGATTTTCTGGGGCTAGTATAAATTTTAGGCATGACAAATTCTTTCGTTTCGGCTGATACATTTGGTCATCCAGAACGGGGTTTGTCCATGATAGTGCCCGTTTCTTTGAACTTTTTAACCACCTTCGCCACCGTGGAAAATCCAAGTGGAATCCTCCTTGGATGATGTGCATTAAATTCATCTGCTATCTTTCGATATGACCATCCTTCACGTCCACTAAGAAGTACCAGTTTAATTCTTTCTTCTTTCGACAAAGCCATATTTAATCTGTGGAGGAAAAAAAATTACAGATTTAATATGTGTCCAGACTTTAGGGACATCACTTAACAGAGGAATTTTGCAAAGCGCATCAACCTTTGCATCGCAAATGATGGAAATCATATTGAAGACGTTATTTAATATTCCAATTGAAAAAAATGTTGTTAATAAATTTCATTTCTTGAAAATATGTATTTTTGCCCATGTGTTCAGACTTTAGGGACACCCTGACCGCTTTATGAAAAATAAAGCAGTGAATTTCGATCGCTGGAATAAAGTAGGCCTACTGAACACAAACTTTTTTTTTTTAGTTATACAGGGCCTACACAGAATATTATGACATAAATGTATTGGAAATATACTAAAGGGCAAGATATAACTGGAAAGATTAAGACAGCGATTAAATTGCAACAAAGCAAAACAACAGCAATATTTAACAAATTTACTTAGCTTTTTTTAAACAAATTGGTGTCGAAGTGTCTTGGCAAGCGTGGCTGATAACAGGTAACTTTAAAAATACGTCATGTCACGCTGAAAGCCGAAAGTGTTTGAGGCCGAATTCAAAGTTTTTGCCGAATTGTTGGGTATAAAAGGATTTGATTGGTGGCTGCGAGAGACTTCAGTTTAAAAACAGACGCCAAGATTCCCAGAATAAAAAAATTGGTTTAAAAAAAAACCTGGGTTAGAAAATATTTTCTGATTTAAAATTTTTAACAACTTGGGTTGGAAAATATTTTTAGGAATTAAAAAAAAAAATTTTTTTAATTCGATTTTTTTTTTTCTTTTGGGAGGGAGGAACAATCCGTACAACGAGTCTGTATAGCCGTACACTGCTAAAAGTATCAAAAATGCGTACATTGTACGGAAAATTCGTACAGGTTGACAGATATGCTAATTAAGCATCTCCTGTATTCTCATCGGGACCATGTTTGACTCTTTAATTGTTTATGTAAATTTAGATGTGAGACTACATAAGGCAGTCATTTCAGAAACTCCCTGTAAGAGATTGACTCCTGTAACTTGTTCAAGCAGAAACTCTCTGTGAGAGATTGACTCCTGTAACTTGTTTAAGCAGAAACTGTCTGTGAGAGATTGACTCCTGTAACTTGTTCAAGCAGAAACTGTCTGTGAGAAATTGACTCCTGTAACTTGTTCAAGCAGAAACTCTCTGTGAGAGATTGATTCCTGTTTCACTCCTGTTTTCTGCCAGCTGAACTCCGCCTAGGCCAGTTCCAAGCCCGGCTGAAAAAAGGAGGAGGGCGGCCTGCATGGAGGCCGTAAGGATGCAGCCTCTCCACCATGCAAAGGCACAACAGGCCAATCACCTGTTTGCTTTAAACTATGATTACGAGTAATATAAGAGAGAAAACTGGACTGATTCTAAAGGCGACGAACTGGAACGGACTACGACTTATGGAACTTGGAACACAAGAAGTATAAATGGGAAAGAAGAGGAGCTGGTGGAAGAGATGAGGAAAGCAAAACTAGAAATCCTGGCTATTACGGAAACAAATTAATTAAGCATCTCCTGTATTCTCATCGGGACCGTGTTTGACTCTTTAATTGTTTATGTAAATTTAGATGTGAGACTACATAAGGCAGTCATTTCAGCAACTCTCTGTGAGAGATTGACTCCTGTAACTTGTTCAAGCAGAAACTCTCTGTGAGAGATTGACTGTAACTTGTTCAAGCAGAAACTCTCTGTGAGAGATTTACTTCTGTAACTTGTTCAAGCAGAAACTGTCTGTGAGAGATTGACTCCTGTAACTTGTTCAAGCAGAAACTCTCTGTGAGAGATTGACTCCTGTAACTTGTTCAAGCAGAAACTGTCTGTGAGAGATTGACTCCTGTAACTTGTTCAAGCAGAAACTCTCTGTAAGAGATTGACTGTAACTTGTTCAAGCAGAAACTCTCTGTGAGAGATTTACTTCTGTAACTTGTTCAAGCAGAAACTGTCTGTGAGAGATTGACTCCTGTAACTTGTTCAAGCAGAAACGTTGTCAGCTGGGCACTCTCAATTTTCTTCTTTCACTTTTCAACTCCCAAAGGAGCATAGACCTTCAATAAACGTATGCCAAGACTTCCTGTCCCGTGCCGTCTGCTCAAGATTTTTCCATGTCTTCTTCACTCCTTTCATGTCTATTTCCAGTTCTCTTCTCCATGTTTTTTCTTTGGTTTCTTTTGTAACTATCTTACCCTGGAGGTTCCATAACAGGGATTGTGTAATAATGTTTTTCTCAATGTTTGTCTTCTTCTCATTTCTTGTCCCACTGGGTTGCTTTTCTGGTTCTTACTTCCACATTAATGATCTTGTCATACCACTTTAATCCTTCAGTTCTACGCAAGCATCCATTTGTGAAAGTCTGTAGCTTATTGGTTGTTGTTTTTGTTATTCTCCATGTTTCAGAGCCATATAGTAGGACTGACTTGACATTACAATTTAAAATTCTGGTCTTTGATTTTTTTTTTTTTATGTCCATATATTTCCGAAGCTCCTCTAGCCTTTTATATTCTTGCTTTGCTATCATTGTCTGTCCCTCTATCTGTGTCTGTCCCTCTATCAATGTCTGTCCCTCTATCATTGTCTGTCCCTCTATCATTGTCTGTCCCTCTAACTGTGTCTGTCCCTCTAACTGTGCTTGTCCCTCTAACTGTGTCTGCCCCTCTAACTGTGTCTGTCCCTCTGTGTCTGTCCCTCTAACTGTGTCTGTCCCTCTAACTGTGTCTATATTGCTGCCAATGTGTATATATGTTTCTGCATCTTGTAGTGGTTTTTCTTCTGGTACAATTTTGTTATCGTTTCCTGCATTTATTCTCATAATATTTGCTTTCTCCCTTTGTATTTTCAGACCCACTTGCTGTGATCTCTCATTAAGTATTTTAATTTTGTCTTGCTTCTGATTATGGTTATGGGACAGAAGTGCCAGGTCTTCTGCAAAATCTAGATAGTCATGCTGTTTAGTCAGTCCACTGGATTCCATTTCTGCTGTTGAGGGTGATGTTTTCATAATCCAGTCTATAGCCATTAGGAAGAGAAATGGTGACAAGAGGCATCCCTGTTCCACTTCAGTTCTTATCCCAAATGACTCTGTAAGTTGTCCTTCATGAAGAACTCTGCATGTCATGTCTTCATAGATTTTCTTTATTAAGTTAATGACCTTCAGGGGGAATCCATAATGCCTCATCAATTTCCAGAGTGATTCTCTGTCTTCACTGTCAAATGCCTTTTCATAGTCCACAAATCCAGTGTAAAGAGGTGAGTTCCATTCTAGACTTTGTTCCACTATTATTCTTAATGTGGCTATCTGATCTGTACAGGATCTATTTTGCATAAAATCTGCTTGTTCATCTCTCAGTTGTCTATGAACTCTTTTAATCTCTCAAAGATGATCCTGTTTAATATTTTTCCTGGCTCTGATAGTAACATTATTCTTCTGTAATGTATGCACTCTTGTAAATTTCCTTACTTAGGCAACTTAACCAGATATTTTTTCCATTCTGCTGGTATTTCTTCCCTCTCCTAGACTTTACCCAGTAATTTGTATATCACTGTAGCAGTGTCAGTTTATGCTTTGATAGCCTCTGCTGGAATGCCATCTGGACCAGCCGCTGTTCCATCTGTTAGACGCATTATGGTTTTCTTTATTTCTTCCTTTGTTGGTCTTTTGCATTTGACTTGTAGCTCTTCTTCTGCTGGCTGGATGTCTGAGGGACTTTGTGGAGCTGGTCTATTGAAAAGGTCCTCAAAACATTCTGTCCACCTCTTTATTTGCTCTTGTATATTGCTAAGCAATTTTCCATTCTTTTCTTTGATGAGGCTTGCTTATATTTCCCTGTTAGCTTCTTTGTGTTGTTATACAGGTCTCTTGTATTTCCTTTGACTGCAGCTTCCTCTGCCTCTCAAGCCAGCTCCTCAGTATATTTCCTCTTGTCTCTTTTAATACTTCTTCTTACCATTCGTTTGGTTCAGGGTAAATTTCTTGAGCCTTGGCTTTGGAACTTCTGGTTTTTCTTCTGTTTAAATCTGCTTTCTTCTTTTTCTGTCTTTTATCTTATTGATGGTTTCTGTTATTAACCATGCTTTGTACTGGCAATCTCTTTTTCCCAGTATTTCTTCACGTCTCATTTCATATAGTTTTGATCTGCTACCACTGGTCTTCTATATTCTCTACATCTTCCAGCTGTTGGAGCACTTGCTATTTGTTGGATATTGTAACCATAAATGTGTCTCTTGTTTCTTGATTTCTTAGATAACCTACATTAAACTGTTGTCTATATCTATGTACTTTTGTATATCTCTTGAGTTTCATCTTTAATTTGGCTATCAGAAGTTGGTGATCTGATGCCACATCTGCTCCTCTGTATACTTCATGCAATGATGATCTAAACTTCTTGTTTATGTGAAATAAGAAATAGTCTAAGGGACACTACTATTAAGAAGTAATGATGAATAGAGAAATAAATAGTTGAAGCCAATGGGGAGGTTTTCAGTATAGGAAATTAGGACAGTGAAAACAGATCACATGACTTCCTAAGAAAGAGTCTGTAAATAGAGAATGAGAAGCATTTTCATTTCTCTTTGGTCTGCAGTTGCTTTTTCGTGTAACACTTGCCATGACGTAGTCATGGGAGACTCTGCGCCACATGTCCAAGACATAGAGAATAAGTCATTTTTCTTTGCAACCTATGTGGGGTTGTGATTCTGGAGTGTTCAGAAGATACAGATATCAGAAAGCCATGTTAGACAGTCAAGAACACAGGCCAGATATAAAAGACGCAAAGTAGCAAAACTTTATCAGTATGTTGACTCTGGAATAATAAGAAGAAATTCGTCGAAGTGAACTTTCTCGTGCACATAATGAAAACATGAAGGCCACGTGTTTATGGGCCAGTGACTTTAATACGAGAATCATCATCATGTAGCATGTCCTTTGCAGAACGTCGCTCTCATCACAGCCCGCCTGAAAGACTCTCGATCTCTAGCCAGCCCTCCTGAAAGACTCTTGATCTCTAGCCAGCCCTCCTGCCTTCTCCATTGTCATGTTCAAGGTGTCTTCAATGTCCTGTGTCCACCGTCATCTTGGTCGGCCCCTGCCTCGCCTTCCAGGTACCATACCCTCCATCACTGCTCTTTCCAAGCCACTATGATGTTTAATGTGGCCAAAATATTTCAGTTTCCAGGACATGATATTGTTTATGAGCCAGTTTTCCTCGATGTTCAGGTCGTGTAGGATGTCTATATTTTTCTTCTTCTTGGTCCAAGATATTCTGAGAATACGAGAATAGAGATGTGAATATTTGTTGAGATAACAGCATTATTCTTTGGAAAAATCACCACACCCTTGTAAAGTTCTAGAAAAAATAACCAGAGCCGCTGTAGCAAAGTTGTGTAAGAAGAACTGAATCAGTTTGGGAGTTAGAAAAATGTAGAGCTTCCATGACCAACTTAGTCACATAGCCAGATATGTGTACGTTAACAGACAGGCTGCTACGCCTCATGAATTATTTATGTACTTTAATATGTAAAACTTTCAAGTTGGTTGGAGAATAAATCACACAAATTTGTAGGACAGTGTTGGTGTGAAATCATTGTGTCTCCATCTGATTCACATAGCGAAATACAGTTACCAAGAATAGTAACATCAATTACATCATCACCAAATTGAACACTGTGCTAAGAATAGAACTAGCTGTGTGTAGAACGATCATTGACAGAAAGTATGTACATCAGGATTATAATGAACCTGGGTCCACTATACAAAACAGACATGTGCCACATGAACTGTCACATATGCAAATATGATCAATCTGATTTTCTTTGCTTTGGTCTGGTGATATCCATGTAGCTTTGTGTATTCTTTTATGTGGGAACACACTTCCCGCTATAGCCTGTTGATTTGAAGCACAGAAGTTTGTGAATAGTTCCCCATTTTCATTCATTATTCCTAGCCCATGGTTTCTTCCAAGCCGGTGTTGTCTGTACCTATCTTTGCATTCAGGGCGCCCATCAAAATTGTGATGTCTTTTCTTATTTAAACCATAATATTTTGTAGTCTGGTGTAATGCTTTTTTTATTAGACTCTTCTTTGTCATTGGCTGGTGCATAACATTGGATCATGTTTACCTTTATTTTCTTTTTAGCTGTTTTAAATGTTGCTGTTATGATTCTGTGTCCCACTGCTTCCCATTCTATGAGTGCTTTCTGAGCTTCTGTTGATAGTTTTGGAACTAATCCCTCACATACTGTGAGCTTTCTTCTTTATGTCCTGAGGACAGCACCATTTCTTCTGCGCTCAGATTCTTCTTGTCTTGCAGAGTCCCAGGGTATCTGTCTCATAATTTCTCATTTCTGCTGCCACATGTACCATTTTCCCTTGTTTGTTCAATATCTGAACATTCCAGGTACCTGAAGGTTCTAGTAGAAAGAAGGTTTGTCAGCAACACAGAGTCCTTTTGGCTTTCTCTGTGTTGCATCATGCGCCTCCCTGCCAGACCTCCTGTTTTTGATGACTGAGTTTTATTTTCCTTAGTTTGTTTAGTCCATTGTTGAAGGTTTTGTGGTTGAACATTTTTTACAGGATGGGGTAACAAGCCTGTTGCGCTAAACTTGTCGCAACTTATTCTGACTATATATATTCTGACCAGGCATTCTGACTATATTCAATTTTTTAATGCATGGGAAGTAACTCATGGAATTGTAGTCACTTTTTATTTCTACTAGTTGTCTAATCGTGTGACGATAGTCTGATAGTATAGTTGCCGATAGTTTGCGTGAACGATTTTGAGTCACGTCCATATATGGAGCGCTCAGGTCGTCAGTTCTTAGAAAACAGTTGGCAATCGCAATGTTTCAAGATTCATTTCCTTTTAAGGTTCGAATCTTTAGTCGAACATCGTAGAACATTCTTCGTTTCGTAATTTAGCTGAGTTGTATTCGATTCGCGTGTTCTGCGCATGTCTTTGTTTGTGGCAAGGTTTGAATGATTTCCGCCCAGGTCAGTCTGAGCAGAAATGCTGGTAAGGCGAGACATAGCGATGTGCTAGCGTCTTCACTTAGATTATTCAGGTAGGAGTCCTCATCATGGTTGTTCCTTTTTTTGAGATGATATATCTCTATGTTATTCCAAATGCCTGGAGGCATATGTGATTTATGTGATTTAATTCCTGATGAACAGTAACTGAATCTTTCTTGCTGAGTAACTTTATCGCCATCTTGTGATGTTGACTTTTGCCTAGCCTGCCTTATTATAAAGTCTATGATATGACGAGTTTGCTCAGCTCACGATCCACTTATATTGTCACGCATCGATTGATGCCTGTCCTAAGGGCTATTTGCTGGTTAAGGAACATAGAGGACGATAATGTGACGCTCAAAAGACATGCCTGTCTTGTTGAGGTCAAATATAGGAGACTAGATTTAATCTCCCAGTTGATATCTACTAGCTCTTATGGAAAGGGGAAGTTTACTACCTGACTACATGTACAGCTGATTACGATATCCTAAAAGGCATATGATTTACATTATTATGATGCTGTCTGCTGTTCCTGTTGAATTGACTACGTCGATGATACAATGACTGTTGTACTATACCTGTGATGTTTTTCTGCATAACGATGTCCATGCATCTTGTCATTGTGGCGTACACAATATATATTGCCAAAAACCATCACTGCTGTTTAAAGCTTTATTGACTTTCTACGTTGTATGGTCTGATGTGACGTCCATGTATGATACTGCAGCTATCTGACCCTATCCTTACGTCACACACTTAAACCAGACTAAAGACACCATGTTACTATGCCTCATCATCCCTGGTGTCTGAGGGTGGTACACTACTCTGCACAGGCCAGGATTATCATACCTTTGGAAAGCAGATGAAATACAACACCCTCAACATTGTGTGGCAAATGTGACATCATCCACGGGACATTTATACACAACACACATTTTGCTACGCAACATTTGGTGGCCAGTCCAAAGGCATTCGATAAGCCCACCACGTCTCAACATTTGGTGAGCAGATTCGGGGTCCCTTACCCACTTCAATCAACATACAGCGATTTTTCAAGACATTCTACATCTACATAAAAAAATCCTGAAACTACTCGGCGTTGTCCAGTACCTTCTGGACTTAAAAATTTTTGTTCCAATTTTTGGGAGCCTAAATGACTGTACCCGGCGTTGTGTCATACATTGCCAGTTGAAACGTGTTGCTGTCCTCCTTGCATCAAGTCGCTGTCGTTTGTGAAGGTCAAGTGCCGGTTGATACAAGTTGTTTTCTCAAGAAGGCCAAGTACCGATTCAAGCAATTTACTGTTGGATAAGAAGGTCAAGTGCCGTTATTTACACTACCTGTACACTTCCTGTACTGTTTAGAAGCTCAAGTACCATCGTCATGGCAGTTGGAGCAGTTCAGATGTACCATCATCGTTGGATCTTTATTCCTTAGGACGCTGATTGTCATCTGTTTTTTTGCTGTACTGACGATTGGAATTCCATAAGTTAAGTGGCCTGTTTGTTTGTGAACTGTGCCCTTATACTTCTACTGAGTCTTCTGTATTTCTCATTCTTTTGTTTACATGTTATATGTTTATATGTTATTTGTATATTTATATGTTTATGTTTCTGCTGGTTTTCGGTTGGGCGGTGTCTCCCTTAGATCATACCACGTCATAGAGGTCGTCTATCATGAGCGTTTTCTGTAGGGTGTGCAAATTTCCGATACTGGAATTTGCAAAGCGACTTCTGTTGCTATTTTTTGTTAGTTGTGATGACATGTGTTAGTATTGTTTTCGTTATTTTTCTGCATTCTTTAGTTCTGTTTTGATTTGTTTGTATTTGCTAGCCTACTCTTTTCTATTGTTTAGTTTCATATACCATTTTTGTTTATACACTGTGGTGTCTTGTATTTGTATTATCTTCTCGTAGATATCATCACATTTTTTGTGATATTTCTTTAATTTTCGCTTTATTTTTTGTTGATTTCTACGAATGTTTTCGTATTGTTGCTAAATCTTTGTTATTGTTTACATTGTATTGTTTACATTGTATTGTTTACAGTGTAATGTTTACATTGTTACTGTTTACATTGTGATTGTGTTTACATAGTCATTGATTACACTTATAGTAGTTAATTCACATTTAATAGTGGGTTATGCTTATGCATTACTACTACACTGATGATTAGTAAATGATGAATAGTATTGTGCACTATTGAATGGGAAGTGCACCTATGATCAAGAGTTGATTGATGATGTTTCAAAAAGGTCTATACACAAGTTCTTTGATATAAGACTTGTTTCCCACAGAGATTGAGATGATAATATAGTGTTGTGAGTAAACAAGTGCTTCATTTAAGACTTGTTATAATTATTTGAAATAAGATAATTAATTATTTCAGGTTGTGGACTCATTATTACTCATCATGTCTACATTTGAGCACTTTATTGAGCAGGGTAAATTGCTTGGGAAGACTGGTGATAAGTTAGAAGAATTTGCAACTACTCAATATGATAAAGCAATGGAAGCTGAACAAAAGAAACTGCAGATGCAGGTGGATGAAAAAAGATTCCAAATGGAAATGGAAAAACAAAAAAGAGAAGCAGAAGCAAAAGCTGAAGAGAAGAGACTACAGATTGAGTCTGAAAATAAAAGACTTGAAATAGAGGCTGAAAATAAAAGACTTGAAAAAGAGGCTGAAGAAAAAAAGTTACAAAGAGAAGCAGAGATTGAAAATAAAAGATTAGAAAAACAAGCTGAAGCTGAAGAAAGGAAGTTACAAAGAGAGTTTGATGAGAGAAAAGCAAAAATGGAGCATGAAGAAAAACTCTTAGCTTTGGAAGTTGAGAAATTAAAGGTGATGAACATGGGTAATGCTAATGATGCAAATAAGGTCTCAGATAAGACTAATGCAAGCACTTTCAAGCTTAATCTACCACCATTCAATGCTTCCATCGACGATATAACATTCTATCTGGACAGATTTGAAACTTCATGTAAAGTACATAACATAGATAAATCACTACAGGTTTATCATTTGTCCAAAATACTTAGAGGTGATGCTTTGAGTATGTTAAGCATGGTAGATGAGCCTGACAAGAACAACTATGAGGTTGTCAGGGCTATATTGTTAAAAAAATACCAACTTGATGAAGACGGCTATCGTCTTCAATTTAAAAATATGTTGCCAGAAACTGGTGTGCAATTCTCTGAATTCATTTCAAAGATACGTCTTACTTTTTTACGTTGGGTGGAGCTGTCTAAGACAGAAAAAACTTATGAAGGACTTATGGACTTAATACTTAGAGACAAAGTCATATCTTCTGTCAATGAGTCTTTCCTTGCTTTCCTTCATGAACGTAAACCTAAAACAATAAAAGAAATGGAAGATTTCTGTAGCCAGTATATAACTGCGCATCCTCATGTAACCATTGGTAACTCTAAAGTAAAAGAAGGTCTGCCAGTTGCTTCGGCAGCACCTTATGGTCAAAACGCTAGTAATAGATTCCAACAAAATTTTGATAGGAAAAGTAACCGTAGTTACAGTCAAAATTATGGAAATCAATTTCAGGGTGATTCTTCTTCGAAGAATTGGAGACGAGCTGACAGTCCTCGTTACTTCCAACCTAATAATTTTAGGCATTTCAGAAGAGGATATGGTAACAGAGGCTTTTCCTCCCGTAGACCTCAAAACCAAACAAATAGATGTTCACATCAATGTGGACATGATAATAATCATGGAAACTGTAGTTCGAAACAGGATAACAGTTATAATAGAGACAATAATAACTACAGAGATAATAACAACAGTGATAACTTCAGAGGTAATAGTAGTCGCGGTAGATCTCAATACAAAAAAAAAGAGATATCAGCAGGCTAACTCGGTTCAACAAGAATCTCAGGGAGCCTGTAATCAGGTTTCTGATAATAAAAACTCTGACGCTGTCACTTGTTCTTCTTTTGACTTTGGGAGAGCAAACAAGTGCCCCCAATGCAGTACTTTGTTCGAACCAACTACAATATTGACTTTGAGTTGTGGTCACCCTCTCCCCGCTCTTCCTGCCTCAGTTGCACATGATGGGAGAGGTTCTCTAATCCTACATAAGGGTCTTGTTAATAATACTCCGGTCTCACTACTTTTCGATTCCGGATGCACCACTATTGGTGTTAGACAATCGCTTGTAGAACCATCCTGTGCGACAGGAAGGGTTATCAAATGTGTCACATTTGGCGGCACTCTAGAGAAATATCCTACTGCTGTAATTCACATTGCCACTCCTTTCTTTACGGGAGATGTGCATGCCTGTCTCTTACCTAATCCAATTGCGGACCTTATTATTGGTCGTATCCACGGAGTTAGGGAATGTACCCCACAGCAGATTGCTGCTTGGGAAGATGATAATATGCAAGCTACCAATGCAGTGGTTACAAGAGCACAAGCTCTACAAACACCACAAACTTCGTTGAATAATGATAATGAAGTTCATAGCCAAGATAGTACCTTGGTTATTTCTCGTGACTCGTTCATAAAATTACAAGAAGAAGATCCTACGCTAAAGAAATTCTTCATTCTTGCGAAGAAAGGTGATCCAAATAAGGATACACAAAGAAAATCTTGGATAGAAATGAAAAACGGCGTACTTGTACGTATGGTACAAGACTCGGCTACGTCAGCACATTCGCAAATTCTTGTTCCCAAGAGTATGAGAGTGCAAATATTGCAACATGCTCATGACTCGCAATGTGCTGGACACATGGGATTTTCCCGTACAAAGTCGAGAGTCCTTGCGGCTTTCTTTTGGCCCTTTGTTAACAAGGACATTCGTATATACTGCCGATCATGTCAGGTATGTCAGGAGGTCAAATCTAGAGGACCACGACATGCTGCGCCTATCCAGGCTGCTGACATCCCTATTCGGCCATTTCAGAAAATGGCCATAGATATTATTGGCCCTTTTAAGATAAAGTCGGCCAGAGGACATCAGTTTATCCTTACATGTGTCGATATGTGCACACGTTGGCCAGAGGCTATCCCTCTAAAGAGCATATCTACTACAGATATTGCAGATGCTCTTTGGCTGATATTTTCTCGCTTGGGGTTCCCCAGAGAAATACTGTCAGACCATGGCACTCAACTCATATCTGATACTATGTCTCAAGTAATGTCTACCTTACACATTAAAAGATCTCTCAGTAGCATCTATCATCCTATGTCTAATGGGTTAGTTGAGCGTCTGAATAGAACGCTCAAGACTTTACTTGGTAAGATAACTGAAGATCATCCTCAAGATTGGGACAGGGTTTTACCCGCGGCTCTCTTTGCCTATAGAGAGGTCCCAAACGAACACACAGGATTTTCTCCCTTTGAACTTGTCTTTGGCGCGCGTCCGCGCGGCCCTATGTCTTTATTACACGATCTCATCACTGCCGATGATATTAGTGATGACACTCAATCTTCATATGAGTATGTCATTGCTCTTAGGCAAAAGATCATTGAGGCATGCAAACTAGCGACTGCTTCATCAGAAATTGCTAAAGAAAAAGCAAGGCAGTTTGCTAACAAGAACAGATGTCTACGACAACTTTGTCCAGGTGACAAAGCATTCGTCCTACTCCCCAGTAGGGAAAATAGACTTCTGATTGCATGGAAAGGTCCATATGCAATAGTCTCACGAATTTCCGATGTTGACTATGTGGTCGATATAGATGGAAAGCATAAAACTTTCCATATCAACATGCTGACGGAATTTCATGAGCGTCCAGACTATTTGCTGCCTATTTTCCAGGCAACGGACGATTCTTCTGTACCTCATGGTCATTACTCATCCCTGTCTGTCATACAGGATGAGGAATCTGTTTTTTCTGATGTTAATCTTCCTCTTCCAGTGGTTCCACTACATTCTATGGAATCTTGGAAAGATGTCTCCATTTCTCCTAATCTTTCTGTTGATGAACATCGTCAAGTCTCGTCGATGTTACAGACATTTAAGGATGTTCTAACCGACATCCCTGGTCACACGCATGTCATAGAACATGACATAATTCTTACCGACGGTAATCCTGTTAGGGTTAGACCGAATCCTATCCCTATACACTTTCAGTCACAAGTGGAAAAGGAATTGGATGAAATGATCCAATTAAACATAATTGAACCATCGACTTCTCCATATTCTTCTTCCATGGTTATTGTTCGGAAGAAAGATAACAACATACGAATTTGCGTTGATTATCGCAAATTAAATCAAGTCACAAAGTTCGATGCTGAACCTATGCCTTTACTAGAAGATCTACTTATTAGACTTTCTAATTCTAGATTCTTCACTAAACTTGACTTGTCAAAAGGTTATTGGCAAGTGCCTTTAGCAGATCATGCCAAACCTCTGACTGCTTTCTCTACACCTAGGGGTTTATTTCAATGGAATGTAATGCCCTTCGGTCTTATGAACGCCCCTGCTACTTTCGTTCGCATGATGCGTCGAATTCTTTCTCATCGTTCAGATGTCATCGCATACTTAGATGATATCTGTCTCTTCAGTGATTCTTGGGAAGATCACTATCTGGGTTTATATGACCTACTGTCTACTCTACGTGAGTATAATCTGACAGCAAAACCTTCTAAAGCTTATATTGGTTTTGGTGAAATTTCTTTCTTGGGTCATCGTGTTGGTCATGGTCTCTTGAAGACAGAAGACCACAATACTTCGAAAATATTGAACATCTCTGTACCTAAGACGAAGAAACAAGTCTGGAGTCTCTTGGGGTTAATTCAATTCTATGGGAGATTCATTCCGAATCTATCTTCGATAATGGCACCTCTTTCAACGTTGTTGAAGAAAGGGTCACCTAATCTGATTCGTTGGTCTCAGGAATGTCAATCTTCCTTAGACCAGATTAAAAGTATATTTTCTTCTCCTCCCATCCTAAGATTACCTACTCTTGATAGAACTTTTGTTCTTCGAAGTGATGCTTCATCCACTGGGATCGGAGCAGCACTTATGCAGGAATAGGGGGTGTTGGGAAGTCAGGTATTGGTAGTACCTCTGGTGAAGGAGCTGTCATGCCCTTTTTAGGGCAGCTCAGCCACCTTTGGTCCAAACCTGGCATCCAGCTCTCACCTGTGGCTCCTCGTAGCTGTCAGCATGCGACAGCGGCCACCCCCCGGATAACGGCTTTGACAGGCCGGCTAAACTAGGTGAGGGTAGCCGAATGGTTATAAACCTTCGGTGAGTTAGGGTCTGCCTACCCATGCATGCGAAGACTGGATTCGATAGACTGTGTGGAAGAAACCACCTGTTGGTTCAACGGGCATGACGGCGATTACCAGCAACGCGCTGTGGAGCGTAAGGAGCACGGCGAGGCACGTAGAAAGCCCTGGTCATCCACTGCACCTGACTTCATCTCCAGTCGTCTTGACTTGTCTTGCCACTGGATTGAGATGGACCCAGGCGAGAGAGTGAGGTCGACGAATTGCGCAACTCTTCCTCACTTTAATCCAAATCACCGCGCAAGTCACTCTTTCATCATTCATCCATTCATCCATCCACTCACAACAAGTCCTGTGGCGATGGGCGAGCGGCAAAGCGGCAGGCGTGGGTACGCTGGCAGTCGTAGTCGCAGACCTACACACAGGCGGCTCAGGCCATATGGTCGTCTTCCACTGATCGGAGCAGCAGTGGGATTCGGCAGCCCCCTGAGTGTCTGAGCAGCCCTCTTTAGGAAAGCACTGCTCACCTCCACGGCATGAGGAAGGGGCTAGAAAAGGTGCCCTAAACATTGCCTGCTTCACCATTACCTAACCAGCTTACCGCGGTTGGTGGGTACCCTACTTCGGCGGTCGACATATAAGAAAAAGAAAGGACATATTTTTCCCCCTCATTCTAGGCGCATGGAATGTGCGCACTCTCCTTGACATGGACTTTAACGCAAACAGACCTAAGAGACGAACTGCCCTGATTGGGAGAGAACTGGCCAGGTACAACATTGACATAGCAGCACTGAGTGAAACTCGACTTGCAGGCGAGGGCCAACTTTGCGAAAAGGGTGCAGGTTATACATTCTTTTGGAGCGGAAGAGGAACTGAAGAAAGACGAGAAGCAGAGGTTGGATTTGCAATCAAAACAGCAATTGTCAGCAAGTTAGTGGGGCCCCCAAAGGGAATAAATGACCGACTCATGACGGTCAAGATCCCTCTGTTTTATGGAAGAAAACATGTCACCATCATTAGCGCGTATGCACCAACTATGACAAACCAGGATGACGTCAAGGATAAGTTTTACGAAGAACTACATGCAGTCATTGCATCAGTTCCTAAAGCAGATAAGCTCATCATTCTTGGTGACTTTAATGCAAGAGTTGGCTCAGATAACATCTCCTGGAATGGCACTATTGGAAGGTACGGCGTGGGTCGCTGTAACAGTAATGGACTTCTTCTCCTCCAGACTTGCGCAGAACATGACCTCCTTGTCACCAACACCATTTTTCGACTTCCTACCCGCAACAGGACCTCCTGGATGCACCCTCGCTCAAAGCATTGGCACCTAATTGACTATGTAATTGTTAGGAAGAAGGACAGGCAAGATGTCCGGGTGACCAAGTCCATGTGTGGTGCCGAATGCTGGACTGATCATCGCCTCATTGTATCTAAACTTAAAATTCGTATCCAACCAGCCAGGCGCCCTCAGGGGAAGAAAACTCAAAAGAGGCTGGATGTCACCAAACTAAAGAAGACAAAAATCAAACAGTCATTTACTGACACCTTAGAAGACCGTCTCAAATCTATCTCGCTAGACGGCCAAAGTGTGGAAACAAATTGGGCAGCCCTAAGTGAGCAGATCTACAACACTGCTACAGAGGTCCTGGGTCCTTCCATCAAGAAACAAAATGACTGGTTTGATGAGAACTCAGATGATATAAAGCAGATGTTGGCTGAGAAACACCATCTCCATAAAGCATATTTAAATGATCCAAAATCTACATCCAAGAAAGACGCTTTCAACAACATGCGTAGAATTGTCCAACATAAACTACGCCAGATGCGGGATTCATGGCTGAGTAATAAAGCAGATGAGCTCCAAGGCTTTGCTGACAGCCATGACTTGAAAAATTTTTACCTTGCACTCAAAGCGGTCTATGGTCCAACATCATCAGGATCATTTCCCCTCCTTAATGCAGATGGAAAAACATTAATTACAGACAAGGAAAAAATGCTCCAACGCTGGGCTGAACATTTTAATAATCTTTTGAACCAGCCATCATCTATTAACGACGAAGCCATCATCCGCCTGCCCCAAATTCCTATAAATGAAGCACTAGATGATGTACCAACTCTGGAGGAAACTAAAAAAGCGATTCGTCAACTGTCTAGTGGAAAGGCCCCTGGCTCCGATTCAATTCCTGTTGAGGTTTATAAAGATGGCGGTGCAGTTCTGATAGAGAAACTTCATATGATCTTCCAGCAAATGTGGCAGAGTGAAACCATCCCACACGATCTCAAAGATGCGTCAATTATACATCTATATAAACGTAAAGGTAATCGCCAAGACTGTAACAATCATCGAGGCATCTCTCTTTTATCAATCGCTGGGAAGATATTCGCCAGAATCCTTTTGAATCGCCTTACGGCTCATCTTGACAAAGGTCTTTTACCTGAAAGTCAGTGTGGATTCCGGAAAGAACGTGGAACCACAGATATGGTGTTCGCTGCAAGACAGCTACAAGAAAAATGCCAAGAACAGCACTGTGACCTGTACACAGCTTTCATCGACTTGACAAAGGCGTTCGACACGGTCAGTAGAAAGGGTCTATGGAAGATCATGGCAAAATACGGCTGCCCAAAGAAATTTATCACAATAGTGCAGCAAATGCATGATGGAATGCAGGCTAGAGTTCAGGAAAACGGTGAGCTATCAGATCCTTTCCCTGTCTCAAATGGAGTTAAACAAGGGTGCGTACTTGCACCGACTCTGTTCAGTATCATGTTTTCTGCTATGCTGACTGATGCTTTTAGAGACGGGGATACAGGAATCGACATTAGTTATCGTATTGATGGAAAATTGTTTAACCTTAGGAGGCTTCAAGCAAAAACCAAGGTTAAATCACACACCATCAGAGATCTTCTGTTTGCTGATGATTGTGCCCTCAATGCTGGCTCAGAGGCTGATCTGCAGCATAGTGTGGATAGATTCTCCGAAGCCTGCGCCAACTTTGGGCTTACCATCAACACGAAGAAAACAGAAATCATGTACCAACCAGCTCCTGGCACAGTTTATACTGAGCCAGTCATCAAGGTTAATGGTGTGAAACTGAATGTTGTGAACAGATTCACATATCTTGGTAGCACGCTATCCCAGAACATTGTCATTGATGATGAGGTGAACACCAGGATCTCCAAAGCCAGCAGCACATTTGGCAGACTATACACCAACGTCTGGCATCGAAGTGGCATTAGTCTACAGACTAAGCTGAAGGTGTACAGAGCTGCGGTGCTTCCAGTGCTGCTATATGCATGTGAAACATGGACTGTATACAGGCGCCACGTAAAGAAGCTAAACCACTTCCATACAGTCTGTCTCAGGAAGATAATGAACATCAAATGGCAAGACAAGATCCCGGATACCGCCGTTCTTGACAGAGCTGGTATCCCTAGTATTGATACCATTCTGATGCAGTCACAGATTCGCTGGGCAGGTCATGTAGTCCGCATGCCAGACCATCGACTGCCAAAGATACTCTTTTATGGTGAGATGCAGAAGGGTAAACGCTCCCATGGTGGCCAAAAGAAGCGCTTCAAAGACACGTTAAAGACGTCATTGAAAACCTTTGACATAAACCCAGACACATGGGAAACTGCTGCGCAAGACCGAACTGCTTGGCGCACATCTCTTCGTAAAGGTGCAGTGGCATGCGAATCATCCAGAAGAGCAGCAGCGGAACAGCGGAGACAAGCTAGAAAGGACCGTGAAATAAAACCTTCACATGAAGCAAACATTCCCTGCCCACACTGTCCGAGATCTTTCCAGGCCCGCATCGGGCTCATCAGTCACCTTCGTACCCATAGACTAACCTAACATATTCCTAAATAATTGGATGAACAGAGTGGTCTTCATCACCCGTGATGGACGAACAACATGCAGGAATATGCTGAAACTCTGCATCCTGTCATGTACATTTCTAGAAAACTAAATGCGGCAGAGAGGAACTACTCGGTTTTAGACCGTGAATTGTTGGCTATGGTTTGGTCTATTCTCAAACTACAAAGATTCCTCCTGGGCGCACATTTCATTCTAGAAACTGATCAGAAAGCTCTTACAGCTATTCAGACTAAGAACTTGAAGAGTTCGAGATCCACTCGATATGCTATTGCTCTTCAACCTTTTCACTTCACGGTACGAGCTATCCATGGGTCGGATAATGTGATGGCTGACATTCTGTCTAGATGCCCACATGATTCCAACTAATACTTCTGTCCTATTTCTAGATATACGACAGAGTCATAACACACCTATATTACTACAATACATTAGCACATCTGTCCTCACTTTAGGTGAACACATACTATTGTGCTTTGTTATCATCTTCTTCTGTTCCCATCTTTAATATAAGAAGAAGACTGAGTAGTTAATATAAGGGCCGAAAGTTCACTCGGCCACAATTATTAATAATAATGTATTGTATAGTATGAAACATAATGGCTATTAAATAGAATTATATTGGTTGTTTTTTCTCAGCATGTTATTGTTGATCGGAGAAGCTACCTTTCTGTTGTCAAACATGGAGAGTTCCACATTGTACACTTTCCTTGGAACGACAGGAGATGTGTCCTGGATCGTCATTTATGTTTAATTTCATTCTGTAATGGTATTATTAAACATTTAGATAATGTAATATTTAACATTCAATATCAGATGTGTACATCCATTCTAAGCGATATTAGAGTATGACACTGCTATTTGATTATAATGATATGAACTTGCATATTTATATTGTATTTTCATGCAAGCATAGTATGTGTTGGTGGCACCTCCCCGATATATTTTTTGAATAAGATTTTTTTATCTGTTGAGAAATATTCTCACCAGACACTTTATGTGTCAATTTAGCCTCATATTAGGCAGTGCAATTAGTTATCCCCGCATAATTCGTGCGTTGTTAAACCGCTTTTGGTTTTACTCTTGGATATTTAGAAAAAAAAATGTTGCACATTTTTTTTTATCGGGAGGTGGCGGTAATGTTGCGCTAAACTTGTCGCAACTTATTCTGACTATATATATTCTGACCAGGCATTCTGACTATATTCAATTTTTTAATGCATGGGAAGTAACTCATGGAATTGTAGTCACTTTTTATTTCTACTAGTTGTCTAATCGTGTGACGATAGTCTGATAGTATAGTTGCCGATAGTTTGTGTGAACGATTTTGAGTCACATCCATATATGGAGCGCTCAGGTCATCAGTTCTTAGAAAACAGTTGGCAATCGCAATGTTTCAAGATTCATTTCCTTTTAAGGTTCGAATCTTTAGTCGAACATCGTAGAACATTCTTCATTTTGTAATTTAGCTGAGTTGTATTCGATTCGCGTGTTCTGCGCATGTCTTTGTTTGTGGCAAGGTTTGAATGATTTCCGCCAGGTCAGTCTGAGCAGAAATGCTGGTAAGGCGAGATGTAGCGATGTGCTAGCGTCTTCGCTTAGATTATTCAGGAAGGAGTCCTCATCATGGTTGTTCCTTTTTTTGAGATGATATATCTCTATGTTATTCCAAATGCCTGGAGGCATATGTGATTTATGTGATTTAATTCCTGATGAACAGGTAACTGAATCTTTCTTGCTGAGTAACTTTATCGCCATCTTGTGATGTTGACTTTTGCCTAGCCTGCCTTATTATAAAGTCTATGATATGACGAGTTTGCTCAGCTCACGATCCACTTATATTGTCACGCATCGATTGATGCCTGTCCTAAGGGCTATTTGCTTCCTGAACTTTATTGATGGATTTAGGTTTGATACCTTTGCTGGTTAAGGAACATAGAGGACGATAATGTGACGCTCAAAAGACATGCCTGTCTTGTTGAGGTCAAATATAGGAGACTAGATTTAATCTCCCAGTTGATATCTACTAGCTCTTATGGAAAGGGGAAGTTTACTACCTGACTACATGTACAGCTGATTACGATATCCTAAAAGGCATATGATTTACATTATTATAATGCTGTCTGCTGTTCCTGTTGAATTGACTACGTCGATGATACAATGACTGTTGTACTATACCTGTGATGTTTTTCTGCATAACGATGTCCATGCATCTTGTCATTGTGGCGTACACAATATATATTGCCAAAAACCATCACTGCTGTTTAAAGCTTTATTGACTTTCTACGTTGTATGGTCTGATGTGACGTCCATGTATGATACTGCAGCTATCTGACCCTATCCTTACGTCACACACTTAAACCAGACTAAAGACACCATGTTACTATGCCTCATCATCCCTGGTGTCTGAGGGTGGTACACTACTCTGCACAGGCCAGTATTATCATACCTTTGGAAAGCAGATGAAATACAACACCCTCAACATTGTGTGGCAAATGTGACATCATCCACGGGACATTTATACACAACACACATTTTGCTACACAACAAAGCCCCATGCCAAACCCTCCTTATGAGTTGTGAGGTAGGGAACAGTGTTACTATCTTTGCTCCTCTTTCGGGCCCTGGTAACACAATTTTGGAAACTATTTTTATGAAGAATTGTTTGAATGAAGATCATTAAAGCTTGTATGTTGTTTTTTCAGTAATACAGCACATTTCGTCAATATTTTTGTGTGTAGCTTGGCTGTTCTCATCCATCACTCATGAGATGGGCAAATAAAAATTTGGTTCCCTGAACTGGGTATCAACCATTTTCTGACTTCCAGTGTTATAACTATCACCCACTTGGGACTGTTATAGCTACTAGAGATGGCTACTGTGTGTATGTTTCGAAACAATGGTTCGACACAGTTTCGTACCCGAACGATTCGATACTGAGCCTTCTTGCCGTGTCGATACTGTATCGGTTCGTGTCTGCCTCGCTGTTTTGCAGAGTAGAGATGGCTACTGTGTGTATGAGTCAAACAATGCACCGAGTCCGACACATGGACACAGTTTCAGTTCGTTTCTGCCTCGCTGTTTTGCAAAGAGACACACTGTATCACTTTCCGTGGGCCTTTGTAAAATTTGAATAAACCGTTCGGAACATTAGTATGGAATATCAAACATGTCATATTTTTCAGGGATGTGTTATGATGACTTGATTTTACAAGTGATATTATTTTTGCTGAGAAGTTATAGACACTGGAAATTGTGTCAGTGCTGCAGTTGTCAATGTTTTAGGCGCTATGTTAAAGTTGAAAGTGTCCGTGTGTTCGTATAAATGTAATGGACACTTTATTAGTTCTGCTGATATCTGTGTAGGCCTACTCGGTGTGGATTTGAATCATTGTCTACCAAAACTAGCTTACTCTAGTTTGATATCATGTGTTATTATTACTGTTGTTATTATTATTGTTGTTTTTTTTATTATTTTCCCATATACTGCAGCTATCATCATATCTACGTTTTATTTCATCATAATGAAGACTTGTGTAAAAATATTGAATTGTGGTCACACGAAACGCCATAGATTTTCACACACGACAGTAAAAACTGAGAAAATTGTCTCACACAATTCATGTATACCCGCCCCGGTACTGTCTATAAGAGACTTCTTTCTCCCCTATTATACGGGCAATTGTGTCGACACACTGTTTCGACACACTGTTTCGACACAGTATAATTAATTGAGCCGACTGTCTCGAAACAACGGAGTGTATCGATTCGCCCACCTCTAATAGCTACCATCCATTTGGAACACTAGCCAGAATGTTTGTAGCTGTGTTCTGTTTGATTGAGCTGTAACATTTGCTAATTACCCCAACCATATGTATATCTCCAGCTGGTTTGTGCGGGCCATGCAGGTAGAGCTACAGATGGAGAAAGATGAAAACAAGAGGGAACTGTCATATCTTTCACCACATCAAGTCAAATGCATGGTGTGGCATGTACTCACCAAGAATACTCTAGAAGCTGACCTAAGGTTTGTCTAGGCTTTGCTGGATAGCTTGTTGATTGTTTTTTTGTGTGTTTTTTTTGTTTGTTTTTAAATCCTTGTCCTTGTGATTTTTTTAAAAAAAGTGATTCCATGATTAATTTTTTCTTGATAATTTATTGTATGATCTTGCTCATAACATGTTCATTCTTTTCTTGATGGCTTTTATTTTGCAATGGTATTTTTAAAAAATTATTTTGCTTGGTTTTTTTTCACTGGTTTTTGGTTGTGGGTTGGCTGATATTGTGTTTATTTCATCTTTGATGCTTTATTGACTAGTGCCATCTGCTTTACTCATTCTTGTCTTGGTGTTTTGTTGCATGGTACTTTATATGTATTAACCAACAAGTAACCCGTCAAGACGTGATGGCAAAAAAATTGTGTTGTGCGATTCCTCTCATCTCCTGAGAATAGCACCATTTCTCCTGTATTCAGTTTATTTCCTTTCACTTTCGTTCAAGCTAGTAATCCCGTTGACACACACAGATACTTGGAGACTATAATGAAGTAAAATGCATTTATAGAAACTGAAGACTAATGGCTAAATTAAAATAAATTTTAAAAGAAAACCTCTACTAGGAATTGAACACAAAATGTATGCTTGGAAGGTAAAAGTTCTTACCAATAAGCCACTGATATGCCTTGGTATTTATTGTAATATATAATTTATTTATTTGGTATTTATGGCTTTTAAAAAATCTTTACTATTTTAATGATTGCCTCCCTTAGTCACCATTGAATTACTTGCTGACACACCAAGCAAATTATTAGAGAAGATTTTGTTCATCACTGTCTTGGTTTACTGACACTTTTTTCTTCTCTCTCCCTGTTTGTAATTTCTTGTTTGTTTCTTCTTCCTTCTTCTTCCTCGTTCGTCCTGAAAAGGATGTTGGTTGCGTTGTGTCTGTTTACGCCGGAGCTGCGATATCTGTGCCTTTCGGCCAACACATCCGACTTCAGCGCTGCATTTTTTGGGACCGGGTTTGCCTTCCCTCTTCGATCCCTACTCGCTCAGCCAGACTGCAGTGATGCAGCTTGTTTCCAGGACCACCACGTGGAGGTGGAGTAGGGTCTTGGTCAGCTCTGGTTCGCTGACCCTGATGCAAGCAGTCAAGCTATGGGTCGCTGACTGCATTCTCTATTGCTGCATCTTTGGGTCCCTCTTGTTTGTTTCATCCTTGACTGTTTGTTTACTACTATAATTGACCCCTTGTTTTAATGATTTTGTTAACATGATAACTTTAATTGTTTCATCCTTGACTGTTTGTTTACTACTACAAGTTACCCTTGTTTTAATGATTTTGTTAACTTTAATTGTTTCATCCTTGATTGTTTGTTTACTACTATAATTGACCCCTTGTTTTAATGATTTTGTTAACATGTTAACTTTAATTGTTCTTTCATGCTGTTCTTATTGGTTTGTTGACCAATACTTTAACCCTAACCCTGACCCTTGTTTTAATGATTTTGTTAACATGTTAACTTTAATTGTTCTTTCATGCTTTTCTTATTGGTTTGTTGACCAATACTTTAAAAAAATTTTAAATCCTGATTTTGCTGGCTTTTTAACTGATACATTTTTTTTTTCATTTTTGAACAGGGTTTTCCCTCTGTTCTGTAAACTTCTAATAGAAAGTCATGTGGTTGTAGGCATTCAATACAAGCATGAATATGCATCGGGTTCAGCCCCACTAAAAAAAAACTCACCTCATTTGCCTTCTCTCCTCGTATAGAGGTTAGATCCACCATTACATCTTGTCATGTTGCTGGAAGCCTTACATATCTAGTTGTAGCCAGTCATTTATGAAGCCCCAGGCCCTGCCAGCAGGAGTCCTGTTCTTTCTTTGTCTCCTCAGAGACCCCCAGGACCTAACCCCCATAACCTAACCCCCAGGACCTAACCCCCAGGGCCTAACCCCCAGGACCTAACCCCCAGGGCCTAACCCCCCCAGGACCTAACCTCAGGGCCTAACAGAACAGGAACCAGGACCAGTGACAAACCTGCTACCACGGGAATTGAAGGATGCTCAACACAAGGATCCAACACTGGGACCCTGTTTTAAGAAACTGCCACTTGCCAGTAACCCGTTGAAAAAGGGAAACTTTTATTCAAAATCAGGATTACTATACTGTATGTTGGGCAACACTGGACAAGAACATAGCCAGTTGGTTGTTCCAGCTACTTACAGTTCACACATTTTAGAGATGGGACACACTCTTCCCTTTAGCTGCCACATGGGACAAAATGCTACCATGCAAAGAATAGCAGCGCACTATTACTGGCCTGGGATGAATGGGGACATCATCTGATTTGTGAAATCCTGTGCGCAGTGCCAAAGGGTGGCACCAAGGCATTGGACACCCCCTGCCCCATTGGGGGAAATGCCTATTGTCAGTACTCCATTCGAAAGAGTAGTCGTAGATATAGTAGGCCCACTCGTAAGAACACATTGGAGAAATTGCTGTATTTTGATTCTAGTCGACACCTGTACTATGTGGTCAAAAGCAGTGGCACTCCCTTCTTCTGATTCTGTGCATGTCACAGAAGCACTCGTGAGTATTTTCACAACAGATCGCAGTTTAGAGGACATCTGATGGAAGAAGTCTTTAAGATCTTCTGTACTCAGCATATCCACACCTCACCTTAAAATCCTCAAGCAAACAGACAGGTAGAAAGATATAACGGGACCCTCGTCACCATGCTGCGAAAATTAGCACAAGAGAGACCCGAAAACTGGGACTTATTCTTGCCGGCTGCCTTATTTGCCTATAGGGAAGTGCCGCACGCCTCCACTGGTCTACCTCCTGCAACATTATTATTTGGACGGCCAATAAAGGGACCCCTGGAAGCAATGCTTAGGTCTTTAACCGACCAGAAAGCAGACGATTCTATTGTATCTGCATCAAAATATGTGCAAGAACTAAAGGAAAGGTTAAAGATAGGCTGGGAATTAGCCAACACTAACCTCCGACAAGCTCATGCCAAGCATGCGAAACGGTACAATAAGACAGCGAAGGAAAGAGTACTACAACCTGGAGAGAAAGTACTGCTGTTACTCCCAACAGGGAATAACAAACTTCAGATAGGATGGCAGGGACCATTTGAAGTACTTGAAAAAAATCTCTCAAACCAACTACAAAATCTCCATACGAGGGAAGGAGAAGATTTTTCATGTTAACTTACTAAAAAAGTACATGGAACGCCTCACTGCTCCTCAAGCACATCTCCTAACCTTAGCGGTTGCAATTAAAGTGGATAATGACTCCCACGATTATACTGAATACCCGCTAAAACAGGAAGAATCACACACAGATGTGAAGCTCTGTGAAACATTAACTGAATCGCAACAGCATGATCTCTAACAACTGTTGGCTGAATATTCAGAAGTGCTCACCGATAAACCTGGACTAACCAACCTCTTGGACTTTGATATAAAAGTATTAGATCCTAAGCCTGTCAGGACTAAGACTTACCTAGTCTCATACGCTAAAGCCAGTGCTTTACGCGAAGAAATTGACAAGCTACTGCAAGCTAACATAATCTCTGAATCAACATCCCCTTACAGCTCGAGTGTAGTGCTACTACAAAAACCCAGCGGGGTAACTCAATTATGCATCAATTATATGTTACTCAACACTGTGACAGAGTTCCAACCAGAGCCATTCTTCTTCTTCTTTGATCCATAACCGCCAACCGTCAAAGCAGTCAGCGGCCATCACGCCTGGTGGCGTCTTGTAGGGCAGCAACAAAATGATTCCACTTTGCTCGGTCGACGGCCATCCTTCGTACAGTGCCCCAACTGTGGTTCATTCTTTGCATCTCAGCTTCCACAGTTCTCCGCCAAGTTGTTTTTGGTCGGCCTCTCTTTCGCTTTCCCTCGGGGGTCCATTGCATAGCTGTTCTTGTGATGGTATCAGGGTCCCTTCTGAGGACATGGCCAACCCAACTCCAGCGTCTGCCAGCTATGATGGTGTGCATGTCCTCCTGGTTACTCCGAATAAGTAGTTTTTGGTTGCTGATGGTGTTTGGCCAAAAGATTCGGAGAATTTTCCTTAGGCAGATTGTGTGGAAGGAGGACAGTTTCGACATTTCCTTCTCTGTTACTCTCCAAACCAGAGCCATTACCGAGCTCTAATGAACTCTTTACCAAACTGAGCAGAGCAACCATTTTCTCAAAAATAGATCTTAGTAAAGGCTATTATCAAATTCCTGTAAAGGAGGAGATTAGACCATTGCTCACCTTTAGTACCAGTGACGGACATTATACGTTCAATGTAATGCCTTTTGGATTACATAACGCACCAGGAGCTTTTACCCATATGATGAGAAAACTACTACATCCTTTACAAAGCAGCACCATTCATAATTTTATGGATGATATACTCATCGCAACGGCTACATTTGAAGAACATGAAGAAGCGTTAGCCCTGCTCCTCAGGCAGCTCAAGGAAATTGGTCTAACAGCATGCCCAAGCAAATGTCTGATTGGATTCAGGGAACTTGAAATTTTAGGACATACTATCATGCATGGTTGCTTGTGGCCAGTAGAGAAAAATGTTGAAAAAATCCTAAATGCAACGCGACCAATAACGAAAAAGGACTCTAGATCGTTTTTGTTACTCTGTGGCTATTATCAACGGTTCATTGAGAACTTTAATAGTTTGACTGTACCGTTGACTGACCTCACAAAGAAAGGTCAACCTGAAAAGGTAACATGGATGGCTCAGTGTGAGAGCGCCTACACCACACTCAAAGAAAGGCTGACCACGAAGCCCATATTATGCCTCCCTGACCTCACCAACACCTTTGTGCTAAGAGTAGATGGCAGTAATATTGGAATAGGATCAACGTTGCTTCAAGGTGATGAAAAATACCTGGAAAAGCTTTTTCCCGTGGCCTATGTTAGTTGAAAATTGAACGCTGCAGAACGCAACTATTCAACCATTGAAAAAGAATGCTTGGCTCTAGTGGCAGGAGTAAAAAGACACCACAAATTTCTTTATGGAGTCTCATTCGTCGTGTAAACGGATCATGCACCCCTCACATTTTAGCAGCTTGTAGAAATCAAAATGCAAAAGTAATGCGCTGGGCCATTTTGCTAAGTGTTTATTCCTTCAGGGTCGAGTACATCCCCGGTCCTGAAAAGTAGGGGCAGATTGTTTAAGCAGACATTCAGTAGAGGAACTCACTAATAGTGGAGAAAATCATCTTTTAACGCCAGCAAATAAGAAACAATCTGAGGGAACATCGGAAGAAGGAACAGAGAAGGAACTAATGGATGTCACCTGGAATGATACACAATAGCAAAATTATCATCTCTCTCTGATTTAGTTGGGCAACTAGCTTAAGTTCGGGGTATCTGTCGCAGATTGAAGATAATTTGCCTATTTGAAATTGTCTATCCATCCTGTATATTGCTTTATTTTCTGTCTATCCTTAGTTTTGTTTCTCACACACTTGCCTTTCCCACCCTAACTCAGGCGAATCTTCGGTCAACCAGCATCCATATCTGTTAGGATTTTCCAGACTCTGTTTCTAGATATTTATGACCTGTCTTCTGTCCCATTGTTAATACTTTTGAGCTCGGAACCACAGCACGTACAATCGTGACATTCAATATGCAAACTAATTTGCGGAGATATTTTTACAAGTGCATAGTCTTGGAACTTAAAAATGTAGCGGGTAAAATGGAAAATAATTCTTTCGTTGTTAAAGAAACTAGTTTTAGACTTCACTTGGTGTTCAGTATACTGAAGGAGAAAGACGCACTTCTTAGTCTTGTAAAGTAAAACTGTGTATAGGGAGACTTGAGTTAAACAAATAAAGTTCCCTCTAGTTTAACAACTACAGACTATAAATTCCTGTGCAGGTATGTATTTGCTTTTCCAGTATATAGAAATTAGTTCAGATATATAGATTTGAAATACATTAATATCATGGTGAAACTCTTAAGTGTTGTATTTTAAATGGATATTACTTTACTATGTATGTTTCATAAATGGTTACTCAAGTTCATTTATGTTCACAAATGTATTTTAACGGGATATTACATTACAATGTTTGTATTACAATGATCATATTATTTTTCAATGTTTGTAACATTAATAATGTATGAAAATATTATTATGAGTGCTGGAAGGAATGAATGGCAAAAGGAAAGAAGGAGGTGGCCACGAATAGAAAACAAAAATAACCCCACATTCCATAGCGGACCCTCATGTGACCTTTCCCTTGGCTGACTTGCAATAATTTCACAATTATAGCTGCTTGCACCCCATCTCTATCAAAATCACTATTTCAATCAAAGTGCACACCATTTTCACTCTTGTCCTTGTCGCTAGATCTATCAGTCAATTGTTGAAACAAGTTTCTAGTCTATTCAGCCGTTAGACGAGATGTGCAAGCATTTTTTGTGGTCCTATCACTAGTTGCCACGTAAACAGTTTTACACAATTTGGTAACTAACCCAAAACGCAGAAAAATATGAACATAATATCAATTTTCCAGTGTTCTATAACAACCATGCTTTTGGAATTTGTTTTCTGGTGGCAATTTAAAATCTCAAACCAGATCAGAAAGTGTTTCAGTACATTTTTCATTTGTTTTATTGCTAAAAATAGATTGACGCTCAGAGCGGCTCGCGGTCCAAATGATAGGATTTCAAAAGCCGGTCCCACCGGCTCACGGTAGTTAATGTGTTAAAATCATCAAATTGTTTTGAGTTTGTTTTCTCGTGATAATCTTGTTTTTTTTTTTTTTGCTGTAAAATCTTTATTGATTTATTTACATTTCTAAATTGAAATAAATTGAGTTAGCCTTGATAGGATTGTTCATTCAGTTCATACTACCAAATCCTCAATCTAACTCTACTTCTTTACCCTACTATTTGTGAGTGACCCAGTGTGTGCAAAAGAGTAATTATTTCACCAGAGAAAACAAGGAGAGCTGTGTGTGTGGTTTTCTTAGTGAAGAACTCACTGACTCAGCCTGTGCCTTCTGCCTGTCTCTCTTGCACATCACTATCACACGTCCGTATGCACTATTGTCCCTCACCCTTATACAGCTGTCAAGCTTTACCTACTGTTTATTAAATTTTAATGCGACAGGGAACAATAAAACACATTTAATTATTTTTTAAAGTGACAATTAATACAACAACAAAAATATTACATTAACAAAAGTGGCAATTAATACTACGAAAACTCTATTATATTAGCTAAAGTGGCAATTAATACAACAAAAACTCTATTATATTAGCTATAGTGGCAATTAATATAACAAAAAATATATTATTGTAGTAGCGGTCACTGGCCACCAGATGTAGTATTCGTTTTGGATACTGTTGTAGTTTGAGTTCTTGATTTTGGTTATGTTCTTTAATAATAGGTTAATAGTTCATTAGGCTACTGACTAAGAATGCTGTCAGTTTGGTCGGGCTTACAGGTGGCCAACTATGATGGTGTAATAGATGGACGCTGAATTCATGGCTTGACTGACAGTCCATATAATATATTTATTAGACGATACAAAGACGACATCATCATTGACGACATAATGGAACATTAGGCATGGTAATACAAATTCTGCATGTAGACAAGGTTACTATGTCAAACTTGACTGACCTCAATGACCGTTGGACAATCCGCAAACGGTAAAGTATTGAGGTGAAGATAGTTCACTTCTTTTCCTTATTCACTCTTTGAAAGGATACATATTTATTATTTTTCTGGCCGAACATCTTGTCTTGACGCTTCATAAAATGATCGAATTTGATATTACTTCGTAAAAAGGGATTTTGAAACTCACTAGCAGTAGGTCATGATGCCGTACTGAAGCCCTGTCAAAATCTTGTAACGTACTTACTTCAAATATCACATGGAGATATTGAAGAGCATGAATCAAACTTGGCTGTGGCTAACGCTTCGCCTTGGAAGGTAGCTAAGATATATAATTATGATCAGCTATTCCCGCAACATGGGAATCAAAGACCAGAACAACGCCTGTCTTGAAAAACCGGCATCTTGTCTCTTTTTCTCTCTGACGTGTCTCTGACGTCATCCGTGCTCTTAGGCAACCAACGATTATATCGCACCGAATTTGTGCACTTTGGTGCATAATAAATTTAAGTTATATCACAAACATAGATGTGTACCTAAGTACGTCTAACATAGTTAGATTACGGCATCTAGTAATCTGTTAAGTCTCGCATCATAAATGGTTGTGTGAAAATGGACGTAACAAATTATATTAACTAAAATGGCAATCAATAGAACAACAAATATTTTATATTAGCAAATGTGGCAATTAATAAAACAAAAAATATTTTATATTAACAAAAGTGGCAATTAATACAACAAAAATATATTATATTAGCTAAAGTAGCAATCAATACAACAAAAATATATTAACAAAAGTGGCAATTAATAAAACAAAAAATTATATGAACAAAAGTGGCAGTTTATACAACAACAACAAATGTATTAACAAAAGTAACAATTTATACACCATCAAAAAATATTATATTAACAAACGTGGCAATTAATGCAACAAAAAATATATTAACTAAAGTGGCAATTAATAAAACAAAAAATGTTATATTAACAAAAGTGGCTATTAATCCAACGACAAAAAATATTATATTAACAACAGTGGCAGTTAATCCAACAAAGTAAATAGAGAACAGGGAAAAACAACAACAGCAAACATTAAGTTGGATAATTTATTCAGCACAAAAAAGTATTGATGGGACTAACTGTGACAACTGATAAATGTCAACTAACGCAGGGAAATAACAAGAAATATAATTTTATGTACATGTGAGTTTGAGTATACCATTCTAAGCATAGTCGTCTTGAATTCTACTTGACTGTGTAGGTTTCCTTAATCTAGGTCTCAAATAGAATGCTGCTTTACCCTCAAGTTTTTGTTCTAATTTGGCTAGCCAGCCAATCACGTCAGGCAGCAACAACACTTGTAGACAGACAGAAGTGTACCAAGTTTATGGCTTTTTGGCAGATAAGCTTATTAGTGGAAGATCTAAATCTGGACATTAGAAATTGAAGTCTAGGAAACATCTAGATGGAAAGCAGCTGACTAGTGTCTGTTGAAGATCTTTGCACATGTTTTCTGTTATAGATACTCAAAAATAAAGCAAATTAGTGATTAACACATTAACTACCGAATTGAAAAACACACTGTTGCCGAATACAATTTTTTTCCCATTTTCATCCTGTAGGTGTTTCCACAAAGTGGGCTGTAGTTTTCGTAATTGTTTACATATTTTTATGAATTACATGTCATTTTAAAGATAAATGAATGTACTATTACAATACGCACCATTTGTAACTCTAATAGAGGTTGTTGCTATTTAACGGCCCTCCGATGGCCGAGAACTTGCAATATTTTCACAATTATAACTGCTTCAAAACCCCATCTCTATCAAAATCACTATTTCAATCAATGTGCACACCGTTTTCACTCTTGTCCTCGTCGCTAAATCTATCAGTCAATTGTTTAAACACGTTTCTAGCCTATTCAGCCATTAGACGAGATGTACAAGCATTTTTTGTGGTCCTATCACTAGTTGCCACGGTAAACAGTTTTACACGATTTGGTAACTAACCCAAAACGCTGAAAAATATGAACATAATATCAATTTTCCAGTGTTGTACAACAACCATGCCATGGGAATTTGTTTTCCGGTGGCAACTTAAAATCTCTAACCAGATCAGAAAGTGTTTCAGTACATTTTTCATTTGTTTTATTACTAAAATTAGATCAACGCTCTGAGCGGCTCGCGGTTCAAATGATAGGATTTCAAAAGCCGGTCCCACCGGCTCGCATTAGTTAATGTGTTAAACAAGGAACACATTTTGTTACTGCATGATTGGGACACAGTCGGTTGGTTTTAAATAAATTATTTTCATTTTCAGGACTCCATTTCAAAAACGGCAGCTTGATGGAGCACTAAATAGAGTACCCAAGGACTTTTATGACAAAGTGTGGGAAATTTTAGAAAAGACTCCTGGTGGAATCAAAGTAGCAGGATATTTATTGCCTCAGGTATGTGACCTCTCTGTAATGTGAATACATATACTTTTCTAGATGACTTGAGCTAAGTTACTGACAAACATTTGTGAACATTAATTGCCCACAAGCATTAAATTATTAGAAGATAACAAACGGGCTCGGCCAGAACAGACATAACCAGAGTCCTGGAGGAGAAGGGAAGAAAAGAATGGCCAGTAATCTTCCAGAGAACATCATTTGAATCAGGCATGAAAATTATGGCTTATTAATAAATGCCAAAGATTGTAAGTGTCAACAGGTGGAGGAGAACTGAAATATACATCTTGCTGTAGTTTCTAGTCACTGGAACAGTTCTATCTAGTCACTGGAACAGTTGTATCTAGTCCACTGAGGTAGTTATGTCAAGTCACTGGAACAGTTGTATCTAGTCACTGGAACAGTTATGACTAGTCACATAAACTTTTTATTGGACACAGATGTCATGGATGGCACAGGCAGAGAAAACTATCAAGCAGGTGGCCACAGTCTACAATATATTCAAGGGGGAAGAATGGTGTATGTCAGATGAGAACTGGGATAACTACCAGTGGGTCATCATCAGCCTTGGGAGAGAGTGTAGAAATTGGGGGAATGGAATAGCAGAACTGGAAATTAATCAACTGATACATGATCATTCCGGGGATGGTGATGCCATCATGTATACAGATGGGTCGGTGATCTGAGGTGAGAAATCCGGTTGGGGCTTCTCTGCTCGGGTACAGGGCAGAATCGTCGCCGAACATAGCGGGGCTTACAAGATAACAACTTCCAGCATGAGAATGGAGGTCGAGGCAGCCTTAAGGTGGATAAATAAAACTTCATTAACAAAGGCTATCATTGTGTCCAACTCTCAGTCCATGCTTCGGAAGAGTCAGAGTGGTTGGTTGCGGCATGAATGGAAAACATTCTTAGAAGCTTCCAGTCTACAAGAGCTGGTGTGGATATACTGCCCTGGTCATGCTGGGGTATGTGATAATGAAAGAACTGACAGACTAGCATCAAGAGCACCCATAGTGGGGACACTGGATATGGATAAGGGACATATACTAGGAACAATTAATGATCGCCTGTTGGAGAATGACACTGCAATAGACGAATCATCAAGGTTAAGACTGTTGGAATTTGGCATCAAACGTAAAGCTAGTAGAGATGGACATATGAGAGGATGTATCCGTCGTGTTTACAACCAGCGAGCTACAGGAACAATTAGCATTCACACTCTTTGACATATACTGATGGAGACTGAGCACCTATGGGTTTGCCCGGAGTGCAATAATGTCAATTCTGCATAACAATAACTGGAGTAGTTAACTGGAGTCACTGGAACAGTTATGACTGGTCACTGGAGTAGTTATGTCTAGTCACTGGAACAATTATGTCTAGTCACTGAAGAAGTTATGTCTAGTCACTGGACAGTTATATCTAGTCACTGGAACAGTTATGTCTAGTCACTGGAGCAGTTATGTCTAGTCACTGGAGTAGTTATGTCTAGTCACTGGAATAGTTATGTCTAGTCACTGAATAAGTTATGTGAGGTCACTGAAGTAGTTATGACTAGTCACAGGAACAGTTATGTCTAGTTACTGGAGCAGTTACGTCTAGTCACTGTAGCAGTTATATCTAGTCACTGGAACAGTTATGTCTAGTCACTGGAACAGTTATGTCTAGTCACTGGAACAGTTATGTCTAGTTACTGGAGCATTTATGTCTAGTCACTGGAGTAGTTATGTCTAGTCACTGGAACAGTTATGTCTAGTCACTGAAACAGCTATGTCTAGTCACAGAATAAGTTATGTGAGGTCACTGAAGTAGTTATGACTAGTCACAGGAACAGTTATGTCTAGTTACTGGAGCAGTTATGTCTAGTCACTGGAGCAGTTATATCTAGTCACTGGAACAGTTATGTCTAATCACTTGAGTAGTTGAAGTGAATGAAATTCCTCTTTGTCTATGACTTGTTATGGGACACAGAAATATGACTTGCTATTGGACACAGAAACTTGTTATTGGACACAGAAATATGACTTGTTATTGAAATCAGAAATATGACTTGCTATTGGACACAGAAACTTGTTATTGGACACAGAAACTTGTTATTGGACACATAAACTTATTATTGGACACAGAAATATGACTTGTTATTGGACACAGAAACTTGTTTTGGACACAGAAATTTGTTATTGGATACAGAAATATGACTTCTTATTGGACACAGAAATATGACTTGTTATTGGACACATAAACTTGTTGTTGGACACAGAAACTTGTTATTGGACACATAAACTTGTTATTGGACACAGAAACCTGTTATTGGACACAGAAACCTGTTATTGGACACATAAACTTGTTATTGGACACAGAAACTTGCTATTGGACACAGAAACTTGTTATTGGGCACAGAAACCTGTTATTGGACACAGAAACTTTTTATTGGACACAAAAACTTGTTATTGGACACAGAAACTTGTTATTGGACACAGACACTTGTTATTGAACACAGAAATATGACTTGTTATTGGACACAGAAACTTGTTATTGGACACAGAAATATGACTTGTTATTGGACATAGAAACTTGTTATTGAACACAGAAATATGACTTGTTATTGGACACAGAAACTTGTTATTGGACACAGAAATATGACTTGTTATTGGACACAGAAACTTGTTATTGGACACAGAAATATGACTTGTTATTGGACACAGAAACTTGTTATTGAACACAGAAATATGACTTGTTATTGGACACAGAAACTTGTTATTGGAAACAGAAATATGACTTGTTATCAGACACAGAAACTTGTTATTGGACACAGAAATATATATGTGGCCACATTCTGTTTTAAAGACAGGAGGTATGATGTGTTGGTGTTGTAGGTAGTGGACTGTTCCCCCTTGCTTCACCCTAGGCCTAGTGAATTCATTTTTCATTTAAGGAGTGACCATTGTGGTGTCAGTCTCTTGGCCTAGCAAAACCTCTCATATGCTAAGATCGTTGTGCGTGGTGAAGAGCCACACCCTCTTCGAGGTAGTCCTGGTCACTGAGGGTGCGAACCCCCATGCTAAACACAATGGATCTAGAGGAGTAAACATCAATAATAAAACCAGTGCACTACACCGTACACACCCTCGGTGGGTGGGAAGGAGCCAGATGGATACTGAACAAGTCTTAGGAGTGGGAACAAGTATGGACTACTTCCTGAAGACTGGAACCAGTGGGAATGAGTATGAACTACTTCCTGAAGACTGGAACCAGTGGGAATAAGTATGGACTACTTCCTGAAGACTGGAACCAGTGGGAACAAGTATGAACTACTTCCTGAAGACTGAAACCAGTGGGAATAAGTATGGACTACTTCCTGAAGACTGGAACCAGTGGGAACAAGTATGAACTACTTCCTGAAGACTGGAACCAGTGGGAACAAGTATGGACTACTTCCTGAAGACTGGAACCAGTGGGAATGAGTATGAACTACTTCCTGAAGACTGGAACCAATGGGAACGAGTATGAACTACTTCCTGAAGACTGGAACCAATGGGAATGAGTATGAACTACTTCCTGAAGACTGGAACCAGTGGGAATGAGTATGAACTACTTCCTGAAGACTGGAACCAGTGGGAATAAGTATGGACTACTTCCTGAAGACTGGAACCAGTGGGAACAAGTATGAACTACTTCCTGAAGACTGGAACCTGTGGGAACAAGTATGGACTACTTCCTGAAGACTGGAACCAGTGGGAACGAGTATGAACTACTTCCTGAAGACTGGAACCAATGGGAATGAGTATGAACTACTTCCTGAAGACTGGAACCAGTGGGAATGAGTATGAACTACTTCCTGAAGACTGGAACCAGTGGGAATGAGTATGAACTACTTCCTGAAGACTGGAACCAGTGGGAACGAGTATGAACTACTTCCTGAAGACTGGAACCAGTGGGAACGAGTATAAACTACTTCCTGAAGACTGGAACCAGTGGGAATGAGTATGGACTATTTCCTGAAGACTGGAACCAGTGGGAACAAGTATGGACTACTTCCTGAAGACTGGAACCAGTGGGAATGAGTATGAACTACTTCCTGAAGACTGGAACCAGTGGGAACGAGTATGGACTACTTCCTGAAGACTGGAACCAGTGGGAATGAGTATGAACTACTTCCTGAAGACTGGAACCAGTGGGAATGAGTATGAACTACTTCCTGAAGACTAGAACCAGTGGAAACAAGAATGAACTACTTCCTGAATACCAAAACCAGTGAGAACAAGTATGCACTACTTCCTGAAGACTAGAACCCATCGTACAGGCACAGAGACTCAGGACGTGATAATCCTATTGCCTTCAACTGTTGGTCATATGCCAAGAGCCTCGGAGAACTCAGCGTAACCAGCAGGTAATTGGTGGCAGGGAATTAGCACTGTGAGCCCTACCTTGGCTACGTATCTCAGGGAGATGCAGAAACACCCTCTTTATCTCCCCTAGAGCTGGCACAGAAGTCTTCTGGCTTCTACCCAGGGTGGGTAGAAAATTCACAGGCACCCCAGCATCACAATGCCATGATGATGAAAATGTCAAAATTGATTAATTCAAACGAGATCGAATGATGCCTCAATTATCAAGGTCTGTACCTGACAGTGGGTAACCAGGCTGTAATGTGCAAAAAATTGATTACAGAAAGAGATCTGAAAGACAGATTTCTCAAGAAGAGGAAAAGTAAGAGAAAGAGCAAAAAGAAACCAAATCACACAGAAAACAAATCTACACTGAATATTCTACAGCTAAACATCTGGGCTTTAGAAACAAAAAGATTGAACTTGCCAAACTGCTAAATTTGTTAGTTTTTGGCAGAAGCTAAGCTAAGGGGATTAATTATGACTAAGTTTGGAAAATGTCTGTAATTGATGTAATAATTCTTAAATGTACTGTAGTGAAACCTCAGAAATGAGGTATCTGAGGAAGGTGGTTGAAGTAACAAGAAGAGACATGGTCCGCAACCAGACGATAATACGCTGATTTTTTGGTGTACTAGTGAAAGGGCTGTGACTCAGGGGCAACAGGCGGTGTATACTATAAGGGGTGTCAGGAACAGAATTGCAGTGGTTAGACTCGTCGGCTTCGCACTGGTGTCTCAGTGTGTGTCCTTAGTTGTGATGTGCGACGGAACGAACGGAATAATTTGTCTTCTCTTTGTTACTTTCACAATTGCCTCCACGGCTGGCGGAGTTGTGGATTTAAAAGTTGCTACCATAAGTGAAATGGGTTCATTTTCGATACAAGACAACAGGAGGCTGAGACACTTGGGAGTCATGACCCAAGTGGGCCCACCCCCCTTAGAGTGTAAAGGAGTAATCGGGCCGAAACACTTGTCTGACGGGGGGACTACTTCTGATGATCAGATTGCTTCCTGTTATATCGCTCTGTAAAGAGTTTCCTATCACAATGTACATGTGGCTGCTCTACAAGAAACTCTACACAAAGACTTTGACCTGCATGTGTCTAGATACATAGTTACGCCTGTAAATGCAATGGTTGCCTTTGCATGGTAACATACATCCGGAATGACATCCAAGGAGAGGTCACAGAGCTATCAATAGCCCATCCCACAGATGTACAAAAAGTCAATATATGGACAAATGGAGGTAAATATACTATATACAATGTGTACAGCCCACCTCAGACAACATGCAACATACAAAACTAAACAAGACGCAGTTTCACAAAACCCTTCTTGTCGGGGACTTCAACGGACACTCACCCCATTGGGGTTATCCTGACTACAACAGTACAAGAAGGTACATTGAAGAGAAACAACTGTGAAACAACTAACCTGTCAGTATTACAGGATACAGAGTCCTCACCAACTCTGCTGCACAGGGCTCACCTCTCTTTCAGCTGACCTGACTTGACCATCTGACCTAACAGACTCTAGTCAATTTCAGGTTCTGGGTGACGTTGAAAGTGATCACAAACCACTACTCACCACCATAACCACCACCAGTAAAGCATGTTTCAAACAGAGAACTCGCTGGAATTTTCAACAAGCAAATTGGACATTATTGTCCAAAAAAACATTGATACCAACTGTGTCGAAACATTCAGTGAAGAACTGACAAAATCAGTCTTGAATTCAGCATCTCAATCCATCCCAAGGGGCAGCTTGAAGCCATATAAACCATTCTGGAACAAAGAAATACAAATTGCTATATCTGAAAGAAGCAAAGCAAGAACAACACTTGAGACCACACTTTCACAAGAAGCAAAGATTCAGTACAATAAAGAATGTGCCAAAGTAAAACTTACAGTTAAGAAGGCGAAAAAAGCTAAATGGACAGAAACATGCTCCAACTTAGATCTCAGACAGAATGGAAATAAAGCATGGGCATTAGTAAATAATCTTTCTTGAGAAAGTATTAGGATGAATCCAAAGCCAGTGATAGAGGGAAGGAAAACAATCACGACCAAAAGAAAGCAGAACACTTCAACCGTTACTTTGCCAATGTAAATAGAGAAGTAAAACTCACAGAGCTGGACAGGAAACAACTATGCCAGTTAAAGAAACAAGAGAAAGCCTCATCAGTCAATGTCTCCCTATTCGAAGAAGAAATTAGCTTGAAAAGAGTTAGAGCAAGCCCTGAAGAAATTAAAACCTAGAAAGTCTCTAGGGCCTGACAAGATCCATAATGTAATGCTACTCCCACCTGGGCCCATCTGGGAGAGAAGCAGTCCTCGAGCTAATAAATAAGACGTAGAGATCAAGCAAACTCCCAAAAACCTGGAGGAATGAACATATTGTCCCCATTTTAAAAAGCAACAAACCCCCAGATAAACCCAAAAGCTATCACCTGATAACGCTAATATTGTGCCTGGGCAAAATTGCTGAAAATTGCTGAAAGAATGATAAACACACATCTCTTAAGAGTTCCAGTATTCTGTGTCATGAACAGGCAGGCTTCAGAACCAGCAGCTGCACAGAAGACCAGCTTTTTACTGGTTGACGCAAAGAATTCATGATGGCTTCCAGAATAAGAAACATACTGTGGCCATCTTCTTTGACCTCCAGCAGGCCTATGATCGTGTATGGAGAAAATGCCTCCTAGTGAAGATGATTGGCATAGGAATACATGGCAAGTTATTCAACTGGATAAAGTATTTTTTGATTGATCGAACATTCTAGACAAAGATAAATGATGCAATCTTATCTAAAGAAGTCTTAGAGGAGGGCTTACCACAAGGCTCAACATTAAGCTGCACTCTATTTCTCATCTATATCAATGACTTAGTGACTCAGCTGGCCAGATCAAAGCCAAAAAAGCTTTATACGCTGATGACCTGGCTATATAGCAGAGTCATGATAATGTTGAAAGTGGAGCTCAGAGACTAAACAGAGACCTTAGAAGGCTGCATGAGTACTGCCAAACATGGAAACTAAAGGTCAACTATACAAAGACTGTGTACACTATCTTTACCAAAAGCCATAAAGTAGCCAAAAAGAATATCAACCTGTGGCTAGACAAACACCAAGTGACAAAAGAAGAACATCCCACATATCTTGGAGTCACACTTGATCAGAGTCTCAACCTCAAGAACCATATTGAGAATATAAAGAACAAAGCACTGAGGCGATTACAACTATTAAAGAGGCTTACTGGCACTACATGGGGATCAGACAAGGATACCTTGAGAGGCTTGTACCTTGGCTATGTCCGTTCTGTGATAGAATACAACAACTCACTGCTTACAACCTGCTGCAAGACAAACCTAGACTCTCTTGACAGAGTGCAAAGTAATGCCCTTCGATTAATTAGTGGAGCTATGAGATCAACTCCAACTGCTGCATGTGAAATACACACAAATGTGGAACCCCTTGTTTTGCAAAGTGATAAAGCTGCTTAGAAGTTTATGAAAGATGTCAGAGAATGAACTGAAACCATCCCAATAGACACCTTGTAGAAAACTGAGAACACAAGCAAAGAATAAAACACAAGTCAGTTTTACACCATGTCCATGAAATACAAGATAGATACCACCTCCCAGAAAGAAGACAAGATATAGAGAAAATAGTACAAAATTTACCACCACATATTCGCTTAAAAACACCAGAAGTACAAATAAAATTAGTAGATGGAATAACCAAACACTCAGACCTAGTCAGTCTTATGAGTGCATCACAATGAACCATTGATGCCTGCCCTGAAGAATGGTGGCATGTCTATACTGACAGATCTGCATTTAAGGCCACCATCAAAGCAGGTTATGGAGTCTACATATGTTACCCAGATGGATCCTCCGACGAGCTGTTTAATGCATGCGGGGAGTTTTGCTCCAACTATAAAGCTGAAATCACTGCACTGGAAACAGCTGTATACCATCTGAAGACTGTATTCAATGCCTTTCCTTCAAAGGCTCAAAACATCGTCATCTATACTGACTCAATGTCTGCCCTTCAAACTTTGGAAGGCAGTGGACATTGTAGAACTGAATTAGCCAAATTAATCCTGGATGCTGATCAGCTTACCACTTCCTATGGCATCAGAATAGGATGATAGGAAACTCTTCACAGAGCGATACAACAGGAAGCAATCTGATCATCAGAAGTAGCCCCCCCGTCCGACATGTGTTTCGGCCCAATATACTCCTTTACACTCTGGGGGGGGGGGGCCACTTGGGTCATGACTCCCAAGCGTCTCAGCCTCCTGTTGTCTTGTATCAAAAATGAACCCATTTCACTTATGGTAGCAACTTTAATCCACAACTCCGCCAGCCATGGAGGCAATTGTGAAAGTAACAAAGAGAAGACAAATTATTCCGTTCATTCCGTCGCCCACACTGAGACACCATCGCGAAGCCGACGAGTTTAGCCACTGCGCGTTCGCAACTGAAATTCTGACACTGGACCCCCCTATAATATACACCGCCTGTTGCCCCTCAGTCACAGCCCGTTCACTAGTACACCAAAAAAACTCAGCGAATAGTTATGTAGTGGGACCAAAAGATGCAGCAATAGAGAATGCAGTCAGCGATCCATAGCTTGACTGCTTGCGTCAGGGTCAGCGAACCAGAGCTGACCAAGACCCTACTCACCTCCACGTGATGGTTCTGGAAACAGGCTGCATCACTGCAGTCTGGCTGAGAGAGTAGGGATCGAAGATGGAAGGCAAATCTGGTCCCCAAAAATGCTGTGCTGAAGTCGGATGTGTCGGCCGAAAGGCGCAGATATCGCAGCTCCGGTGTAAACAGACACAACGCAACCAACGTCCTTTTCAGGACGAACGAGGAAGAAGAAGAAGAAGAAGTTATGTAGTGGATCCCTGGTCACTCATACACCAGATAATGCTAGAGCAGACAGATTAGCAAAGAAAGGAACAAGACAAGAACAACCACTCACAGCAACAACTCTCCAAACAGCCAAGTCACTCATACGAACAACAAACAAAGAAACTTGGCTGAACAGATGGGCCATGGGAAACACCGAAAGAGAGGTTTACAGACATATGGCCGGTCCTGATCCTAATGACAACATTGGCCATCTTACAAGGAGGGATCAGAGCACCATTTTTCAGCTCAGAACACAACACATACCACTCAACAGTCACTTGAACAAAATCCAACCACAACACTCTCCAGAGTGCCCAGCACTCAATGATGTTAGGAAGATGCTCCTTCCTCCGAGGCCAGATAAGTGGAACACCTTGTACGGAGAAACAAAACAACTTACTTACTTAGTCGTTCCCCTTCTACCGTGAGGTGTAGAGGTTTGGAAGAGAGAGCGCCAGAATATCCTATCTCCTGTCTTCCTCCTGGCCTGGTTCCATTCTAGTCCTCGGTCCTTCAAAGATTGTCTGTTGTTGTCCTCCCAGTGGACTCTGAGTCATCCTGGAGGTCTGGATCCCTGGCTCTTTGTTTCTCATTCTTGTCGTGGTAGCCGATCTTCTCCCATTCTGCAGACATAGCCAAACCATCTTAGTTGGGACTGTTCTACTTGGGTCTGCAGGGGGTGGGATTTTAGGCCTTGACGTATCGTCTGGTTGCGGACCATGTCTCTTCTTGTTACTTCAACCACCTTCCTCAGATACCTCATTTCTGAGGTTTGGATCTGGCTTTTGTGGGTTGTAGTCATTGCCCATGACTCGCATCCATATGTCAAGACTGGGACATAGGTGGTGCGGTATACAGCCATCTTCGTTTTCTTACCAACCTCTCTCTTGCTGAAGAATCCTCGATTTATGGCCTGAAAAAGTCTCCCAGCTGCTGCTTTTCGATTGGCCAACTCTTCTTTGATGCCTCCCTTTCGGTCTATAATAGCTCTGAGGTATTTAAAGTGGTTGACCTGCTCCAGGACCTGTTCTCCCAGCTTAATCTGATGTCTTCTTTCTTCTCGTGATATCACCATGGATTTTGTTTTAGAGCTGCTTATGACCATTCCTCTCTTCTCCAGCTCTTCCTTCCAGACTTGCAGGTTGGATTGGAGATGTGCCTCTGATTTAGCAATCAGGGCAACATCATCAGCAAATGCCAGCTCTGAAATACAGACCCGTCTCATCTTCCAGTACCCCACTGAATACTTTCTTGTTCTCTCCTTACATGCCTTGATGACATCGTCCATGAGGAGTATGAAAAGATAAGGTGACAGGATATCACCTTGTCTTACACCAGTGGTGGTCCTGAACTCTTCTGACTTATGGTTTGCTGTCCTCACATAATTTCTGCAAGACTTGTAGAAGCTCTGTATAGCATGAATCAGAGGTGCTGGAATGTTCTTCCTTGCCAAACAGTCCCAAAGTTTGTTCCAGGGGACCCTATCAAACTCCTTTTCCAGATCTATGAAACAAAGATGGATCTCACTCTTATACTCAAGGGCCTTTTCACTCAGCTGTCTGAGTGTGAAGATTAGGTCTTGAGTACTTCAGTTTGCTTGGAATCCGCACTGGACCTCATCCAATTGTGGCTCAGCTAGGCGTCGGAGTCTCTGCTCTAGGATTCTAGAGTAGATTTTACCAGGGACACTGAGAAGGGATATGCCTCTATGGTTTCCACACTGTCAATTGTCACCCTTTTTGAAAATTGGTGTTATGATGGCAATCCCCCAATCCTTTGGTATGGTCTTGTTGCACCACGCTGCCTGTAGGACCTTAAGAGTAATAGGTCGCCTGATGCTCCCATGTACTTAACTATTTCGTTAGGGTCTTATAGAACAATTTCTGGTTTTCTTGCGCATCTTTTTCTAGCTTTACTCCAAATTCTTCCCAGGACTTCTGTTTTGCTGCTCGCACCTTGTTCTTTGCTTCTGTTCTGAGTGTCACATATTCTCTATATTTCTCCATTTGTCCTGTTGTGTTTTTAGCTCCTAAGTATTGTTTCCATGCCATTTTCTTCTCTCTTATTTTCTCTTTGACTTCCTCTGTCCACCAAGGTGTCCTCTTTCTCTTGTTACCAAGTCGGACTTCACCACATGCTTCTGCAGCAGCTGTCTTTATGATGTCCTTGAATTTAATCCAGAGGGTTTCCAAGTCATCAGGTTGTTCTGTTTTGCTCACCGCTGCAGCAATAAGCCCCTGATATCTGGTCTTAATTTCTGGCTCTCTCAGCTTGTAGGTCTTAATGCTCATTTCTCCCGTTCGTTTACTTAGTTTCTTGCGTGATGTTGGGCAGTTCCTATCCTGAGCAACTCTTTCAGTTGTTCTTTTGATTGTAAGCAGGTAGTGATCACTTCCAATCTCTGGCCCCCTCCAGACTCTAGCATCCCGGACATATTTGAATGAGCTTCTCCTAACAATGGCATAGTCGATCACTGACTTCTCATTCTTTGTTGGTTCACATGTAGTGTATGCATGTATGCGCTTATGGGGGAACTTTGTGTTTGTAATGATCAGATTCTGCTCAGTGCAGAATCTAAGGAGTTGCTTTCCATTGTCATTGAGAGTATCTTCTCCATATCTTCTGATAATTCCGCCCCATTTCCAACTCTGGCATTGAAATCTCCGAGCATGATAATTTCATCTAGGCAGTCATCCACTGTCCTTTGAAGCAGCTTGAAGAATTCCTCCTTGACCTTTGCTCTCTCATCCTCATTTGGCCCATACACTATGACCAGGTTGACTATGGTTTCTCCTTCTTTTAGTTTTACAACCATAATGCGCTCCGAGACAAAGTTCCATCCCTCGATACTATCTTTTTGGTTTTTGGCCACAATGCAACCCATGCCCCCTTTAGCTCTTTCAGATGTGGGTACCCCACTGTATAGCAGCGTGTTGCCATCGAGATCCATGACTCCTTGTCCCTTTTTCTTTGTTTCGGTTATAGCCAGGATTTCTAGTTTTGCTTTCCTCATCTCTTCCACCAGCTCCTCTTCTTTTCCATTTATACTTCTTGTGTTCCATGTTCCATAAGTCGTAGTCCGTAGTCCGTTCCAGTTCGTCGCCTTTAGAATCAGTCCGGTTTTCTCTCTTGTAGTTCTCATAATCAAAAGTTTAAAGCAAACAGGTGATTGGCCTGTTGTTCCTTTGCATGGTGGAGGGGCTGCCTCCTTACAGCCTCCATGCAGGCCGCCCTCTTCCTTTTTCAGCCGGGCTTGGGACCAGCCTAGGCGAAGTTAACAAAACAACTTGCGAAAACATACATATATCACTACATGGCATTGAGCCGAAGGGCAAGAGCCCATGCACCGCTGGATCAATAACAACAACAGTGACTCAGAAATATGACTTGTTATTGGACACATAAACTTGTTATTGGACACAGAAACTTGTTTTTGGACACAGACACTTGTTATTGGACACAGAAACCTGTTATTGGACACAGAAACTTGTTATTGGACACAGAAACCTGTTATTGGACACAGAAACTTGTTATTGGACACAGACACTTGTTATTGGACACATAAACTTGTTATTGGACACAGGATGGATGGGTTTGAAAAAAAATCGAAAAAAGGTGATTCGTCTTACGAGGACAAAAGACAAAGAAAATAGTCTACGTTACGGCCACAAGACCTTCGTCAGGAAAGGAAAGAAAGTGAAGGCTAGATAGGACACATAAAAACTTAATAAAATAAAAACTGGGTACTTCCCTGAAGGCAAGAACCGAAATTCTATCAAAATCGCTGTCTGTTGATGAGCGCGTGGCTGAACAGAAAGTGACTTCCGCCGCCGGATGTACACAATACATACTAAGAAACTAAAAAAAACGAAACCGGACAATAAACTACCCAACATGATAAAAGTGGGGACTGGAAATAGAAGAGGACAGAAAGAGTGGGAGATAAATAAATATGAAATAAAAAAATGTATATGGCATACAAATAGAAGAATAGGATAAGAGTGGAAAGAGTCAAATAGCGCAAGAGAGGAAAGGGTGACCTCAGACAAAGGTGTGAAAAGTGTTGAGACCGGCTGGTTTTAGACACCCCATGCGGTGGATAAGACGGTTCTCAAGCTGTTCTCGGCTGGCAGTGTCAGAGGAGCAGGATCGGATCGCTGTGACCTGGATGTCAATGGGACCATGGTGGTCAGGACCATTGAAGTGTATGGCAACTGGTGTGGACTTTTGCTGAGCGATGTCATTTAAGTGCTGGCTGAATCTGTCCCCAAGTCGTTTGCCTGTTTGGCCAATATAGGTTTTGCAGCAACGTTTACAAATGATCGTATAAATGACATTGCGCGATTCACACGTGAAGCTACTAGTGATGGTGTACGTAGCCTTAGGAAAGGACACCTTCTGGGTTGAGATGACATACTTGCACGAGTTGCATCGTGCCCGACCACAGGGTAGTGTGCCAAAGTGAGTGGCATTCTCCTTTGGGAGTCGGCTGTGAACAAGAAGATCCTTCTTACCGCAGTTCCCCTCCACTTCCTCGATTATTGGACACAGACACTTGTTATTGGACACATAAGTTTGTTATTGGACACATAAACTTGTTATTGGACACAGACACTTGTTATTGGACACATAAATTTGTTTTTGGACACAGACACTGTTATTGGACACATAAACTTGTTATTGGACACAGAAATATGACTTGTTATTGGACACAGAAACTTGTTATTGGAAACAGAAATATGACTTGTTATCAGACACAGAAACTTGTTATTGGACACAGAAATATATATGTGGCCACATTCTGTTTTAAAGACAGGAGGTATGATGTGTTGGTGTTGTAGGTAGTGGACTGTTCCCCCTTGCTTCACCCTAGGCCTAGTGAATTCATTTTTCATTTAAGGAGTGACCATTGTGGTGTCAGTCTCTTGGCCTAGCAAAACCTCTCATATGCTAAGATCGTTGTGCGTGGTGAAGAGCCACACCCTCTTCGAGGTAGTCCTGGTCACTGAGGGTGCGAACCCCCATGCTAAACACAATGGATCTAGAGGAGTAAACATCAATAATAAAACCAGTGCACTACACCGTACACACCCTCGGTGGGTGGGAAGGAGCCAGATGGATACTGAACAAGTCTTAGGAGTGGGAACAAGTATGGACTACTTCCTGAAGACTGGAACCAGTGGGAACAAGTATGAACTACTTCCTGAAGACTGGAACCAGTGGGAATAAGTATGGACTACTTCCTGAAGACTGGAACCAGTGGGAACAAGTATGAACTACTTCCTGAAGACTGGAACCAGTGGGAACAAGTATGGACTACTTCCTGAAGACTGGAACCAGTGGGAACGAGTATGAACTACTTCCTGAAGACTGGAACCAATGGGAATGAGTATGAACTACTTCCTGAAGACTGGAACCAGTGGGAATGAGTATGAACTACTTCCTGAAGACTGGAACCAGTGGGAATAAGTATGGACTACTTCCTGAAGACTGGAACCAGTGGGAACAAGTATGAACTACTTCCTGAAGACTGAAACCAGTGGGAATAAGTATGGACTACTTCCTGAAGACTGGAACCAGTGGGAACAAGTATGAACTACTTCCTGAAGACTGGAACCAGTGGGAACAAGTATGGACTACTTCCTGAAGACTGGAACCAGTGGGAATGAGTATGAACTACTTCCTGAAGACTGGAACCAATGGGAACGAGTATGAACTACTTCCTGAAGACTGGAACCAATGGGAATGAGTATGAACTACTTCCTGAAGACTGGAACCAGTGGGAATGAGTATGAACTACTTCCTGAAGACTGGAACCAGTGGGAATAAGTATGGACTACTTCCTGAAGACTGGAACCAGTGGGAACAAGTATGAACTACTTCCTGAAGACTGGAACCTGTGGGAACAAGTATGGACTACTTCCTGAAGACTGGAACCAGTGGGAACGAGTATGAACTACTTCCTGAAGACTGGAACCAATGGGAATGAGTATGAACTACTTCCTGAAGACTGGAACCAGTGGGAATGAGTATGAACTACTTCCTGAAGACTGGAACCAATGGGAATGAGTATGAACTACTTCCTGAAGACTGGAACCAGTGGGAACGAGTATGAACTACTTCCTGAAGACTGGAACCAGTGGGAACGAGTATGAACTACTTCCTGAAGACTGGAACCAGTGGGAACGAGTATGAACTACTTCCTGAAGACTGGAACCAGTGGGAACGAGTATAAACTACTTCCTGAAGACTGGAACCAGTGGGAATGAGTATGGACTATTTCCTGAAGACTGGAACCAGTGGGAACAAGTATGGACTACTTCCTGAAGACTGGAACCAGTGGGAATGAGTATGAACTACTTCCTGAAGACTGGAACCAGTGGGAACGAGTATGGACTACTTCCTGAAGACTGGAACCAGTGGGAATGAGTATGAACTACTTCCTGAAGACTGGAACCAGTGGGAATGAGTATGAACTACTTCCTGAAGACTAGAACCAGTGGAAACAAGAATGAACTACTTCCTGAATACCAAAACCAGTGAGAACAAGTATGCACTACTTCCTGAAGACTAGAACCCATCGTACAGGCACAGAGACTCAGGACGTGATAATCCTATTGCCTTCAACTGTTGGTCATATGCCAAGAGCCTCGGAGAACTCAGCGTAACCAGCAGGTAATTGGTGGCAGGGAAATAGCACTGTGAGCCCTACCTTGGCTACGTATCTCAGGGAGATGCAGAAACACCCTCTTTATCTCCCCTAGAGCTGGCACAGAAGTCTTCTGGCTTCTACCCAGGGTGGGTAGAAAATTCACAGGCACCCCAGCATCACAATGCCATGATGATGAAAATGTCAAAATTGATTAATTCAAACGAGATCGAATGATGCCTCAATTATCAAGGTCTGTACCTGACAGTGGGTAACCAGGCTGTAATGTGCAAAAAATTGATTACAGAAAGAGATCTGAAAGACAGATTTCCCAAGAAGAGGAAAAGTAAGAGAAAGAGCAAAAAGAAACCAAATCACACAGAAAACAAATCTACACTGAATATTCTACAGCTAAACATCTGGGCTTTAGAAACAAAAAGATTGAACTTGCCAAACTGCTAAATTTGTTAGTTTTTGGCAGAAGCTAAGCTAAGGGGATTAATTATGACTAAGTTTGGAAAATGTCTGTAATTGATGTAATAATTCTTAAATGTACTGTAGTGAAACCTCAGAAATGAGGTATCTGAGGAAGGTGGTTGAAGTAACAAGAAGAGACATGGTCCGCAACCAGACGATAATACGCTGATTTTTTGGTGTACTAGTGAAAGGGCTGTGACTCAGGGGCAACAGGCGGTGTATACTATAAGGGGTGTCAGGAACAGAATTGCAGTGGTTAGACTCGTCGGCTTCGCACTGGTGTCTCAGTGTGTGTCCTTAGTTGTGATGTGCGACGGAACGAACGGAATAATTTGTCTTCTCTTTGTTACTTTCACAATTGCCTCCACGGCTGGCGGAGTTGTGGATTTAAAAGTTGCTACCATAAGTGAAATGGGTTCATTTTCGATACAAGACAACAGGAGGCTGAGACACTTGGGAGTCATGACCCAAGTGGGCCCACCCCCCTTAGAGTGTAAAGGAGTAGTCGGGCCGAAACACTTGTCTGACGGGGGGACTACTTCTGATGATCAGATTGCTTCCTGTTATATCGCTCTGTAAAGAGTTTCCTATCACAATGTACATGTGGCTGCTCTACAAGAAACTCTACACAAAGACTTTGACCTGCATGTGTCTAGATACATAGTTACGCCTGTAAATGCAATGGTTGCCTTTGCATGGTAACATACATCCGGAATGACATCCAAGGAGAGGTCACAGAGCTATCAATAGCCCATCCCACAGATGTACAAAAAGTCAATATATGGACAAATGGAGGTAAATATACTATATACAATGTGTACAGCCCACCTCAGACAACATGCAACATACAAAACTAAACAAGACGCAGTTTCACAAAACCCTTCTTGTCGGGGACTTCAACGGACACTCACCCCATTGGGGTTATCCTGACTACAACAGTACAAGAAGGTACATTGAAGAGAAACAACTGTGAAACAACTAACCTGTCAGTATTACAGGATACAGAGTCCCCACCAACTCTGCTGCACAGGGCCCACCTCTCTCTCAGCCAACCTGACTTGACCATCTGACCTAACAGACTCTAGTCAATTTCAGGTTCTGGGTAAAATTGAAAGTGATCACAAACCACTACTCACCACCATAACCACCACCAGTAAAGCATGTTTCAAACAGAGAACTCGCTGGAATTTTCAACAAGCAAATTGGACATTATTGTCCAAAAAAACATTGATACCAACTGTGTCGAAACATTCAGTGAAGAACTGACAAAATCAGTCTTGAATTCAGCATCTCAATCCATCCCAAGGAGCAGCTTGAAGCCATATAAACCATTCTGGAACAAAGAAATACAAATTGCTATATCTGAAAGAAGCAAAGCAAGAACAACACTTGAGACCACACTTTCACAAGAAGCAAAGATTCAGTACAATAAAGAATGTGCCAAAGTAAAACTTACAGTTAAGAAGGCGAAAAAAGCTAAATGGACAGAAACATGCTCCAACTTAGATCTCAGACAGAATGGAAATAAAGCATGGGCATTAGTAAATAATCTTTCTTGAGAAAGTATTAGGATGAATCCAAAGCCAGTGATAGAGGGAAGGAAAACAATCACGACCAAAAGAAAGCAGAACACTTCAACCGTTACTTTGCCAATGTAAATAGAGAAGTAAAACTCACAGAGCTGGACAGGAAACAACTATGCCAGTTAAAGAAACAAGAGAAAGCCTCATCAGTCAATGTCTCCCTATTCGAAGAAGAAATTAGCTTGAAAGAGTTAGAGCAAGCCCTGAAGAAATTAAAACCTAGAAAGTCTCTAGGGCCTGACAAGATCCATAATGTAATGCTACTCCCACCTGGGCCCATCTGGGAGAGAAGCAGTCCTCGAGCTAATAAATAAGACGTAGAGATCAAGCAAACTCCCAAAAACCTGGAGGAATGAACATATTGTCCCCATTTTAAAAAGCAACAAACCCCCAGATAAACCCAAAAGCTATCACCTGATAACGCTAATATTGTGCCTGGGCAAAATTGCTGAAAATTGCTGAAAGAATGATAAACACACATCTCTTAAGAGTTCCAGTATTCTGTGTCATGAACAGGCAGGTTTCAGAACCAGCAGCTGCACAGAAGACCAGCTTTTTACTGGTTGACGCAAAGAATTCATGATGGCTTCCAGAATAAGAAACATACTGTGGCCATCTTCTTTGACCTCCAGCAGGCCTATGATCGTGTATGGAGAAAATGCCTCCTAGTGAAGATGATTGGCATAGGAATACATGGCAAGTTATTCAACTGGATAAAGTATTTTTTGATTGATCGAACATTCTAGACAAAGATAAATGATGCAATCTTATCTAAAGAAGTCTTAGAGGAGGGCTTACCACAAGGCTCAACATTAAGCTGCACTCTATTTCTCATCTATATCAATGACTTAGTGACTCAGCTGGCCAGATCAAAGCCAAAAAAGCTTTATACGCTGATGACCTGGCTATATAGCAGAGTCATGATAATGTTGAAAGTGGAGCTCAGAGACTAAACAGAGACCTTAGAAGGCTGCATGAGTACTGCCAAACATGGAAACTAAAGGTCAACTATACAAAGACTGTGTACACTATCTTTACCAAAAGCCATAAAGTAGCCAAAAAGAATATCAACCTGTGGCTAGACAAACACCAAGTGACAAAAGAAGAACATCCCACATATCTTGGAGTCACACTTGATCAGAGTCTCAACCTCAAGAACCATATTGAGAATATAAAGAACAAAGCACTGAGGCGATTACAACTATTAAAGAGGCTTACTGGCACTACATGGGGATCAGACAAGGATACCTTGAGAGGCTTGTACCTTGGCTATGTCCGTTCTGTGATAGAATACAACAACTCACTGCTTACAACCTGCTGCAAGACAAACCTAGACTCTCTTGACAGAGTGCAAAGTAATGCCCTTCGATTAATTAGTGGAGCTATGAGATCAACTCCAACTGCTGCATGTGAAATACACACAAATGTGGAACCCCTTGTTTTGCAAAGTGATAAAGCTGCTTAGAAGTTTATGAAAGATGTCAGAGAATGAACTGAAACCATCCCAATAGACACCTTGTAGAAAACTGAGAACACAAGCAAAGAATAAAACACAAGTCAGTTTTACACCATGTCCATGAAATACAAGATAGATACCACCTCCCAGAAAGAAGACAAGATATAGAGAAAATAGTACAAAATTTACCACCACATATTCGCTTAAAAACACCAGAAGTACAAATAAAATTAGTAGATGGAATAACCAAACACTCAGACCTAGTCAGTCTTATGAGTGCATCACAATGAACCATTGATGCCTGCCCTGAAGAATGGTGGCATGTCTATACTGACAGATCTGCATTTAAGGCCACCATCAAAGCAGGTTATGGAGTCTACATATGTTACCCAGATGGATCCTCCGACGAGCTGTTTAATGCATGCGGGGAGTTTTGCTCCAACTATAAAGCTGAAATCACTGCACTGGAAACAGCTGTATACCATCTGAAGACTGTATTCAATGCCTTTCCTTCAAAGGCTCAAAACATCGTCATCTATACTGACTCAATGTCTGCCCTTCAAACTTTGGAAGGCAGTGGACATTGTAGAACTGAATTAGCCAAATTAATCCTGGATGCTGATCAGCTTACCACTTCCTATGGCATCAGAATAGGATGATAGGAAACTCTTCACAGAGCGATACAACAGGAAGCAATCTGATCATCAGAAGTAGCCCCCCCGTCCGACATGTGTTTCGGCCCAATATACTCCTTTACACTCTGGGGGGGGGGCCACTTGGGTCATGACTCCCAAGCGTCTCAGCCTCCTGTTGTCTTGTATCAAAAATGAACCCATTTCACTTATGGTAGCAACTTTAATCCACAACTCCGCCAGCCATGGAGGCAATTGTGAAAGTAACAAAGAGAAGACAAATTATTCCGTTCATTCCGTCGCCCACACTGAGACACCATCGCGAAGCCGACGAGTTTAGCCACTGCGCGTTCGCAACTGAAATTCTGACACTGGACCCCCCTATAATATACACCGCCTGTTGCCCCTCAGTCACAGCCCGTTCACTAGTACACCAAAAAAACTCAGCGAATAGTTATGTAGTGGGACCAAAAGATGCAGCAATAGAGAATGCAGTCAGCGATCCATAGCTTGACTGCTTGCGTCAGGGTCAGCGAACCAGAGCTGACCAAGACCCTACTCCACCTCCACGTGATGGTCCTGGAAACAGGCTGCATCACTGCAGTCTGGCTGAGAGAGTAGGGATCGAAGATGGAAGGCAAATCTGGTCCCCAAAAATGCTGTGCTGAAGTCGGATGTGTCGGCCGAAAGGCGCAGATATCGCAGCTCCGGTGTAAACAGACACAACGCAACCAACGTCCTTTTCAGGACGAACGAGGAAGAAGAAGAAGAAGAAGTTATGTAGTGGATCCCTGGTCACTCATACACCAGATAATGCTGGAGCAGACAGATTAGCAAAGAAAGGAACAAGACAAGAACAACCACTCACAGCAACAACTCTCCAAACAGCCAAGTCACTCATACGAACAACAAACAAAGAAACTTGGCTGAACAGATGGGCCATGGGAAACACCGAAAGAGAGGTTTACAGACATATGGCCGGTCCTGATCCTAATGACAACATTGGCCATCTTACAAGGAGGGATCAGAGCACCATTTTTCAGCTCAGAACACAACACATACCACTCAACAGTCACTTGAACAAAATCCAACCACAACACTCTCCAGAGTGCCAAGCACTCAATGATGTTAGGAAGATGCTCCTTCCTCCGAGGCCAGATAAGTGGAACACCTTGTACGGAGAAACAAAACAACTTACTTACTTAGTCGTTCCCCTTCTACCGTGAGGTGTAGAGGTTTGGAAGAGAGAGCGCCAGAATATCCTATCTCCTGTCTTCCTCCTGGCCTGGTTCCATTCTAGTCCTCGGTCCTTCAAAGATTGTCTGTTGTTGTCCTCCCAGTGGACTCTGAGTCATCCTGGAGGTCTGGATCCCTGGCTCTTTGTTTCTCATTCTTGTCGTGGTAGCCGATCTTCTCCCATTCTGCAGACATAGCCAAACCATCTTAGTTGGGACTGTTCTACTTGGGTCTGCAGGGGGTGGGATTTTAGGCCTTGACGTATCGTCTGGTTGCGGACCATGTCTCTTCTTGTTACTTCAACCACCTTCCTCAGATACCTCATTTCTGAGGTTTGGATCTGGCTTTTGTGGGTTGTAGTCATTGCCCATGACTCGCATCCATATGTCAAGACTGGGACATAGGTGGTGCGGTATACAGCCATCTTCGTTTTCTTACCAACCTCTCTCTTGCTGAAGAATCCTCGATTTATGGCCTGAAAAAGTCTCCCAGCTGCTGCTTTTCGATTGGCCAACTCTTCTTTGATGCCTCCCTTTCGGTCTATAATAGCTCTGAGGTATTTAAAGTGGTTGACCTGCTCCAGGACCTGTTCTCCCAGCTTAATCTGATGTCTTCTTTCTTCTCGTGATATCACCATGGATTTTGTTTTAGAGCTGCTTATGACCATTCCTCTCTTCTCCAGCTCTTCCTTCCAGACTTGCAGGTTGGATTGGAGATGTGCCTCTGATTTAGCAATCAGGGCAACATCATCAGCAAATGCCAGCTCTGAAATACAGACCTGTCTCATCTTCCAGTACCCCACTGAATACTTTCTTGTTCTCTCCTTACATGCCTTGATGACATCGTCCATGAGGAGTATGAAAAGATAAGGTGACAGGATATCACCTTGTCTTACACCAGTGGTGGTCCTGAACTCTTCTGACTTATGGTTTGCTGTCCTCACATAATTTCTGCAAGACTTGTAGAAGCTCTGTATAGCATGAATCAGAGGTGCTGGAATGTTCTTCCTTGCCAAACAGTCCCAAAGTTTGTTCCAGGGGACCCTATCAAACTCCTTTTCCAGATCTATGAAACAAAGATGGATCTCACTCTTATACTCAAGGGCCTTTTCACTCAGCTGTCTGAGTGTGAAGATTAGGTCTTGAGTACTTCAGTTTGCTTGGAATCCGCACTGGACCTCATCCAATTGTGGCTCAGCTAGGCGTCGGAGTCTCTGCTCTAGGATTCTAGAGTAGATTTTACCAGGGACACTGAGAAGGGATATGCCTCTATGGTTTCCACACTGTCAATTGTCACCCATTTTGAAAATTGGTGTTATGATGGCAATCCCCCAATCCTTTGGTATGGTCTTGTTGCACCACGCTGCCTGTAGGACCTTAAGAGTAATAGGTCGCCTGATGCTCCCATGTACTTAACTATTTCGTTAGGGTCTTATAGAACAATTTCTGGTTTTCTTGCGCATCTTTTTCTAGCTTTACTCCAAATTCTTCCCAGGACTTCTGTTTTGCTGCTCGCACCTTGTTCTTTGCTTCTGTTCTGAGTGTCACATATTCTCTATATTTCTCCATTTGTCCTGTTGTGTTTTTAGCTCCTAAGTATTGTTTCCATGCCATTTTCTTCTCTCTTATTTTCTCTTTGACTTCCTCTGTCCACCAAGGTGTCCTCTTTCTCTTGTTACCAAGTCGGACTTCACCACATGCTTCTGCAGCAGCTGTCTTTATGATGTCCTTGAATTTAATCCAGAGGGTTTCCAAGTCATCAGGTTGTTCTGTTTTGCTCACCGCTGCAGCAATAAGCCCCTGATATCTGGTCTTAATTTCTGGCTCTCTCAGCTTGTAGGTCTTAATGCTCATTTCTCCCGTTCGTTTACTTAGTTTCTTGCGTGATGTTGGGCAGTTCCTATCCTGAGCAACTCTTTCAGTTGTTCTTTTGATTGTAAGCAGGTAGTGATCACTTCCAATCTCTGGCCCCCTCCAGACTCTAGCATCCCGGACATATTTGAATGAGCTTCTCCTAACAATGGCATAGTCGATCACTGACTTCTCATTCTTTGTTGGTTCACATGTAGTGTATGCATGTATGCGCTTATGGGGGAACTTTGTGTTTGTAATGATCAGATTCTGCTCAGTGCAGAATCTAAGGAGTTGCTTTCCATTGTCATTGAGAGTATCTTCTCCATATCTTCTGATAATTCCGCCCCATTTCCAACTCTGGCATTGAAATCTCCGAGCATGATAATTTCATCTAGGCAGTCATCCACTGTCCTTTGAAGCAGCTTGAAGAATTCCTCCTTGACCTTTGCTCTCTCATCCTCATTTGGCCCATACACTATGACCAGGTTGACTATGGTTTCTCCTTCTTTTAGTTTTACAACCATAATGCGCTCCGAGACAAAGTTCCATCCCTCGATACTATCTTTTTGGTTTTTGGCCACAATGCAACCCATGCCCCCTTTAGCTCTTTCAGATGTGGGTACCCCACTGTATAGCAGCGTGTTGCCATCGAGATCCATGACTCCTTGTCCCTTTTTCTTTGTTTCGGTTATAGCCAGGATTTCTAGTTTTGCTTTCCTCATCTCTTCCACCAGCTCCTCTTCTTTTCCATTTATACTTCTTGTGTTCCATGTTCCATAAGTCGTAGTCCGTAGTCCGTTCCAGTTCGTCGCCTTTAGAATCAGTCCGGTTTTCTCTCTTGTAGTTCTCATAATCAAAAGTTTAAAGCAAACAGGTGATTGGCCTGTTGTTTCTTTTCATGGTGGAGGGGCTGCCTCCTTACAGCCTCCATGCAGGCCGCCCTCTTCCTTTTTCAGCCGGGCTTGGGACCAGCCTAGGTGAAGTTAACAAAACAACTTGCGAAAACATACATATATCACTACATGGCATTGAGCCGAAGGGCAAGAGCCCATGCACCGCTGGATCAATAACAACAACAGTGACTCAGAAATATGACTTGTTATTGGACACATAAACTTGTTATTGGACACAGAAACTTGTTTTTGGACACAGACACTTGTTATTGGACACAGAAACCTGTTATTGGACACAGAAACTTGTTATTGGACACAGAAACCTGTTATTGGACACAGAAACTTGTTATTGGACACAGACACTTGTTATTGGACACATAAACTTGTTATTGGACACAGGATGGATGGGTTTGAAAAAAAATCGAAAAAAGGTGATTCGTCTTACGAGGACAAAAGACAAAGAAAATAGTCTACGTTACGGCCACAAGACCTTCGTCAGGAAAGGAAAGAAAGTGAAGGCTAGATAGGACACATAAAAACTTAATAAAATAAAAACTGGGTACTTCCCTGAAGGCAAGAACCGAAATTCTATCAAAATCGCTGTCTGTTGATGAGCGCGTGGCTGAACAGAAAGTGACTTCCGCCGCCGGATGTACACAATACATACTAAGAAACTAAAAAAACGAAACCGGACAATAAACTACCCAACATGATAAAAGTGGGGACTGGAAATAGAAGAGGACAGAAAGAGTGGGAGATAAATAAATATGAAATAAAAAAATGTATATGGCATACAAATAGAAGAATAGGATAAGAGTGGAAAGAGTCAAATAGCGCAAGAGAGGAAAGGGTGACCTCAGACAAAGGTGTGAAAAGTGTTGAGACCGGCTGGTTTTAGACACCCCATGCGGTGGATAAGACGGTTCTCAAGCTGTTCTCGGCTGGCAGTGTCAGAGGAGCAGGATCGGATCGCTGTGACCTGGATGTCAATGGGACCATGGTGGTCAGGACCATTGAAGTGTATGGCAACTGGTGTGGACTTTTGCTGAGCGATGTCATTTAAGTGCTGGCTGAATCTGTCCCCAAGTCGTTTGCCTGTTTGGCCAATATAGGTTTTGCAGCAACGTTTACAAATGATCGTATAAATGACATTGCGCGATTCACACGTGAAGCTACTAGTGATGGTGTACGTAGCCTTAGGAAAGGACACCTTCTGGGTTGAGATGACATACTTGCACGAGTTGCATCGTGCCCGACCACAGGGTAGTGTGCCAAAGTGAGTGGCATTCTCCTTTGGGAGTCGGCTGTGAACAAGAAGATCCTTCTTACCGCAGTTCCCCTCCACTTCCTCGATTATTGGACACAGACACTTGTTATTGGACACATAAGTTTGTTATTGGACACATAAACTTGTTATTGGACACAGACACTTGTTATTGGACACATAAATTTGTTTTTGGACACAGACACTGTTATTGGACACATAAACTTGTTATTGGACACAGACACTTGTTATTGGACACATAAATTTGTTATTGGACACATAAACTTGTTATTGGACACATAAATTTGTTATTGGACACAGACACTTGTTATTGGACACATAAACTTGTTTTTGGACACTGTCATGAAGTGGATTTAAGCCTAGAGGTTGTCTTACTATAGAGACAAGACCCTAGTGGTAAGAAAGTCTGAGAAGATAGATTTTGATGAAAATGACAGTGACTGTGGAAAGATGAGACTATTGGCGTCAAGGGCGAGAACCTAGATTGACTCTCCCTTCCCACTTGTGACGTATTAGATAGCTATAGCCTCACCACCTCTACTACCACTAAAGGAGATAAGGTTATACACAAAAACCACAGACACACTATACAGACGACATATACGTACAGTACAGTATGGAGCCTGATCCAGTTTACAATATATATAATTTATTTACACAATCAAAAAAATTATAAAGTTCATCACACAGCAAAGAAATCAATATCGTGCACTGTTGCACAGACCTGAAAAGCAAAGAAACAATTTAATAGATAGACACTAAGAAAAAAAAACCACAACCACATTCACTCTGGGGAACAATAGAATGATTAATGATTTAGACCACAATCTAACTGGAGTGCATCAACTTTAGCCACCACTTCCTACTACACTAATATTTTCTACTGTCACTGTCCTGCTGACACAGCCTAAATGAATGTTTACACAGCTTCCAACTCTTTAGGCGATATGCGCCGCTAACTAAAACACTGGACTGCTACACTAGTAGACTTTTATTACATCTAGTGCTCAGAGGCTGTCCTTTAAGGATAACATCAGACCCTACTGGTCCCGGCTATCTCCTCTCTCTCTTTGCTTCAGTGTCTCTCTGACACTCTCGACATCTGCTGAGGTGGCATCTCCATTACGCCTTCTCTCGTTGACTTTTCAGAACCAGGAATGATGACCCTGTCTCCTGTTTTCTGACGACTGCACTGATGACTTGGGAATCAAGCATGAGGTACTTGACAAAAAAATTATAGAAGCTGCTCTGCTGCTGAACACTTCCTTGACTTTCCCCGTTAACCCGCTCAGGGTTTAGAGGAACACAGCATTGATTTCTGGCCGTATAAAAACTAGACCAATCTCCCGGCCACATGCCATTGTTGGAGTGATATAATGAGCTACGTGCTCTGGATTTTGTTAAGAAAATCCCATTCACAGACGAAGAATGCCTTCACTGCCTGAGATAGTAAGTTATATTGATTCGCTTCTGACGATATCGAGCTCTTGGCTCCTGCTATGCCAACTTTGCTGTGGGTAATTTGTATGGGACAAACTACTCTCTCCTACCGTGCCAAGAACTGCTGGAAACATAAAAATACAACTTATGTACACCAACGTCAACCAGAAACTCATCTATAACATATAACTCCCCTTGACTCGCTATGCACAACGATACATAAAGTATTACTACCCACGTGTCACTCCCTCTCACACTGCTCCTACCCCCCTCCCCCCCGCTTCAACTAAAAATCTTACTGGTAAGTAAACAAAACCCCAGACACTGTCTGACCTTAATCTTTTGTTATGCTAATCTAGCCTCGTGTCGCAACATTCAAACCTGGGAAAATCCCTTTGCGAAATTCCTGGCCTACTTTTACGTTGCCCTGTGAGGTTTTCTCGCTTAACCCAAAATTAAATTAAACCTTTCGCAAGGAATAATTTACTCCTCTTTGCAATATAAATTCACTTATAAATTACATCTCTTTCCCTCCGACAGCCTTACCAAACATTTGAGGCACAATAAAATAACGTACACACAATTCAATGCCCAATCTATCACACTTGTAAATATACAGAATTAAATGGTGGTTTTACGCAACACTCTACATACTACAGAGCGCCCGTGTATCTAATAGCTAACCGTCACACAGTGAATATCTCAACTTCACCCACTCCTATATACTGCCAATTATCCTAGAGAGAATTATGCACACTTTGTATTTACATCATTTCTACAAAGATAGCAATGGATGGCACTATGTTTATAAAATTTAAGTTAACTTCCCGAAGAAAATTTAATTAATCAGGCTACGACCTATTTAAGAACCCACTAATATTACGATTCTAAGTAAAATATGAACATACCAATTACCGCGTTTCTTCCGCTTGAAGCAAATGATAATGCTAGATTCACGGCAGTGAATTTCATCAGACAAAGGGACCCGCTAGAAGACTGCGCAGGTTTATTCACAAGAAAACCCTTGCTGACTTATGGCCTACATCATAGCTATAGCGTCCTACTTAAACCAATGGAATCCCTACAAAAATTATAACGGGGTCTTCCGCCAATAGATTTGAAAGCAAGTCGTGAGTCCTGTTTATGCGCGCGTTTCTACTTGCGTCATATTGACTAACGTCGCCTGTTGGCGTGAGCCAAACAACGGAAAATTTCCACCCCGCCCAATAAATCCTCACGTGCTGATAAACAAAGAAATGACCGCTTCCAGCAAAGAAAACCCTACATGATCGCGATAAATTTAAAGAAAAGAAAACTGGTGCGAGTATAAACTAAACCTACCATCATAAAACGCAATTAAATACTTACAGGAAAAGACCAAACACAAAATAATTGCGAAAGAAGAGAAGACTGTGCCTCTTGAAAAACAGAATTACAGTACAGCATCACAGACACATAAACTTGTTATTGGACACATAAACTTGTTATTGGACACAGAAACCCGTTATTGGACACATAAATTTGTTATTGGACACAGAAATATGACTTGTTATTGAACATAGAAACTTGTTATTGGACACAAAAACTTGTTATTGGACACAGAAACTTGTTATTAGTCACATAAATATGACTTGTTGTTGAACACAGAAACTTGTTATTGGACACATAAACTTGTTATTGGACACAGAAAGTTGTTATTGGACACAGAAATATGACTTGTTATTGGGCACAGAAATATGACTTGTTATTGGACACAGAAACTTGTTATTGGATACATAAACTTGTTATTGGACACAGAAACTTGTTATTGGACACAGAAACTTGTTATTGTACACAGACATTTTGCTGACTCAGGAGAATGTTTTGCATTCCATTCAGTAACCCTTCATCTGCCAAAGGAGCATAAGCCTTGAATAATCTCTTTCCATGTGCTCCTGTCCTTTGTTGTCAGCTGATGGTCTTTCCATGTGCTCCTGATCACTTTTATTTCCATCACCAGTTCTCTTCTCCGTGTGTTTTTCTTTATATCTTGACCTCTCTGACCCTGGGGATCCCAGAACAAAAACTGCCTTGTAATTCTATCAGCAGCTTTTCTCAGTGTATGTCATATCCATCACCAGCACCATCTTATCATCTCTTGTTACACTGGTGCCTGTTGTGTTCTTGTCTTCTCATCTCTTGTTACACTGGTGCCTGTTGTGTTCTTGTCTTCTCATCTCTTGTTACACTGGTGCCTGTTGTGTTCTTGTCTTCTCATCTCTTGTTACACTGGTGCCTGTTGTGTTCTTGTCTTCTCATCTCTTGTTACACTGGTGCCTGTTGTGTTCTTGTCTTCTCATCTCTTGTTACACTGGTGCCTGTTGTGTTCTTGTCTTCTCATCTCTTGTTACACTGGTGCCTGTTGTGTTCTTGTCTTCTCATCTCTTGTTACACTGGTGCCTGTTGTGTTCTTGTCTTCTCATCTCTTGTTACACTGGTGCCTGTTGTGTTCTTGTCTTCTCATCTCTTGTTACACTGGTGCCTGTTGTGTTCTTGTCATCAGTTGAATGCATTACACGTGCATGACCTAATCAAAGAAGAAGATGTGGCAGAACAAGCAATTTTAAAAGATGACTTCTAACAAAAGTAAGCAACAGATGGGCAACATCAGTTGACTTGTACTTAAATGCCGTTGACCTTGTACATAACGGATGTGTTTGAAAATTTGGTAAAAATAAGAAGTAAAAAAGACTATAAATAGCACTTTGCTCTATTGAAACTTTCCCCTTTTTTATTAACATATCATATATATCACGTTATCACTATACTGAGACAATTAAATTTGCAAAAAAGCAAAGTTGGTCCTTTTAAACACCTGCAGATATCTAATTTCATCAGCTACCAGTGAAAAAAAACATTTGGACACACCTTGCCTCTGGACACTCACCCATTTTAAACTGGTAAACACTATTTTGCAATGGTGGTCACCTTCCAAAAGATGCTGATTAAATCTTTGTGAGCTGACCACATCCTTCTTGTTGTCAGTTTCTCTTTCTTCGGAGTTGACTAAGTTGAACACAGGGGTTTCTTTATTCTTCACATCTGCTTTCTTACCAGACGATTACGTTAGAATTTGTGATCATTGATGATTACCGGTGCTCAGGATTGCAAAAATGGATTAAACTACACCTTGCTTAGTGATCCTAGTAATACAACCACTGTGCTACCTATCTTTCTTATTTTATCCCCACCTCACTGATGTTGTCTTTCCAATCCACAGCATTTTTCTTCACAAACATCGCTACGCAATATTTGTATAGGATAATGCAGTTAATTACCAAATATTCCTGTACCCCTTTGACAAGCTTCTCGTACCCCCTGGTATATGTACCCCAGGTTGGAAACCTCTGCTAGAAGATGTATGAGAAACTTAGAAGAGCAAGGTTAGGGAGGAGTGGTGGGTTAGGGTTTGTTCAGGCTACATTCTTCCTCTTTTTAACACTCGTGTCAGGGCCATGCATGGTTAAAACGCTTCTATGTAAGTGTGAGATTGAGTAATATTTTTGAATTTAGCCTGTGCAATCCTCAACCACCTACTTACTACTGAATGCCCCTCTGCCACCCATTTTTACTTATCACCCCTTTTGATCCAATATCCCCAGGAAGGCGGTACCACCAACTTTGGAAACCACTGGTCTACATTGTTGAAAGCCTTCTCTGTTTGCACTGTTGAAAGCCCTCTCTGTTTGCACTGTTGAAAGCCCTCTCTTTCTCCCTGTTGAAAACCCTCTCTGTCTACATTGTTGAAAATCATGTTTACACTGGAGAAAATCATGTCTATACTGTTGAAAGTCCTCTCTGCCTACACTGTTAAAAGCCCTCTCTTCCTACACTGTTAAAAGCCCTCTCTTCCTACACTGTTAAAAGCCCTCTTTGCCTACCTGTTAAAAGCCCTCTCTGCCTACACTGTTAAACAAATTAAACACCACACATGAGCCTAATTGCAGCAACTGTACACATCCATATGAGACAGTTCAGCATGTGCTGCTGACCTGCACAGGACTCTTCACAGAAAGTACAATGGATGGGTATGAACAAAAATCGAAGATAGGTGATTCGTCTTACGAGGACAAAAGACAGAGAAACTAGCCAACGTTCCGGCCACAAGACTTTCATCAGGGAAAGGAAAGAAAGTGAAGGCTAGATTGGACACATTGGAATCTAAATAAATATAAAAATAAACATAAAAACTGGGTACTTCCCTAAAGGCAGCTAAGACCTAGCACGCCTGCCAAAGGGAGAGTGTGTCACAAGAAAAGGCTTCACAGAAAGTAGAAAGCTACTACTGGGCTCTCCAATAATCATAAATATTCTTGACGGCACCATTCAACAGCAACAGAACATGTGCAAATTCTTCATATTGGCTGTGAAAGCAACCCTATTTAAGTACTTGTTGAGTGTGGTGTTCTGTTCTAAGTTGGAAGCTGTCATTTATGTAGACAGTAAAGGCTGTCAACTGGTTTATTTTTTAAACTTAACATGGTTACTCTAATGTGATACTTTAAAAATAAAACTATTGCTGTTTAATGTTTTGTCTGACAGAGTTGGTGCAATTAGTTCTAGCCTGACCATCCTAGTTTTTTGTGCTGTAGTGTCTGTTGATATTGTATTCTGTGAATACGACTATTGTCTCTTGACAAATTAGACATAAAACACGTCCACTATGCTCCTCAACAAAGAAATTCTCTGTCCAGCTTTGAGAACACGACAGTCACTATCATCAGGTTTCCTGTTCCTACTCACACTTAATACCGTTGTCAAGAATGATAATTTAGGTGTTGTATGAACTATACATTTATGACACCTGTGCTCCACATGGAACTTTAGTATTATGATGTTTGCATCAGCTGGAGATGGATGGATGAATGGATGGATGGATGAATGGATGAATGAGATTACACAGACTGATTTATTTATTATAGCTCTATCTTAAGTATATGCATAGTATTGATATTAGTGGTTGTTTGTGTGAAAATGGTGTGCAACTTGCATGCCTGTGACGTCACCGAGTGCGGTGTGGAAAACAGGGAGGAAACTAATATGGAGGAAACCAGTGCTGTGTGTATATTTGGCAGTTTATAGAAATAGACCTGGAATGCGGGGTCTGAGGAATGTTATGCCACGATTGTTGACCTGACCTGGAATTTTGGGTCTGAGTCATGTTATACCACGAATGTTGTATGCCAGGAACATTCATTGCTGAACATTCATTCTTATGTCAATATTAAATCGTTACAAATTCTCGAGGTGACTGTCTTCTTGATTCCTTTTCATGAAAGCTGGCAGTTGTATGTATTACCTCTAGAGAACGAGACAAAGGACAGAATGTGGTTGACACAGTCCACACTTGTGTCCTTGATAATCGCCATATCTGATTTTAAATGGGAAATAAATAAAAGATTTCTGTGCTTTGCTTGGAATTTTTAAAAATTGGTTGGAGTGCTGGTTTTTCTGTTTGGACTGGAATGTTTAAAAGTAATTGGTAAACCTAGCAGTATGTTCCCACCATGGAAGAGAACATGGTTCCCATAGCTGATCAACAACATATCAGAAGTAAAGGGAGTGGAGGGGAACTGCGGTAAGACGTGGAATACAATGGATGGGTTTGAAAAAAAATTGAAAAAAGGTGATTCGTCTTACGAGGACAAAAGACAAAGAAAATAGTCTACGTTACGGCCACAAGGCCTTCGTCAGGAAAGGAAAGAAAGTGAAGGCTAGATAGGACACATAAAAACTAAATCAAATAAAAACTGGGTACTTCCCTGAAGGCAAGAACCGAAATTCTATTAAAATCGCTGTCTGTTGATGAGCGCGTGGCTGAACAGAAAGCCACGCGCTCATCAACAGACAGCGATTTTGATAGAATTTCAGTTCTTGCCTTCAGGGAAGTACCCAGTTTTTATTTTATTTAGTTTTTAATGTGTCCTATCTAGCCTTCACTTTCTTTCCTTTCCTGACGAAGGCCTTGTGGCCGTAACGTAGACTATTTTCTTTGTCTTTTGTCCTCGTAAGACGAATCACCTTTTTTCGATTTTTTTTTCAAACCCATCCAGAAGTAAAGGGCAGAATTGTTGCTGAACTTATAAGGAGGGCTTACATAATAACAACCTCCAGCATGAGAATCGAGGTAGAGGCAGCTACTGCAGCCCTGAGGCGGCTGTCTGAAACTTCATAAACAAGAACAGTTATTGTATCAGGCTCACTTCCATGCTTCGGAAGGTCCAAAGTGGATGGCTCCAGCATGAATGGAAAACTTTATTGAAGCCTTGATTCTTCAGGAACAGGTGTGGATCTACTGTCCTGGTCATGCAGAGATATGCGTCAATGAAAGAGCTGACAGACTAGCTTCAAGAGCACCCATAGAAGGTGCATTAGATATGGATTAGGGAGAGATAGTGAGGGCAGTTAATGAACACCTATTAGAGAATGACACTGCAATAGATAAATCATCAAGGCTAAGATTTCTGTACTTTGGCATCAAACGTAAGACCAGCAGAGATGGATGTTTAAGAGGATGCATCCGGTGTGTACACATCGAGCGCACAAGAAGAACAAATAGGATTCATACCTTTTTACATTTGCTGAAGGAGACTAAGCACTTATGGGTTTGCCCTGAGTGCAATGGCATCAATTCTGATCAACAATAACAATAACTGTCTACAAAATTGACAGCCTTAACTGTCTACACTGTTGACACCCTTTACTGTCTCCACTATTGACAACCTTCACTATCTACATTGTTGACAACCTTTACTGTCTACACATTTAGATCTACACTGTTGACAACCTTTACTGTCTACACTATTGAAAACATTTACTGTCTACACAGTTGACAACCTCTACTGTCTACACTGTTGAAAACCTTTACTGCCTACACCATTGACAACTTTTACTATCTACACTGTTGACAGCCTTTACTATATACACAGTTGACAACCTTTACTGTCTACACTTTTGGCAGTCTTTACTGTCTATGCTATTGATAACCTTTACTATCTACACAGTTCATAGCTTTTACTGTCTACACAATTATCAACCTTTACTGTCTACACAATTGACAACCTTTACTGTCACATTTGTAATTTTGTTACTGTGTCTTTCATACATTGATTGTGTTATCTCACATACATCATGGTTATGCGTTGTGTTTTCCTACAGCAACCAACACAGTCAGATATGACCATGTATGAACTGAACTTCTCGCTGCTGGTAGAACAGATGTTGAGTAAAATCTCTGACCCTTCCTACCGACAGCTAATGGTAGAAGCATTTATGGTTGTGTCCACAATCCTGGAGAGAAATCCAGAGCTGATGTTTCATCAGTCAGCCAACATGGACAAGGTAAGCACTAGTGGTCTAGTCAGCACCCATAAATTATAGTTATTTATATAGTTATTTCCATTTTTTTATTTTAGCAGGTAGATCAATTCTGACTTTCTTTTTTTATTTTATATTTCAGCAGTTTAGATCAGTTGTGACTAGGGTCTATATTTTTTAAGATCACTTCTGATTTTATTTTTTTTATTTTAGCATTTAGATAGTTCTAACTTTCTTTTTTTTTTCTTCTACTATTTTTGTACATCTCGTCCCTGACAAAGGCCTTGAGGTCATAATGTTGGGCTATATCCCAGTATTCCGTATCCTGGTACAATACCCAACCTGTTTTCACTCACCTCACATTCTGTGTTATTTTATTAGAACATTGTCTTAGAATGAGAGCATACATTGGGTCATATCTTAGTATCTTGGTACAAGCTCAAGACTCGCCTGTTTTCACTCACCTCACATTACATTATATAATTCTCAAAGAATGTCCTGTCCCACAATATTTTTTCTTGCACTCTGGATATTATATAAAAGTTGTGCACGACGCTTAATATGGCACGCATCTTTTTTCCCACCTAAGTTGCAGTTGTATTTTATATAATAAATGGAAAAGTTTCCAAAATCTACAATATATTTCATTGTTAAAAATTTAGTTCTAATTTGTCACTTAATTGTTTCCCTTTGATAGAAAAATTAATAACATCCCTGAAAAAAGCCAGTATTAACCTATTCCCATCAAAGTTGCAATGTGAAAATTACGTAAAAGTGGTGCGCTTGTGACCATTGTACTAAATTGCACAACCCATGAAATTGCGCGCTTTTCTTGCTAATATTCTTCAGTCTGCACAATCAACTTAAATGAAACAGTTTTAAAACGGGTCAATAGATTCAAATACCTGGGCATGTTAATAACATTGCCCAGATAATGCATCTCATTAGTGAAACATAGAATTTTTTTTTTTTAAATTTGATGATGAGAAATATCCCATTCAACCTCTGGTGGGTTATAATTAGTATATATTTTGTCTTCAATGACTTTAATGTCTTATAAGTCTCATGTATTATATAAGAGGTGAACGCAGCATTCTGTAAAATGAAAGCAGCATTCTATAAAATGAAATGTATTTTCTGCAACAACTCTTTGTCAGTGGAGGTACGAGAGTTCTTCAGTCTTGACACATAAAAGTGGGTCATGGACAATTAGTAAACAAGCAGGAAAAGCACTGGAAACCACAGAGACTTGGTTTTACAGAAGAATGTTAAACATACCATGGACAGTTAAAATGAATATGCGGTTGTCATGGAAGAGGCCAATGTACAAAGGAAGCTTATTCCTTAGCTTTATAAGAAAGTGGCCAGATGAATGTTGATCACCAGTTGTGCCAATCATTAGTTTTGCTTCAGAAAAATCAGTAGCCTAGATCGATAGCATCGAAATATGTATGATGATGTAACCTGTCCTCATAAAAGCTTCAAACACTTCATTGATCTGTCTTTTTCTACTGTTTTCATTCTGGCCTGGTTCAGTTTCCATCCTTCAAAGATTATCTAATAGAGTCCTCGCACCAAACTCAGGGTTGCCCTGAAAGTGTGGGCCCTTGGTTTCATATGTTGATGGTCATGGTAGTTGGTCTTCTCTCATTCTACAGACATGGTCAAACCATCGCATTTGGGACTGTTCCACTCAAATATGCAGGAGCTGGGTTTTGAGGCCATGATGTATTATTTATTTGCAGACCTTGACCCTTCTTATTACCTAGACCAACTTCCCCAGATACCTCATTTCTGAGGTTTGGAGCTGGCTTTTGGGGGTTATGGTTTTTTACCCATGACTCTTATCCATAAGTCAAGACTGACACATAGGCCATATTGTAATAATATTGTCATTACAGGATATACAACCATCTTGTCTTCTTTCTAGTTTCTCTTTAGCTGAGGAATCCTCAGTTTATGTCCTGGAAAAATCTCTCAGTTGCTGCTCCTCAGTATACCAAGTTTACTTTGATACCACCCATCCAGTCTGCTATAGCTCTAAAGTATTTCAACTGGTTGGCCTGTTCTCGCAGTAAGGTCTGGTATTTTTTCTGATATTTTGAGATCACCATAATTTTTGTTTTGGAGTTGCTGATGACCAGCCCTGCTTTGTTTTTCTAAACATATATATTTTTTTACATTTTCACTTCACACATTTAAGATTGTTAAAACAATTCTTCCTAAAGATGTTTTGTATCAATTTTTATGTTCTGTTCTGTAAAGTCTCTGAGAAACCTCCTGCGTGAGTTGTCTAGATTTAGTCAAATTTATTTGTCTTGCCCCAGATCATTCAAGAAGCTTATGATGAGTTTCAGCAAGATCTGAACAGGATGGAGGGCAGAGAGAAGCAGGATGACATGCATCGGTTCTACAACACTCCACCGAATGTACGTTATGGCACCACAGCATACATTGCCAAGGCTGTCATCAAAAATCTTTTAGATGGTGACCTCAGAGTAGTGTCTGAGGATTTGTGTTGTCTTTCATAAAGGAGAACATTTATATCTTAAAAATCTGGGAATGTGAACTGAAGAAATGTGATAAATATCTGGTACTTAAGAAAGTCATAATGTTAGTACATAAGGAAAAATCTGGGAAAAGGGGAATTTCAGTTTGAAAGGTCACGGTTTGGTGTGTCTTCTGTTCTTTTGTTTGAGACTGATGAGATCTCTTGCACTTAAAGTATTGATAAAAATGGCATGAGACATTTATATATATAAGTTTTTTTTTAAATGGTACAATATATCCTTATCCTGCAAAATATATGTTTACTGTAATAAATTTTGTATGAAAAAAATGATTGACAGGCTGTGTCCCTTTAAACTAAAATCATCCATGAAATATTTTGGTGTGTATATTAGGTTGCAATGTATTTTCTGTTTGGCATCCCACATTGCAATCCTTCTTCTTTTTGGCGTTCTACGTCTGTGATCATTACATTTAAATTAAATTTACCCAAATATTGGACTGTTGCACAGATAACAGTCCTCAGTATTATTTATTCATGACACGTTATAACTTTAGATATGTACCTTTCTGTTGAAAAAACTTGGGCATGTTGTCAAGGCTTCATGTACCCAGAAGAAAATCATAGGATCTTCTGAAACACTGAACTATCAGTATTAGACATGGACATTAACGAAACAATAATTGTAAAGCCTTGTCAAATAGGGTGTCTGAGAGGTACAGCCAATAAAACATGACAAACTCGGAGGTCAGGGATGTTGTGACAGCACCATCAAAGATATTTTAATTTTTGTCTGGGTAATAAAGAATAATCATTTGCAGTTGTCATATAAAAAAAAAAATTAATCCTGATCACATTAGCAAGACCAAAAAGATTGAGAGTAGACCCCACACAAGGAATAGAAGACAGCTCAGCTGAAGGTAACCTGGAGGAGTGACAGATATTTTGGGAAACTCTGCATGACAGCACCACATGCCACAAATCTGAAGCCAGTGATTGACTGTGCCTACAGTGCTTCACACAACAGGCAGTAGATAAATTATGATTTATAGAAACTGTACTCACATATATCTCATTTTCCCCTTGTTTTTTGTTTGTTTTTTTTTTTATTTTTCTTTTGGTTTGTGTTTGTTGACCCCCATCATTGTTAAGTCATGAGGAGTCTAGTAGCAATCTCTTTATCAGGTCTGGTTGACTGTAGTGACTGTTTTTGATTGTAAACAGGCTCTTACCAACTTTAAATTTGTTTTTGGTGTGTGAAATTCCAGGATAAACCATTAAGATGTTATTGAAAGTTTCTTTTCAAAGCCGACTTGAATCTGATAGCACTATCTTCTTTTTCTTTGATCCTTAGCTGCCGACCATCAAAGCAGTCAGTGGCCATTACGTCTGGTGGCGTCTTGTAGGGCAACAACAAATTGATTCCACTTTGCTCAGTCGGCGGCCATCCTTCGTACAGTGCCCCAACTCTGGTTCATTCTTTGCATCTCAGCCTCCACAAAGTTGTTTTTGGTCGGCCTCTCTTTCGTTTTCCTTCAGGGGTCCATAGCATAGCTGTTCTTGTGATGGCATCAGGGTCTTGATAGCACTATGTTTGACTGCAACTGTGATTTGTGATAAAAATATGATATTTATGTCTTTTCCTCGTGTTAATTTTTCCCTATGAAAGTACTCTGGGTGTTTATTCAAATAAATTTTGATCCCTGCATGTAGAGAGTATTCCCTCAGAATTTTAACATTATATATATTTACCAAGATTGTTCTCATGTTTGTGATAGATAGAGTCGTACAAAGACTGTTCTCATGTGTTTGTGATAATTAGGGTAGTACAAAGATTGTTCTCATGTGTTTGTAATAATTAGGGTCGTACAAAGATTGTTCTCATGTGTTTGTGAAAAATAGTATCAGACCCAGCTTGATTTGTGTTTTGTATGATGAGCTACAGATTAGTAGAATATTGACTGTACATTCTGTAATAAAGTTTTTCTACACTTTCAGTCAGAATTATCTGTTGTGTATCTGCCTAAACATGCTGATATGGTTGACATTTTCAGACTGATCATTTGTGACACATTAGTATAAAGTCAGGTCATTTGTGATACAAAAATACAAAGTCAGATCATTTGTGACACAAAAATACAAAGTCATGTCATTTGTGACACAAAAATACAATTTCAGGTCATTTGTGACACATTAGTACAAAGTCAGGTCATTTGTGACACAAAAATACAATCATTTGTGACACATTAGTACAAAGTCAGGTCATTTGTAACACAAAAATACAATCATTTGTGACACATTAGTACAAAGTCAGGTCACGTGTAACACAAAAATACAAAGTCAGGTCACTTATGACACATAAGGACAAAGTCAGATCGTATGTGACACATTAGTACACACGCAAGTACAAAGTCACATCATGTGTGACATTCAAGTACAAAGTCAGGTCACGTGTGACATTCAAGTACAAAGTCAGGTCATGTGTGACATTCAAGTACAAAGTCATGTCATGTATGACACTCAAGTACAAAGTTTGGTCATACAAGGTATGTGACACTCAAGTACAAAGTCAGGTCATGTGTGACACCCAAATACAAAGTCAGGTCATGTGTGACACTCAAGTACAAAGTCAGGTCATGTTTGACACTCAAGTACAAAGTCAGGTCATGTGTTACACTCAAGTATAAAGTCTGGTCATATGTGACACTCAAGTACAAAGTCAGGTCATGTGTGACACTCAAGTACAAAGTCAGGTCATGTGTGACATAGAAGCACACATTTAGGCATCTTTTGTGACAAAGTACAAAGTCCGGTAATATGCGACACAGAAGTACTTCTTCTTCGTTCACCCTAAGATGCCAACTTGAATAAGTTCAAAGAAAGCAGTGGTCAGCCTGAGGCTGTTGATATCTCCGTAGATTTTCTCCAGGAATGGTACTGGTAATGGCCACATGCAATTTCTCTGTTTCTCATATGTTGGGCACCTTTGAAGCAGATGTTCAGCAGTCATTTTATTGGTGCCACAGTCACACTCATCAGTAGTTCCTATCTTTAATTTGTTGAATAGATGGTATCTCAATCTGTTATGACCTGTGCGAAGTCTGAAGATTACCTCTTGTTCACTTCTGCTGGTAATAGGGATCATCTTTTTGATGGCCTGGATGCTCTGCTTCCCACTTGTGCCTGTTTCTGCACTTGATGAAACTCTTGGCCTCCTCATAAATTATATTTGTGTCAAGTTGAGGAAGCTTTCCCCCTTCCTTTGCCAATCTGTCAGCCTTTTCATTTCCAGGGATGTTGCATTGAGAAGGGATCCACTGTATCACGACTCTTTTGTATTGCTGACATAGTCTGTGAAGTGTTACTCTTAGGTCTTCCAGTTCAGCATTACTTTGACTTTTCACTGTTGTAATTACTGACATCGCATCTGAGAAGATAGCTACTGGTCTCTCTGTGCTTTCTTCTGTCATTAGGATTTCTGCTGCAGTTTTTAAGGCCTCTGCCTCTGCTCTGAAGTTACTTGAAAATTTCCCTGTTGCGACTGCTATCTTTTTTTGTGTGCCATTGCTTAAGCTCAGAAAGACTCCTCCACCGCCATCTTCTGTTGCATTAGTTGCTGATCCATCTGTGTATGCATGGATCCAGGTGTTGCTTGAGTAATGTTTCTCTATATATTTTGTGGTTAGGACTCTCCTTTCTGTTTCATTTTGGCTGTTCTTTCTCTCAATACCAAGAATGTTTTCTATCATTTCAGGGAAGCACTGTTGTTTCCAAATTGGTAGCTTGTGTGCAGTACATATGGGTGTAGCTGTTGATATTGCGTTTATGGGGTCTGCTCTCATCTTTGTTTTGACTGTCTCTACAAAGTTGCTTCGCTTCAGTCTTCCCCTTTCAAGTCCATTTATTCTCTGGTACATTGGGTAGTCTATCAGCCTCCTGAATTTCTTGGCTTGTTGCTGGGCTCTGCTATCTCTTCTATCCTCCATAGGTTGGAGGTGAGTAATCTTTTCCAACTCTTCAATGGGTGTTGACTTCATGCCCCCTGTTATGATTCTCATTGCTTGGTTTTGGGTTCTGCTTAATGAAGATGACACAGAAGTACAAAGTCAGGTCATGTGTGACACAGAAGTATAAAGTGTAGTAAAGTCTGGATCATAACTCGCCATTCATACCAAAACGATACACCGTACAATTAAAAGTTGTATTCAAGACGGACGAATGAAACGGCATCCTTATTCACGTATGTTTACAAAATTATTAGGCATCTAACATGGCCGGACTCCAAATCTGTGTTACCGAGTTGGGTTTGGAAATAAACTATAGGATTATGAGCGAAGTACCGCATAGAAGAGGTCAGAAATTCGATAATGGGACTGTTCCATTATAAGTATATGCAAAGATTTCCACGAAAAGTGTTATACTAACGGAGAAATTCTGAGTTGAATGCTTCGATACATCAGGCAAGTCGTAAATTTTGCTGTTTAGGCTGTGCCTATGAAAAGATGGATGAAGTAAGGTAAAGGACAATTATCTAGATAGAAAAAGAATAAGCCAGGATGTACTTTAAGCCTAAGATGAAGGAAATCGGTCCAGGAATAAAGAAGATATGAATATTTCTAATTGTCCATAAATGCACAACTTGACAAAATTCTGCCTGCATTTGAGGACGCAAACATACTTTAGTCTTATTGCCTCCGATACATTCGGCCATGACCTATATAAGGAAGTCTAGCAAGTCAAAAGCTTGCCACAAAAATTCAAACTACAGCGAGAGCGCCAGTTCTGTCAATGAGACTCTGTTGCCTTCTGCATCTGAGAGCAGACTGAATAGCCATTAACAGCTCGACTGTTGAGGGTAAGAAAGAATGTAAAAATTTATATATTTCTAATTAATTAATCAAATTGTGCCTTAGGAAGAGTATAAGTGTGTTATAAACCACTGTGTAATTATTGGGAGCAATCCAAGCCTGTGTTTATTCAAATAAATTGAGAATGGAAGTGGAAAGTGTGTTAGTAGTTTTAGAAAAGTATTTAAAGAATTTTTTCTGGAAGGAATGGACTACACACAAGGAACAAAGGAAAGAATGAAAGTAATTGAACAGTGAACAAAAATTGTTACCACAATACTAAAAGTCAGACATTTAATGATGAGAATCCTGTGCAATTAGTATAGGCATATCCAAAATCAGTGAATGACTTTAGCTGTTGTTAACTGTGAAGAATTCCTGCTGATACAATTAAAGACTGTCTACACCTAGATCAAGATCACAAAGGAAAGGAGAACTGTCCTAATAAATTTTTAAGACTGGATATATATATTTGTGAATTAATAACAAGGGATCCTTATTTTATTATCAAATCAATTTGAGTTCCAGTGAAATTTCATAACTTTCAAAAAGAAAACTTGTACAAAATAAATTGTAAATTTAACCAGTAGAATTACTTGAATTATTTAAGTTCAGTTATAGTTCTTGTTGGTTAATTAGTTAATACCCCTAGCAGAGCCATAACACCTTATAAACAGAGGAGGATCTTGAGAGGAGCATTTAGTAACCTAGGATAATACACTATCATCATACCTAGGAACTTATACAGCTTGATCTTACCTTTGATGTCCATACACCCTTACTCTTTTCAGAGAAGGGGGTATTTCTGACAAGACCAGTCTCTTATCTGGCACTATCCTGGTATCACCTGATACAACTTTGTGTCCAGGATATCTTTCATCTAAAACTATAGTAACCTCTCGTGACATAAAGCAAGGCCATGTGTGACACAGAAGTACAAAGCCAGGTCATGTGCGACACCCAAGTAGAAAGTCAGGTCATGTCTGACACCCAAGTACAAAGTCAGGTCATGTGTGACACCCAAGTACAAAGTCAGGTCATATGTGGCACTCAAGTACAAAGTCAGGTCATGTGTGACACAGAATTTCAAAGCCAGGTCATGTCTGACACCCAAGTACTAAGCCAAGTCATGTGTGACGCCCAAGTACAAAGTCAGGTTGTGTGTGATACTCAAGTACAAAGTCAGGTCATGTATGACACTCAAGTACAAAATCAGGTCATTTGTGACACTCTAGTACAAAGGCAGGTCATGTGTAACACTAAAGTACAAAGTCAGGTCATGTGTAACACTCAAGTAGAAAGTCAGGTCATGAGTGACACTCAAGTACAAAGTCAGGTTGTGTGTGACACCAAGTACAGAATCAGGTCATGTGTGACACTCTATTACAAAGTCAGGTCATATGTGACACTCAAGTACAAAGTCAGGTCATTTGTGACACTCTAGTACAAAGGCAGGTCATGTGTAACACTAAAGTACAAAGTCAGGTCATGTGTGACACTCAAGTACAAAGTCAGGTCATGTGTGACACTCAAGTACAAAGTCAGGTCATGTGTGACACTCAAGTACAAAGTCAGGTCATGTGTGACACTCAAGTACAAAGTCAGGTTGTGTGTGACACCAAGTACAAAGTCAGGTAATGTGTGACACTCTAGTACAAAGTCAGGTCATGTGTGACTGTTACGGTATTTTAATTGGCATCGTCTGCTAGAGGTTAGCAGCATACGATTTTAGGGGTTACAGCATTTAATGTAATGTAATATATTATTAGACTATTGAACGCTATGACGTATCAGCATTGGTAGGTCACGCACCGTGACCAAGAGACGGGACCCTTTCTTGTATGACCATCGAACTGAGAAGACGTGTCCTTGTATTCTTATAGTGTCGGGCATGGAATGCCACACAATTATATTGTATTTAAATATGGACATGGGTCAGTCCACTGATTCTATGAAAGAGATGAACGTTTTCAGGTTAGTAATTGACTAAACCTAAGTTGGAAGGAATTAACAGTCCATATTGATTATATTTTGCCAGACGCGTAATCTCACTGTCGGCCGTTGGGACCACCAACTGCGCGTACATATAGTTACGACGTTCTGCCTACAGTAATTCGATTATTGGACAAGGACTGGTAGTATATCTACATATATATTCAATATATGGTCAAGTTATAATATGTATTTTTGTGATCAACATGCATGGATTGTCTTGATGTGTACAACTGTGAATTAAATGTATGGACTCAATGAAATGACTTATCAAGTCAATCGTATTGCAAGGTTCAAGTATTGTTCAATATGATTCGACAATTCTTTTAACATCCACATTCGCGTAATTAACATCGAAGGCACGATGCAAGGAACTGAAATGAAAAGACTACATATCAAAAGAAAAGCAATGGCCAGAAATTTATAATTGTTTTATTCATACTACATGGAACATTGTTCAGAGCAAACCCACCCTGCAACAGTGGTGCCCGGTATGTGGGGACGAAAAACAAACAAAAACCAAAAAATTTTTCATGACTTTCGAATGAATTATTTACTTTCGATAAACAATCACGTGATTTCATAAATATGACTTGGCACGTGTAACTACGAAGGTCAACCTGACGTCACAACATTGTGCGTACATGCTAACGCTCAAGGGACAAAGTCAGCGCATTCCAGTTTTGATGAAAAATACAAGATCACAATAGACCAAAAGATGGAAAAGTCGTTATCTGCCAACGAGGAGCAAGCAGTTCTAGACCCTGGTCTAGTCCGTTGGTGAAGATCGCATCGGACGACGTGTTAAAAGATAAGTCTAGTTTTGTGACTGTTGTCATTGAGATAACACAGTGCTAAGTCCATTTCGTCTGTACAGGCATGTCTATTCTATTTTTCATATATCTATGTTATACCTGTTTTCACCGTTTGTGTTGTTCCTACTTCGTGGGATGGTTGGGAGGAGAATTGAAACCAATTTCATGGCTCCCTGGATGTCCAAATTGGTTTTAATCGCACTATAGGGCCGTCAGTTAATTGCACTTAACGAAGGAACCCATCGACGACTTTCCGATGATTTCATCCGTTCGTATCTGCTATTAATTAACCTTGCATGTTAGATGTCTAGTCTAGTAATAACCAGTGTATTCTAGTGTATTTAGTTCCAATTTTTATTCATTTCTGTAATTTGTTCGTAACTATTTCGTATTTTCTCCATCTTTCTATAATTTATTTGAATTGTTAATATATGTCCGTTCATGAGTCCTATGACGTCATTACTTTTTGCAGTCAATTTTTTTTTCTTGTGTTCTGTCATAGATTGAGTTCAATCTCGCCTCAGGTCAATCCGTGACCTTCCTTCTTGCTTACGGTACTTCCGCTTGTTCTACTTAGTTTGTAAATTCATTTTTAATTGTGAAAATGTCCTTGTCGTATCCGTACTACTGTTTCGTAATCCTTGGTTGACTAATTGTCTTGTCTTCATCTCATACATTTATCATATAATAATAATACTATAATTTAGTCAATAACCAGAGTGTAAATGAATTTTATTAATTTTGATGAAATTTGAGGATGAATTAGGGACCTTGCACCAATTTGCAGTGGTGGTTCAAGAAAGTGGCAATGCACTTTATAGCTCATGATTAAGGCATAATAATATATTATATATTGATAATTCAATATAAATTTATGGTCTGACTTAAATGACAGACATATTGCATGTTTATTAGTACATTTTCCCAGTACTACATTTTGACTTAGCACATATAATTAATTAAATAAATTAATTATGAAGGGACAATACTCATAATTATTGAGGGATAAAATTAGATACGTGATATAAATTCGGCATCTTAAATAAATAAATAGCATAACTACTTCTGACTTATATTAGTGGGCACACATAATATTATTACATAATATTATATATTGGTGGAACTTATAAATAAAAGTTCAATAACATTGTAATTATTTAGTAAGTATTCATACGTTGGGTAAGTACAATAATTACTTACATTTTATTGGTGATTATTACTGATCAATAATTACTTACAATATTAACGTCAAGAATGCTTGCCTTGGATCATTTCACTAAAATTGGAAAATATTATAGTTGATTATATTGATTAACTATACTTTATTGCATCTATGAGTTGACTGACTAAGAGAGTCATAGATATATATATTTACCATGGTAACTTTAGAGCAACTTATAGTGAACGGACGGGAACTCGGTATGGATGGTAACCATTTAAGATCATATATTAGGATACATTCGGCTATGAATAATTTGAGGTATAGTGATGAAGAAGTTGAAGCAGAAATAAGTCGTATTGAGGTTTTAGAAGAAGAACGTCAGGCAAAATTAGAGGAGCTACAGAAGAGGATACGTGAATTAGAGAATAAAATACAACAGAAGTTGGTGAATGTAAATGAGGAGATACGAGAGGTGGACAATGTAGATAGTAAGTTGGATAGGGTTAATTCCATTTTAAGTACAGATTGTACACATATGTCTCAGATTCATACGCCTAAACCTGAGGGTTTGAATTGGAGAGTAAAGGTTGATACCCAAGAAACGGTAATTCATGATTTAAAGAAGACATCAAAGGAATATATGGATTCTCCAAACAAGTTAGTTGTTAAGGAAATAGGTGTTGATGATATGGTATCAGATAATACGTCTAGGCCAGACATAATGTCTTTTCTGAGGAATCTCCTCCAGGAAGGGATTAATGATGATTTCCAGGGCCAATACCTTGAAGATTTTGTATTAGATAATTTTTTACGTCGTACAGCATCCGATTTAACAAATTTTGTGGATAGTAATTTTCATTCTGTCCCACATATGATTATAGCTAGGGACATAGCAGACTTACTAGGTGGAGTGTTTCATACTTTTGTGGAACGGTACGTACATGTCCAACATGGTTTCATAATGAATAACATTCATAATGCTATTCTAGGCGACAATGATTATGATCAACAAACGCACAACACATGGAATAAGCAGAAAGGAATGACAAGTTTAGAAACCATTGATGAGAAAAGAGAAGAAGAATTATTGGAGATTATTGCCAGTCAAGAAAAGTCTATAAATGACTTGCGAAATGAGGCGAGTTTACTAAGGTTTGAAACCAATACTGATAATTCGAGATTGAGGACACTGGAAGTGGAGCTTGCAAATTCTAGGACCTCATTAGAATCCACTATAGAAAAAAATAAAGCGTTAGAGTCTGAGGTTGATAAACTCACATTGAAAATTTCACAAGATAATGCCGCAGCCTACCAACGAAAACTACATGCACAGGGTGCGCACATTCAGTCATTGTTATCTGAAGTTAATCGACTGAAAACAATTGATCAGACAAATGTAGCTTTAAAGCTAGAAACTCACACACAGAGTGTTAAAATTCAAGAGCTTACTTCAGAAGCAGCTCGATTGCAACCAATTAAGGAAGTTAAGAAAATCGCAAATAAGATTGATACTGAGTTAAGAGCAGATGGTCATACAGATCAGGCCATCCAATGCGAGCTGATTCTCACTGATGATGTGCAGTTAGGATCTATTTACTATGATAAGGAACAATATAAACAGTTCTGTCTAAATAGGGGCATTAAATCTAAGATTGAAATAGAAATAAGGAAAAATGATATTGCATCATTTGATGACAATAATGTAATGGATGTATGTCATACAGATAATGATAAATTTCATGAATTTTGTTTTAGACAGGAAAAAGAGTTGGACGACGAGGTAATCTTAGTGAAACAGCTGCTGAATGACCAGATGGGTAAAGTGAAATCTTCCACGCATGACTTGGCATTATTGCGTGAAGATAATAATACACTTATGGTTGATTCCCATAAAGATAATGAAACTTACGTGGAATTAATGGATAAAGTGCGATCAGAAAACGAAGAAGATAATACAGAATCTGGTATTAGTGTTACATTATCTACATCGAGTGATGATTGTCTCATTGATGACAGGGTGACTGCATTAGAAGTGTTACTCCTGGATGAGAAACATAGATATGCTGACCTGGAAAAGGATACACGACAACAAATTTACGATCTTGCAACAGCATTGAACACACTCGATCTTTTACTTGCTAGTGAGAAGCAGATAAACATTAACTTAGATAAATTAGATAAGAAACAGAGGCAGGAGATTGCTTTCCTGACTTCTGAAAGGAATAAATTAAGAAAGAGGGTCGATTGTCTACTGGATGTACTGGCAGGTAAAAATATCTTGATGAACAACAGAGCGGATAAATGTATTTTACGACATGCAGTCAGTACTAAGTGTGATACTAAGGTGTCTACGCACCCAGTGAAGATTATTAGATCATTCCGGGGAAAATATACTTTCCCTCGACAAGATACTACGGCTAATTCGGAAAATAGATGTTGGAGACAGGATCAGGCTACAACTGATCCAAAGAAAATTGTTGATGATGTCGACATTAAAAAGAAGAGTACTAAGAAGAATAAGATGGTGAAAAATAATGTTGGAGTTAATAATAACGGAAAGATACCTAATAAAATTAATACCAGCACATTTAAACGAAAGAATGTAGGTCGTTCTTGTGATCCTTCTACGACTACACGTGCTACAAATACATTATTACAGGGTAAGGGTCATTATACTCAGGCCCAACATACTATTCCAGTCTATGGTAAGAATAATACTTATATGAGGGACATACATGGCAAGGTACCTCAATTAACTCATTTTGCACATCAATCTTTTTCCCATGTTAGTGACAATGGTCCTACTTATATTGGGAATGGTACATATTCTCGTACCGTATTAGTGAGCAATCTGCCACAAGGTACTACATGGCAGACACTTGGCAATTTTTTTCAATACACGGCAGACGTTAGGTTCGTGCGTCTGTTACCACCTACCAATAACAGGTATGGTGAAGCTCTGGTTACACTTCGTAACAACAGAGATGCTCGAAAGGTTATCGAGCTTGACAATGGTGTTTATTTTCACCACCATTCTTTGAGATTGAAATTAGTACCTGATTCTGCGTCACGCATATAACAGGTTACGATAACACTGTTCGTCACATTTTTGATGACTCAGCATTGTCAGTCATCATTTCTTATCTTTCATATCATCTATCCTAATATAGATTGATTTATTGATTTTTTCTTCTCGAAAAACATTTTTGATTCTTAACATCTTTATATTTGTACACGCTTTCTGTCTTATTTGTTTTACCATACCTACAAGAGACAGTAAGTTGTTTAAATGCTTCAACTATGCTCAGCCCCATACAGCATAGGTTTATTTGTCATCTATCACGGCTGTCTTGTCATCTTTGTTAAAAAAAAAAAAGACATGCCAGTGAAGGTGACATGGACTGGTGAGTTTAATAAAATATTCCGTAAAATAATTGATATTTTTTCACACCCACCTATTTTGAGACTACCTGATCCTTCCAAAAAGTTTATCCTCCTTATAGATGCGAGTAATTACGGAATTGGCGCATGTTTGCTCCAATATCATGACGACGTCCTCCATCCCACACTCAACGTCTCACGAAACTTAAGCCACCAGAAATCACAAGAGCCCGAAACTGTCAAGATACGCCATTCTCCTTCAGCCGTTCAACTTTACGATTGAATACATTTCTGGAACAGACAATATCGTCGCAGACGCACTATCCAGAAATCCTTTGGATGTCGAGTAATCAACACTGACACCTTTCTAATACGTCAACCGAAATTACGTGTCACAGGAGACTGAATCCTATCGCGAAATTCTTGACATGGAGATAAACCTTTGCTTACGATTCAACTAAATAACTTGTACAGACAATTGTGATACGAAATGAACAAAATCAATAGACAGTGTGTTCGTATTTACGCCGGGACTTTGGTTAGTGTCCGTTCCGGATAAAACTTGTTTAAACAACGTTGAAAATAATACTTGATGACATTTTGAACTAATTGCAGTTTGTGATAGGAATTCTTGGACGTTAAGAATATCTATATTTATTCTGAATCAGAACACTTAAACAGTCTTCTCTAATGGAAATTCACAAGGATCAAGACTACGGATGGATCGTCACATCCAATGTTAATTAATTTTAACTTAGCTGTTGAATTAATGGAAATTAAAATGAAATGTGAGAAAAAGATGAAAAGAAATGGAAGAAAAAAATGAAACATGAAAAAAATGAATAAAAGAAAAGAATCTCACATAATTCTAAGTAATATTCTTAGATATAATAATGAATTACATAATTATATTACATATTAGTTTCTCAGTTAGTTAAGTTAGATAGGTATTAACCACTTAACACATATGATTATTGTCAAACACACATAACCAATTTAAATTTATACGTTATTTTCTTTCCCTACTTTATTTCTTATTTGGTTTTTATTTTTTATTTTTCTTGTCTCATGACATCGTCTTTCATTTTCTTGCATTAGATTTTCAATAACTTGACTCTTAATACACACTTAATATAATTAATTATTTTAATTTTAATTAGTTAGTTTAGTCTTGACATGACATTTCATTACGACAGACTTTAAGTTAATTAGTTAATTAAATATCAGCATTACACATTTTCTTTTAGTTAATATAACATTTGTGTATAACAATTCTATATAACATGATCGTTAGTAGATTATATGACTGTTAGTTAGTCGACATGACCACGACACTGTTCTAGTCAGAACATCGTAGGCCATATGTCGCATTTTGTTTTTTTGGTTTCGGTTAAATTTTTGAGATTATTCACTTAGATAGGTTTTCCAAAACAAACAAAAAAATCTATCGAATAGATTTTTTTTCCCCCGGTGAACAGGGAATTGTTACGGTATTTTAATTGGCATCGTCTGCTAGAGGTTAGCAGCATACGATTTTAGGGGTTACAGCATTTAATGTAATGTAATATATTATTAGACTATTGAACGCTATGACGTATCAGCGTTGGTAGGTCACGCACCGTGACCAAGAGACGGGACCCTTTCTTGTATGACCGTCGAACTGAGAAGACGTGTCCTTGTATTCTTATAGTGTCGGGCATGGAATGCCACACAATTATATTGTATTTAAATATGGACATGGGTCAGTCCACTGATTCTATGAAAGAGATGAACGTTTTCAGGTTAGTAATTGACTAAACCTAAGTTGGAAGGAATTAACAGTCCATATTGATTATATTTTGCCAGACGCGTAATCTCACTGTCGGCCTTGGGACCACCAACTGCGCGTACATATAGTTACGACGTTCTGCCTACAGTAATTCGATTATTGGACAAGGACTGGTAGTATATCTACATATATATTCAATATATGGTCAAGTTATAATATGTATTTTTGTGATCAACATGCATGGATTGTCTTGATGTGTACAACTGTGAATTAAATGTATGGACTCAATGAAATGACTTATCAAGTCAATCGTATTGCAAGGTTCAAGTATTGTTCAATATGATTCGACAATTCTTTTAACATCCACATTCGCGTAATTAACATCGAAGGCACGATGCAAGGAACTGAAATGAAAAGACTACATATCAAAAGAAAAGCAATGGCCAGAAATTTATAATTGTTTTATTCATACTACATGGAACATTGTTCAGAGCAAACCCACCCTGCAACAGTGACACAGAAGTACAAAGTCAGGTCATGTGTGACTCTCTAGTACAAAGTCAGGTCATATGTGACACCCAAGTACAAAGCCAGGCCATGTGTGACACCCAAATTCCACGTCAGGTCATATGTGACACCCAGGTACAAAGTCAGGTCATGTGTGACACCCAAGTACAAAGCCAGGTCATGTGTGACACCCAAGTACAAATTCAGGTCATGTGTGACACCCAGGTACTAAGTCAGGTCATGTGTGACACCCAAGTACAAAGTCAGGTCAATTGTGACACTCAGGTACAAAGTCAGGCCATGTTTGACACCTAGGTACAAAGTCAGGTCATGTGTGACCCAAGTACAATGTCAGGTCATCTGTGACACCCAAGTACAAAGTCAGGTCACTGGCACCAAAAATTTATAACATATGAAACTCTGCTGTGAGTCTGTGTTGAGTGAAGCATTGATGTTACTAAGTGTTGAGTGAAGCATTGCTGTTACACAGTGTTGAGTAAAGCATTGCTGTTACTAAGTTTTGAGTGCTTTTAAGTGTTGAATCAAATCTAGAATATCCAATCAAGGCTTTTCCCATGACAAGTGTCTTATCATGTGAATGTGAATATGGTTCTAATGGTTGACACAGAATTCTTCTCTGAGCAGTGTCATATGAAATTATGAGCTATACGTCTTTCACAATGTCTGAGAAGACACAACGTTTACAGCATATGTACTGTCTGAGAAAATCTGTAGCAGAAATTCACAGAAAATTTATAGTATCTGGGCAGTCTGAGGTCTGGGCTGTCTGAGAATACACCTAAAGTTTGTAGCATCTGGGCTGTCTGAGAAGACACCTAAAGTTTGTAGCATCTGGGCTGTCTGAGAAGACACCTAAAGTTTGTAGCATCTGGGCTGTCTGAGAAGACACCTAAAGTTTGTAGCATCTGGGCTGTCTGAGAAGACACCTAAAGTTTATAGCATCTGGGCTGTCTGAGAAAGACACCTAACGTTTGTAGTATCTGGACTGTCTGAGAAGGCATCTAAAGTCCATAGTATCAGGGTTGTCTGAGAAGACACCTAAAGTCTGTAGTATCTGGGCTGTCTGAGAAGACACCTAAAGTTTGCAGTATCTTTGCTGTCTGAGAAGACACCTAAAGTATGTAGTATCTGGACTGTCGGAGAAGACACCTAAAGTTTGTAGTATCTAGGCTGTCTGAGAAAACACCTAAATCTGTAATATCTGGATTGTCTAAGATCTGGACTGTCAGAGAAGATACCTAAAGTTTGTAGTATCTGGGCTGTCTGAGAAGCCACAAAACATTTGTTGTATCTGGGCTGTCTGAGAAGACACAGAAAGTTTATACTATCTGGGCTGTCTGAGAAGACACCTAAAGTCTGTAGTATCTGGACTGTCTGAGAAGTCACCTAACCTTTGCAGTATCTGGGCTGTCTGAGAAGGCACCTAAAGTCTGTAGTATCTGGACTATCAGAGAAGACACTTAAAGTTTGTAGTATCTGGGCTGTCCGAGAAGACACCTAAAGTCTGTAATATCTAGACTGTCTAAGATCTGGACTGCCAGAGAAGACACCTAAAGTGTGTAGTATCTGGGCTGTCTGAGATCAGGGTTGTCTGAGAAGACACCTTAAGTCTGTAGTATCTGGGCTTTCTGAGAAGACACCTAAATTCTGTAGTATCTAGACTGTGAGTGAAGATACCTAAAGTTTGTAGCATCTGGGCTGTCTGAAATCTGAGCTGTTTGAGAAGACACCTAAAGTCTGTAGTATCTGGGCTGTCATAGAAGACACCTAAAGTCTGTAGTATCTGGACTGTCATAGAAGACACCTAAAGTCTGTAGTATCTGGGCTGTCTGAGATCTAGGCTGTCTGAGAAGACACCTAAAGTTTGGTATCTGGGCTCCCAGAGATCTAGGCTGTCTGGGAAGACACTGAAAGTCTGTAGTATCTGGGCTCCCCGAGATCTGTGTTGTCTGAGAAGACACCTAAAGTCTAGTATCTGGGTTGTCTGAGAAGACACCTAAAGTCTGTAGTATCTGGGATTCCTGAGATCTGGGCTGTCTGAGAAGACAGTCTGTAGTATTTGTGCTGTTAGAGAAGACACAGATATAACAAAACTGCTGCTACCACCAGGTATTAATTAAGAGTCAACTAGTGTGAGATATTGTGTCTGGGATTGGCGACCTTATCATGTAATAGACATTGCTACAGAACGCGACCTTACCTAATATGTAACACTAAAGTACAAAGTCAGGTCATGTGTAACACTCAAGTAGAAATTCAGGTCATGTGTGACACTCAAGTACAAAGTCAGGTTGTGTGTGACACCAAGTACAGAATCAGGTCATGTGGGACACTCTATTACAAAGTCAGGTCATATGTGACACTCAAGTACAAAGTCAGGTCATTTGTGACACTCTAGTACAAAGGCAGGTCATGTGTAACACTAAAGTACAAAGTCAGGTCATGTGTGACACTCAAGTACAAAGTCAGGTCATGTGTGACACTCAAGTACAAAGTCAGGTTGTGTATGACACCAAGTACAAAGTCAGGTCATGGTTGACACTCTAGTACAAAGTCGGGTCATGTGTGACACAGAAGTACAAAGTCAGGTCATGTGTGACACTCTAGGACAAAGTAATATGACCAGTAATATGACGAGTAATATGACCAGTAATTTGACCAGTAATATGACGAGTTATATGAACAGTAATATGACGAGTTATATGAACAGTAATATGACGAGTAATATAACAAGTAATATGACGAGTAATATGAGGTTTATGCATGGGACTGGCAACCTTATCATGCACAATAATGTGCTACAAAAACTATCACCGCGGGAGCACATTCATGCTTTAGTGTCAGCTTCCTATAAGGACCAGCTGTAACTGTGGCTCTATGCTCACTTTAGTGTTAGCTTCCTATAAGGACCAGCTGCAACTTTGGCTCTGTGCTCACTTTAGTGTTAGCTTCCTATAAAGACCAGCTGTAACTGTGGCTCTGTGCTCACTTTAGTGTCAGCTTCCTATAAGGACCAGCTGTAACTGTGGCTCTGTGCTCACTTTAGTGTCAGCTTCCTATAAGGACCAGCTGTAACTGTGGCTCTATGCTCACTTTAGTGTCAGCTTCCTATAAGGACCAGCTGTAACTGTGGCTCTATGCTCACTTTAGTGTCAGCTTCCTATAAGGACCAGCTGCAACTTTGGCTCTGTGCTCACTTTAGTGTCAGCTTCCTATAAGGACCAGCTGCAACTGTGGCTCTGTGCTCACTTTAGTGTCAGCTTCCTATAAGGACCAGCTGCAACTTTGGCTCTGTGCTCACTTTAGTGTCAGCTTCCTATAAGGACCAGCTGTAACTGTGGCTCTATGCTCACTTTAGTGTCAGCTTCCTATAAGGACCAGCTGTAACTGTGGCTGTATGCTCACTTTAGTGTCAGCTTCCTATAAGGACCAGCTGCAACTTTGGCTCTGTGCTCACTTTAGTGTCAGCTTCCTATAAGGACCAGCTGTAACTGTGGCTCTATGCTCACTTTAGTGTCAGCTTCCTATAAGAACCAGCTGCAAATTTGGCTCTGTGCTCACTTTAGTGTCAGCTTCCTATAAGGACCAGCTGCAACTTTGGCTCTGTGCTCACTTTAGTGTCAGCTTCCTATAAGGACCAGCTGTAACTTTGGCTCTGTGCTCACTTTAGTGTCAGCTTCCTAAAAGGACCTGCTGTAACTGTGGCTCTGTGCTCACTTTAGTGTCAGCTTCCTATAAGGACCAGCTGTAACTGTGGCTCTGTGCTCACTTTAGTGTCAGCTTCCTATAAGGACCAGCTGCAACTTTGGCTCTATGCTCACTTTAGTGTCAGCTTCCTATAAGGACCAGCTGTAACTGTGGCTCTGTGCTCACTTTAGTGTTAGCTTCCTATAAGGACCAGCTGTAACTGTGGCTCTATGCTCACTTCAGTGTTCGCTTCCTATAAGGACCAGCTGTAACTGTGGCTCTATGCTCACTTCAGTGTCAGCTTTCTATAAGGACCAGCTGTAACTGTGGCTCTGTGCTCACTTTAGTGTTAGCTTCCTATAAGGACCAGCTGTAACTGTGGCTCTATGCTCACTTCAGTGTTAGCTTCCTATAAGGACCAGCTGTAACTGTGGCTCTATGCTCACTTCAGTGTCAGCTTCCTATAAGGACCAGCTGCAACTTTGGCTCTATGCTCACTTTAGTGTCAGCTTCCTATAAGGACCAGCTGTAACTGTGGCTCTGTGCTCACTTTAGTGTTAGCTTCCTATAAGGACCAGCTGTAACTGTGGCTCTATGCTCACTTCAGTGTTCGCTTCCTATAAGGACCAGCTGTAACTGTGGCTCTATGCTCACTTCAGTGTCAGCTTTCTATAAGGACCAGCTGTAACTGTGGCTCTGTGCTCACTTTAGTGTTAGCTTCCTATAAGGACCAGCTGTAACTGTGGCTCTATGCTCACTTCAGTGTTAGCTTCCTATAAGGACCAGCTGTAACTGTGGCTCTATGCTCACTTCAGTGTCAGCTTCCTATAAGGACCAGCTGTAACTGTGGCTCTATGCTCACTTTAGTGTTAGCTTCCTATAAGGACCAGCTGTAACTGTGGCTCTATGCTCACTTTAGTGTCAGCTTCCTATAAGGACCTGCTGTAACTGTGGCTCTATGCTCACTTCAGTGTCAGCTTCCTATAAGGACCAGCTGTAACTGTGGCTCTGTGCTCACTTCAGTGTTAGCTTCCTATAAGGACCAGCTGTAACTTTGGCTCTGTGCTCGCTAGGGAGTGAAAGTGGAAATTGTGATAAAACTGAGAATAGAATTTTATGTGAACAGCCGATAGGATAGTCTGGCGCTCTCTTTTCCAAACCTCTACACCTCACGGTAGAAGGGGAACGACTAAGTAAATAAGTAAGAATGTTATGTCAGATTCCTGTCAAATTTGAGCTCGTAAAAACAGAATGGTAAGACTTTCCTCTTATCTTGATAGATTTGCCCTAGATATTTATCATGCTAATGTGTGACCAGAAACTAGCGTCACTAACAGAATTGTAAGACTTTCCTCTTATCTTGATAGATTTGCCCTAGATATTTATCATGCTAATGTGTGACCAGAAACTAGCATCACTAACAGAATGGTAAGACTTTCCTCTTATCTCGATAGATTTGCCCTAGATATTTATCATGCTAATGTGTGACCAGAAACTAGCGTCACTAACAGAATGGTAAGACTTTCCTCTTATCTCGATAGATTTGCCCTAGATATTTACCACGCTCATGTGTGACCAGAAACTAGCGTCACTAACAGAATGGTAAGACTTTCCTCTTATCTCGATAGATTTGCCCTAGATATTTACCACGCTAATGTGTGACCAGAAACTAGCGTCACTAACAGAATGGTAAGACTTTCCTCTTATCCCGATAGATTTGCCCTAGATATTTACCATGCTAATGTGTGACCAGAAACTAGCGTCACTAACAGAATGGTAAGACTTTCCTCTTATCTCGATAGATTTGCCCTAGATATTTACCACGCTAATTTGTGACCAGAAACTAGCGTCACTAACAGAATGGTAAGACTTTCCTCTTATCTCGATAGATTTGCCCTAGATATTTACCACGCTAATGTGTGACCAGAAACTAGCGTCACTAACAGAATGGTAAAACTTTCCTCTTATCTCGATAGATTTTCCCTATATATTTACCATGCTAATGTGTGACCTGAAACCAGCGTCACTAACAGAATGGTAAGACTTTCCTCTTATCTCGATAGATTTGCCCTAGATATTTACCATGCTAATGTGTGACCAGAAACTAGCGTCACTAACAGAATGGTAAGACTTTCCTCTTATCTCGATAGATTTGCCCTAGATATTTACCATGCTAATGTGTGACCAGAAACTAGCATCACTAACAGAATGGTAAGACTTTCCTCTTATCTCGATAGATTTGCCCTAGATATTTACCATGCTAATGTGTGACCAGAAACTAGCATCACTAGCAGAATGGTAAGACTTTCCTCTTATCTCGATAGATTTGCCCTAGATATTTACCATGCTAATGTGTGACCAGAAACTAGCGTCACTAACAGAATGGTAAGACTTTCCTCTTATCTCGATAGATTTGCCCTAGATATTTATCATGCTAATGTGTGACCAGAAACTAGCGTCACTAACAGAATGGTAAGACTTTCCTCTTATCTCGATAGATTTGCCCTAGATATTTACCATGCTAATGTGTGACCAGAAACTAGCGTCACTAACAGAATGGTAAGACTTTCCTCTTATCTCGATAGATTTGCCTTAAATATTTACCATGCTAATGTGTGACCAGAAACTAGCATCACTAACAGAATGGTAAGACTTTCCTCTTATCTCGATAGATTTGCCCTAGATATTTACCATGCTAATGTGTAACCAGAAACTAGCGTCACTAACAGAATGGTAAGACTTTCCTCTTATCTCGATAGATTTGCCCTAGATATTTACCATGCTAATGTGTGACCAGAAACTAGCGTCACTAACAGAATGGTAAGACTTTCCTCTTATCTCGATAGATTTGCCCTAGATATTTACCATGCTAATGTGTGACCAGAAACTAGCGTCACTAACAGAATGGTAAGACTTTCCTCTTATCTCGATAGATTTGCCCTAGATATTTACCATGCTAATGTGTGACCAGAAACTAGCGTCACTAACAGAATGGTAAGACTTTCCTCTTATCCCGATAGATTTGCCCTAGATATTTACCATGCTAATGTGTGACCAGAAACTAGCGTCACTAACAGAATGGTAAGACTTTCCTCTTATCCCGATAGATTTGCCCTAGATATTTACCATGCTAATGTGTGACCAGAAACTAGCGTCACTAACAGAATGGTAAGACTTTCCTCTTATCTCGATAGATTTGCCCTAGATATTTACCATGCTAATGTGTGACCAGAAACTAGCGTCACTAACAGAATGGTAAGACTTTCCTCTTATCTCGATAGATTTGCCCTAGATATTTACCATGCTAATGTGTGACCAGAAACTAGCGTCACTAACAGAATGGTAAGACTTTCCTCTTATCTCGATAGATTTGCCCTAGATATTTACCATGCTAATGTGTGACCAGAAACTAGCGTCACTAACAGAATGGTAAGACTTTCCTCTTATCTCGATAGATTTGCCCTAGATATTTACCATGCTAATGTGTGACCAGAAACTAGCGTCACTAACAGAATGGTAAGACTTTCCTCTTATCTCGATAAATTTGCCCTAGATATTTACCATGCTAATGTGTGACCAGAAACTAGCGTCACTAACAGAATGGTAAGACTTTCCTCTTATCTCGATAGATTTGCCCTAGATATTTACCATGCTAATGTGTGACCAGAAACTAGCGTCACTAACAGAATGGTAAGACTTTCCTCTTATCTCGATAGATTTGCCCTAGATATTTACCATGCTAATGTGTGACCAGAAACTAGCGTCACTAACAGAATGGTAAGTCTTTCCTATTGTAATATGAATACATTAAAGTACGAACCACACATTGTAATATAATGCGAATCTTGACATGTACGATATCCTGTAAATAAACATGGCTACGAACTGAACATGCTTTTACTGAGTGCTCTCTGAAACATGTGTGTGCTTGTGTAGATGACGAGGTAATGCTTATATACATACATCATAACATTACATGGTGGCAGCGGTCGATACCGGACTGACGCAAAACAGCTACACGATAACACGTGAGTACAGTTTATTCGGCTAATTTTCGTCATCGAGGTCAACAATGGCAGCTAAACATTACCGCAGCGCACCGCAAATGAGATTTGCCGGTCAAGATGATAAGAGTGAAGCTTTCTTGTTATGACGCCAACGCATAGATCTATATTCCAAGACCACTGGTCTGGAAGGACAAACCCTAACTCCATATATCCTAGAAGCATTGGACGATGAAGGTTTGAAAATTTACAACAGTTTTGCTACCGCCATGCCGGTTGAGTCGGCAACCGACCCCGTAGCCATATTGGACGAATTTGAAAAGCGTCTGATCATAAAGCACACAAACTTTAGAGCGGCAAGATTAGAGCTTCACCACCTGCGACAGAAACGTGGTGAAAGCCTAGATGATTTCTTCACTCGCATTAAGGAGAAAACAAGAGTATGTAAATTTAGCAACGAAGAAGAAAAAGAGCGAATTATTGAACAGATTCTTCTTAGCACACCAATGCCAGAGTTCCAGAAATGGCTACTGAGCCAGAGTGATACGCTAACTTTACAACAACTTCTGGATGAAGGCAGGAAACACGAGGCACAAGCACTAAACATTAAACAAATTCAGCAAGGTACATTAGCAGCCCAGGTGGATGCAGTGAAAAGCTATAAACCTAGACACAACAAAGCAACTGGTTCGAAACAACAAGAAAAAACACAACACAAGCAGAGGTGCTATGTGTAAATGTTGTGGCCTAAACCACATACAAAACCACTGTCCAGCTAAAGACTCTACATGTCATTACTGCAGAAAGAGGGGCCACTGGATAAAATTATGTTTCAAGAGGAAACAAGACAGTGCTCAACACAAACTTCACAGCAGAAAGTCGTCAAAACAAACACACTCTATGATGACTGAGGACCTTGACTCCAGTGAAGAAAGTGATCCTTCCACTTTTGATACTGTGAAGATACTAACTTTCAGTAATGAACCAAAGAGAACGCAGGCTTTCTGCAAGGTACAATTCCGAATACCAGGAATTAAAAGGCACAAAGAAAGATATATTCGGTTCAAGATAGACACAGGTGCCCAAGGTAACACTCTACCCTTAAGAATATTCAGACAGATCATGCCTGACAAGGTGGATGAGCAAGGATTTCCCACAAGGGATGTAAAACGTAGGAGTGGCAGGACAAAGCTAAGAGCTTACAATGGAACAAGTATAGACTGTTTTGGAGCAGTAACACTTGAATGTTCATACAGAGGCTCAGAATGGACATCGTCAACATTTTACTTGGTAGATGTTGAAGGACCTGCAATTTTGGGTTTACCAATGTGCGAAAAGCTGAGTGTGGTAACTATTAACAACATTAAAGAGGATATAGGTCTTGCAGATGCTCTCAGCAGACTACCAAACCCCAACAAGACAGCAGATCTTACCCCAAACATCAAAGTTGATTTTGTCAAGTTTAGCGATAATCGGCTTGAACACATCAGAGAAGACACAATGAGAGATCCTATCCTTAACTCTCTCAAAGAACTGATATACCATGGATGGCCAAGCTCTATCAGGGAAGTTCCAACACACATCCGTCCATACTACTCGATGAGGGACGAGTTAAGCATCGAAGATGGTCTGATCCTTAAAGGAGATCGCATTGTTGTACCAGAAACACAACGCGATATCATCCTTAAACAGCTCCATAATAGTCACCTTGGTATTGTGAAGACACAACTGAGAGCAAAGAAAGATGTTTACTGGCCACAGATAAACAAGGACATAGAAACACTATGTAAAAACTGTTCAATTTGCCAAGAACATGCAAATAGGCAGTGCAGAGAACCTCTCATACCATCAGACATACCATTGAGCCCTTGGAGCATTATAGGAACTGATATTTTCTCAATCGACAATAATGACTATCTTATTATTGCTGATTACTACAGCAAATTTCCCATCATTGAGAAACTTCCACAACCCTCACCATCAGCTGTTATTGCAGACATTACAAAGAAGTATTGCAGCATGTTTGGCATCCCAGATGAAATTAGATCAGACAACGGTCCACATTTCTCAGGTCAAGCATACAGAAATTTCACTAAGGACTGGAAGATCAAACACACAACATCATCACCTAGATACCCTAAATCTAATGGTTTCATTGAGAGACAGATACAAACTATCAAGTCAATCATGAAGAAAACAAGAACAGAGGATGTACACCTAGCACTCTTGAGATGGAGAACAACACCGGTAGACAGTAAGATCGACAGTCCAGCAGAACTTATGTTTGATAGAAGAATATAAGACCTTCTACCATCTAAGGTCCACTTCCGTCCACAACATAGAGACAGCACATATGATCAACTTCAGCATCGTCAGCAAGTTCAGAAATCCAACTATGACAAATGTGCTAAAGACCTACCACCATTATATCCTGGTCAGCATGTGACTACCTACAACCACAACAATGACACATGGTCAAAAGCAACAATCATTTCCAGAAACCCTGAACCCAGGAGCTATACTTTAAGACCAGACAGCAGCAGCAACCTCCTGAGGCGAAACAGAGTGGACATAAGAGAAATCCCACAGAATACAACAGAACAGAGAATTCCCATGCTTTCAACAGACAATGCAGTAACTCCAGACCTTGGTGCCCCACAAAACCAACAAGCGCCAAGGCCGAAATCACAACCAACTCAAGCTAAACCAGGGACTTCCGCAGAACCACCAGCACTTTACACCACTCGTTCTGGCCGTACAGTGACACCTCCCAGCCGATACAGACAGTGACATATATACTCACACTGAGCATTACACATACTTATCCTTTCTCACATGAAACATTTCGTTGGAAATGTTTGCACACATTTTTTTTTTTCAAAAAAGGGGGGATGTAATATGAATACATTAAAGTACGAACCACACATTGTAATATAATGCGAATCTTGACATGTACGATATCCTGTAAATAAACATGGCTACGAACTGAACATGCTTTTACTGAGTGCTCTCTGAAACATGTGTGTGCTTGTGTAGATGACGAGGTAATGCTTATATACATACATCATAACATTACACCTATCATCTCGATAGATTTGCCCTAGATATTTACCATGCTAATGTGTGACCAGAAACTAGCGACACTAACAGAATGGTAAGACTTTCCTCTTATCTCGATAGATTTGCCCTAGATATTTACCATGCTAATGTGTGACCAGAAACTAGCATCACTAACAGAATGGTAAGACTTTCCTCTTATCTCGATAGATTTGCCCTAGATATTTACCATGCTAATGTGTGACCAGAAACTAGCGTCACTAACAGAATGGTAAGACTTTCCTCTTATCCCGATAGATTTGCCCTAGATATTTACCATGCTAATGTGTGACCAGAAACTAGCGTCACTAACAGAATGGTAAGACTTTCCTCTTATCCCGATAGATTTGCCCTAGATATTTACCATGCTAATGTGTGACCAGAAACTAGCGTCACTAACAGAATGGTAAGACTTTCCTCTTATCTCGATAGATTTGCCGTAGATATTTACCATGCTAATGTGTGACCAGAAACTAGCGTCACTAACAGAATGGTAAGACTTTCCTCTTATCTCGATAGATTTGCCCTAGATATTTACCATGCTAATGTGTGACCAGAAACTAGCGTCACTAACAGAATGGTAAGACTTTCCTCTTATCTCGATAGATTTGCCCTAGATATTTACCATGCTAATGTGTGACCAGAAACTAGCGTCACTAACAGAATGGTAAGACTTTCCTCTTATCCCGATAGATTTGCCCTAGATATTTACCATGCTAATGTGTGACCAGAAACTAGCGTCACTAACAATGGTAAGACTTTCCTCTTATCTCGATAGATTTGCCCTAGATTCTTCTTCTTCTTTCGTTCGCTTGAAATATATTGTCTATATCTGCAATGTTGTTTCCTGTATAAACCCCACTGTCTTTTGCAGCCCATACAGAGGTTCATATAGCCTTGCCTCCAGTGTTGTGTCTCTGGGCCAGCGGGCCTGCCCCAACATATCACATTCGGGGCAATCTTGAAGTACGTGCTCCGCTGTCTGGGGTGCCTGTCCACATGTACACATGGCTGAATTGCCAATCTTGAATTTTGTATACATGTGGCTGCGGAGGCGGTTGTGTCCTGTTCTGAGGCGCAGAACGACTATTTGTTCTGATCTGTTCATAGCTTGGTAGTCATCCTGCGTTGATGTTGGTGGCCTTCTGATAGACCTGATCATCTTTTTCCTCCGATGGTATGTAACTGGTACATCCGGCTGTTCGTCTGCAGCACCTTCTTTAGCCAGTCCGTCTGCTCTCTCGCTTCCTGGCATTCCACAATGAGACGGTATCCACTGCATGGCGACCCTGCGCTGGCCGCACAGCCCAGAAAGCAGGGCCTGTATAACTGGCAATTTTCTGGACTGAAGTGCTTGGAGTGCTGATCTTGCATCTGTCAGGAATACCACAGGCTGTGGACCGAGACTGGTGTTCAGTAGTTTCTCAGTTGCCACCTTGACCGCCCGGACCTCTGCATCACAGTTGCCACAGAATTTCCCCGCTGGTACTCCGAGCGTATCCCTAGTGTTATTTGGGTATTCTATGTACACTCCTGCTCCTCCATTCTTTACTGCACTCCGTGCCGACCCATCCGTGTACACTCGGACCCAGAGGTCCTGTGGGTATTCATCATCCAGGAAACTGAGAGTGACTGTCCTACGTTGCACGCTGTTCTGTTCATCCCTGTCGAACACTCCTTTCACTTTTGTGTGGATGTGTACTGGTAGTCCATGCTCCTCTCTCCAAGGGGTCCATTCCGGCACAGACCCCAGGGGGCTGCCAACTTCAGCAGGTCTGAGGCCCGCCTACGAAATCGCTTGGCCTGGTGGATAAAGCTGCTTCTTTTCAGTCGCCCCATTGCTAGGCCTTGGAATCTGTCCCTCACTGGATGGCTCGGCATACAGAGGAACTTTTCTGCCTGTGTTAGCACTTTCGTGTCTCTGCGTTCTCTCAGTGCTTGTATCCTCCCCATTCTCCCCATCTCCACCACAGGCGTTGACCTCACTGCCCCCGCGATGACCCTAAGCGCCTGGTTTTGCACCTTATCTAGCTCTTGTAATGTGGTGTTTGATGCTGGACACCACGCAGCTGACCCATATTCCAGGTGTGGTCGCATGCCCTGCTGGTAAACTTTACTAAGTATTTTCCCGCTGGCTCCCCACGCGGTTCCACTCAGTTTTCCCAGGATGGCCAGCCTCCTCCCGGCCCCTGTTGCCGCCTTGTTGATGTGCTGCTTCCATGTCAGCTTATCATCGAATGTAACTCCGAGATAGGTGGGTTGTTTATCCTCTCTCAGGAGCTCTTCATTTACCTTGATGACACCAGCTTTTTGTTTGGGACAGAGGGCGAAGAGCGCAGTGCTGCACCCGTCTGTGCCGATGCCGACACACCATCCATTTGCCCATGAGGTCAAGGCATCCATAGCTCTCTGCAGCAGCCTGGCGGCCACCGCTGCATGCTCATCTGTGCACCATATTACCAGGCCATCAGCGCACATTGCCACCCTCATTCCATGTGGCAGTTCAGCAACCAGGCCGCTGATGCAGACCAGGAAAAGCGCGGGGGACAGAACCCCTCCCCGAGGGACGCCACGATTTGCCCTAGATATTTACCATGCTAATGAGTGACCAGAAACTGTTGCACCATCTGTAGTTACATCATCGTTTTCATTTTCTGTACTTATAGCTGATCCCCTTACTTGAATCCTGCATGAAGCATTCACATGTTCTTGCAGCTGTGTATCGGTGGCAATTCGTTTCACATTTTTACAACCTCACATTAGTCTATTCTCATATACTCACATTAGTTTATTCTCATATAGTCACATTAGTCTATTCTCATATACTCCTCACATTAGTTTATTCTCATATACTCACATTAGTCTATTCTCATTTACTCACATTAGTTTATTCTCATATACTCACATTAGTCTATTCTCATATACTCACATTAGTTTATTCTCATATAGTCACATTAGTCTATTCTCATATACTCACATTAGTCTATTCTCATATACTCACATTAGTCTATTCTCATATACTCACATTAGTCTATTCTCATATACTCACATTAGTTTATTCTCATATAGTCACATTAGTCTATTCTCATATACTCACATTAGTTTATTCTCATATAGTCACATTAGTCTATTCTCATATACTCACATTAGTTTATTCTCATATAGTCACATTAGTCTATTCTCATATACTCACATTAGTCTATTCTCATATACTCCTCACATTAGTTTATTCTCATATACTCACATTAGTCTATTCTCATATACTCACATTAGTCTATTCTCATATACTCACATTAGTCTATTCTCATATCCTCACATTAGTCTATTCTCATATACTCACATTAGTTTATTCTCATATACTCACATTAGTTTATTCTCATATACTCCTCACATTAGTCTATTCTCATATACTCACATTAGTTTATTCTCATATACTCACATTAGTTTATTCTCATATACTCACATTAGTCTATTCTCATATACTCACATTAGTCTATTCTCATATACTCACATTAGTCTATTCTCATATACTCCTCACATTAGTCTATTCTCATATACTCACATTAGTCTATTCTCATATACTCCTCACATTAGTCTATTCTCATATACTCCTCACATTAGTCTATTCTCATATACTCCTCACATTAGTCTATTCTCATATACTCCTCACATCAGTCTATTCTCATATACTCCTCACATTAGTCTATTCTCATATACTCCTCACATTAGTCTATTCTCATATACTCCTCACATTAGTCTATTCTCATATACTCCTCACATTAGTCTATTCTCATATACTCCTCACATCAGTCTATTCTCATATACTCCTCACATTAGTCTATTCTCATATACTCCTCACATTAGTCTATTCTCATATACTCCTCACATTAGTCTATTCTCATATACTCCTCACATTAGTCTATTCTCATATACTCCTCACATTAGTCTATTCTCATATACTCCTCACATTAGTCTATTCTCATATACTCACATTAGTCTATTCTCATATACTCCTCACATTAGTCTATTCTCATATACTCCTCACATTAGTCTATTCTCATATACTCCTCACATTAGTCTATTCTCATATACTCCTCACATTAGTCTATTCTCATATACTCCTCACATTAGTCTATTCTCATATACTCCTCACATTAGTCTATTCTCATATACTCCTCACATTAGTCTATTCTCATATACTCCTCACATTAGTTTTATACGACATACTTGAGGAAGCCGTAATCCCATTCTTTCTGTGTCACATCACAGACCCCGGTGAACCACGTGCGGCAATTTCTAAACCTGTGACTAGTAATGTTTCAAATATCTCTAACGTCGATATTTGTTGTTCTCAATTTTTTAGACCAATATGTGAAGACTGGCCATTCAGAATTTCTGTTTCCTATGAGCCCGTAATCTCACACAACAGAACGGGGAGACTTTCATTTTGTTTCGACTGATTTCCCCAAAATTTGTATAATGCTACTGTGGGCAGCAACTTGAGCTCAGTTAACAGATTAGTGATTAGTAAATCCTCCACCGTTTAGGAAAATGTTCGCAGTTTTCAGAGAAAACCACGACGTGAACTCTTTGCGTGTCCGAATGAAATAACAATAGCCTAGCTATTTGATTTGTAGCGTAGCTGTTTGATCGCTTTGAGTTCTCTTTCTAACCCCGGTCGCGATCTCTGATTACAATTTACCTTCGCGCAGGTGAGAAACTGTTAAACATGTAATAATAGTGCCGCTGTTTTACGATTCTGACCAGGAAGCTCGGGGACTGGGTATAATAATAATAATATTATTATTATTATTAGTGCCGCTGTTTTACGATTCTGACTAGGATGCTCGGGGACTAGATGTAGGTGAAAGTTTTGCTGCGGGCTCAAAGGGTTAACAAAGACAAAAAAGACATTTGACTGGGACCTTCAGAAATGCTTCGATTTAAGCAAAACTCGACTTTAAGCAAGTTCCGCTTAATTGGACTGCACTGTACATATTTTTTTTAAATCGGAGTTTTGGCATGCGTGCGCTGTTCAACCTAGACACAAGGGCTGTCAGTTAAATTAGGGGGCGTATCCAAATTTTAAAAACCTGGTATTGTAGATTATAAACTGCCGGTATATAAAGACTACCTAATATAAGGAAGATTGATGTATTGAGTGCTGATAGTTTATCCAACAGGAAAGTACAAACATTAGTAAAAAATACCAACAGTGCCTCAAATATGAAAGGAAATCAAGAAATCCACTATAAAATGTGTACAGACATTAATTCATTACACACACACACAAACTTATAAACAAACTGTTCATTCTAATGAAGAACAGCAACTGTACACTGAGCATATTTGCACTATTAAGCTGGGACTTAAGACTGTCACTCAAGACTGCCCCTTAGTCTCATCTTTGTAAGGGATTATATCAAGCGGGATAAAATCAGATAAGGATTTTCGAGAAAAAATCTTAAAATTTCACATTCAAATTTAATGAAACGTTAAGAAAAAAACCATTTTATTAAAACAGTCTGCGTCGCTTGGGTGCGCGAAGGACATCTCGTGAAAAAACTTGTTTATTTCGTAATCGAAAATTCTGTAATCGGTTATGAATCTAAAACTAGAAATAAGGGAAAGCATTTCTCTTGTCTGTTTTTTTTTTTTTAATTTCCTCGCATGAGGTTGCATTGTCCCTCGCCCAAACCCGGCTCTGGTCAAACCCAATGACACCATGTGTCATTGTAGTGGTCTTCTATGTTCTCACACAAAGGACCTCATGACATAAATGTCACTACTGGTCCCTGCGTCTAGACACATGATCCTAGCCAAAGTCCGGATAAGAGCGTTGGGTCTTCACAGCATTATTCATGCTGAGTTAAGTTCAGATGAACAGTAATTTGGGGTTAATAAAATAACATTCTTTTGTCTGAGACGCCTTTCTCTATCGAGTCCCTGTTGTATTATGACTTTCTACTTTGATGCGATCACTTGTCTTTTTTTTTTTTTTTTTTTTTTTTTTTTTAAATTACCATTTTTTTAATTTAATAATTTTATTTATTTATTTATTTATTTATTTTTTTTTTTTAATTTGTTTATTTATTTTATTTAAATTTTTTTTTTTTTTTTTTTTTTTTAAATTATTTTTTTCCTTTATTATTTTTTATTTTATTTATTTCTTTATTTAGTTTTTATTTTTATTTATTTATTTATTTGTTTTAAATTTATTTATTATTATTATTTATTTATTTATATTTTATTTATTTATTTTATTTATTATTTATTGATTACTTTTTTCTCACTCTTTTCCAGTCCTTGTTTTTATTATTTCTTATCTTTATGTACTGTCAACTTCCTCTTTCCGGTTTAGTGGCAGCCATCCTGCTTTGCTTCACATGTGACTGGACTTAATATTAAGGGAGTTTTTATCTCTTATTTTTATAGTTTCATGTTCTCTACTTAATTCTCATTTTCTTTCCCTCCTGTCTCTTGTTTGTCTGTCCCTGACGAAGGCCTTGTGGCCGCAACGTAGGTTTTTCTTGTCCTTCTCCTTGTAAGACGTATTACTATTTGTGTGGGTGTGTGTGTTTTTATTTTATTATTTTTTTTCAACTGAGTATGAGAAAATGGTTTTTAAAATGTAAATAATTTAATAAAATGGACTATTTGTCCTATAGATGGGAGACAAGGAACAGCACATATGTGCTTAGTTGGTAAGGGAGAGAACTATTTTAGACTTTACTATTTTCTAGGTGTACATAGTTTTGGTTTATAAAATTAGCATAACGATCGTTTGTAATAAGCGTAAAGTAAAGGAACATAACAGTTGAGTAAAAACCTCCAAGGGAAATAACAAAATAATTAACGCCCCTTGCAGACTTTGTGTGTAGGGTAAATAACAAACGCACGAGAAAATAGTGACTAGAATAATAAACAGTTATGAAGCACAGTTCATGGGGTTGACAGCGTAGAGTAAGCGTGTAGGTGGTGATAGGTGAGTGGGAAACACAATGGACCAATCGCATTGATTGCAAAACAAAGGAACGGATGACGGGTTGACGATTTGAAGGACAAAAAGAGTCAGTCCAGGTTTCGACACGCTGCTGAGCGGTCATGTAGAGATCAGTCCAGATCATGACGCGCTGGTGAGCGGTCATGTTAACTCAGTCCAGGCGGCGAACCCAACCGAGCAAGTTGTGAATTGCTGGGCTCAAGAAGATGAATCTATGGGTGCCAGAACTTCAATACAGAAAGTAGATAGCTCTAGAATGAATAGAGATAGGAATTCTGGATATTAGATTTAACTGTGCTTTTAAACATAGGACTAGCTCATAGGTGTGATAGTAGGACTGTGATAAGTAACGGGATTCTGTGTAATTACGGTAAGAGAACTTTTTGACTCTATTTACGCATAAACTTTATGAAGAGAGACATGTTTTCAGAAATACAGTTCACATATTGTCAGAGAGTAATGAGTCTCACATTTAAGGGAGCGAGCGACAGAAGAGATTATTGAAGATGAAATTTAGTAGGCACCAACTTTAATTAGAAAAACATGTTTTCAGAAATTATAGCCAAGAGTCTACGTGAGGGTAATGCTGCTCATGTTTAAGGGAGCGGTTGAACAGAGAGAATATAGAAGTTGAACTTTCAACAAAGTACAGAGCGGATAACTTGTACAATAAATACCCAGGTTTAGCTGTCATGACTATGAAAGAGAGTCATAGTCTACGGCTAGAGTAAGAAGTAAGAGTTGGAATTGCTGTAACATCTACACAGTTTAGTATGCGCTCTCTCATATCAGAGTAAGTATGGTGGATGCCATATTGGTATTAGACATTGTTTGATTATTTCAGGTGTAGCTATTGAATCTTAAACGCTGCATTTAAAGGAGTTAAGCCTATCTGAGTTGAGATTAGGAGAGAAAATGACCCCAAGGAGTTGTCAGGAACTATTGTAAAATCATTGAGAAAAATAGAAATTGAGAAGGAACTTTAGTAGGTTAGGTATATAAAGAAATGAGTAAGAGGCTGCAGAAGAAACAATATAGACCTATGCTTTGAGATATCTGATAGAATCAAGTTGGAGACGTAGGACATTTGAATTTGAGAACTGTGTCTGATGAATTATGTTTGAAGAGCATGGAAATTAACTCATGTAAATAAAAGTTGTTTTGAAGTTGAATCACATCACTCGAGTTGCTTTGTTGTGTGAAGGGATTTAAGGAATAGAGGGATATTAGGAGTGAGTAAGGATAAGGAATAATAGAAACACCCTATACGAATCAGTCGCTAGTCAACACCTAGGAGAGAAGAACGTGATCTGGGTTGACAGAGACGAACCTTATCTCATCCAGGAATTCCCATCTCTGGCGAAAAGGGCCAGTCAAAGAGATAGCTCTAACTTGGAAGATAGGTCAAGGAAAGAAATTTGACCACTTGAATAAATAACTAGGCCTGCCACAGTCACCTAGTAGTTTGCTAATAAAAGAAACACCCGCACTGTCACACTTTAAAATAATACAAATATGACAAAATTTCTAAATGACCCACTCCCCCCACACCCAAAAGTTTAGTCCACGAAAAGTGTATGTCAAAAGGTGGTTTTAGTGCACGGACAATTAAGTGTTAAGTAGCCGAGGGCAAGAGCCGCACGAGATGGCTCAAAGAGCCGCAGGTTGCCGACCCTGCCCTACGCCAATTATGCAAAATGTTTATAACCGGTAACTACCCAAGTGTCCCCTGAACTCTCATCTCTAGCCAGCCCGAACATTTTGGAGCTGAAGAAGGCACAAAGGGCTGATAAACCCCTAAAGCCTTGCTTTTCTAAAATGTATGGTAATTACTCCCATACTCCTCAGGGAGCATTTTACAGGGATGGAGGTTTGGTTTAAGACGGGTAGGGAACAAGAGACAATTAGTTGTCCCACTCCCATATCGCACCCGCTTAATGCAAAAAAATGCATTCTGCCCTACCACAACCCCTTAACGGATTCGTGCCGTTGGGGAAAAAAAGGTCTCATTGAACCATTTCTGGCCAGGTATGCGACAGGAAATTCGACAGTTTGTGAGAGATTGCTCTGTTCGCCATAACCTGGGACAGCCAGAATGGTGAAAACTATGAAACTACCAAGAATGAGTTTAAGCAGAGCATCCAACACCCAACATTGGATAACTCGTACCTCAACTCATCATTTCTATGTAGTAAAGCAGAGTTCTGGCAAGCGCAGATGGATGACATTACCCTAGCGCCGCACTATGTACACAGTCATTTACAGGCAACCCATGCTTCAGTTGGAATATTTTTCAAAGAACATGGAATTATGTATCGACGGACGAGTCATGGGAAGCAACTCGTGGTGCCTCTCCCCTTAAGACCCTCCGTTATGAAATCAGCCCATATATCTTCATCGGGGGTATATGTTCCCATGGGATCCACAATGAATAATCTTAAAGAGGTTTACTTTTGACCCAAACGATGGGAGGACGTTCGTCAGTACGTACAAAACTGTATGATAAAGCTCTTTTATTTCTGCTCTCATCATCAGTTGATCAATATAAGCCCACTAGAACATCACCAGAGTTAACTGCTGTGTTGTTGTGTTGCTTGTGGTTTGAGTATGGAATGTCAACTCGACCTACGCAGTGGTGTGTAGACATAGAGTGAGTGTAATATGCGAATGATAAGAAGAGTTCGTGGTGTTGACAAATGGTCTTTTTCTTTCACTCATGTATGGCTGGAAGTCATCGACACCAACGACTGTGTACCTTTGCTACAGTTTAATTGGACGTACACACTCGACAGCACAGATAGTGACAAATCACAGGTTGGCATAATACATCATGGTACAGTGGATAAATGGTCTTGCAATGATACATGGGCACTCATGTAGAATAATAGCATAATGGACTGTCAGTAGACAAGCACTCAGTATTGCCCATATATATATCATCTGAGTTTACTGACAAAGCACGTCAGATTATAAATAACATTCAAGATGGCTTCTAGACCTAACCTCGTCTAGCGAAGATTCCTTTCAATAATGTTCAGCACATATTTTTTCATATAATCATATTGAACCGCTAGTAATGGGTTCTCATGTGTAGCAGTGATCTCTGGACTCATCAAGCGATAATACGGGGCATCCCTTTCTCTTCTTGAAAGTCACAAAATATTTGGATACAAGATGGCTTCTCTCGTGAGCTGTCACTCACGTTTGGATACAGATAATGAATCTGTATTAAAGTTAGTCATTCATTAAATGTTCTCATTGCTCTGTAGATTCTATCATGATACAATTGACTTCATCATACAAGATATAGTGCTGCTAGGAATGAATGTCGTTTTCATCTAGTTAAATATATTCTCTCAGACGTACAAATCGTGCCTATCGAAAAACGGTGGCTTCGAAGAGAGTTCATAAGAGTATCTTTTGTTACCTTGGTATCAGAAATATGATTCTGCCATTCCTTGGCAATAAGAATAAACACTGGGGTAAAGCATACACGATAGGTCTAGACGACTATCACTTTCCCCATAAATACTGAGATCACTTTTTCCGGCGACAAGCCGATACAAAAAAGCACAGCCCCATCATCAGGGTGAAGCCAAATCACACCTCTCTAGCGACACATCCGCCGAACAGCCCTTTGACCTTTCTAGAGACAAAAGACCATATAGTTCGACTTAGATATGTAAAGATATACAGATATAAGACAGACTCGTCCTACCCAGACAAACAATACACATAAATTCAGGCCATAGATATTCTGAAGCAAGAACAATCTATTTCTACCCAAACAAAGAATAAATCGCAGTAAAACTGGATTCATCCGCGGAGTTCGATCGAAAGTGACGACACTCCTTTCAAGGGAAGTAACTCAATAATGACTTTTCCTTAAGCACTAAAAAGTATCTATTTTGTTTACAAAATATTTGCGAACATAACAAGCATACAAATGTATTATATTGTAAGATATCAAAGACTGCACGTAACAGTCTTACCACACCTCCCGGGAAAAAAAAATGGAACTTTTTTTTTTTTGAAATACATCTAGGAGCAACGTACAATAGGCTCACAACGCATGAATAATGCGCAGATGAAAATATCAGGAATAAATATAACGCCTAATATGAGGCTAAGTCGACTTATGGAGCGACTGGTGAGAATGTATCTCATAAACTGAGAGAAATTATTTCTCTACAAGTAAATTTTTCCAGGAAGGTGTCATCAAAGTATAATACAATTCTGGCAATTACACAATGCCTAAAAAATTCATACCATCATTTCGTATTAGATATCTTAAATTTATGATTTATGAAGAAAAATCATCAAAGCACAGCGGTGAATAAACATCAATGAACCGCTATGTAGTGATACAATCATTATATTATTAAATTACAAATGTGTATCTATCATGATATAGAAAGGAACTACTATAGAACTAGACATATCAAGAAGTCTAAGCCCTAATAGTTATGTGGAATCATGTGGGCATCTTGACAGAATGTCTGCCATCACATTATCTGATCCACGAATAGCTCGCACAGAGAAATGAAAAGGTTGAAGAGCAATTGCATATCGAGTAGACCTCGAGCTCTTCAAATTCTTACTCTGTATAGCAGTAAGAGCTTTTTGGTCGGTTTCTACTATGAAATGTGCGCCTAGAAGGAATCTCTGTAGTTTGAGGATCGACCAAACCATAGCTAATAGCTCACGGTCTAAAACCGAATAATTCCTTTCTGCCGCATTAAGTTTTCTGGAAATATACATTACAGGATGCAGAGTTCCAGAGTACTCTTGCATTAGTGCCGCTCCAATCCCAGTGGATGAAGCGTCACTACGAAGAACGAATGTCTTATCTTTAGTAGGTAGCACTAAAATAGGTGGTGTTGAAAACAATGTTTTAATCTTATCCAGAGAGCATTGGCATTCCTGAGACCAGTGGACCACATTAGGCGAACCTTTCTTTAGAAGTGTTGAAAGAGGTGCCATGATAGAGGATAGATTCTGAATGAATCTGCCATAAAATTGAATAAGACCTAACAGACTTCTCACCTGTTTTTTAGTCTTAGGGATTGAGATGTTAAGTATCTTACTAGTATTATGGTCCTCTGTCTTTAGGAAACCATGACCAACTCGGTGGCCTAGGAAAGAAATTTCGCTAAAACCAATATAGGCTTTAGAGGGTTTCGCTGTCAGGTTGTGCTCACGCAAAGTAGACAGCAATTCATCTAACCCTGAATAGTGATCTTCCCAAGTATCGCTGAAAAGACAGATGTCGTCTAGATATGCAATGACATCTGACCGATAAGATAGGATTCGGCGCATCATGCGTACGAATGTAGCTGGTGCGTTCATAAGACCGAAAGGCATAAAATTCCATTGGAACAAACCTCTAGGTGTTGAAAAAGCCGTGAGAGGTTTGGCGCGTTCAGATAAAGGAACTTGCCAATATCCTTTAGACAAATCAAGTTTAGTGAAAAAATGAGATTTGGAGAGTCGAGTAAGTAGCTCTTCCAGTAAAGGCATAGGTTCGGCATCGAACTTCGTTACTTGATTCAATTTTCGATAGTCAACGCAAAGACGTATGTTATTGTCTTTTTTACGAACAATAACCATCGGCGAAGAATATGCAGAGGTGGATGGTTCGATTATTTTCAAATCTATCATCTCATCCAACTCTTTCTCGACCTGTGCTTGAAAATGTATAGGTATAGGATAAGGTCTAACCCTAATAGGAGTATGGTCAGTTAGAACAATGTCATGTTCAATGACATGAGTTTGTCCAGGGATGTCAGTGAGTACATCCTGAAATGTTTGCAACATAGTTGAAACTTGTCGCTGTTCTCCTAGAGACAAATCAGGAGAGACAGTAACGTTCTTCCATGATTCACTAGAATGAAGTGGGATCATTGGAAGAGGAAGATTTACATCTGAAAAACTTGTTTCCTCATCCTGTATCACGGACAGTGATGAGTAATGACCATGTTGTACTGGAGAATTGTCCGTTGCTTGGAAAATGGGTTGCAAATAATCCGGACGTTCATGGAATTCAGTAAGCATATTGATGTGGAAGGTTTTATGCTTCCCATCAATATCGACAATATAGTCGACATCGGAAATTTTCGATATTATATCGTACGGACCTTTCCAAGAAATAAGTAATCTGTTTTCCCTACAAGGTAGTAATACAAATGCTTTGTCACCAGGACAAAGTTGTCGTAAGCATCTCTTCTTATTGGCAAATTGCCTTGCCTTCTGTTTCGCAAATTCAGAAGAAGTTGCTAATTTGCATGCTTCGATAATCTTTTGTCTCAACGCGATGACATATTCGTAGGATGACTTTGTGTCATCGTCAATATTGTCAGATGTTATGAGATCGTGAAGCAACGACATAGGGCCACGCGGACGCGCGCCAAAGACGAGTTCAAAGGGAGAAAATCCTGTATGTTCATTGGGTACCTCTCTGTAAGCGAAGAGGGCCGCAGGTAAAACTCTGTCCCAGTCTTGAGGATGATCCTCAGTTATCTTCCCTAGTAAGTTTTTAAGTGTTCTATTAAGGCGTTCGACCATACCATTAGACATTGGATGGTAGATACTACTTAAAGATCTATCTATCTGCAGAGTAGACATTACTTGAGACATGGTATCTGATATTAGTTGGGTGCCATGGTCTGACAATATCTCTCCGGGGAACCCCAGACGAGAAAATATAAGCCAAAGAGCATCTGCAATATCAGCAGTAGTAATGCTCTTCAGAGGAATAGCCTCTGGCCAACGTGTGCACATATCAACACACGTCAAGATAAACTGATGTCCTCTGGCAGACTTGATCTTAAATGGACCAATAATGTCTATGGCCATTTTTTGAAACGGCCGAATAGGAATGTCCGCCGCCTGAATGGGTGCAGCATGCCGTGGACCTTTGGATTTAACTTCCTGACATACTTTACAAGATCGACAATAAATCCGTATGTCCTTGTTTACCAATGGCCAAAAGAAAGCCGCAAGGACTCTTGACTTAGTACGGGAAAAACCCATGTGTCCAGCACACTGAGAGTCGTGAGCGTGCTGCAAAATTTTAACTCTCAAATTCTTGGGAACCAGGATTTGAGAATGACTTGACGTAATGGAGTCTTGAACCATACGTACAAGTACGCCATTCTTCTTTGTAATCCACGATTTACGACTTGTGTCTTTATTCGGATCACCTTTAGTTGCAAGAATGAAGAATTTCTTCAGAGTGGGATCATCTTCTTGCTGTTTTATAAACGAGTCACGAGAAATTACCAAGGGATCATCTTGGTTATGCACTTCATTATCTTCAGTAGATGAAGTTTGAGGCATATTAAGAGCCTGAGCTCTAGTGACTACAGCGTTAGCAATCTGCATGTTTTGCCTTTCCCACGCGGAAATTTGTTGCGGAGTGCATTCTTTGACTCCATGAATGCGACCGATGATGAGGTCAGCGATCGGATTCGGAAGAAGACATGCGTGTACATCTCCTGTAAAGAAAGGAGTAGCAATCCTAATGATAGCAGTAGAGTATTTCTCTAATGTGCCGCCAAATGTTACACATTTGACTACTTGTCCAGTGGCACGGGAAGGATCTACGAGTGACTGCCTAACACCAATTGTGGTGCATCCAGAATCAAATAGCACAGAGACTGGATTGTTATTCACTAAACCCTTATGTAAGACAAGAGAACCTCTTCCATCATGCGCGACTGATGCAGGAAGAGCAGGAAGAGGATGGCCACAGCTTAAAGTAGACACTGTGGTTGGCTCAAATAATGTTTTGCATTGGGGGCACTGAGATGCTCTCCCAAAATCAAAAGCGGCACATGCCATATTACTAGCATCATTATTATCTTTACTCTGTTTATAGGCTTCATGGGACTCTTGTTGTGCAGAGTTTGCCTGAAAATGTGGTTTATGTCTTTTGTTTTGAGATCTACCTCGGTTATTATCACCTCTGTAGTTATTGTTACCTCTATTGTAACCCCTATTTGGGTTTGAGTCATAGTTCTCTTGGTTACCATTATCATATTCATTATAATGAGTATCTCTGTAATTATGATCTTGTTGACTCCAAGACGGATAACCCGGATAGTTTCTATAATTACTTTCTCTACGGAAATTCCTATAATTATGACCACCCCTGTGTCGAGAGCTATCAGCTCGTCTCCAGTTCTTTGAAGAAGAACCCTGAAATGATTGGTTACCTTGGTTTTGATAACTATTATGGTTACCTTTTTTATCAAATCTGTTTTGAGGTCCCTGAAATCTGTGTGAATAATTGGGATTGTATGGTGTTGCTGAAGCAACTGGCATACTCTCCTTAATCTTAGTGTTGCCAAAAGTCACGTCGGGGTGTGCAGTGACATATTGGGAACAATATTCTTCCATTTCCTTTAGAGATTTGGGTTTACGCTCATGTATAAATTCAAGGAATGGTTTGTTAACACATGACATAATCTTATCTCTGAGCAACAAATCCATAAGTCCTTCATACGTTTTTTCTGTTTTGGAAAGCTCAATCCAACGATCAACTGTGAGACGTGCCTTTGCAATGAATTCTGAGAATTCTACACCTGTCTCAGGCACCATCGTCTTAAACAAAAGGCGATAGCCTTCCTCACTTAGCTGGTATTTTTTTATCAAAGCCGCCCTAATGACATCATAATTATCCTTATCTGCTTCTCCTACAAGGCATAATCTAGTCAAAGATTCACCTTTCAAGTTTTCTGCTAATTGATTAGCGTATTGTGATTTATCCACATTATGTGTACGACAAGAACGTTCAAATCTATCCAGCCAGAATGTAATATCGTCACTGGACTGATTGAACGGTGGAACCTTAACCTTGTAAGTAGAAGGTTTACCATTACCACTAGATGCCTGATTAACATTACTCATACTTGTCAATCTCAATTTCTCTAACTCAAATTCATGTTCTCTTATTGCTTTTTTCTCCTCAGCTTCTAATCTTTTTTGTTCAGCTTCCCTGTCTAATCTTTTTTGTTCAGCAGCAGCTTCTCTTTCTAATTTTTTTTTGTTCAGCTTCCCTGTCTAATCTTTTTTGTTCAGCCGCAGCTCCTCTTTCTAATTTTTTTTGTTCAGCTTCAAATCTCCTTTCCTCCACCTGCATCTGCAATTTCTTTTGTTCAGCAGCAGCATCAGCTTCTTTTTCTAATCTTTTCTCTTCAGCCAGAGCTTTTCTCTCTTCTATTTGAAGTTTTCTCTCCTCTGCAGCTAATGTCTTGTCATATTGAGCAACTGCCCATTCTTCTAATTGTTGACCAGTCTTATCAAGGGCTTTCCCTTGTATAATGAAGTATTCTAATGTAGACATGATGTCTAACAATAATATTAATCTCTTGAAATAATAATAATAATACCACAAGTTCTTGATGACTTGATTAATCAGCACACTATCCCAATATCTGTGGGTCACAAGCCTTAATAAGGTCTTGTATAACAGTAATAATAATCAAGTAATGGTTTTTACCATAATCCAAGTGCAGTGCACAGGCAATAGTGTCTTATGAAATATACCTATATAAAACATATGTCAACCAACAGAATACATAAAGTACAAATAAGACTGACAATACGAACGTTTGCAGAAATCAAATAATCAAATAGGGAAATCAATGAAAATAATCACTGAATCTGCAAGGAATAACAACACAAATGACGTCACAGTATATGAATATAAATTGTGAATAGAACTGAAAGATAGAAAAGGGTAGACCAACAAATTACAAACAAATCAAAACAAAGAAATATTACAAAAATAACAATAATTACAGTCTTCACAGCTAACACAAATAGCAACTAGTTGTTGCAAGCAAATTTCCAATTAAGGAAATTGCACCTAAAGAAAACGCCCACAACGGACCCTCTATGACGTGGGATATTCTGTTGTGAGGACACCGCCCAACCTAAACACAACCCGCTGACATATAAACTAACATACTATACAAACAAATAACATGTAAACATAAATATATAAATTATGTGTATGATAGTATGTGTTGCAAAATAGGCTCAGTTTTACAGTAATGGCAAAGTTATTCTTATGAAAATAAATAAACTGCCACTTTATTGAATTACAAATTCTGGCCTTAAATATTAAAGTTCAACACAATAGCAGAACATAAGAAGGTCCATCAATGAAATTTACACACTTATGTTCAACAATACTGCAACAATAGAACAGTTTATGGCCTTCAAAGTATCAGCTCTGTACTGTGACACTCTGTAATGTCTAAGCATAAAAAATGTCAACAACGCTGACCTACATACTGCATTCACTTGACAGGTCACGTGACGATGTGTTGACAAAGAGCAAACTAATACTGCAAGTGTGTCATATCAGCCACAGGAAACGGTCTGGTATCGGTAGTCTGTTGACTTCTGAACTTCTGCGAGGTCAAACCCAGAAAGCTGGTCCACCAGTTGATAAAGCTCTTTTATTTCTGCTCTCATCATCAGTTGATCAATATAAGCCCACTAGAACATCACCAGAGTTAACTGCTGTGTTGTTGTGTTGCTTGTGGTTTGAGTATGGAATGTCAACTCGACCTACGCAGTGGTGTGTAGACATAGAGTGAGTATAATATGCGAATGATAAGAAGAGTTCGTGGTGTTGACAAATGGTCTTTTTCTTTCACTCATGTATGGCTGGAAGTCATCGACACCAACGACTGTGTACCTTTGCTACAGTTTAATTGGACGTACACACTCGACAGCACAGATAGTGACAAATCACAGGTTGGCATAAAACATCATGATACAGTGGATAAATGGTCTTGCAATGATACATGGGCACTCATGTAGAATAATAGCATAATGGACTGTCAGTAGACAAGCACTCAGTATTGCCCATATATATATATCATCTGAGTTTACTGACAAAGCACGTCAGATTATAAACAACATTCAAGATGGCTTCTAGACCTAACCTCGTCTAGCGAAGATTCCTTTCAATAATGTTCAGCACATATTTTTTCATATAGGGCCTAATCATATTGAACCGCTAGTAATGGGTTCTCATGTGTAGCAGTGATCTCTGGACTCATCAAGCGATAATACGGGGCATCCCTTTCTCTTCTTGAAAGTCACAAAATATTTGGATACAAGATGGCTTCTCTCGTGAGCTGTCACTCACGTTTGGATACAGATAATGAATCCGTATTAAAGTTAGTCATTCATAAAATGTTCTCATAGCTCTGTAGATTCTATCATGATACAATTGACTTCATCATACAAGATATAGTGCTGCTAGGAATGAATGTCGTTTTCATCTAGTTAAATATATTCTCTCAGACGTACAAATCGTGCCTATCGAAAAACGGTGGCTTCGAAGAGAGTTCATAAGGAGTATCTTTTGTTACCTTGGTATCAGAAATATGATTCTGCCATTCCTTGGCAATAAGAATAAACACTGGGGTAAAGCATACACGATAGGTCTAGACGACTATCACTTTCCCCATAAATATTGAGATCACTTTTTCCGGCGACAAGCCGATACACAAAAATCACAGCCCCATCATCAGGGCGAAGCCAAATCACACCTCTCTAGCGACACATCCGCCGAACAGCCCTTTGACCTTTCTAGCGACCAAAAGACCATATAGTTCGACTTAGACATGTAAAGATATACAGATATAAGACAGACTCGTCCTACCCAGACAAACAATACACATAAATTCAGGCCATAGATACACTGAAGCAAGAACAACCTATTTCTACCCAAACAAAGAATAAATCGCAGTAAAACTGGATTCATCCGCGGAGTTCGATCGAAAGTGACGACACTCCTTTCAAGGGAAGTAACTCAATAATGACTTTTCCTTAAGCACTAAAAGTATCTATTTTGTTTACAAAATATTTGCGAACATAACAAGCATACAAATGTATTATATTGTAAGATATCAAAGACTGCACGTAACACTGTACACATTTCCAAGCGAGCAATTCAAACGTTCGCCAACGGTATAACGAGGAGAAGAACACTGTCATCCAGAACAGTAGTAGAGGAAGGCACAAACCATGTTGAAGTGCATACCCAAACCAGGATATTTAATAAAACATCTACGGTGGCGGGGTGTGTGACCATATTTGTGTACGTCCTTCTACATTCTTCGTTCTCTCCTGCATTACCGATTTATTTCTTTTTTCCACACTCATCGTTCTATTCTTTGGCATATTTTCATGCACCTACTTATTGTTGTTATTGTAGTTCAGAATCGACATCACTGCACTCTGGGTAAACGCATAGGGGCTCAGTCTCCCTCAGCAATGTCGAAGGGTATGAATGCTAACAGTTCCTGTTGCGCGCTGATTGTACATACGCCAGATGCATCCTCTCATACGTTCATTCATGCCAGTCTCACGCCTAATGCCAAACTCCAGCAATTTCAGCCGTGATGATTCATCGATTGCAGTGTTATTCTCTAACAGGCGATCATTAATTGTCTTCAGTATCTCTCACTTATCCATATCCAACGCACCCACTATAGGTGCTCTTGAAGCTAGTCTATCAGCTCTTTCATTGCCGCGTGCCCCTGCATGACCAGGACAGTAGATCCACACCAGTTCCTGAAAATTTGAGGCTGCTGTTGCAGACTTTCTTTTATGGGCTAAATTCGTATGATATAGTGTTCTTCTTCTGTCTTTCGCTGACTATTATATTCTGCTGCAACAGTGGGTTCACGTTGAGTTTCATGCACATTAGTGTGAGCGTTTAGTCAATAAACTTCATTTCTTCTTTAATATTCCGTTGTGTACTATTATTGCTTTGAATTCTCATTAGTATGGCAGAGTTTTACATATTGACCAACACGTTGAATGTTAACGGTCAAATCAACACAGCAGTCTAGACTATAACTTCATAAACTTCGTCATCGAATAAGTCTCGTGTGGACGACTTCACATATATTTTAATAGCTCCAATATACACCATAGCATGAGTTTCTCAATTAACATATTTTCCACATTGAAAGGAACTTGATACAACACAGATTTGTAGTTTATCATGCACAAGACATTGTGCGTTCATTTTTAACCGTCATAATGTCTTTCTGGTTTTACGATTTTCTTGCATTATCCTTGTTATCGTTTCGCTCATCACCATTGTTCCATCTGCTTGTATCGCTCATTTGTTGTTTTCCTCATCATCATAGATTTTTGTAGTACCTATATGTAGTTCTAGTCCTTGTCACCTGTTCGTAACTGTGGCCGACGAAGGGTAAAACCCGAAACGTCCCTTGTTTCTTGTGTACCGTTAACTTGCAAAACTGATTTCATACCATATTATTTTTTAATTTATATATTTTTTATATAAACTACTTGGTAAAGTCTGGGAAAAGGAAGAGATACCAGCAGAATGGAAGGAAGGATATCTGGTTAAGCTGCCTAAGAAGGGAGATTTACAAGATTGCACAATTTATAGAGGAATAATGTTACTATCAGTGCCAGGAAAAATATTAAACAGGATTATCCTTGAGAGATTAAAAGAGTCCATAGACAAGAAAATGAGAGATGAACAAGCAGGTTTTCGACAAAACAGATCATGTACAGACCAGATAGCCACTTTGAGAATAATAGTTGAACAAAGTCTGGAATGGAATTCACCACTATACATCGGATTTGTGGACTACGAAAAGGCATTTGACAGTGTAGACAGAGAATCACTTTGGAAATTGATGAGGCATTATGGAGTCCCCCTGAAAATCATTAATTTAATAAAGAAAACATATGAAGATATGACATGCAGAGTTCTTCATGAAGGACAGCTTACAGAACCGTTTGGGATAAGAACAGGAGTGCGACAGGGATGCCTCTTGTCTCCATTTCTTTTCTTACTAGCAACAGACTGGGTTATGAGAACATCGACAACACACAACAGAAATGGAATCCAGTGGACTCTGATTAAGCAGTTGGGTGATTTGGATTTTTCTGATGACTTGGCTCTTCTGTCCCATAACCGTAATTAGATGCAGGACAAATTGAAAACACTCGATGAGAGGTCACAGCAATTGGGTCTGAAAATGCACAAGGAAAAGACAAAAATAATGAGAATAAATGCAGGTAATGATAACAGGGTTGAACTTGAAGAAACCCCAATACAAGATGTAGAATCGTACACATATCTTGGCAGCAATATAGACAAAGTTGGAGGGATAGACAGTGATATCAAAATAAGAATACCAAAATCAAGAGGAGCTTTCATTGCATTGGGAAATATATGGAGATCAAGAGAAATCGGATCCAACACGAAAATTAGAATTGTCAACTCAAATGTGAAGTCAGTCCTATTGTATGGCTTTGAGACATGGAAAACAACCAAGGCAACAACCAAAAAGCTACACACTTTCATAAATGGGTGCTTGCGTAGAATAGACGGATTAAAATGGTATGACAAGGTTACCAACGTGGAACTGAGGACAAGAACTAGACAAGTGCCAGTGGAACAAGAGATGAGAAGAAGACGATGGCGATGGCGATGGATAGGACACACACTGAGGAAACATGTTGATAGCATTACAAGGCAGTCTTTGTTCTGGAACCCACAGGGCAAGAGAGGCAGAGGTAGACCAAGAAACACATGGAGAAGAGAGCTGGAAACAGAGGTGAAAATGATGAGGAGAACGTGGAAAGAACTTGAGATGATGGCACGCGACAGGAGGACTTGTCAGGTCTTTGTTGAAGGTCTATGCTCCTTTGGGAGTGGAGGGTTATGAATGAATGAATGAGCCATCGCATATCTGGATTTAATAGACAGTGTGACGTAAAATGGAAATAGAGCCTACAGTAATCGGACAGTCTTCGTAATCCCGTTAGCGCTTTATGATTTGCTAGCAAAACCATGCATTTACTGCCTGTCTTTACTTACACAAGCGTACTTTTTTTCATCCACGCCTCTTCTCTTGGAACTCAAGCAAACGAAGTGTTTACAAACTTTCGTGACCTGCCCGTCATAACAGGTAGCGAATCAGGTTTGTTTACCTCGTCTTATCACGCGAGCTTATCTGTCAATCATACGATACCTGACAGACCGCACGTGAATAACATAGAATCTTTTGAAGTTCATACTCAGGGGAAGTCAGAAACCCCTGGGCTCTTTGATCTTCAGAAGCGGGCATTCGTACAGAGAAAATCTTAGAGAACCCCGTTACACGTATAAGTCTTTTGATGACGATCGAAAGCGCCCGACGAAAGACGGGCGTAAGCCTTTATCTGGGAACTCACATAGTAACGTGAAAAGTAACATCATCGATAGATCAGAAAAATATAATGATATATAAACTGTGTTTTCTTAAACCTGCTATCAGTTGTCACTCAGAATTTTTGGATAGTCTAAGCACGCAGTTCTAGAACCATTTCGCTAAATGTGTTATTAGCATTCGTGGGGATCTTTCATTCTGATGTTTTGGTAATAGAAATTAGTGCTTACGTGTTTAAAAGTGTTAGCTTTTACCATTATAATTCACTTAGATTTTCTAGCTGGTAAAACTAGTGGAATAAAATAACGCGTAGCTATTTCATACCAGATGTGCAGTTATAATGTTAATTTTCACCACACGCTTTCTCACACAAGAAGATACGGTTTTAGTTGACTGATTTATATGCTAGGCGCGACTGATTGTGACAGAAAAGAATTCACGCTTATTTCATTGCGTGTATTTATTATAAGTGCCTATATTTTAATATCATACGACTAAGCTATCAGACGCCGACCAAATTAATAGTTACTTAAGCGACGTGCGATAGTGTAGGCATAAAAGAAGACACTGTGTGCCTTTTAAATTTAATCAGGACTGACGGAGTGGATAAGAGATCGTCTTGTCCCCGTCTGTGTGCATATATGTAGCTATATGGAGGAGTAGCATTTTACCATAATTGTTTTTTCTTATATCCCTAGCAGACCTGATCACAAGGCGTCCAGCGGTCTTCTTTTTTCTGATTGGTTAATGTTGTCTCTTTTTCTTGGCTTGTGCGTCACCAACTTCATTTGTGAGCGAGATTTGCCAAAGATACCTGAGAAACATTTTAACTTATAAATTTAACTGGACTTACCAAACCCAGCAATATTTTCAATTGTTTCAGCCCACTGGGGTGTGCAAAAATAACATTTATTCCCGTCTTCTGACAGTCGTATTCAAGCGTAGCATCCAGAATTTACGCTGTTTCAGAATCGGCACTTTACCATAGAGTCAGCCGATAGGATTATCTTCATTTATCAATTGTAACATTTTTAGCAACCAGATGTTTCCCAATACTGGAAGTGTTTTCCTCTTTTAACTGTGAACCCCAAGATCACGTTTCTACATCAACTATTGGCGGTGACATTTTGTTCAACCAGGAAAAACCCACGCCAGATTCGGCGTTTACCTCACTAGTCTTTATTTGTTAGAGGATGGACTGGGGTCAATTTGGGAATTGAACCTGACATTTTATATACTCAGGAAAAATTGTAATTCCAAGGGATATCACCAAGAGTAGGTAAGAGTGATTGAGTGGCCACTGTAAGAAAGAGAGAATGAATAATTTTCTTTGTTACAGGGTGTTGAGGATTGCTTCATGTCTGCAGCATGGCGCATTCCTCAAATGATTATATCTCCGCGACTGATGTCGATGATTGTTTCATGCTTACAGACATTTGGATTTGTCGACGATCCGAATGGCTGTATCATGGAACACCTCAAACGAATAGAGATATATCTCATCGACCGATGTCGATGATTGTTGCATGTGTGCAAGCATTTGAGTTTGGCCAACTCGGATTGCTGCACCGTGAAACATCGCAATTGAATATATATTAACGACGTAGTATGCATATCTCTATGCATGACGCGTGTGTCTTTGCAACGTCATTCGACTTGTGGGTTTTGACCCGAACGGCAGTGTGTTTCAGAAGTGTGGCCATTGCCACTGATATTGTGTGGTACAACCACTTTTTAATTGTGTGGCTGGGAAGCCATTTGAGCAGTGTATTTCTTGAACCAAACGTAAGTCGTCGTATGAATAACGCAGTTTGCATAATTATGGCAGATTAGCCCGGCGTGGTATGCCAAAGGAACATTATGTTACTAGCAATAGTGTAAGACTAGTATAGATGGATATTGTACAGCTAGCGGCAAGCGTAAGCCTAGTGTAACGGATATTAAACGACTAGCAGTAGACGTAAGCCTAGCATAATAAGTGTATTGAAAAACTAGCAGGATAGTTAAGTCTAGTGCAACAGGCTATTGTATAAACTAGCGACGGGAGTAAGTCTAGTTAGCCTCTGAATTTATGCCAAAGGACATTGGCCGTTAAAAGGAACTGACCTCTAACCAGAACTCTAGATAGAGATTGTGAACATGTGCTTATGAAATAATGAGAACTCTTACAGATCGTACATGAATGTGATGTGACTTTTGTTCCCATGTAGTTGGTGTCTGCTCATGGTATGAAATTAATAATTAAATATTTTGAGTCGTCAAAATCACAGTCTTATCAACTATCGTATTCGGAGTTGAGTTAAATGCTATTCATCTTCAACTGATCATGACCAGTGATGATTAATGTCTTAACACGCTGCATCTCACACTGCCAATATAATCAATAAGACAAGAGACTAACACAGGTCAGTCAAGGGTCGAATATTTAATATGAAACATATTCAGCACAGAATGTATCACAAGGGTTAAGCAGACATTATCGATACCAACGAACAGTATTACGGAATCCTACAAAAGTGATAAGAACCCGAGGGACTTTGACTCTATAAACTGAATACGCATATAATAACTTGGTCATCCTCAAATACTAGAAGTCATCGAAGCACCCATAACACACGGGGGTCCCGAGAGTCCGCAACATACTGGTGTCAGAAAGTGTCTGGATTTCGTGAATACTGGATTCCCCCCTTCAAGTATCGAAGAAAGTTAAACTGATGATGAACGTTTTAAATGCAAAATCATTCTTTCAAGCCTAACCGGCAACTGAAATGCGCAGGACAGAAAGTGACGTCACTACATTGATGCCGTCAACGTTAGCAGACAACATTGCCTGAGAATCCGAATTTTTCTTCCACAAGAGACTGATTCAGGCAGATAGAACGGTAATCTTCCACTCAAGAACATGAACCAGTGGAGAATGTATCTCTTCATCAAATTCATCTGAAGCTGCGACACAGATCGATTGAAGAAACTACGTTCGAAGACCGAAGCAATACTTTCAAACGGTTCCCTGCTGCGAAGGTCAAGGTCTACCATCAATGGACCTCAGCTGTTGAAGACACTTGCTTTAGAATTACATGCATTCATGTATTTCTCAGAAGGACAGCTAAACAGATAAGTTCTTGATTGTGCTTAGGCGCTTGAACATTATCATATTGTCCTTGCATTAGCTTTGGTTTACAGTTCATCATCACTTGACTTACTTTTTACTATCATCTGTGTTCCCCCATTCATGTTTTTCGTATATACGTATATTCGTCGTGTTTAATATTGACTGGAATTTTCCCAGGAAAGCTTCAGTGAATGTTAACTTCTATTAGATTTACATGCTTATTTTACTGACTGAGGATCTGACTGATTATATTTTTTCTTTTGAGTCAGGAAATAAATGTTTCTTCAGTTAGTATTATAACCATATTTTGTGTACTTAGCAGTTTCGTCAAGTGAATTACGTCCTCTTTATTTACATAACCTACTTTCAGTACTGTTGACAATTGTTGTCGTGTGTGATCTAAAACTTCTTTGTCTACACGTTTGTTTAAGACGACTTGTCTTGTTATATTTTTGTAATGTAAATTCTTTTCTTTCTTTTACTCATTACTGTTTATAAGTCTTCTTTATTTACTTTATAAGTGTAAAGTGTTGTTGTATAACTGAAAAATCATTTCATTGTAACTCATTTGATTGTTTTCACTGTCTTTGTCACATGATCTTGGAACTTGTTTGTTATTGATTAATATATTCATGTACATATTATAGTGAGTTCTATAATCCTGGTGTATATTATAGACTATTGAAGGTACTCAGAAACCTATTATCATGTCTACACTACAGGAATTCATTGATATTGGAAAAAGTTATGGAAAATCAGGAACGGAACTACAAAGTTTTGCAGATACAAAATATGATGAATATTTATCGCGTCTGGAAAGAATGGAACAGCGCGAAATGACTAAACGAGCTGATGAGCTTAGGAGGTTTGAATTAACCCAAGAAAGGGAATTGAAGGAAAAAGAAATATCCATGAGATTGGAATTAGAACGACTGACTATAGCTCAACAAGAAAAAGACAGAGAGCAGAAAGATAAAGAATTAGCTCAACAAGAAAAAGACAGAGAGCAGAAAGATAAAGAATTAGTTCAACAAGAAAAAGACAGAATTCGACAAGGAAAAAATGGAATTTGAGAAGGAAAGAATGGCACAACGAGATAAAGAAATGGAATTGAGAAGAATGGAACTTATGCAACTGGATCAAGCACATAAAAATGCCATGGAAATGGAAACATTAAAACTTCATGCAGAAAAAGAAAAAGCTTTAGAATTAGCTAAAGTGCAGTCTGAACAGACTAAGACTGCGGCTGCTACAAATATTTTTTATCCTAAGTTAAAAATGCCACATTTTGACCAGACTCGCGATTGTGTTGACTCTTTCCTATCTAGATTCATCATCAAGGTCACAGCTCTGAACATACCCAAGGAAAGATGGAGCAGTCTTTTACTTGATTTTTTGACTGGTGACTCACTTAAATGTTTCATGAGTCTTGATGAGAAGAGCAGAAGCGATTTCGATGTCGTAAAAGAGGTATTACTAAGACGTTTCCAGTTAACTGAGTCTGGATTCAGAGATCGCTTTCATGCTGCAAAACCAAGCAAGGATGCAGATTTTGGTGAATTCATTGCATCTATTAAACATTTCCTTAGCAGATGGATTGATTTATCAGGTATAAATAAAACATATGAAGGTGTTATAGATCTCATGCTGCGAGATAAAGTTTTATCCGCATGCAGCACTGAATTAGAAGCATTTTTACAGGAAAGACATCCTAATTCTATTGATGAGTATGAAAAACTCGGAAGACAGTATCAAACCGCACATCAGAATAAAGATCTTCATAGATCGACTATTCGAGATCCTATGCCTGTGTGCGCGGTACAACATGATCACAGACCTCGATCGAAGAGCTTTGATGGACGTTGTCGTTCAGATTATTATCAATCCGACAGAGGTTTTTATAACTTCCGTCGTCATCGCTCTCCTTCGAATTCATATCGACGAGGTTATAGAGGATATTCACCTCATGATCGTGGGTATCACAGAGGCAGGGATTATGATGGTTCACATCAAAAAGGATACTATAAGCAAAGATCATCTTATGGTAGAGATGCCAGGAAGGATGACTCTACTGATTTTTATTATAGCAATAAAAAGTCAGTCAATAATAACAAAGGTAATGCCAGATCTCCGTCGAGAGACAAAAATAAACAGAGACATGCAAATAGTTGCAGTGTTAAAAAGGAAAAAGGTAATGATGATAATGATCATGCGAACGCATGTATGGTAATGAATGATACATGTTATGAGTGTCAGTCGAAAGACAGATTAAAGTCTACAATTACACTTGATTGTGGCCATTGTATGCCAACAATGTCGGCATGTGTAAATGTCGGTTATCTTACATTTCATCCCGGAATATTGGAGGGTAAGGTAGTAAGAGTTTTGCGGGACACTGGGTCTTCAACGATAGGCATAAAGCACTCGCTTATCGAGCCCTCTGCTTTTACAGGCAAATCAGTTAAGTGTGTCACATTTGGTGGGAATATAGAAACTTTCCCTGTGGCACGAGTATACATTGATACTCCTTTTTACACAGGCACTGTCTATGCCTGCGGCTTGAGAGCACCCATAACTGAAATTATAATAGGAAACATACCAGGAGTTAAAGATTGCACTCCTGAGGAGATTGCAATGTGGGTTGAATCTCACCCACAGGTGGCAAATGCTGTTGTAACGAGAGCACAACAGTTAGCTACGGATACGGCTACACCACCTCTTCCTATAATAGATACAATTATGTCTCAAGTTGGCACTGTTTCACCTTCTGTTTTTGCAGAAAAACAGAAGAGTGACCCAACTTTACAAGGATTGTTTAGCCGAGCAGAACAAAAAACTATTAAATATACAAGAGGGGCTAAACAATGGTTCAAGATAAAGAAATCAATACTCACTAGATATTATGATGATGGCAAAACAATTATACATCAAGTGATAGTACCTAAAGAATATAGACCATTGGTCCTACAAACAGGTCATGACTCCCCTATGGCAGGGCATATGGGGATCAAAAGAACATTGTTTCGTGTTACGTCACAATTTTATTGGCCTGGGGTTAATAAGGATACAAAGTTATACTGCAAATCATGTACAACATGCCAAGGTATAGCACGTAAGGGCAGGTTCCATACGGCACCCTTACAGATTACAGACGTGCCTGAGAGACCTTTCAAAAAGATTGCAGTAGATATAGTGGGTCCGTTATCAATTGTTTCAAATAATGGATTTCGTTATATTTTAACTTGCGTAGATCTTTGCACGCGTTGGCCAGAGGCCATACCATTGAAAACCATCACAACTGCATCCGTGTCTGATGCATTATTTTCGATATTTTGTCGAATCGGTTTTCCGGAGGATATATTGTCAGATCAAGGATCACAATTTACTTCCAACATCATGAGGGATTTAGAATCCATGCTATCTGTTCACCACTCGTTTTGTAGTGCGTATAGGCCTCAATCAAACGGTGTGTGCGAGCGCTACAATAGCACTCTAAAACAGATGTTATCTAAGATAACTGAAGAATGCCCTCGTGAATGGGATCGGCTTCTGCCGGCGGCCCTCTTCGCTTTTCGTGAAGTGCCCCACGAGAGCACGGGGTGGTCTCCGTTCGAATTGGTTTATGGTTCGAATCCGCGCGGACCAATGATGATACTCAAGGATTTGTTGATTGGAGCATCAATTGATACAGCCACTCGAAACAGCTACGAGTTAGTGATTGATCTCCGACAACGAATCATCGATGCGTGCACTTATGCATCCCAGAGTATAAAATCAGCCACTCAACGATCACGATTATTACATAATCAAAAGAGAATATTAAGATCATTCAAACCAGGGGAAAAAGTTTGGTTGTTGCTACCTCATAACGATAACAAATTACTGATATCATGGCAAGGTCCATTTGATGTTATCAAACAAGTCACAGATGTTGACTACTCAGTGAACGTTAGAGGTAAAATCAAAACCTTCCACGTCAACATGCTAAAATTAGCAGTTGAAAGACCACAGGAATTAATTCCTGTTATTAACTCTATTGATGATTCTTCACATCATACTGCTTCTTTTGCAGTTGTTCATGAAGAAGATACTACTTCGTCTATCCCTTTACAATTTCAACTACCTTCTTTGCAATCATCTGAATCTTGGAAAGACGTGACTATTTCTTCGTCACTATCTTCGTCACAACAAGATCAAGTTCGGGATATTCTCATTTCTTTCAATGATGTTCTCACCGACCTTCCAGGTCAGACATCGCTTATATCCCATGATATTACTCTTACTGATTATAAACCTATCAAACTCAGACCCTATCCTATATCTTTACACCACAAAGATAGGGTAGAAAAAGAGTTAAAGGAGATGATACGTTTAGGTGTGATATCTCCTTCGGAATCACCATATGCATTCCCAATGGTGATTGTTAAAAAGAAGGATGATTCTTTACGTATCTGTATTGATTTTAGGCGATTGAACAAAATTACAATCACAGACGGTGAGCCTATGCCACTTTTAGATGATCTTTTGTCTGAATTATCTAATGCTACTTTCTTTAGCAAACTAGATCTCTCTAAAGGCTACTGGCAAATTCCTCTTGCCGAAAATGCCAAGCCTTACACAGCTTTCACAACTCCTTGTGGGCTCTACCAATGGAATTATATGTGTTTTGGGTTGGTAAATGCGCCATGCTGCAGACATGAAGCAATCCTCAACATCATCCCCCTCACTTCCAAACGTGACACTTGTGGCACGGATGATAGTGATGGAGAAGACGCCCGTCTCCCAAACATATCAATATTAGTACTACCTACTTATAAGTATGATAATCATTAAGTAGACACATTAAATTTTATAACATTAATAATAGCACTTGTCAACATGGTGACTAAAGAGTTAATTCAATTTCTTCTCAAAGACGTTGCGCGATAAAAGATCTGCCAAGTTATTGTCTGAGCCAGCAATAGGCAGAATCGTAAATGAAAATTCTTGAATTAACAAATACCATCGGTGTATTCTAGCGTTACGCATTGTTCTAGCTGTTATGTAAGTAAGAGGACTATGGTCTGGTGCCTGGAGAAGCTGTCAAGATATCTCATCGGCACGCACTTTTACATTATGACAGACCATAGTCCTCTTACTTACATAACAGCTAGAACAATGCGTAACGCTAGAATACACCGATGGTATTTGTTAATTCAAGAATTTTCATTTACGATTCTGCCTATTGCTGGCTCAGACAATAACTTGGCAGATCTTTTATCGCGCAACGTCTTTGAGAAGAAATTGAATTAACTCTTTAGTCACCATGTTGACAAGTGCTATTATTAATGTTATAAAATTTAATGTGTCTACTTAATGATTATCATACTTATAAGTAGGTAGTACTAATATTGATATGTTTGGGAGACGGGCGTCTTCTCCATCACTATCATCCGTGCCACAAGTGTCACGTTTGGAAGTGAGGGGGATGATGTTGAGGATTGCTTCATGTCTGCAGCATGGCGCATTCCTCAAATGATTATATCTCCGCGACTGATGTCGATGATTGTTTCATGCTTACAGACATTTGGATTTGTCGACGATCCGAATGGCTGTATCATGGAACACCTCAAACGAATAGAGATATATCTCATCGACCGATGTCGATGATTGTTGCATGTGTGCAAGCATTTGAGTTTGGCCAACTCGGATTGCTGCACCGTGAAACATCGCAATTGAATATATATTAACGACGTAGTATGCATATCTCTATGCATGACGCGTGTGTCTTTGCAACGTCATTCGACTTGTGGGTTTTGACCCGAACGGCAGTGTGTTTCAGAAGTGTGGCCATTGCCACTGATATTGTGTGGTACAACCACTTTTTAATTGTGTGGCTGGGAAGCCATTTGAGCAGTGTATTTCTTGAACCAAACGTAAGTCGTCGTATGAATAACGCAGTTTGCATAATTATGGCAGATTAGCCCGGAGTGGTATGCCAAAGGAACATTATGTTACTAGCAATAGTGTAAGACTAGTATAGATGGATATTGTACAGCTAGCGGCAAGCGTAAGCCTAGTGTAACGGATATTAAACGACTAGCAGTAGACGTAAGCCTAGCATAATAAGTGTATTGAAAAACTAGTAGGATAGTTAAGTCTAGTGCAACAGGCTATTGTATAAACTAGCGACGGGAGTAAGTCTAGTTAGCCTCTGAATTTATGCCAAAGGACATTGGCCGTTAAAAGGAACTGACCTCTAACCAGAACTCTAGATAGAGATTGTGAACATGTGCTTATGAAATAATGAGAACTCTTACAGATCGTACATGAATGTGATGTGACTTTTGTTCCCATGTAGTTGGTGTCTGCTCATGGTATGAAATTAATAATTAAATATTTTGAGTCGTCAAAATCACAGTCTTATCAACTATCGTATTCGGAGTTGAGTTAAATGCTATTCATCTTCAACTGATCATGACCAGTGATGATTAATGTCTTAACACGCTGCATCTCACACTGCCAATATAATCAATAAGACAAGAGACTAACACAGGTCAGTCAAGGGTCGAATATTTAATATGAAACATATTCAGCACAGAATGTATCACAAGGGTTAAGCAGACATTATCGATACCAACGAACAGTATTACGGAATCCTACAAAAGTGATAAGAACCCGAGGGACTTTGACTCTATAAACTGAATACGCATATAATAACTTGGTCATCCTCAAATACTAGAAGTCATCGAAGCACCCATAACACACGGGGGTCCCGAGAGTCCGCAACACAGGGACTTTACCAAAACTGGATTTGCTTAAACTTGTTAACTTTACTGGGTAGCCTATAGTAGTAATTTTAGATATTATAAATGAAGTATGGAGAGAAGAACAACCACCACAACAATGGAAAGACAGTATTATTGTAAAGTTACCGAAGAAAGGTGATCTATCAGACTGTAATAACTGGCGTGGTATATCTCTATTATCAGTACCTGGAAAATTATTATGTTGCATGATGTTAGAAAGACTTAAATTGCATGCTGACGAAAAGATCAGAGAAGAACAAGCGGGTTTTAGGCCGAAACGATCATGTATTGATCAAATATTCACACTAAGAACAATTATAGAAGAATCAGTGGAAAGGCAATCGCCACTTATTATCACCTTCGTCGATTTTCAAAAAGCCTTTGATAGTCTACACCGCCCATCATTGTGGAAGATACTTACAATCTATGGTTTTCCAACAAAATATGTGAATATAATCAAAGCGCTATATGACAATGCAAGATGTTGTGTTAGAACAAATAAAGGGAATACAGAATGGTTTACAGTAGAAACAGGGGTGAAACAAGGCTGTATTATGTCACCACTACTTTTTGGAATAGCTATTGATTGGGTTATGAGAAACTATACCCACAATGAACAATTGGGTATAAAATGGACAAATGGAAAATTCCTGGGGGACCTGGATTTCGCAGATGATGTAGCATTCTTAAGTTCAACACCAAGACAATCCCAAGAAGCAATAAATAATTTGTGTCATCTCTCGGTTAAAATAGGTCTCCAAATAAATGCCTCTAAAACTAAAGCTATGAACTTTTCTAACGAGACCTTTGATATCATCTTGAACGGGGAAAAACTACAGAAAGTTGAAAGTTTCAATTATTTAGGCAGTAAAATGACTCAGGATGGTGACACAACAAGAGAAATCCATACTAGAATTGCTTTGGCAGCTAGCGCCTTCAATAGATTATCTAACATTTGGAAATTACGATCATTGAATATACATACCAAGCTTCGTCTGTTTAATTCAAATGTTATCTCAGTGTTAACATACGGCTGTGAGAGTTGGAAAATAACAAAATCATTGGAGAACAAGCTGAATACATTCGAGAACAAATGTCTTAGAAAACTCATGAACATCAGTTGGAAAGAATTCAAGACTAATCGACAAATAAGAGAAGACTCTAGGCAGAAATATGTCTCTGACTATATAAGGAAAAGACGATGGTCATATATCGGTCATGTCCTACGAATGCAAAACAACAGAATACCACTACAGGCGCTCACTTGGGTTCCTGAGGGTAAGAGGAAAAAAGGAAGACCAAAAGAAACACTCAGAAGAACAATAATAAGAGAAGGAAGAACGTTGGGCCTAAATAATGTGCAAGAGCTAAGAGGAGTGGCGTCGCAACGAACAAACTGGAGAGCACTGGTTTCTGCCTTATGCGCCGTGTTTGGTGCTTAAAGAATTTATTATTATAGTAGGAACTTGTTTACTTTACTGTCTACTCTGTATCATAATGCTAACCTTTGACCTTTGGGTTATTAACTTTTTGGGTTCTTTTCTCCATAGGGGGAGGCACATTTATTCTGCTATTTCATATGTATGTAAATCTTTTTCTATTTGATCTTTCTTTAGATATTTTGATGTTGTCAAGTTTAAATGATAATAAACAACAAAAGAAACTTAACTTTGCGTGTTGGTCAGACCCATACCCAAGTAACCATAGTTTTCACGTTTGTGTCTTGTTGTCACATATGTGTGTGTGTGTAGTGAAACTTATATTTATATGTATGAGGAGGGCAAGGTTGTCTTGTACTAAATTATATAGCCTATAGATAGGCTGGAATAGAGAAACTTACTCATTCCAGAGACATATCTTCGCCTTAAGCTATCACACGTGAAATCTATTTCTCACACCTTTTCTCACGTATCTATCACCATCCACTCTACTCAGACGGGACAAAAATAACTCACAACCTATCTGTACGACAGACAGTAAGACAAGTATATACCGCATCGTCACGATGGGGGTATCTCGCGTACAGCCAAAAACTAAACGCATCCCTTCATTTTGAATGCGTTCCAGTCGTTCACATTGCGATACTGACAGCGTGAGTATTCCCAGGCCATACTCAGCTTGTGACAAGACCAGATGATAATATAGAAGAAACAGTAGTCTCTGCTCAAGATGCGCAGCAACCATTGTTTTCAGGGCTGCTAGGCCTCTTTTGCATTTCTGTATGATGTGATCAACATGGTACATGTATGATAGCCCGCGATCGAAAGTAACTCCAAGATAATTGAGCTCGTTGTGTCTTTCAATTGAATGCCCATTGAGAGTAATGTCTGGGCGATCTGCTTTCAATATGGAGTTGTTCAGGGAGCACTATAGCACACATGCTTCGTTAGGATTAATTTTGGAGTAAGTTTCCTCACACCTTTCAGAAACCGCCTGTAGAACATGTATGCTTCTGACCATTTCTTGTCTGTCTGAGCCAGTCCGGTAAATGAGTATGTCATCAGCAAAAGTTAATGTTCGTCCCAGACCTGTTGGTTGAGTTGCAGCTATTTTTGCTGTATAGATGTTAAAAAGCACAGGTGACGATGGAGAACCCTGGGGTAGTCCCAAGCAAATGTGCATTGGTTCTGATGTCCATGTTCCTGTCGTGGAACGACTCTCACCGACTTTTTCTTCTGTCTATTATTTTATTCCTTTAAAGATCTCTATCGTTAGATTGAAAACTTTTCCCTTCAGTTGACTTTTTTCATTCTTATAATGAAAAAGTCTCTCTAGATTTCACAGTATTTTACTAGCTCAGGTTTCTCACGGTCCAAGGTAATAAATTATTCACTTCGCCAGCGAAAGTCATTCTACTTGAAAGGTGAAAATCAGTACTACGACTAGACCGGATGTCCCGAACAGGACACTCGTAAATCAGAGAAAGGGGCAGAAACCCTGTCTGCCGCTGCAAACACGTACACAGTGGATACTAGGGTGAGTTAATGAAGTTAACTTGATCCCTGGGACCAAAATAGAATTTGCAACAAAGCCACCCACCCCTGCCCGGAACTGCCTCCTGGAATTTTGGGAGGGAATTTTAAGCATTAGAACGCTAACCATCATTCGAAGGAGAGGGAATCTATGGGCCCTAGAGTGGGCAATACTGTTGCGAAATATTCTTAGTGAATTTATTGAGCGAAGTAAGTAGATCTAATACTGCTGATTTTATAACATGAATAATCATATGTTTATCAACAGCTTGCTATTGCAGTAACTTTTTGTTAAAGTTTAAATCCATTTTCAGGGACAATAATTGTTATTTGCATATTTACAGATCACTCAAACTAATGTATGAGTTGCTGAGGTCATAGACCAAATTAACTACTGATCTTTATCTCACAGCCTGGCAGATAAGACAGGGTTACATAATAGATGTATATTATTGTTGTTACTTGGGATTTGCATATTGATCCAAGCAAAATAGAAGTGTATTAGTGGTTCTTCTATTTTCTATTTCTTATAAGGCTTCTGTGTTCTCTGCCAAGACTACAAACTTGATAACAGTGTTCTCAATCACTTCTTCTCACTTTGTCACATATGGGACATTAATTTTTGCATCAAGGAAGGTTCTTTACATGTATTTAATGCAATCCTATGCATATACCATGTTGTATGATTGAAGAACTATTTTATGTATGATTGAAGAACTATTTTATTATCAGTTTATGAATGTTATTTGCTACAGGAACCAGGACTTTAAGAATGCTTGCAATTATTTAGCTATTTAATGAATTTACCACTTTGACTGACAAAATGTAAGTCAGTAGTTCTCAAGCCTTGAGACCATGACTACCCTCCAAATGATTTACTGCTCGAGTAAGCAAGAATGTAAATCATTGGTTCTCAGACCTTGGCAGCAATGACACCCCACCAAGTTAAAGCAGCAAAGGAAACTATTACCCGGTGGTTCTCAAACCATTGTTGACAGAGACCCCAAAATTAAAATACTGCTCTATGGGCACTAGGTGAACCAGTGGTTCTCAACCATTTGATGATCCCAGCCCCTACCTCACAGTTTGTGAAACTCATTGCCCACATGGGGAAAACCACTGCTGTAAATAAGCAGACAGCCAGATAGAGACTGAGAACTCAAGATACGCTATAATGTCAGTTAAGAAGTGGTAGTTCATAAATAATGGATCATACATTGTTACAGAATGATAGTTAACCTTGTGTTAATTTAATTTCTGATGGACGCTTACCGGCCATCAGACTTAGGAGATGACTGCTCTTGAAACCACTAATGGGATTTAAATTGTTTCCAGTCCACCCAGGTTGCGGTTACAAGGTAGAATCCACCAAGGTTGCGGTTACACAGTACTAAACCCAGGTTGCGGTTACACAGTACTAAACCCAGGTTGCGGTTACAAAGTACAAACCAGGTTGCGGTTACCAGATACCTAAACCAGGTCCAGGGTACAAGTCCATCGTACCAAAGATTACCCTTACCCACCATACCCTATCAAATAGGTTATCATACCCAACCTTATCCTATCACCCAGTAACCATACCACACATCCCATAAGCAGAAGAGGTATTCAGCAGAGGTGACTTACCCCATCCTTATCTGTGATGTGCACTGAGTCCAGGGAAGCAAACTCTGACACCCTCTGAACCCATTAACTGTTATGAGACCAACCTACTGGGGCAGACCAAACCAAGAGAGTCCGAACCAAAATCATCTCCGCAGCTACTACAGTCCTTTCGGAGAGATGAGTATTAACACCTACCAGCAACACTACCATAGAAAAGATCTCTGGTCCAAGTGATGACCAAACTAGTTGTTGTTTTTTTTTTTAAACAGTAGAGCTAAACTCTTTTTTTCATATTTATATGTATATAAAAAAATGCAAGATTCTATACCCTTATATCCAATTTAACATAACAGAGTCTGTTGTTATTTTCTTTTGTTAACTTTATTTGGGTTGTATTTTGTTTTAAATATAAATCTACACCCTGGGGGCTCAGCCATAATTAAATTAACTTCTATTGGGTCGGGATATTTTAATTGTGGCTGGACACCAAATCTCTTTCTCAACCTTATGTGCTTTACACAGTTCTTTTGTAGGATCCCTGAGGAAGAATTTATCGTCCAGAAAATATCTTGTTTAGGTACCAGAATTCTCTTTTAAGTAAATTTCTAGTACACTATTTCCCGAGGAGAGGCAGTTTTCTTCAAACTCGGAAGCTATCAATAAGACATTATTATCTTTATTCTTCCATTCCATTCAAGCTGTCCTATCTCCTCAAAACACCTCGCGACAGTTCCCAAACGAAATGCAACTGATCTCTCAGTTAAGGCAGCTGCTATCCACCTTGTTAGTCTAGGATTTACACCACATGCCATTACACCGTCGATTATGGATTAAGGTTGCAAAGTCCACACTGTTGTACGCATCCTCTAGGTCAATTGCCACAGCTACCGTTTCTGGTTTACGCTGGAAACCCTCATATACATCGTACGCAAATGTATCAGCATTACCCCATGTTACTTTCATGCACCTACATTCTTACCTAATGACTCCCAGGCTTGTTTACGTTTCACCATATGAATCGTAGTATTACAAGGCTAATTAGACAGGTCAGCGAATAATACTTTTATCACTTAACTCATCTAGCCACCTTTGACTGAGACGGTCATTGTTGACACAAGGTTGTCTCGCACGATCGAAGGGAAGAAAGCCAGATGGACAGTCTGGGAAAACCGTCTGGGAGATGTAAGTAAACACAGGTGATAATATGTAATCGCTTCCGATGGCCCATCTCTGTATCAATAATACAGATAACCCGTCACGGGAGATTTTGGTGGGAAAGGTATTAGTCAGGACATAAGCTCACCGATGTGTCTGTGAGTTTGCACATATGCAATCGGAAGTATTACTGCCATTTTTGAAAAAGGTCACGAGTTTAAATTTTAAAATTGATATTTTAAAACACATGGGGGATAATAATGATTTAACACCCCCACCCACATAGTTTTAAAGAGACAGGGTTGGTCTAAATCGAGAGTCTAACATAAACTTTAGCCCTCATTTTCAAGTTTGTCTAAAATACCATGTGGGACGTGGACTAGCAAAGTCGGAGACAAATCAGACTGCATTTAAAAAAAACGCCAAGTAACAACTCCGAGTAGCCAGAGAGAAGGATCGGACAGAAAACACAAGTCATAAGAGGGATTCTGAAACTACCCCAGACCGAGCGTTTGAAGCATCAAATCAAAGTTGCTGTGTCCATTATACTGTGCCAGGAGATTGTATATCCCATTTGGGGTAAGTTGTGAACATATATTTTACAAAGTGAATGTGACATGTTACTTGCTAAGTGGTTATACAAGTCATACGAGGCTTGCAACCTCAACATATGAAAATAGTATATTCATAAACCACTACAGTAAGCACTGGTGATTGTTTCTTGTTAGTCGTACAGAAAACTGCCAGAAGATGGTGACCCAGACTCCGAATGGAGCAGTAAGTATGTGATGATTTCACCACATGTGCACAGTGTGTATCGTATCATTTTGTGAGATATGTGCACTTTTATAATGTTTGTTCAGGCAAATCATTGCACTCGTGCTGTCCAGACACATTTTCCCCATTTAAGTAACCAGAAGAATAACGGGGATTTCTAATCATATTCCCTGAGTTATCCTATGTATACTCAGGGAGAATAATTATTCAGCGAGACAATGTGCTTGTTAACCTGCAGCCCACAAATGGACTTAGCAGAGGCATTTGTTCTTTTGTTTTTCCTAAAGTTCGTGGTTCGAAGCTACAAGACGGTTCTTAGTACCAGACCAGTTTGAAGTAAGAATCTTCGCCACTATCTTGTGATTCAAGAAACTGGGTTCGACACCAACTACCTCCAGTGGACACGTTGTGAAGACACCCACCTTGACATTAGGAGTGAAAGTCAACTAGATGCCTCTAGAAAAGAGTCCTCATCACAAAAGACCTGACAACGACCAATTGCAGTACTCAGCCAGTTAAGTTTTTTTGTAACAGGCGCAAGCAACGGACAATAACCAACAGTCACCAATTAAGCCTCAGTGAAGACTTACTTACTTACTTAGTCGTTCCCCTTCTACCGTGAGGTGTAGAGGTTTGGAAGAGAGAGCACCAGACTATCCTATTGGCTGTCTTCCTCCTGGCCTGGTTCCATTCTAGTCCTCGGTCCTTCAAAGATTTTCTAATGTTGTCCCCCCAGCGGACTCTGGGTCATCCTGGGGGTCTGGATCCCTGGCTCTTTGTTTCCCATGCTTGTCGTGGTAGCCGATCTTCTCCCATTCTGCAGACATGGCCAAACCATCTTAGTTGGGACTGTTCTACTTGGGTCTGCAGTGGGTGGGATTTTAGACCTTGACGTATCGTCTGGTTGCAGAACATGTCTCTTCTTGTTACTTCAACCACCTTCCTCAGATACCTCATTTCTGAGGTTTGGATCTGGCTTTTGTGGGTTGTAGTCACTGCCCATGACTCGCATCCATATGTCAAGACTGAGACATAAGTGGAGCGGTATCCAGCCATCTTCATTTTCTTACCAACCTCTCTCTTGCTGAGGAATCCTCAATTTATGGCCTGAAAAAGTCTCCCAGCTGCTGCTTTTCGAGTGGCCAACTCTTCTTTGATGCCTCCCTTCTGGCCTATAATAGCTCCGAGGTATTTAAAGTGGTCGACCTGCTCCAGGACCTGTTATCCCAGCTTAATCTGATGTCTTCTTTCTTCTCGTGATATCGCCATGGATTTTGTTTTAGAGCTGCTTATGACCATTCCTCTCTTCTCCAGCTCTTCCTTCCAGACTTGCAGGTTGGATTGGAGATGTGCCCCCGATTTAGCAATCAGGGCAACATCATCAGCAAATGCCAGCTCTGAAATACAGACCTGTCTCATCTTCCAGTACCCCACTGAATACTTTCTTGTTCTCTCCTTACATGCCTTGATGACATCGTCCATGTGGAGTATGAAAAGATAAGGTGACAGGATATCACCTTGTCTTACACCAGTGGTGGTCCTGAACTCAGTGAAGACAATTTTTAAAACCCTCTAGTCACTTTCATCCATATTTATTTACATTTGTTAAAGACTATTTGATTATTAAATTTGTTACATGTTATTTTATAAATCCATAGTTGCTTCAGTTCTTATAGGTAAGAGACCACATTTATCATCTAAAATAGTTACTATACATATAGTTACAGCCATAGAGCCAAAAATTACTTACAACAGGAATTTCGTTGGATTAAACCAGCTGGGGGCTCGAAGAAAGCACACCATTGCTTAAAACTTCACAAAAGGTGCCGGATCAGATATAAGTTAATAGTGCTCTGCTCTATGCAGCAATTTTCTTGACGTCTGAATTATCTTGTGGACACTACCTTGAGATAGAAGCATCGTTATTCTTCTATCTACAACTCTGCCAAGAGTAATCTTGCGCAAAGGTAGACACCTCTGAAGACCCATTTTAGATACTCTTGAGTTTTGGCCACTGGTGGACCACTAATGCAGAGCAAATGGGAGGCAAATCCCGTGACACCCCTATCCACGCAGCCGGTAGATCCAAAGGAACGGCAGTAGCCGATACAATTTGGTACCAGCCACGTTGCAGGAGTTGCCATAATAATGTCGAATCAACATTAGACTGCCTTAGGGACTCCGACTCCTGATTTTTCCTCAGGGTTTACTCCCGAAGCTTTTCCCATAAATGGATATTCCCGCTAGGCTGCGGTGATTTGAACTCAGGGTTTTACCTTCTCTTAGATAGGCTACCAACCAAGGATCACGAGCCCTATCTGCCCGAAGCTACTGGTTTTAAGGCGCCAGTGACTCGCCTTCGCCCCTTCTCCCATCAGTGGAAACAGTTCCGCTGGGCTCAAATTGAGCCACACATGAAGGCCGGGAGCTGGGCTTGATTGTCAGAGGCTATTTGAGGCACGTGCCACAGACGCATTTATCTGCAGTGCTGAATATAATATTTATATTTGAAATACATATTAACACATGAAACAGGTACTGAACTACATTCATATTATTATCTACCTCAAAGACTTTGTCAACTTTTGATATCGGTAAGTATGAATTAAAAATATGATGAACAAATACAGATTTCATGCACAGCACAACAACACCAACAAAGTAATAAAAAAATAAATTCATGCACATCTTATTTGTTTGTTGGTGTGTGTTTTATACACTCCTTCCTTTGTTATTTTGGTACAATATTCAAAACAAATGATAGAGTCCACATTTGCAGTACACAGTCACATTTTTTGAGATTGTGTCAAATCTTCATAGTGCCTTGTTTAATAAGTATTCTAAGATTATGTTCAGTAAGTCCACAAATTTCTGAATTTCTCAACTGACGTAAAATTTACAATCAAAATTTGCTTGCTTATTGTTTTAACCCTTGGGCTTCTATGCTCTAAGTAAATCTTTGTCCATTTCCCTTTCTTTTCTTCTTGACTGTTTTTCCATGTCTTCCATTTTCTTCCAGACATCCACCCACATGTTATGATATAAAACTTGGTCTGGCATCATAATCTGTTTTTTGGATGAACTGTCTTTTCCCATCAATTTCTACATGGTCAAATAATTGTAATTCATTCTGTATGTGCTCTTCTATGTCCATAACTTTCTATGTTTATTAAATTGTAGGCATTTTTCTTTATCCATCCCTTTCTTGATGTTCATGTCAGTTAAATTGCAAGCAGTCAAGTCTCTGTATAACTTTCCACATGTCCAAACCATATCGAAGTAAATACTCTATCAACATTCTCCACGTATTAAATACCTATCTTAGTTCTGTTGATACTGTCACTCACATTATCAGCAAGGTCAAACTATTCTGGTTATAACAACACACTGTTTCAACAAAAGGACATATGATGCTGCCATTTGAAGAGAAGATGTAACACCTGCAGCTTTGTCAGCACCTCTACCATGAGATCTAAATAAGTCTTTCCTTGATGTGTCAAATAAACAGGCTTCTCACATCTCACTCATGCACACAAAAAGACTTCTAAAATCGTCAAATAATCATTCACATAACATTCACTGAATCTAGAAGTAAATAATTTCACACAACTGGACACACTAAGTCAAAGGTCAAATCTGCTATTTTAGTATATACCAAACAAAATTAATTCTCATGAAAATAAAAGAGGAGAATATAACATATTTGTTAAAAACAATTTCTGCATAAATGCACTTTAAAAAAATTGTATATACAGTTTAAAAGATATTTTATATTCTCATCGATAAGTGTTAACAAATGAGCACAAAAATTAGACTCAAATATATTACAGAAATGTACACTTTATTAAAAACAAAAAGAATTCTTACTTTGGATAAGGTTTTATCTTATCATATTGTTTATAACTTTTACAAATGCACAAAGAAATTCATATTGAGATAAAACCTTTTCAGGACTTAGCATCTATCAACGCTGATCGGGTTAGCAGTCAACAGTGTTGACTTTTAAAAAAAAAATGGTAAATGCGCTCTGATATAACCAAATAGGTTGAAAGGTATGCGCCTCGCCAGAAGAAGGCAAAAATCTACCCAAAAAAAAAAAAAAAAATGAAGCGATGGGAGCTAAGCTATTTAAATGTTACACAGACCTTATAAAAATGCAGACTTAAATACTAAACAAATAAAATCTTATTTCACTGTATCAAACAAATAAAATAATATTTTTATGAAATAAAGAAAGTACAGTTGGACAAGAATCAGACAAGGCACAGAGGACTTGCTGACCTACACAGAACTAGTTTTAAAACTGTATCCACTGTTTATTGGACATGTCCAACATTGTTTATTGGACATGTCCAACATTGTTTATTGGACATGTCTCAAAAGCTCAGATCATATTAAAGAAAGAGACTGATGTTTTCACTGTGATGACTATTCTAGTATTTTCTTTAGTTTCCCCAAAAATTCAGCTGTTTTCCATCATTTGTACTGTGGTGGCTAGTTTATTGTTTTTTTTTAATTCATCCCAATATTCTGCTATTCTCCTCCATTTCTATTGTGGTTGCTATTTTAGTATTTTGTGGCCGTGTACATAGTTGTTCCTTTGGAAACAGGCTATACTCCAACAAGACGGAGGAAGCACAGACTACCCCATAATTTTATATTTTATGAGAAACAGAATATAAAAAATTATAGTGTCACATATTTAGGACAGAGTCGCTTCCACACGCCATTTCTAATAATTGGGTGATTTCCCCTGACCAATCGGATAGCTCAGATTTACCCCGGGGAATATAGAACAGGACGCCATCTGGCAGTCAGAATGAAAGAGCGCAACTCAAGAAGTCGTATCTGGTCCAGCTCTACATATTTCTTAGTTTGAGGAAGTCAACTTCAACATTTATTATAAAATGTGCATTTCAGGACATTGAGTGGTTTTATATTTCTTACTTGCGTAAGTAGTGACTATCATTCAATGTATATTTTGAATAGAGCTCCCAACCCTAGTCGCAGCAGAACTAGGTTCGAGGATTTGAGTCAATTTGCAAAAAACTAGTCTTACACCTCAAACCGTGTAGAGCAGAAAATATCCTTGTGTTGGAAAGTATTTAGCTCAAGGAATACTTATGATGATAAAGAAAACAAGGACAAATCTGAAGAGATAGGTAAATGTCGTCGAACCTAGGATAAGACGGTAACTTAAAGGAAGGAACACGGTGGAATGAGAAAGTTCGCCATATTTGACAATTGAGTAGGCCTATGAGACAAAGATGCAAAAAGGGATTTTTGCATCGATGAAAGCATCTGATGAGATGTTAAAACTTTATTATGCTTATTATTGTAAAAATGTTCTGAATTCCAGACTTTGTTGAAATTTAAGTTTCATGCTGAAAGATATTAAAAGTTTTGCATGAAATCGAACGCTGTTGAAAAGGTGAATTACTACAGTTTTGAGATTAAGCTAAGAAATCTATCCATTTCAATTAAATTCGCTACATCAACACCTAAGAGAAGAAAATCGAACCTGGTAACACAAATTTAGGAGAGAAATCTAGATCTCTGGTGATTAGGCCAGTTAAACATCTGCTCTCTGTAAAGTAAACTGAAAATACTGCATATACCGGCACTGCCACATGATGGTAATATGGTGCCGTTCCAGTCCTAAGGAACACCTGCCCCGGCCACAATTTCTTTAGTTTCCCCCAAAACTCTGTTGTGTTATGCCATTTCCAACTGTGGTGGCTATAATGGTGTTTCTTTAGTTTTCCTCACAATTCTATTTTTCCATGTGTTCTTGAGACTGAGGAAGGTATTAATGGAAATATCCATTTTGTATTCTTGTGCACCTCTACTGATAATACATTCTATTTTTTCTGTTACCTTAATTTTTGGTTCTATGTATTACAATACATAAACTTAATGAATGAAGCTTCCACTGATTTAACCCAGCCTTTCAGAACTCTACTGGTGGAGAGAAAATCACTCAAATGTCTTGACATTTGACCTAAAAAACTGTTAACCATAGCAACAATGTTTATTTCACCTGAAGTCACATATTAGCATTCTGTTCCCCCTATGTTCATGAATCCACTTAAAAGACACCAAAGATAAATAAAAGCATTAGCTATACTACATAAACAGGAAGTTGGAAAAAAACCAAAGGATAACCACTTATGAGTACAAAGTGCACAAACCAAACTTCAGCAAGCCCGAATTAGTTTATTAAATCTTTCAATGTTATCATTTTGAATGGGAGGAGGTGGGGGCATAATTCTGGAAGAAAGAAACAAGCAATGACATTTTGCTAAACAAGGAATAAAGAAGAGAAGGAATTAAAGATATAAAAATCATAAAGAATATATGTTGAATGCAAGGAGAAGATACAAAACTTTATTGTAAACCATAATATACAAACAGGCAAGAGAATGACTGTGATATAAGTGGGCAGGAAATAATTAATGAGTGAGAGGGAAATACATTACTGGAGTGTACCACCAAGACTAGACAATAAATACTGTATCCAACTTTACATTGTGAAGATGAACACTTGATCTCATGTTTTATTTATACTATGCTATAATACTGTTATACATTATTAGACTGTGCATTGGTGGCACAATGAAAGATGAGAAATGTGACTGTTGCTGGCTCAGGAAGTAAAATCTAGTTGTTATGTCACTTCACAAACATCACTGTTTGTGTCAGTCATTCAACAATTAGTAGTGAGCATTTATTTTAAATTATAAGTCATCTGCACCTTTTTGGTGCATAATTTCATGACCTTTTTTTTAATGTGAATATTTCTGTTACCTTTTTGTTTGCACATTGGCTGGCCTCATTTCAATTTGTACAAATACTTTACAGATATGCAGATAGAAAACTCAGATAAAAAAACCATTATTTTATAAGAAAACCACTGACTGATGACAGCTTCCTTCTATAAACTCCCTTAATGGGAGGGAGATCAATGGGCTGCCATGCACAACCATTCAAAAATGTGTGTGCCATTTTAAAATATTTTTGGGACCCAAAGACGCAGCAATAGAGAACGCAGTCAGCGACTCATAGCTTGACTACCTGCGTCAGGACCAGCGAATCAGAGTTGGTCAAGACCGCACTCCACCTCCACGTGGTGGTCCTGGAAACAGTCTGCAGCAGTGCAGTCTGGCTGAGCGAGTGTGGATCGCAATGGGAAGGCAAACCCGGTCCTAAAAAATGCCGTGCAGAAGTCGGATGTGTCGACCGAAAGGTGCAGATATCACAGCTTAGGCGTAAACAGACACAACGCAACCACCGTCCTTTTCAGGACGAACGAGGAAGAAGAAGAAAATAAACTAACTTCAACAATATTTTATCAGTTTAACCAGTAGCAAGTACTGTGTGTGTCAGGGTTAAAGATGTGAGAAACTAACGCTTTTATTTGACAGTACAAGCATGCCTTAGAAAGTAACCTGTTCTCTTACCAAGCATTTCATCCAGATGTTAGATGGTAGCTATGAATACTCAATAAGCTAGCTGGGTAGTTGGGGGGGAAGAAGAAACTCTGTATAAAACAGCGCTAAAGCTTTATGACGTGACCACTGACTAGATGAATGCACCCTTTCTTCTACCTTTACCACTGCCTTGTGGGTTAGACTTTTAAGTCAAAGGCTAGTGGAGATTCTCGTAAACAAGCTGACAGCGGGTAAGAGGAAGCCACCATTCCCATAAACAAGCTGACAGTGGGCAAGGGGAACCACCATAATATTATCCTTTGTACAGTCGTGAATCAAAATAACTTCCATAGAAGAGAGAATGATGTTTTATGACAGAAGATTTTGTGTGGGTGTTAATAAACCGATGCTCCAGATGGAGTGTATCTTGGATGTATTTATAATTGTTTAAGACACCAGTTTTTTTTTGTTGTTTTTTTTTTTTGCGTACGCCCGCTAATACTCGAGGCGAAATCTCAGGTTATTACTAATGTCTAGCCTGACATTGATTTTACGTGAGTATCCCTTTTTTCTTGTACAGAGACAGGTGTCCCTCGCCATTCAGGCAAATACTCTCCGATTTCGGAGGTACCCATTGCAGCTGGGTCGGCTCAGGAGCCGCCAATCCCTGGTCGACGACACTCCTTCAAATGTTCTTGCCAGGTCTCGAGTTAATCCAGTCCAATTACCGGTCGACGAAAAATCCTCAAATGCCGTCGCCCGGGTTTGATCCTGAATCACCCAGTCGCCAGAGCGGTGTTGTAACCACTTCGCTAGCGCGGCTCCCTAAGACACCAGTGAGTTAGATGTTGGTTGTTTACTGTGTGTGTTATGTACTCCTGGGTGTGAACAAATTTATAGATTGTGATTAGGTTCTCATGTATTAGAGTGACCCATATATGAGTAAGCGTAATTGGTTAGGATAATCAGAGGTTTGAAAATATGAGGGAATGATTGGACACTAAGCAGTCAACTTTTGGAAACAGAAAATGCTTGTAGAGAGTGAGTTTATCTGGTCTAGAGTTACTGTGTGCTTAGTTAAGATTGTTTGTCCCATCCTGCACTAGTGGCTGAGTGGCTTGTTTCTGACAGAAGGGTTGCATGTCGTGAGTTTGCTTCAGAATAAGTTTGTACTGGGGTGAATATAATTTCAGAATTTATTGGTAATTTAGGCTGGCTGTGTACTGCTTATTTGACGCTGGTCATACCTACTGAGTGAGCTAGCACAGAGATCTATGTGAGTACCAGCTAGCCAAAATAAAACAATTCTTAGACGCAGACACTAGACTATTATTCTACACCTCGCATATACAGACACATCTAGATTACTGCTCTAGACTATGGGATTGTTGCCCTGCTTCCACCTCGAAGAGACTGCACTCCCTGCAAAAGAGAGCAGTACGTCTGATCACCGATAATCGCACGACACCACACACAAGGACAGGAAAAGAACCCAAAATACTGTCGCTAAAAAAACGTCTTCTCTACAACAAAGCCAAGCTGACTCACACAATTCTATCTAACAATGCCCCGTCGTACCTACGATCATTGTTTCAAACCAGTAGAAGAGAGGGACAACAATTACATCAGTTACGTCTGCCCAAACCTAGGATCGACCTGTTCAAAAAGAGTCTAGCCTACTCTGGTGCCTACTTATGGAACAGCCTTCCACACCACCTAAAAAGCCTACCTACACAATATTCTTTTAACAAAGCACTTTTCAAACACTTCCTCAACACTGATTATCTACCCCCATAGAAACAGCATTTGCCTGTCAACATCTCATCCATAGGTCAACATTTCTTTTCCTCTTCCGCTCGTTTTTGTGAATAATTTGTTTTATCTTCTTCTTCTTCTACCGTCCTTAGCCACCGACCATCAAAGCAGTCAGTGGCCATTACGCCTAGTGGCGTCTTAGGGCAACAGCAGATAGGTTTTCTTTGCCATTGTTTCCCATCATGCCTATTGGCGTCTTTAGGGCAACGGCAAATCAATCCATTTGCTGTTGTTTCCGTAATCGAAGTGACTGGCAAACGGGTGATCAGCCCGTTGGTAATTTGTTTTATATCCATGTAATATTATTATTATATTCACTTAAAAATATTATTATATAATGTAATGTATGTGAGAATGTACCCACATAATACTGTACTTTATAAATGTGAGTCGTGAGAATGTACCCGCATACCACTGCACTTTAGAAATGTGAATTTTTTTTTTTTTACTGCTCAAAGACTTTTCCTGCCACAGAAGTGCGTAAGAAAGTGTTATTATTATTATTTCATTTTCCACCAAGAATGTATGGACATAAGCGAGAATGTGTTTATGTAATTTTTGTATTGATGATTGATGACACATTCAAAAATACAGATTAATTGTGGACGGATTGACCGCATGAGTGAGTGTCGGTATACAGAATTTATTTATTTTTATTTATTGTTTAATTTATTTTATTATTACTTTTTCCCCCAATTACTAGCTTTTTTGTTTAAAAAAAAATACTAATTTTTTTATTATGATTGCATACTGTAAATGAATGCTGTTATGGTAACTTTATAATGTTGCATGCCTATAAATTAATGCTTAAAGCATCATGTGGGAATGAAAGGATATAGTATGCAAGATTAATGAGAGTGGAAGGGCAGAATGTTAGACGGGCCTGTGCGCCCAATTCTTTACCCTTCGAAAATAAAGTTCGTTCGTTCGTTCGTTCTCCACATGGATATCTTGAATTGACAGAATTTGTATCAGACACTGTGTACATCCTTTTTGTGCACCAGTGGATATGTTTTGTATAGTATAAATGTACGAATTCCTGATTGGTTTTGGAGTGGATTATTTATGCTTGTTGAGTCCAATGTATAAATTGTTACTAGACATTATATAGTGGTCACGTCGATGTAAGCCATTGCTGTAATTATATCTTCCTCGGCATGAGTTTGTATTGATTATTGCAATAGTCTTCAAGTGACAATGTGAATTTGTATTGATTGCTGCAATAGTCTTCAAGTGACAATGTGAGTTTGTATTGATTGCTGCAATAGTCTTCAAGTGACAATGTGAGTTTGTATTGATTACTTCAATAGTCTTCAAGTGACAACGTGAGTTTATACTGATTATTGCAATAGCCTTCAAGTGACAACGTGATTTTGTATTGATTATTGCAATAGTCTTCAAGTGACAATGTGAGTTTGTATTGATAATTGCAACAGTCTTCAAGTGACGTGAGTTTGTATTGATTATTGCAATAGTCTTCAAGTGACAACATGCGTTTGTATTGATTATTGCAATAGTCTTCAATTGACAACTTGAGTTCGCATTGATTATTGCAATAGTCTTCAAGTGACAATGTGCGTTTGCATTGATTAGTGCAATAGTCTTCAAGTGACAACGTGAGTTTGTATCGATTATTGCAATAGTCTTCAAGTGACAACGTGAGTTTGTATTGATTATTGCAATAGTCTTCAAGTGACAACGTGAGTTTGTCTACTTTCCTTCCATGTTGTCTTCCATACCTCGTTTATAGTTTGCTTCACTTGGCTCTTAATGTCCGATTTTCCAAGCCCTGCTCTTACATTGTTTTTACCTAATCTTCCAAATTTGGCAGTCTGGTCTGCTAACGCATTACCAGCTATACCTATGTGTGCTGGAACCCACAGTAGCCTCACACTGCAGCTTCTGTTCCCTAATAGTGTATTGTAAACACTGAGATCTCCAAAGATCTACTTTATAAACACTGACATCTCCAAAGATCTACTTTATAAACACTGAGATCGCCAAAGATCTAATTTATAAACACTGACATCTCCAAAGGTCTACATTATAAACACTGACATCTCCAAAGATCTACTTTATAAACATAGAAATCTCCAAAGATCTACTTTATAAACACTGAAATCTCCAAAGGTCTACATTATAAACACTGAAATCTCCAAAGATCTACTTTATAAACACTGACATCTCCAAAGATCTACTTTATAAACAGTGACATCTCCAAAAATCTACTTTATAAACACTGACCTCCAAAGATCTACTTTATAAACACTGACATCTCCAAAGATCTACTTTATAAACACTGATATCTCCAAAGATCTACTTTATAAACACTGACATCTCCAAAAATTTACCTTCATAAAATCATGTCTGCAGAATTAGGTGAAAAATCAGTTTTAATTGTAAATAAACAGTTTTAAAATGTCTCTCAGCGTTACTTTTCTTGGCTGCTTTGTACCCTTAATCCTGAGGATACCACACTTTTAAACGCCAGCGCTAGATGGTTAGTCAGAACTTTCCCTAGTTTAACCATTCTTCTCTCTGCACTCCCTTTCTCCCCCCCCCCCCCCCAACTAAAGAGAAGAAAATGATGGGCAGAATATATAAATAAGCTGTACGGTGACAAAAGATCTGAAATAAATGTTCAAGACAAATGTGAAGAAGAATCAATGGTTGTGGCAGAATGAAGGCAATAACAGTGTTATTGTTATTGTTATTCAGAATCAACATCATTACACTCCAGGCAAAGCCATAGGTACTCAGTCTCCCTCAGCAACGCTGACGGGTATGAATGATAATTGTTCCTGTTGCAGAAGGAAGGCAAAGATCCCTGACCAGATAATACAATTGCAGAGGAAACTGAGCCTGTGCAAAACTTTGGAATAGAAATGATAAGAAATCAGTTGAATGACATCGACAACAGTGGTTACACACCTGATCATCTCCCAAATTAGTTGAATGACATCTACAACAGTGGTTACACACCTGATCATCTCCCAAATTAGTTGAATGACATCTACAACAGTGGTTACACACCTGATCATCTCCCAAATCAGTTGAATGACATCTACAACAGTGGTTACACACCTGATCATCTCCTAAAATTCATATTCATAGCTATGTCACAGCTTGTTTGTGCCACTCAATTTGAAAAACTACCTCAGTCTTTGAGTCATGTGACCAAAATGTTGCTAAGAATTATCATGAGAAGAGTTGGGAGAGAGATCAATAAGTGCAGAAGAATCATGACAAAGAAGGACCTATTAAATTCTTTGTGGAAAAACATACAATTTTAACAGTCACGTTGCATACATATCAATTTTGAAGATAGACAACTTTCAACACGTGTAATCATGAAATCAAAACGTACATGGTTTTTATCCATCTGTAAAACTGACAAACGCGTTATCTTTAACATAATCCTATGAAATCAATAACATGCTGGCATATGTGATTTGGAGACAATGTTCTTACATTTTATGTAGCTTCAGCTGCTCTATTATCAAACTGTATACTCCACACATCAAAACCGATAAGACTCCACACATAAAAACTGATAAGACTCCACACATAAAAACTGATAAGACTCCACACATCAAAACCGATAAGACTCCACACACATGATCTGACTGCACACATAAAAATGACCTGACTCAACACACATAAAATGGTCTGATTCCACACATCAATAATAAACTCACTCCACACATTGAAAATGATCTGACATGTAATTAAAATGCATCTGAAAGTAATAGCCTAATCAGAAATATCAACAAGATGCCAAAGTTAAGCCTGATTTTCTCAGAACAAGGCATGTCAGACAATGTCTTCCAACACATTGAACTTGTCACCAAAGTTGTGCCTGTTTTATGCTTGTTTCTACCATAACACACAGGTCTTACAAGACTTTTCCTTGTTTCTACCATAACACAGAGGTCTTATAAAACTTTTCCTTGTTTTAACATAACACATAGAGATCTTGTAAAATGTGTCCTTGTCCTAACACAACACATAGACATTTCCTTGTTTCCACCATTACACACACATCTTATAAGACTTTTAATTGTTTCCACCATTACACACACATCTTATAAGACTTTTAATTGTTTCAACCATTACACACATCTTATAAGACATTTCCTTGTTCCCACCATTACACACACATCATGACTATTAATTCTTTCCACCATTACATACACGTCTTATAAGACTTTTCATTGTTTTCACCATTACACACGTCTTATAAAACATTTCATTGTTTCCATCATAACACACAGGTCTTGACTTTTACTTGTGATACCAACGTCTCAGAATTTCATTCATTTTTTCATGACCCCTCAGCTATTTTTACCTCATCTTCACATTTAGCAGAGGTCTTCAACAAATACACACTCCCCCCCTTCCAGTCCTGTGCCATTCACTCAATGTCTTCCTTGTCTTCTTTAGTGCTTATATGTCTATGTATAATTCTGTGTGCTATCATTAGTTTATATCTCAAAATGCTGATGTTATTAATTTTTGTGTGTCATGCCAAATATTGTCGTGCACCTTTATCTCAGTACCAGTTGACACTTCATTACCAATATCATTTACACTGAAGAAGATTGATCATGTGACCTGACGATAGCGCAGGTGTGTGTCAGGTGGCCTAAGGATAGCACAGATGTGTGAAACAGAGCAAGAGAAAATATGGTACATACACTACATGTTAAATAATAGGCTAGGGCTAGTTAGTTGATGGGCTAAGGCTAGATGCTGGGTTAGGGCTAGTTAGTTGACAGGCTAGGGCTAGTTAGTTGATGGACTAAGGCTAGTTAGTTGATGGGCTAAGGCTAGTTAGTTGACGAGCTAGGGCTAGTTAGATGATGGGCTAGTGCTAGTTAGTTGATGGGCTAGGGCTAGTTAGTTGATGAGCTAGGGCTAGTTAGATGATGGGCTAAAAAGTGCTAGTTAGTTGATGGGCTAGGGCTAGTTAGTTGATGGGCTAGTGCTAGTTAGTTGATGGGCTAGGGCTAGTTAGTTGATGGGCTAGGGCTAGTTAGATGATGGGCTAGTGCTAGTTAGTTGACGAGCTAGGGCTAGTTAGATGATGGGGATGGGCTAGTGCTAGTTAGTTGACGAGCTAGGGCTAGTTAGATGATGGGCTAGTGCTAGTTAGTTGACGAGCTAGGGCTAGTTAGTTGATGGGCTAGGGCTAGTTAGTTGATGGGCTAGGGCTAGTTAATTGATGAGCTAGGGCTAGTTAGTTGACAGGCTAGGGCTAGTTAGTTGACAGGCTAGGGCTAGTTAGTTGACAGGCTAGGGCTAGTTAGTTGATGAGCTAGGGCTAGTTAGTTGACGAGCTAGGGCTAGTTAGTTGACGGGCTAGGGCTAGTTAGTTGATGGGCTAGGGCTAGTTAGTTGATGGGCTAGGGCTAGTTAGTTGATGGGCTAGGGCTAGTTAGATGATGGGCTGGGGCTAGTTAGTTGATGTGCTAGGGCTAGTTAGATAATAGGCTAGATGTAGTAAGACGATGGCTTAGGGCTAGTTAGACAGTGGGCTAGTGCTAGTTAGACAGTGGGCTAGTGCTAGTTAGTTGGTGGGCTAGGGCTAGTTAGATGATGGGCTCAGGCTAGTTATATGATGTGCTAGAGCTAGTTAGTTGATGGGCTAGGGCTAGTTAGACAATAGGCTAGGGCTAGTAAGACGATTGGTTAGGGCTAGTGCTAGTTAGTTGGTGGGCTAGTTAGATAATCATTACACTCAGACAAATGCAGGGACAGGTCTGATGTGAGCAGAGCATCCATCTTAAAAATGTTAATATGAAGTAAATTGCTGGAATAACACAGGTGTGACAGGTGCAAAATTAGAGGAGAGATGAGAGAAGAAGACAGAAGCTACATGTCAAATAAGGTAGAGATGAGTAATATATGAAAAATAACTGAGTAAGTTATAACAATAGTAGGGATGTGTTACTGTGAACTTTGACAAGGTCTAAAAGCAAGTCTGATTCTTCCTTGTGCTAAACCTTATTGCCATGCTGGGACTTTTACTGTGCTGTCACTGACTTTCCAAATAAACAAGGCCAGCTTTCATTGTTACTGTAGTGGCCCTGCAGGATAACCAAATCCCTACATTACACGAGCCCAACAAGCCCCACAGCTTCAAACCCTGGCTTAAAGAAACATGACATGGCAGCATGCCAGGTCACACAAGGTGCACCAGATAGAAAATAATTATGAAAATTTTTCTGTGATGACTGACAACAAATGACGATCAGAGATGAAACAGAGCCTACAGGTCAGTTCAAACAATGTTGACAATCATTCACATAAGATAACCTACAGGTCAGTTCAAACAATGTTGACAATCATACAGAGAAGATAACCTACAGGTCAGTTCAAACAATGTTGACAATCATACATAGAAGATAACCTACAGGTCAGTTCAAACAATGCTGACAATCATACATATAAGATAACACTGACAAACAACATTTTTCTTTCTTATATAAGAATAAGTGTTCTTAGGTCAGTTTCTTGCGCTGATTTCAAATCTGAAATCCGTTTATCTCTATCACATCGGGTTCTTAAGATATTTGTGAATAAATATATTTTTGGGAAACCGTTATTTGCTCCGTTTCATTTTTACTATATAACTTATTAAAAATTAATAAAATGCAAAATAGTTCTACTGTTTATACTGCTAAAAGATGCATGACATATGTTACGCTATTTTTCAAATAGTTACTGTATTTTGAAATAATTCTGAGCGAAATATGGCTTCTAGAAGTTGTAGAAATTCGGCTGATCTGTTCTGTTACGTGTGCGGATATTTTACCGATCGTGTTCACCAGAAAAACTTTACACCATTACTAAAGAAAGCATATGAATTTTATTTCGATTCGAAAGTTGATGATGCAAATAAATCTTGGAAGCCAAATGCAGTTTGTTCGACTTGTGCAAATACATTGGCAGGTTGGTTACGAAAATCGCCGAAGCATAAGTCGATGCCTTTTAGAGTGCCAGTAATATGGTGTGAACTGACAAATCACGCTACTGATTGTTACTTCTGCTTGACAAATATCCATGGTTTCACTTTTAAAACTAGAAAGTCTGTGGTTTATCCAAATATTGAATCGGTTTCGAAACCAGTGCCTCATGATCCAATCACGTGTCCGATCCCAGTTCCACCAGAACAATATCCGTTGGACGTGAATGAACCATCAGAAAGTGATAGTTTACCTGCTTTAGAAACTAATTCTGACTCGGATTATATACCGGTGAATGATGGTGTTCACTTAATTAACCAATCTGATACGTGATATCGCTCTTACCAAAGGACAAGCAGAATTACTCGGTTCGCGACTCAAAGAATGGAATCTTTTAGCGCCCAATACTCGCGATATCTAAATTTCATCAAAGACACAGAGAACTTGTTCAATACTTTGAGATGGATGATGACATTTGCTATTGCAAAGATGTAAACGGTCTAATGGTGCACCTCGGTCATGAGCACATAGTCAACGAATGGCGACTTTTCATCGACTCTTCCAAGACTTGTCTAAAAGCCGTGTTATTGCATAACGGACATTTATTTTCATCAATTCCAGTCGCCTACTCTGTTCATATGGAAGAAACTTATGACAATATGGCTATACTTTTGGCAAAAATAAAGTACAATGACTACCAATGGCGGATTTGTGGAGACCTAAAGGTCATTGCAATTCTCACGGGCATGCAGACTGGGTATACTAAATTTTGTTGCTTCCTATGTGAATGGGACAGCCGCAACAGACAGGAACATTATGCAAGAAAGGTGTGGCCTATCAGGGATCGTATGCAGCTCGGGCATAAAAATGTAATACACGAGCCATTAGTTAACAAAGACAGCATCATTTTACCACCGTTACATATAAAGTTGGGGCTCATGAAGAATTTCGTAAAAGCGTTAGATAAAACGAGCAAAGCTTTCACTTATCTTCGAGAAAAGTTTCCGCAAGTTAGCGATGCAAAGATAAAGGAAGGTATCTTTGTAGGACCTCAGATTAGGAAAGTTATTGCAGACAAACAATTCGAGAACTTGTTACATGGTAGTGAACTTCGCGCATGGATGGCATTCAAATCGATCGTCGATAACTTTCTGGGAAATCACAAATCTGTCGACTATGTGCATATTGTTAAGCAGTGCATAGATGCATACAGAATTATGGGCTGTAACATGTCCCTCAAAATCCATTTGCTCGATTCGCATCTTGACTTTTTCCCTGACAACCTTGGCGAAGTCAGCGATGAACATGGAGAACGATTCCATCAAGATATCGCCGTAATGGAGTCTCGTTATCAAGGACGGTGGAGTGTGACCATGCTTGCCGATTATTGTTGAATGCTTCATCGCGATGTACCACATGCCATTCACCGACGAAAGTCGACTGCAAAGAAATTCAAGCCTACATAACTGTTTTACTTCTTGTACAAATGATGTTGTAATACTGTATGCGTTGTTAAAAAACTTCAATTGCGTATTTCTAGAGATCCCGACCTGATAGAGAAAAACGGTTTGCAGATTTAAAAACAGCGCATTAAAATTGACCAGAAAAACATAGAAATGTTAAAGAAAGAAAAAAAAAATTTTTTTTTTGTTAGCCAGTGTAACCTGCAGGTCAGTTCAAACAATGTTGACAATCATGCATATAAGATAACCTACAGGTCAGTTCAAACAATGTTGACAATCATACATAAAAGATAACCTACAGGTTAGTTCAAACAATGTTGACAATCATACATATAAGATAACCTACAGGTCAGTTCAAACAGTGTTGACAATCATGCATAGAAGATAAATACAGGTCAGTTCAAACAATGTTGACAATCACGCATAGAAGATAACCTACAGGTTAGTTCAAACAATGTTGACAATCATACATAGAAGATAACCTACAGGTAAGTTCAAACAATGTTGACAATCATACATATAAGATAACATACAGGTCAGTTCAAACAATGTTGACAATCATACATAGAAGATAACCTACAGGTTAGCTCAAACAATGTTGACAATCATACATATTAACAATGCTCCTTTATCCAAGGAATAAATTTTCAAATGATATAAAAAGATACTGACATCGCCATGACAATGAGGTTCAGCCTAGTACCACACTAAGCTAGAGTAACACATGTTTGACATTTTCATTTATTTCCTTTTAAAACAAAAACTGTCAGTTAGAAATGTAAAAATATGTAAACTAGCTGTATGCATTTTACTGACTATCCCAAGTTATTACATAAGATACTTCTGAATAGTTAAAAGCACTACAGAGTATTGGGCACATCTTGGACTGTACTGTATAGTCAATAACAGTGACATATACGAGGGACGGTCAAAAAGTAATGCCTCTAATTTTTAATTTCATTCAATAAGCAAGAAAACAGATAAAATTCACATTGAAATGTAGCCCCAAGTCTGAACTTCAAAAATTTATTTCTCAATGTAGTCTCCGTTATTTGTTACAGTTTTTGTCCATCTTCTCACAAGGGCATGTATCCCCGCACGGTAAAAATTTGTGTCCTTTTTCCTAAACCACTGGCGTATGGCGCGTTTAAGGGTCTCGGTGTCCTCAAAGTGATGTCCGTGAAGATCTTCTTTCAGTGGTCCAAACAGATGGAAGTCAGAAGGTGCAAGATTGGGACTGTAAGGGGGATGTGGTAATAATGTCCAGCCAAATTCTGCAATCGCATCAATGGTGCGTTTAGCGGTGTGTGGCGTGGCATTATCGTGCAACAGTAGTGCAGTTCTCTGATCTTTTAATGGGTAAAGTCGCCGAAGACGACCTCTAAGCTTCTTCAAAGTTTCAATGTAACGGTCTGCATTCACCGTGTTTCCCTTTTCCAAGAAGTCAAGAAGAATCACACCCTTCACATCCCAAAACACGGAGGCCATAACTTTCCCTACAGATGGTGAACTTTTGAACTTCTTTCTTGTCGGCGATGTTGTCTGTCTGTCAACATTCTGGGTACCCACCGTGCACAAACTTTTGAATAACCCAGGTCTTTAATGATGTTCTGGACACTGCCTTTACTAATGGACAACATGGAAGAAAGTTCATCCAGTGTTACCCGACGGTCACCACGAATGATGCCATCAACTCGATGATTGTTGTGTGGAGTCACTGCGGTAGACAGACGGCCAGTCCGCTTTGCATCAGCCATTGAGGTTTGACCTACTTCAGCTTCGTCACAACGATGTACCCAACGTCGGACAGTGCTAACATCCACTGTTGAATCTCCATAAACATTCTTCAAACGTTCGTGGATCCGAATTGGGGTCTCGCCTTCAGCATTGAGGAATTCTATGACATAACGTTGTTTTAACCGAACATCTTTGGCAGCCATTTTTAAACTGTTACAGTGGCATTTTTAAACTGTTACAGTGGTGCCACCTGTTACTGAAACAGGCTGGTAATGCTATACAGTGCAGAAGAGTGTTTGAGGAATCCTGCTAAATTTACAAATTGCACACCGATGCAGTATTTACATACATAAAAAATAGGAGGCATTACTTTTTTACCTTCCCTCGTATATATATATATATATATATATATATATATATATATATATATATATATATATATATATATATATATATATATATATATATATATATATATATATGTTCTAAAAATACAATTAAAATAAATAAACAGGCTAAAGCAGTCCAGTATTACTTATGTTGGCTGAAACGGGAAGACCTGAAGCCAGAAGGACGCATCCGTTTGTTTCTTCGATTATTGCCCTTGGCATGACCTTGGTATTCCCTGACCTTGTTTTTACATTCACATTTGCTTCTGCTTATTACTTTGTTAGATTTGACCCACTGCAAGCGCCATGCCATGTGAGTATTTTTCAACAGCTGCTGAGGTGAAACTGGACCAGGGTGGACAGCTGCATGGACACAAGTATTCCTTGCTTGTAAGGTACTGATTCTGGCCTCGTAATGATTTCCCATATTGAAGATATGATCCATCACAACCTCCCGCCTACTGTTCTCTCCATTTTCTGCCTCCTCCTGCAGACTGTCAGTGACTGTTTCTCTTGCAGGATGGTTGGAAAGGATAGGGTGAAGGGGAGGGAAGGAGAGGTAAACAGACATGGATGGATGCTCTATCAATAAATTTTCTAGTGGGCTGGAGGCTACAGGTGATAAACCTCCTACCTGGCAACCTGTGAAGCAAGGTGGAGGAGCCACAACCCATGGCTCACTTCGGATGCCACAAGGATGATAAGTTGCATGAGATCTTCCAGAGCAGGCAGAAAATACAGACTCAGGCAAGGATTCTGTATCTGAACATCTGTCAACATCCTGGTTGGTCCACCTGCAGTCATGAAGTGGACACAGGACACAGTCTGAGCAAATGTCAGTGTCAGTAACAGGATGGCAAAGGTCATCTGTGGATACACTTTTGGCTAAGGCAGCCGCATCGTCAAGGAGATCTGCATCAGACGAGTTTTGAGACAGAGACTCATGTCCTCCCAAATAAAATGACAGAGAATGACCATGGTGATAATGATGAGCATGTTGCTGTCGTGCTCCATTATGTGCTGTTGACTGTCCAATATTCTCTTTATCTGTGGAGCAACAAAACAAATCAGTTTGTTAAAACAAATACTGACAAGTTTTATTCCAGCATTATTTGTAATGTTAATAAAATAAATAATGAGTCCTTTTATTTCAAATAAATGAGCTTTGACTTGACTAAATGAGTAAGATGTTAGCAGTGTGAGAGACTGGTATCATAACAAAGTTATGTCAAAGTTATAACAAAGTTATGTCAAAGGGTGGTTACAATGGTGGTACAATTAATCAAACAAACAAATCTGTAGAAAGGTTAGGCATAATTGAAAAATGTTATGTCTGAAATGTCAAATTCTAAAAGAAATCAGGTTGAATGTTACGTGCGATATCTTCAGACAAAAATGTTTTTGACATCTGTAACCTATGTCACCTGATGACCAAGAAAATTACATATTTTTTTTTATTTTGACTTCTTGAAAAAAATATTTTATACCAAATTAAGGATGTTTTTTTCTTTTAACAATTTTCTATGAATGTGATATCTTAAACATTTTACACATTTTGGTGTGTGCTGCATGGCACATATGAAAACAAATACTTAGTAACTTTTACAAAAATATGTAATGATTAATTTGATTATAATAAATAAGTAGTAATATAATGAGAAAAAATAATTCACAATTTTATAAAATAAACAATTATCAATCTTGTTATGACAACTGCTTGTGAGATAATCAGAAGAAATACTCTGGATAAGTTTAAGGGAAGAAATTTGGTGATGGGTTCTTCCGTTTTGTCTTGTGATGATGTAGCTATTTAGTACCCTCTTTTCTCATTAGAGTATAAATATTTGGATATATTTATTTTGTGTCAAGGTCATCATCATCACCCATCAGCTCCCTGAGGAACCATCAACAAACTTATGCCCCATTTTCCTGCCCCTTCCCATCAGCTCAATGTCTTGCCATTCATCCCTGTCTGTCTGTCTCCAGTTCTCTTTTCCATGTATTCTGCCTCACTTACCCTAGGAATTCCAGAACAAGGACTGCCTTGTAAAGTTGTCAACAGGTTTCTCAGTGTGTGTCCTATCCATCGCCTGCATCTTCTTCTCATCTCTTGTTCCCCTGGCTCGTGTCTAGTTCTTGTCATCAGTTCCACACTAATGAACTTTTCATACCACTTCAATCTTTCTATTCTACTCAAGCACCCATTTATGTAGCTTCTTGTCTTGGTTGTTGCTTTTGTTGTTCTTCATGATTCAGAGCCATACAATAGGACTAACGACATTTGAGTTGAAGAATCATATTTCTGTGTTGGACCTGATTACTTCTTATCTCCATATATTTCCTATTGCAATGAAAGCTTCTCTAGCCTTTTGTATTCTTACTTTGATATTTTATGAGTTAGTCTTTATGTTCTGTGAGAATTTATATTGTGAAAAATACCAGAGTGCAGTCAAAATTGTTACACCTGGGTGATTCTACTACATTATATGACACCAGTACAACCAAGTTTCCACATTATTAGAATATCTGCCGGCTACCCACCAAATATACCAACAACCACTACAGCACGAAAATATAAATAAATAAAAGAGAAAATCAACTGCATCTTACCATCGACCTTGATAACTACCCAGTCTTCTTCCTCCAGCTGGATTTCCAGGTATTCTTCGGTATCATGTTGTTGTTTTAATTTGTGCTTGTCAGTGTATTCCTGCCCATGGTCAGAGCTGCTACCCCACAGGTACTTGCTTACAGAATTAAACATACTGAGTCTGAAGTCAACAAAACAGGACTTTATACTGCACAGGAAGCTGACTTTATTTTCTCAACTTTGCTGTCAAAACATCTACAGATTTATACAAACTATGGCCTATAGCAGATTATCCTTATCTTTGTCCCACACCTACAGATTTATACAAACTATGGCCTATAGCAGATTATCCTTATCTTTGTCCCACACCTACAAATTTATACAAACTATGGCCTATAGCAGATTATCCTTATCTTTGTCCCACAGATCAGTGTCAGAAAAATGGCTGAAAATAAAGAAACATTTTTAAACATTGAAATTGTTCATAAGATTCCCTTAATTACAGAATGAAATGATTCACAATATCCTTTCAATTATAGTGAAATTATTCTAGACAATAATGTACAGCATTTCTTGTTAAAATGTAAGAGGTATGAACAACTGAGAATTCCAATATTAGATTACTTGCAGGCTTCAAATTTACCTATAAATATAGAAGAGGTGTTAAGAATAGACAGACCTAGGGAACTGCATAATATAGTCAAACAGTATTTAACAAGAACAAAAGTTATATAGTAATTGGGAAGGTGAAGGTCTGTTGATGACTTATAACAATAGAAAAAATATAACTAAACATCCCATACCTTTACATCCCTCCCCGTTTATTTTATTTTGGTGTTTTTTGTTTGCCTTGCTTTTTGTTTGGTTTTGTCTGTCTTTTTTGTTTGTTTTCCTACATGCATGCTAAATTGGTAATTTTGATTTGCCCTATTTACAATGATTAGATAGGAGATGTGATGCCACTTTCATTTGGAACTGAAAACAACATGTATCTTAATTATAACCCATCAGAAGTTGTACGGGATATCTCTCATCATCAAATAAAAAATATATTCACTATATCCCTTCTAGTATAGAGTGAAATTATTCGCAAGATCCCTACAATTATAGACAGACTTCTTCTCATGTATGTGTGTGCATGCACATATCCACCCTTTGTGCTTCCTGAATTCTTTGAGGAGACAAATTAATAACAGAACTATCGCACACTCAGACATGCCACAAGAGGCAAATAATTGACATGAATTTATGCATTCAGCCTCATCATATACAACATATGGTTACATAAACCATCTGTGCAAGAGCCCATAAAGAGCTTAGGCCCAGGCTTCCAGCGAGAAGGTCTACTTTACTGGGGGTATGAAAAGGTCTACTTTACTGGGGGTACGAGAAGGTCTACTTTACTGGGGGGTACGAGAAGGTCTACTTTACTGGGGGTACAATGCTCCCTACAAAAGTAGACACATGTCTCATACACTGATAGGATTATAAACTTTTTAAGAGTTATAGTTCTTAGAAGTAACTTGAATGTCACATGATTTTTTTTTTTAGTTATTATGTTTAATTAGATATATCTTGAATGTCAAATGAGTCTTAGTGTTCGACTCTGAGTTATAGTGTTTAGTCAGATATATCTTGAATGTCAAATGAGTCTTATTGTTCAACTCTGAGTTATAGTGTTTAGTCAGATATATCTTGAATGTCAAATGAGTCTTAGTGTTCAACTCTGAGTTATAGTGTTTAGTCAGATATATCTGAAAATTCATGTAATCTTTTTCTCATTTCTTGTTCCACTGGCAATGGTCTGGTTCTAGTCATCAGTTTCACATTGGTGATTCTGTCACACAACCTCTACACCTCACGGTAGAAGGGGAACGACTAAGTAAATAAGATTCTGTCACACAACCTCTACACCTCACGGTAGAAGGGGAACGACTAAGTAAGTAAGTAAGATTCTGTCACACAACCTCTACACCTCACGGTAGAAGGGGAACGACTAAGTAAGTAAGTAAGATTCTGTCACACAACCTCTATACCTCACGGTAGAAGGGGAACGACTAAGTAAGTAAGTAAGATTCTGTCACACAACCTCTACACCTCACGGTAGAAGGGGAACGACTAAGTAAGTAAGTAAGATTCTGTCACACAACCTCTACACCTCACGGTAGAAGGGGAACGACTAAGTAAGTAAGTAAGATTCTGTCACACTATTACAATCCTTCTATTCTACACAAGAACCCACTTATGAATGTCTGTAACTTTTTGGTTGTTGTTTCAAGGCTATACAATAGTAGGCTACTGACTTGACATTTGAGTTGAAAATTCTTATTTTTGATTTCTCTTCCTCTCCATACATTTCCCAATGCAATTAAAGACCCTCTTGCCTTTTGTATTATTATTTTAATATCAGTCTGTCCCTCCTTGTCTATATTGCTGCCAAGATATGTGTGTTTCCTCAAGTTTGACCTTATTATCATTTCTTGCATTTATTCTCATTTTCTTTGTCTTTTCCCTGTGTATTTTCAGATTCACTTGCTGTGGCCTCTCATTAAGTATTTTCATTTTCTCTTGCATCTGATTATGGTTATGGGACAGAGCCAAGTCATCTGCAAAATCTAGATCATCATGCTATTTAGTCAGATTCCACTGGATTCCATTTCTGTTGTGTGATGTTGCTGTTTTCATAACCCAATCTATTGCTAGTAAGAAAAGAAATGGAACAAGAGACATCCCTGTCGCACTCCTGTTCTTAACCCAAATGGTTCTGTAAGTTGTCCTTTGTAAAAAAAACTCTGCATGTCATGTCTTCAGAAGTTTTCTATATTAAGTTAATGATCTTCATGGGAACTCCATAATGCCTCATCAATTTCAAAAGTGTATCTCTGTCTACACTGTCAAATGCCTTTTCATAGTCTACAAATCCAATGTATAGAAATGAATTCCATTCCAGACTAATCTATTGTTCTCAATGTGGCTATCTGGTCTGTACAGGATCTGTTATGTCAAAAACCTGCCTGTTCATCTATCAGTTGTTTGTCTATGGACTCTTTTAATCTCTCAAGGATGATCCTGTTTAATATTTTTCGTGGCACTGATAGTAACATTATTCCTCTATAATGTGTGCCCTCTTGTAAATTCCGCTTCTAAGGCAACTTGACTAGATAACCTTTCTTCCATTCTACTGGTATGTCTTCTCTCTCCTCCAGATTTTGCCAAGTAATTTATATAATTTCTCTATAGAAGTATCAATACCTGTTTTGATGGCCTCTGCTGGAAAGTCATCTGAACCAGCTGCTTTTCCATTTTTCAAAAGCTTTATGGCTTTCTTTATTTCTTCTCTACTTGGTCATTCACAGCTGATTTGTAGCTCCTCTTCTGCTGGCTGGATGTTTGGGGGATTTGTTGGAGCTGATCTATTGAGAAGTTTCTCAAAATTTTCTGTCCATCTTTTCATTTGTTCTTGTATATTACTAAGCAATTTTCCATTCTTATCTTGAATGAGGCTATTTGCTTGCTTGTATTTCCATGTTAGCTTCTTTGTGTTGTTGTACAGGTCTCTCACATTTCCTTTGTTTGGCTGCAGCTTTCTCTGCTTCCCTTGCCAAATCATCAATATTCTTCCTCTTGTCTCTTTTGATGTTTCTTCTTACTTCTTTGTTTGCTTCTATGTACACTTCTTTGTTTGCTTCTATGTACACTTCTTTGTTTGCTTCTATGTACACTTCTTGAGCCTTGGCTTTGGAACCCCTGGTTTGCTTCTATGTAAAATTGCTTTCTTGTTTTTCTTGTCTTCTGTCTTGCTTTGTGCTGATGTCCCCTTTTTCCCAGTACCTCTCCACATGTCTTGTTCCATTTATTTTTTATTTGTTGTCAGTGGTCGTTCATATCTGCTACATCATCCAGCTGTTGGAGTACTTGGTATTTGTTGGGTACTGTGATTGAAAATTGTTATTTCCTGATTTCTTAGATATCTCACATTATACTATTGTCTACAGCTGTGTACATTAGTAAATTTTTCTTGAGCTTTAATTTTGTTTTGGCTAACAGAAGATGGTGATCTGATACTACATCTGCTCCTCTTTTTATATCTTATATGCACCTTAAAATTACAAGTTACCACCGTCCCGACAATAGTTCAATGAGATCAAAGACACTAATGTTTAGAAAGTTGAAAGAGGAAATTGGTGTTAGTGTAAAGATTTACAAGGGGGATGGGAGAGAAAGAATGCAAAATCATTCAGCTGGGAAGGGCAACAAAGGTTGGATGCTATCTCGTGCTGGGACTCGGCACATAAAAAGGAAGATATTTGGAAGGCTGATTAAAAGGGGGAGGGGTCAAGAGATTTGTGATATCACATAAGAGAGAAGAGATCTGGGTTTTTGTGACGAAATGTGACGGGGGGAAGGGGGTAGTTAAAAATGGCAAAAAATGTGATGTCATATGTGGACAACCCCTAAGTCAACTCTGAGATGAATGGCAAGAAAGAGAACATCAAAGATGGTGGGTGTAGATACCAGTGACAAAGTCATTATACCGTACTACATAAGTGCAAATACATGATGGTGTGTAACAAGATACTACTTTAAATACCTCGTGCTGTCATAGACTGGAAGGGAAGCATCAAAGAAGAGTTGGCTACCCAAAGAGCAGCAGCTGGGAGACTTTTTCAAGCCATAAATCGAGGATTCCTCAGCAAAAGAGAAGTTGGCAAGAAGACGAAGATGGCTGTATACCACTCCACCTATGTCCCAGTCTTGACGTATGAATGCGAGTCATGGGCAATGACTACAACCCACAAAAGCCAGATCCAAACCTCAGAAATGAGGTATCTGAGGAAGCTGACTGAAGTAACAAGAGACATGGTCTGCAACCAGACGACAGGTCAAGGCCTAAAAACCCAACCCCTGCAGACTCAAGAACAGTCCCAACTAAGATGGTTTGGCCATGTCTGCAGAATGGGAGAATATTGGCTACCGAGACAAGCATGGGAAACTAAGAGCCTGGGATCCAGACCTCCAGGATGAGTCTGCTTGGAGGACAACATTAGACAATCTTTGAAGGACTGAGGACTAGAATGGAACCAGGCCAGGAAAAAGACAGGATAGTATGGCCTCTCTCTTCCAAACGTCTACACCTCATGGTAAAAGAGGAACGACTAAGTAAGTAAAGTAAGTTTAACATGATGAAATGACGGAGAACTAAAGTACAGATACCAACTTCTGCTTACGACTAGTGAGTCACGGATTTTAATATTTTTTTTTAACTGAGAAAAAAGTAATAAACTATATCTTCTAGCACCTCTATATTGTTAGCGATGTTTACTGACAGCTATCATGAAATGAAAGTACTGTTTTTAAACACGTTTCATGTGTAAATTTGCTTAAATGTAGTATTTCTGTTGTTACGATAGTGAAAAAGACAGTTCTCTTATATTTTTTTTCAATGTTGAATCGCTATTGGGCAAATTGTTAGCAAGCTTTGATACTTCAAAGTGATTTTTAATGGAAACTACAATTATATATAGATATATTTAGGCATACCTTGCTCATACAACATGTTAGGTTCCAGACCAGTCGTAAAGCGAAAATCGACATAAAGCGAAATATGGTCTTTTTTTCACTGCTGAAACAAGTACAGTACCGGAATGGTCATATATGTGCATTGGAAACCTTAATAATCAACTTAGAATTTTTTTAAAAACAATGTAAAACAGTATTTCATTTATATACAGCCATAGTATTGTTCTGTTGGTAGCTGCGACTGCCAAACTATTGAAGGAAGTCCAAAAGCGATGGCACAGCTTCTAGATCGGCAGTCCTGTCTTCATGGTGCTTCCTTGCTGGAGATTCTGATGTACTTCTTGCAGAAGCAGGTCTTTTGTGCTGCTCGTGTACAGCTTTCGATGGACAATGCAGTAGGCCTTTGAGGTGATGTAGTTGCAACAGGGCTTTCTGCTGATGTACAGGGATGATATATTTGCTGAAGGGCTTTTAGGGGCTGCTGGTGTTTTTGTGAAGTACCTCTCTACAGACGTTTGAACTGTCACTGTTCTTTACTTCTGTGATGAAGTGAATCTGTGTCACAACGCGCTCAAATAATTTCCCGCTTAATAACCTAGTTAACGCATTTTTACAGTCTATAAATAACTATATTTGAAATTTGTCTGAGGGCCAAAGTCCATTTACTGCTAAAAATTTAACTAGAGAATTTTAATTTTTCTACTACCACCCGTTTAAAGTTACTACCCAAAAAAAAAAACACACTACCCCTCCCAATATTTATTAACGGACGTAGCCAAAATTAACAACCAATCAAATTGTTATCTCGTTTTTGGTAGAGACAAGAAATCTTGGTTGTAGTGGCAAAAATGCCGATTCTGTGTTTTTGACAAAAATTAAATAATTTATTTCTCAATAACTAAAGGGAGCTAGAAAGAAAGGGATATCTTGAATTATAGCGCTGATATTGATTAATATATTAACCTAAAGATTCCCCCTTAATAAAATTATCTTGACTTCGAAAAATTTAATTTACAGATATTTTAGATCAGGTTAGAACTACAATTAATTACAAAAAAATTACCCAGATGAAACTGTTAAGGAATAAACAAAGGAAAAGTAAATATAACAATAGAGGTCAGTTGACCGTGTAATTATCACTTTTAATATTGGAAATCGGTCCATAAATAACTGAGATATAAAATACACAAAGATAATCAGACGAACGAACACACTTACGAGTGCTAAAAGTTTATAGTCCAAAAATAGTTAAAATTTTGACTTGCTTTTTGATTGGTTAGAGGGTAGGGTAATAAAAATTAACACCTCCTTGTAAGATCAGGCCATTTGAATTTGAAAGCCATCGCAAGTTGAGAGCAGCGGGAAAGCCTTGTGACCAAGCTTTTGCCGTCTGGACAAGAAAGCAGTTAGAAAACCCATTTACTGCTAGTCAACTTTGTGCATGTGTATTATTCTTTACTTGAAGTAAGATAGATGCTTTTATTTGTATATTTCCTTTGCAAGTATCAGGCTATATGTGTATGCCGATACATTTTATTTTGATACTGCTAATTGGGAGATGGTTCAGGTTACGATGACCTAGGTAGGAATGCAGTCTTTTTCAGAGTGAAATGGTAAAAAAAAAATGTTTTGCTATTGGCCTTACAAATTTCGTGCCATAGTGCCGTGGTAATAAAATTGATATTGCCATTGGGAAGTGAAAATAAATGTGTTTGTAAGTTTGACATAAAATTTTGCGACTGTAAGTCCAGGAGAAAATAAATTGGTAGTGGTTTCTGGAGTGGCACAATGTTTAAATAACATGTGACACTATACATAGAATGTTTGAAAGAAGTCATTAACAGGTCACAAGAGATATTTGTACACCCCTGCTGATTATGTGGAAGACAAGCAATGCTAAAGGAATAGGGGCTTTAATGCCATATGAAAAAAAGAATGAAAACGCAGGACTGAGTGTAATCAAGGAAATATAGGGTTTGGTGCATATGGTCAGCACACATGGCTGACCCCAGGTAAGATTACCCTTGATTAGTTGTGGAATTGTTATAGACAGGCTATAAAGGGGAGGAAACTTTCCTTCTCATTTCAGGGTTGTATTACCAGTAAAAAAGTGTGGCAGACAACCTGGAGAAGACAGAAATTGTGGGCAGTGAAGGCTCCCAATATACTTTGAGCTACAGGCCATATATTCATCCAGAAAGCTGCACCATCTGAGTGACCATATACATAGTCTGGAGCCCATAGCATCAGACAGGCTTAATAGCTAAGTCCCTCAATACGGGCACATGACAGTTCCTCTCAATTTAAACCACCACAACAAAAAGAATTTCCTGGGGAATGATGAAGAAAACAAACCCTCCAATAACTGACTAGTGTTATTATCAAGTATTAAACATCAGACAGTGGGGTACTCATTCTAGTGACAATTTTATTTTGTTACACTTCATGGACAGAGTTCCATCTTATTTATTTAAAAACTGTAAATAAACATTTTATGATTTTGACAAGTCCTGTTCCAAAAGATTGAGGTTCGGGACAATAAATTGTATATTTATTCCCATATATATATACCAAAACATTCCCACCAGTCTTACTTACTTACATTTTGTTGAATTACAGTTCTGTATGTATTTATTCATTCCTCACATTAAATACATACATACCCTAGACACTTGCCATCTACATAACACTACAGAGATAAAAATACACTGGGTGGGATCAGAAGAGGTAGCGGATAGGGACCCCTGAGAAATACCTCATCATCTTTCTGATTTAGGGTACTTACATAGCTTGACCTCATCTTGTTAACCTTTAAATTTACTACCATCAAAACCTCTTATCACAACTTCTTTCGGTAGATTTGTGAATAACAGGCATAGGAATTTAAAATTGAAGTGTTAACCTTGCATCTTCTTTCTAAATTGTGATCTGTTCTTTCTAAAATTGTGATCTGTTCTTTCTAAAATTACCATCCCCTTTTCAAAATGTTGGAAAACGTTCCCAAGTTTTTTGCAGGTTAGGCCCTTAGGCTCAAGGGTCACTTTTTCTGCTACAGAGTCCTCTTCATCAGAGTCCTCTTCATCAGAGTCCTCCTTCATCAGAGTCCTCCTTCATCAGAGTCCTCCTTCGTCAGAGTCCTCTTTATCTAGCTGATGTTCTTCAAGCTCCAGAAGATCTTTAGTTTTTTATTTTATTTTAATGATGCAAAATATCCTGTTAAACCTCTGATGGGTTATAATTAGGACATATAGAGTTTTAAATTCCAAATAAAATGAATAACTGCCGATAAGGGAAAGTGGCATCACATCTGTCAAATCATTGTAAATATGGCAAATCAAAATTACCAATTTTGCTTGTACCCGGTATGTTTAAAAAAAAAAAAAAACCAGATAAAACAAAACAAAAACACCAAAAAAAATAACATTCAGGGGGAGGGGTGTAAAGGCCTGGTATTTCCAGTTAGATATTTTATTGACTTTCACTTGCTGTAAGTCATATGTATTGTAAGAACATCATCAGACCTTCACCTTCCCAATTTCTATACATTAACTTTTGTTCTTGTTAACTACTGTTTGACTGTATTATGTAGTTCCCTAGGTCTGTCTATTCTTAACACCTGTTCTATATTGATAGGTACATTTGGTGCCTGCACATGATCTAATATTGGTATTCTTATTTGTTCATACCTCTTACATTTTAACAAGAAATGGTCTTTATTATTTTCTTGAAGATATACTGCACAATAAGATTCTTCTATTCTGAAACAGCCTTTTCCCAGAAGTTTCTTATTACTGGGAATTTTCAATTCCCTAGATATCTGACATTTTCTTGTTGGAACCTTGAACATCTTATATGCATGTCTTCCTTTCAGATTTTTATCACACTCTGCTTTCCATTTATCTGTTATTAATTCTTTGATTACGCTCTTAATCTCTGATTTACTCGTCCCTACATTTATTAGATTTTTATCAGATCTACCTTTCTTGGCTTCTTTATCTGCCATTTCATTACTCTCTATGCCAACATGCGAAGGTATCCAAGCTATTAAGATTGAACATCCTCTGGAATATAAGTATGTAGTAGCCAGAAATATCTCCTCTGCTATATCAGGTCTACTGCATTCTCATAAGTTTCTAAATGCTTTAATTGTTGAAAGAGAGTCAGTTAAAACTGTTAGTTTTTTGGGAGGGTTATTAGAGAATATTTCTAGTGCTTTTAGTATTGCCACCATCTCTGCAGTGAAAATAGATGTATATTCTGTGATACTACACTCTTTTTGACATTTTCCATATTGGAATATATATTCCTATCCCCAATTTGCCATCCTCTCCCTTGGATCCATCTGTGTATACAGTAATGTTGTCCTTTGATAGTTGTTGTATATATTTTTGGTTGTGTTTTTAATATTTTATATACTATTTGCTTTCTTAAGTGTTTCTGCTAGGTGGTAGTACGAGTCTGGTTTCTTGATCTCCCAGGGTGGAACCAATGGCTTGTATTCACAACTGTTATTAACTGATGCAATTAAAGTATCCAGGTGGACAATTTCCTTCATAGACTTCCATTCTGTAGGGTATCTATTGGTATTCATTGCATTGCCCTGGGTTGTTAGGTGACATTATTTAAAAGCTGTAGGCTATATGCTGGGTGAGATTTATCTAACATAACTTTGTTCATGTAATTTAGTATTAGCTTCTTTCTCCGTAGGAGCCGCAGTAGCATAGTGGTTAGTGCACTGGCTTCCTAGCTCAGTGGTCTATGGTTCGATCCCCAGATGAGGTGGGATTTTTTTAGGCCACAAACGGCTTCTGGGTCGACCCATCCCCAAATGGGTACCAGAGCAACTCTGGGAAGGTTAAGGCGGCCGGCGTGATGCTGACCACCTAGTGTGCCGACGGTCAAGAAAATATGGGCCTAACACCATATTCCCATATGCCTCAATGGGCGTGTAACGGGATCCTTTACCTTTTTTTTCTTTCTCCGTAATTACAAAGGTAGAATTCCTAAAGCCATTTCTAGAGCGCCCCCCCCCCTCCCCCCCCATATGATGTTGATCTGATTGCACTAGCTTTTGTACATAACGCTTGATGCTGAATTATGTCTAATTTAATCTTGTTACTGTGTGCAGCAGTCATATATCATACTTCCATAATCTATTTTTTCCTCTAATTATATATATATGAAATTATTTGAAAGTTGTGCACTTTCACCACATAAAGTGATGGCACAGGATACAACAATAATAATACGGCTTTACGCACGAGAACTCGGTCGTCAGAAATGAGGTCTGAGTGTGGATCATAACTACCGATATGGCGACATTCAAATGTGTTTGTCGGTCACTGGCTAATCATAACACCAAGGAAATGTAAATAAGTATAAGAATCGTGATAATTCATTAAGGTAAAGCGGCACAGATTACTTGGTATAATAATAATATAATTCACAATCGTTAAAACCTGTGAATAAATGCAGTAATTAAAATAGCCTACTTGCCAGCAGATATTTCACCTAGGCCTACAGTACTGTATATTCAAATAGCTTAGCCATACTGACGTACCACAACTCGATGATTAAACACTAACTTGCGTACATAAAGAGAGATGACCTTTACAGGTTGTACTTGTCGGTGAGTTTACTGGGTATGGCAGCACAAATCGAAAATGTTAGTCCACCGAAAAAAAAGGTGATAAATCTTACAGATACCAACACAGAACAGCTGATCAAAGACAGCAATCATCGGCACAGTCGTCAATCCTTTGTTTATGCATTAAGATGTTAATGCATTTTCATTGGTTGATACCTGACCTCTTTCAGAACCTACTACATATTAATAAGGCAACTTCCATGTATGGAGTCAGGGCTGCCAGCTTGTGTTGTGATCACGTGCACAGCACGAGAATACCCGGATCTCGAATAACAGTCACCCTGAGCGCGATTCGCTGATGTTAGTGTTTACATGGTTATTTTTAGACATCCACGAGGCACCCAGTCAGCACAGGGACCCACGGCTTTAACCGAGTATTTTATGACGTCGTCAGAATATTATATCCACTCCCCATTAGTCAGGGCTATTAAGCTGCCTGGAGTACTTAAGCCAGTGAACAAAATTTTTCATAAAAATTTAACAGTATAGAAGTTGCACCCTGAACTGTGAGGCCTGCCCGCTGGCTTATCCAGACATTCTACTGCCGTAGGATTTCACAGAGAGACGGGGATGGATACAAAGATTACAACAACGGGGAAAAAAACAGATAGATGATTGGCACATAATATAGTCAAACTCAGTCATGATTTAACAAGAACAGATGCACTATGGATCAGATAATTAAATTGGAACATGAAGTCAGGATTTCAAAAGAAAGATAAAACTGTGGTAGTATTTTTAGATATAGCTGTGACAGAACGGTGCGACCCCTCTCGATCTCTGTTTCACTCCGGCGGTAATCGGTGCATTTGTGGTACTGATTGTATTCATTCATTCATAACCCTCCATTCCCAAAGGAGCATAGGCCTTCAACAAACACATGCCAAGTTCCTTCTACGTTCTCCTTATCATTTTCATACCTGTTTCCAGCTCTCTTCTCCGTGTGCTTCTTGGTCTACCTCTGCCTCTCTTGCCCTGGGGGTTCCAGAACAAGGACTGCCTTGTAATGCTATCAACAGGTTTCCTCAGTGTGTGTCCTATCCATCGCCATCGTCTTCTTCTCATCTCTTGTTCCACTGGTACTTGTCTAGTTCTTGTCATCAGTTCCACGTTGGTAACCTTGTCATACCATTTTAATCCCTCTATTCTACGCAAGTACCCATTTACGAAAGTCTGTAGCTTTTTGGTTGTTGTCTTTGTTGTTCTCCATGTCTCAGAGCCATACAATAGGACTGACTCCACATTTGAGTTGAAGATTCCTATTTTCGTGTTGGATCCGATTTCTCTTGATCTCCATATATTTCCTAATGCTTTTTTGTATTCTTATTTTGATATCACTCCAACTTTGTCTATATTGCTGCCAAGATATGTGTACGATTCTACATCTTGTATTGGTGCTTCTTCAAGTTCACCATGTTTTCATTACCTGCATTTATTCTCATTATCTTTGTCTTTTCCCTGTGTATTTTCAGACCCAATTGTTGTGACCTCTCATCGAGTGTTTTCGGTTTGTCCTGCATCTGATTAGGGTTATGGGACAGAAGAGCCAAGTCATCAGCAAAATCCAGATCATCCAACTGCTTAGTCAGAGTCCACTGGATTCCATTTCTCTTGTGTGTTGTTGATGTTCTCATAACCCTTCTCTTCTTCTTCCGTCCTTAGCCACCGACCGTCAAATCAGTCAGTGGCCATTACGCCTAATGGCGTCTTAGGGCAACAGCAGATAGGTTTTCTTTGCCATTGTTTCCCATCACGCCTATTGGCGTCTTTAGGGCAACGGCAAATCAATCCATTTGCTGTTGTTTCCATAATCGAAGTGACTGGCAAACGGGTGATCAGCCCGTTGGTTCTCATAACCCAGTCCATTGCTAATAAGAAAAGAAATGGAGACAAGACGCATCCCTGTCGCACTCCTGTTCTTATACCAAATTGTTCTGTAAGCTGTCCTTCATGAAGAACTCTGCATGTCATGTCTTCATATGTTTTCTTTATTAAATTAATGATCTTCAGGGGAACTCCATAATGCCTCATCAATTTCCAAAGTGATTCTCTGTCTACACTGTCAAATGCCTTTTCGTAGTCCACAAATCCGATGTATAGTGGTGAATTCCATTCCAGACTTTGTTCAACTATTATTCTCAAAGTGGCTATCTAGTCTGTACAGGGTGTTTTGTCGAAAACCTGCTTGTTCATATCTCAGTTTCTTGTCTATGGACTCTTTTAATCTCTCAAGGATAATCCTATTTAATACTTTTCCTGGCACTGATAGTAACATTATTCCTCTATAATTTGTGCACTCTTGTAAATTTCCTTTCTTAGGCAACTTAACCAGATATCCTTCCTTCCATTCTGCTGGTATCTCTTCCTTTTCCCAGACTTTACCAAGTAATTTATATAACATCTCTGTAGCCGTGTCGATATCTGCTTTGATGGCTTCTGCTGGAATGCCATCAGGTCCAGACGCTTTTCCATCTCTTAGAAGCTTTATGGCTTTCTTTATTTCTTCCTTCGTTGGTCTTTCACCGTTAATTTGTAGCTCTTCTTCTGCTGGCTGGATGTCCGGGGGAGGGGGGGTTGTGGAGCTGGTCTATTGAGAAGGTCCTCAAAATATTCTGTCCACCTCTTCATTTGCTCTTGTATATTGCTGAGCAGTTTTCCATTCTTGTCTTTTATGAGGCAACTTGTTTGCTTGTATTTCCCTGTCAGCTTCTTTGTGCTGTTATACAGTTCTCTCATATTTCCTTTGGCTACAGCATCTTCTGCCTCTCTTGCCAACTCCTCAATATACTTCCTCTTTTGATACTTCTTTATTTGCTTCTGTGTACACTTCTTGAGCCTTGGCACTTCTGGTTTTGCTTGTGTTTAAATCTGCTTTCTTGTTTTTTCTGTCTTTTATCTTATTGATGGTTTCTGTTGTTATCCATGCTTTTTGTTGTCGTTCCCTTTTCCCCAGTATTTCTTCACATGTCTCATTCCATACCATTTTGATTTGCTGCCAAGTCTTCTGTATTCTCTACATCTTCCAGCTGTTGGAGCACTTGGAATTTGTTGGATATTGTGACCGCAAATTTGTCTCTTGATTTCTTAGATGTCCTACATTAAATTGTTGTCTATAATTTTGCATTGTTGCATATCTCTTGAGTTTCATTTTTACTTTGGCTATCAGAAGGTGATGATCTGATGCCACATCTGCTCCTCTATATACCTTTACATCCTGCAATGATGATCTAAACTTCTTGTTCATGCATATATGATCAATCTGATTTTCTATTCTATGGTCTGGTGATATCCATGTTGCCTTGTGTATTCTCTTATGTGGAAATATGCTTCCTCCTATAGCCAGTTGATTTGAAGCACAGAAGTTTGAGAATTGTTCCCCATTTTCATTCATTATTCCTAGCCCCTGTTTTCCCATGACTTCTTCAAAGCCGATGTTGACTGTACCTATCTTTACCTTCATGTCACCCATCAAAATTGTGATGTCTCTTCTTTTTACTTTTTCCATAATTTCCGGTAGTCTAGTATAAAATGCTTCTTTCACAGACTCTTCTTTGTCATTAGTTGGTGCATAACATTGGATGACATTTACATTTATTTTCTTTTTAGCTGTTTTAAAAGTAGCTGTTAATATTCTGGATCCAATGGCTTCCCATTCAATGAGTGCTTTCTGTGCTTCTTTAGATAACATAAGAGCTACCCCTTCACTGTGGTGTGAACTTTCGTCTTCATGTCCTGAGGACAGCACCAATTCACCTGTGATGAGTTTCTTCCTGTCTACCCCCTTCCACTTTGTTTCACACAGTCCCAGAACCTCGATTTTATATTCCCTCATCTCTGCTGCTACTTGTGCCACTTTCCCTTGTTCGTTTAATGTCCGAACATTCCAGGTGCCAAATCTGGAAGTTCTCCTAGAAGAAAGAAGGTTAGTCAGTAACACAGACTCCTTTCGGCTTTCTCTGTGTTGCATCATACGCCTCCCTGCGAGAGGACCTTCCCCTGTCTTGGATGGCTGTGTTTTATTTTCTTTAATTGACTTGTCCATGTTTGTTGAAGTTTTTTGTGGTTTTTTTTTTTTTTACAGGATGGGGTAACCGGCCCCATGCCCAACCCTCCTTAGTTGCTTTCTACAACATGCATGGCAGGGAACAGTGTTACTATTCTTTGCTCCCCTTTCGGGCCCCGGTAACACACGGGTGACTCATTTTATTGCGTGCTTTCAATTGTCGCACTTTCTTTCTTTCTATACTATGTAAGAGATAGTTTATATTTTCAAGTATTCTTTCACTTCTTTCAGTATATTCTGTCTTGTCTGTTATCTGACACTCCTTGTGGAGGATAAACAGCTCACATTTGCAAGGAGATGTAGAGATAATATTACGAGAGGCAGGTTGGTAAAATTCCCTTGTACCAGGCTTGGCCGCTACGGATTAACACGTACATCGCCCAGCGCTATCTGCCTAATCACTGATAAGACGGGTGCACGCATCACCAAAGCTTGGAATACGGGGAGACAACTGATGGACAGACACAGATAAGAGATTACTTTCTGATAAAGTAATGAATTGTTACTTTTGGAACACGTTGTCATATGAGGTTAATGACATGTTCTCGAGTCTGTACGCAAGGCATCGTATATCTTATTGCCATATATGGTAATACGTGACCTTTTGCTTTACACACCTTATTTCACGTGGAATATTTTGAAAGTACAACACCCTCACCCGCCTGTTTGAAAATGATTGGAGCGGTTTTTTTTAACTCCATAACAAACAGATGCGTGGGAGACCGGGAATATAACCTGACACGTTTCAGTGGTATTTCACTGTGAAAAACTACTGTGAAGATCGCTTGCCAAGATACCAGACCTTGCTAGAGTGAAGCCTAGAATTCAGAATTCCTTCTTAACATACCGGACGCCTTTTATTGGAGAATTTAGGACGGACTTTCATAGCCCAGGAAATCTCTTTCATATTAAATAAGGAAACCGGGACTGAGGAAACTGAAAGACCACACACGAAGTCAGAGAGGGAACTTATTAAATTAACGACACCCCAGACGCGTGTAAGAGGCCTATTCAAGTCTCTTTTATTCATCTGAGCAAAACGTCTGGCTTATTGGTGGTACCAGCAGAAAATACTATCTCTGGAACCAAGTGAAGGTAGAAGTAGACTGACATTGTGCGAGACGCCATCATAAGAGGGTCTTATAGACAGACGCAGGACCAGCTTGGCCGTTACTCCTTGACGTTCTAGGAATGTGCTGCGCCTTTAACCTTGACCAGCGACAGCAGTGTACACAGAACCCATCAGCGGGAGCAGAAACTACTATTGGCAGCTAAGTGAAAAATATACGATGCCAAAGTGAACTTTTTCCCATCATCTCTACTATAAATCAATGAGGAAACTTTTCTTCTAAACTATTCAATTTATTTTCAAACTGTTAAAACCTAAAGTAATTATTAAATTTTGTTATTTGTAATGTTACAAATTTAACTTCGATTTAATCATTTTAAGGTTACTGCATGTTTGTATCAGTCAAATTACTATACACACTCTAAACAGAGCTATACCAGAATAATAGAATTCCACTGATTAAATCAGGGGTGGGGGCTTGAACAAGCTGAAATTAATAAGCGCTTAATTCCTTCACTAAAGTTGTCGGCAGATTCTAGAATTAACGGGCTCAGCAAAGTAGCATTGTTTTCGCTTATCTGAATATCTTGTGAAGACTCCCTTTGTAATAGAAGTGTCATCACCCTTCTATCTACATCTCTGCCAAGAGTAATCTTGTCTGAAGGTAGATACCTTTGAAGCCCATATTAGATACTCTTGATCTTGGTCCACTGTTGGACCACTACTGCAAAGCAGGGGAGGCAATACTGTCACAATAGCTAGGGCTTATGATGAATGCTGGAGAGAAGGTGCTCTCTTTCAAATGAGGAAAATAGAAGTAACCGGCAAAATATATAATTATTTAGAGAATTTCCTGCAAGATAGCTTTTTTATTTTTATTTAATGAAAAATATCCCATTCACAATGATTTGACAGGTGTGATGCCACTTTCCCAAATCGGCAGTTGTTCATATTATTTAGAATTGAAAACAATATACATCCGAATTATAACCCATCAGAGGTTGAACGGGGTATTTTTCATCATTAATATTTTAAAAATGTTAAAACGAGAAATAATTCGCTGTTATTCGACGCAGTTCTGGTCAGTTCGGGTACAAAAGTAGCGCTTAGTATTTTCCACTCTTTCTCTGTTTTCTATTCCAATATGATGAATGAAAAAAAAAAAAACTTTCAACTATCAAAAACAAAGCCAGGAAATATATTCAACAAATATCAAAGGACAGTATTACAGTGCACACATATGGATCTAAGGGAAACGATAACAAATTGGGAAAAGGAATTTATGTTCCCATGTGGCAAATGGTGAAAGGATCATCATCAAACTCCATATTCTTGCCGTTTGTACGTCGATCACATCTAATGGATGCAACTGTGGTTGAAAGTTAGATATTAATTGTATTGTTTCCCTTATATGTACTCTCCCGAAAATAGTAACACTCAACAAAGAAAAGTCGGTGTAGAACCCAGTTTTATTCCGGAAACAGATTTAACTCATCATTTTGTTACAAATAACCTTAAAATGTAAGTTTCTGATTGTTTCTTCAAGACAAAATTTTCATTTAAAGTATTGCAGACTTATTATTATGGATCAAAATGATAAGATGGCTGCAAAACAAGCTGCAGATGCTAAGAGGAAGATACGATCGCGTCAATCACAACGAGCAAGCGAGACTCTAGAAGAAGCAGCAATACGACGACAACATGAAGCAGCACAAAGACAAGCACGGTGTCAGTCACAACAAGCAAATCAGTCTGCAGAAGAGCATGAATCTCAATGCGCTGCAGAAGCTTTTCGCATTCTTGAGAGCATCACAACGAGCAAAGGAGACTTCAGAAGAAGCAAGTTTTTGTTAAAAACACTTTTTATCAGGGAACATTCTTTGAAACAGATCCATGCACTTTCACAAAAAATGTTGTCATCAAAGAACTTTTATACTGAATTAAAAAGTATTTTTAAAATATATTACAGTATTTGATTTACTTCTGTCATTATTGACGGGTTATTGCTAGTATAGTATAAGGTACCATCACCAACCAAGGTCTGCTTACTCGGAGCAAGCAAGAGGACATGCACACCATCATAGCTGGCAGACGCTGGAGCTGGGTTGGCCATGTCCTCAGAAGAGACCCCGATGCCATCACAAGAACAGCTATGCTTTGGATCCCTGAAGGAAAACGAAAGAGAGGCCGACCAAAAACAACCTGGCGGAGGACTGTGGAGGCTGAGATGCAAAGAATGAACCAGAGTTGGGGTACTGTACGAAGGATGGCTGCTGACCGAGCAAAGTGGAATCAATTTGTTGTTGCCCTACAAGACGCCGCTAGGCGTGATGGCCACTGACTGCTTTGACGGTCGGCGGCTAAGGATCAAAGAAAAAAGAGAAAAAGAAGTTATAATAAACTTACGTGAATGCAGTGGACCTGATATAGCAGAAGAGATATTACTGACAAATACTTACCTATACTCCAGAGGATGTTCCATACTAATAGCTTAGATACTTTCACATTTCGGATTGAAGGAAATTAAAAGACAGATAAAGAAGCTAAGAAAAGTAGAAATAATAGAAACCAAATAAATGTGGGGATGTGTAAAACAGAGATCAAAAACTTAATTAAAAGAATAATAACTGAGGAATGGACAGTAGAGTGGGATGGAAGTCTGAAGGGCAGACACGCATATAAATTGTTCAAGACTCCAACAAGAACATGTCAGGTATCTAGAGAACTAACAATTCCTAGCAATAAGAAACTTCTTAGACTGCAACTAGGAATGAGATATTTTAGAATAGAAGAACCTTACTGTGCAGTGTGTCTAGAAACAAATAATATAGAGCATTTCCTACTAAAATGTAGGAAGTATGAACAACAGAGAAAATCAATATTAGATTATTTACAGGCATGAAATTCATCCATAAATGTGGAACAGGTGTTGAGAATAGATAGACCTAGAGAATTGCACAATATGGTTAATCAGTATATAACAAGAACTAAAATTAATATATAAGGATCAATGATGGTGTGAGGATAAGGGGTAGTCTGATGGAGTGCTCGTGAGGATGATGGCAGATAGTTGGTGGCTTTGTTGTAATCTCGGACACCTACAGGCTTTCTCCCTCCCGTTCACCTTGTTAACAGCTGGGCAATTGTGAGAGACTTTACTTTTTTTGTGTGGGTATGTTTTGGTTGTTTGTTTCTTTTTTCTTGTTTGTATTATTTTGCTTTTTATTGTTTGTTTCTTGAAAAGGGGGTGTCCCACACAAATTGATTGACACAATTTTGGTTTTGATTTACTATATTTGGACTGAGTGGAGGGCAGAAGAATATACTATATTTGGATATCGGAAATCTAATTTTATTGTCTTGAATTTATTACACTATATGTCTGTTGCTGTCATTTTCGACGGAGTCATCTGTCAAGTTATTTGCTTATGTTTGTATCATAAGTATAATTGTGTCTTTACCTGCGATGTCAGGTTGATTAGGGGTTGTCTTCCCTTGTTTATTCATTCATTGTGTTTGACCTTTAGGGTCAGAGGTTGACAGTTCGGCGTGGGCCTATGGGAAGGTTTTTTAAGCGGGAGTGAGATATACTTCCGGGAAGCCGGGAGGTCCTGTTTTTCTGAAGGGACCAAGAGTCCATTGTTTTTCGGGGAGAATCTTCGAAGTAACTGCTATGGCAGTTTTCCCCAGTGAATCTCTGTGCGTCGGGATGACGACAGAATTCCTTGTGTAGTTCTGAGGATTCATTTACCAGGTAATACCGACCTTTATGCATTATTACGCTTTTCGGTGGCAGAACATGTAAAGGATTACCTAGGGTGAACAGCAGTTCACGGATCCGCCATTTCAGAACTTATATATTTGTGCTCGAGGTAGCCATCCAAGACTGTTAGTCTTATATTGTCCAGAAATCCAGTGACGAGGATATATTGTGGGAGCCGCAGATTGGCGGAACTTCTATCTACAATAAGTATTACTGCAGGGTTGGTGATAACCTATTTAACAGAAGTACACGGCCGACGTTAGGACGAGGCCTGTGCTTCCGGCTATTATACTACAGCCTGATATGTGCAATTGGCAGGGAGTGCCAAGTTGCACCTGTGTGTCAAGGTAACTAAGGCATCTGACGCGTTTAGTCAGAGACGCCAAGGGCGACGCTACGAACTGTCATTATTGAAGAACTTTGCTATTGACCATGCACGTCTATTCTGATGTTTACCTTTTGAATGCCAAATGTATACCTATCGATGTCAGGTCAGCATGACCTTGTTACACTGACTGTTCCTGTTGATATTATGTGTGTTCCCGTCAATAAATGTCTTGAAACATGCCTGCAGTGTCAAAGCATCCTTGATTACTGCATGTGAGAGTATGGGTTGCAGGATCTACATCTATACGAGCCTAAACACATTCGCGTCTTCATTCGCACCCACACTCAACTCATCATACGCTCGCACTACACATCTAACAACATGTAAACTGTCTTGGGCCAGTGATCACCTCAACAAGAAAAAAAAGACAGTTACATTTCTGGTGGACCAGTTACGTGGGCTCTTATGATACATTTCTTGTCGCCAATGTGGCCTAGAAACTTACATTTCTGATGGACCAGATCTGTGGGTTTAAAAAGAACAGAGCGAGCATTTGACATTATTGTTGACATTTATGGATCCAGAAATTTACATTCCTGGTTGGCTGTTACATGTATGATGTCTCCAGTTTTGTCGAGAAAGTTACAAGAAGGACAAGTACACATTACACTTCTGATCTGTGGGTCTAAGCTACACACGGGACAGCCGTAACACACAGTGCTAATTCTACATTTGCAAGTTTTGGCTACAACAGGACAGATATAGGTCATCAACGGTTGACACAAATAAACAGTACGAGCATTTATATTATAATGCTACATAAAGCATAACAAGACAAGTACTGAAGTGAACTACTAGGCATTTGCTACGTGGACCATAACTGCATAGAAGGCGGGTTCCTATTGTAAACAGTACTGCGGGTTGTTACACGTTTCATTCAACAACAGACTTTTCTAGGTCAGAGTATTCAAGCTACATTGTTGGAGGTCAAGTGTCTGTAAACAGTACGTGAAATTGTAAACATTCAATGTGCAAGCCCTAATTTGAGAAGGTCATAGTAACTTTGGTTCGTGAATACCACTTTATGTTACAGTGGATTTGACGTTCAGTGCGCGTTTGACATTTCGTTTCTGTGTTCGCAAGGAGCAAGAAATTTATTTTAGTTTCAGCTGTGACTGAACTTGTTCTGCAACACATTGAAATTGATTGCTATATGTTTATGTCACTTCTACTGTTTTGTGTATTTTTCTGCGGGTTTTTCGGTTGGTGGGTCTTACGGTAAATATGCCACTTGATCGAGGCTTACTGTAAGCGGTCTGTAGGTGCAAATTTTCTTAATTTGGAAATTTGCTAGTGACAATTGGTCGCTATTGATGTTAGCTGTGATGTAATTGTACTTAATGTTGTTTTTGTAATATTTTGTCTGTTTTTCAGTTTTGATTGTGTTACGCACGGATCATTATTATTTTTCGTTTGTATAAACATTTTTTCATATGTATGATCATTTTTTTGACTGAAGTGTGTATTATGTTTTCTATGGTCAAAGGGACATAATCCGAGTTATCGAAACTACAATTTTTTAGGAGTTTGCCTTCTCTTGTATAGAGACACGTTCGGTCTATAATTTCTTGAACGAAGCGTGACCACATCTCCTTATTTGGTAGTACCAGTCAACTATGGTAGATGTCTGAAACCTTTCTTAACGCTTCTTTTCATGACCATAAAAGGCGCGACTGTGTAAGACTTTTATCTCGAATGTTCTTAGAATCGTCTTATTGTGAACGGCAACTCAGAGATTGTCGTTCTGCGCATGTCAAAAGCTGGGAGTTCGTTCTGTGTGTTCCGCCCAGTTCGGCAGTTGAGAAATGGTTTAAGAAGCGAGCAGACGCAACTGCGTCTTGTGATTTTCTGAGGGAAATACAGTGTCTTTGTGAGTTAGTTAGCTAACTAGACTATTTCCCAGTATTATTCACGCCTGCCTGGAGGCATATGTTCATGGTTGATTTTCCGAAATAAGGTAATTCCTCTTGTATCGAACTTTATGCTATCATCTAGAGGTTCGTCATTTTGTCGCCTATTTGCTCGCCTGTGTGATGCAAAATGGAGAGGTACTTTGACTAGGATTAAGTCACCGGTATCTGTATACCTGAACTAGTTAAATATATATGGGTCGCTCTAGACCAACAAGACTATTGTCTGTGTTCCAGGATTCGTTATATCAGAGATCACGTCCAAGTCAGATGGTTAGACTTAGGAACATTATAAAGGTCGAGCTGACCTGTAGCCCATGTATGCTATTCACGTGCAGACAGTGAACGGACTTATTGTATACAACTGATCTGCTAGCATCAGAATGGGAGCATTTATTATTGTTTATGAACATTGAAGATCTGTAGCTGACACTGTTGCAGAAGTTATAGAAATTATTATTATTTATACAGCTTCACGAACTAGAACTCTATGATTTATGAATTTCTGAATCTATTGAACTGTGATGTCTTATGACGCATATATACAACAGCTGTCATTGCTGACTACAGAAATTGTTTTCAATGTGCCATATCATCTTGCTGAACTCGTTAACTATGTTGATGTCATAAGTATCATGACTGTTTTGTGGCGTGCAATAAATGGAAGAAACTTATACAACGAAGTTACCCTTTCTATGACTCTACACGTCATGTTGCCTGTGTGATAACCCTGTGAACTGTTCCACTACCACATACACAGCAACATCCTAAATCAGAGAAGACACCTACATCTTACACTTTAATACCAGGTGTCGATAAGGGTGGCAAGTTACCACTTCAGCTCAAATCCACCCTTATCATTTTTGGTGGCCAGAGCTGGTTCTATCATCTGATATTTTGGCGCACCATATCATTTTTGGTGGCCATAGGTTGGTTCACTCTGATTCCAGCTATCAAGGGGGTCAGCAAACCCAGACATCATCATCATACTAGATACAACTACAGCATCAACTACCACCTTACAAGAAATTTTATTGAAAGTATCCGGATTTTCTGACAGTTGCTGATTTTGAAACTACCCGGCGCTGCTCGGCAATATTGAAGTTTATGTAAAATTAGAAGGACAAGTACCGAGCGAATGGATTTCCTGATCTGGTGAAAAGAAGGACAAGTGCCGTAACAACTGTTCCGGTCTCAGGGGTACTGTTGCGGGTTCAGAAGGTCAAGTGCCGGTTAAATCAATTTAGAAGATTCAGAAGGTCAAGTGCCGTAACAACTGTTGCAGTATTAGAAGCTCATTTCCTTCGTCATGGCTGTTTATGGGAGCAGAAGTTAATCAACGTTGGATCATTATCCTCAGAATGCTGATTACATCCTGTTCTGCACCGTGCTGACGCTGGATTTATAGAAGTTAAGTGGCCTGTTTTGTTTGTGAACTGTGCCCTTATGTTCTAACTGAGCCTTCTGTACTTTCACACTTTCTCCTATTGTTTTCATGATACATGTTTATATGTTATATGTTATTTGTTATTTGTATATTTATATGTTTATATTTCAGCGGGTTTTCTCGGTTGGGCGGAGTCTTTCAGTAGAAGATACCACGTCACAGAGGTTCTACTGTTAGCGTTTTCGTTAGGGACTGTGCGAATTTCCTACAGTGAAATTTGCTAGCGACAATCGTTGCTATATCTGTTTAGTTGTGACGAGTTGTGCTTTATTTTTGTTTCTTGTATATATATATTTTTTTTTCTTTTTTCTTTTCTCTCTTTCTTTGTGTTTTTTAGTTTCGATTTCGATTGTTTGTATTTGTAGGTCTCCCCTTTGCTATTATTCAGTTCTTTACGTATATTTTTGTGTATACACTGTAGCGTCATTTGTTAGTCATATCTTCGCATATTTCTTTTTAGTTTTGCTGTTTGTGTATTTGACTTATGCGAATGTTTTCGTATTGTTTGATCTTTGTTGTTGTTTACATTGACTTTGATCTTTGTTGATTGTTTACATTGACTCTGATCTTTGTTATTGTTTACATTGACTCTGATCTTTGTTGTTGTTTACATTGACTCTGATCTTTGTTGTTGTTTACATTGACTTTGATCTTTGTTATTGTTTACATTGTTGGTGACCTTTGTTATTGTTTACATTGTCTTGTTATTGTTTACATAGTTCTTGCATAGTTAGCTTTCACTATTGTTAATATATGCTCATGCACTATTGGTCTATAGTGCACTTATCATAACAAACTGGTGTTTTTTGCTTATGCACTATTGTAGTGCAGTTATGATAAATAACTGATGGTTATGCACTGATTTGGGTAGTGCACTGATAATTAAGAGGTGACTTGTGATATTATTATACATTTGATAATACAAGTTGGTGTCAACTCCTGTTTCCCACAGAGATTGGGTTCAACATAGAGATTATACAAGCACTTTATTAAGTCTTGTTGCTATTTAACATTGAAATAAGATAATTAATTATTTCAGGTTCTGTACTCACATTTTAGACATCATGTCTACATTTGAGTACTTTATTGAGCAGGGTAAAGCCCTTGGGAAGACAGGTGATAAATTAGAAGAATTTGCGACTGTTCAATATGCCAAGGCATTGAAGTCGGAAGAAAAGAAAATGAAAGAACAAACTGAACAAAAGAGAATAGAGGCTGAAATAGAACAAAAGAAACTGCAGATGCAGGTGGAGGAAAAAAGATTTCAAATGGAAATGGAAAAACAAAAAAGAGAAGCAGAATCTCAGGAGAAGAGGCTTCAGGCTGAAGCTGAAAATAAGAGACTTGAAAAAGAAGCTGAAAATAAGAGACTTGAAAAAGAAGCTGAAAATAAGAGACTTGAAAAAGAAGCTGAAAATAAGAGACTTGAAAAAGAAGCTGAAGATAAGAGACTTGAAAAAGAAGCTGAAAATAAGAGACTTGAAATAGAGGCTGAAGAAAAAAGTTACAGGGCCAGGTGGAAGAAAGAAAGTTACAGGCTGAGGCTGAAGAAAGAAGGTTACAAAGAGAGGCTGATGAGAGAAAAGCAAAAATGGAACATGATGAAAAAGTCTTAGCTTTAGAGTTAGAGAAGTTAAAGTTATTGAACACTGGTAATGCTAATGATGCAAATAAGGTGTCAAATAAGACTAATGCTAAGGATTTCAAGCTTAATCTACCAGCATTTAATCCCTCAATCGATGATATAACATTTTATCTAGATAGATTTGAAAGTGCATGTAATGTGCATAATATAGATAAAACATTATATGTGTATCATCTGTCCAAGATACTTAGAGGTGATGCTTTGACTTTGTTGAGTATGGTAGATGTGCCTGACAAAAACAACTATGAGGTTGTCAGGGCGGCATTGTTAAAGAAGTACCAACTTAACGAGGACGGATATCGTCTTAAATTTAAAACCATGTTACCAGAAACTGGAGTTGAATTCTCTGAATTCATCTCAGGCATCCGTCTTACTTTTTTACGATGGGTTGAGTTGTCTAAGACAGAAAATACATTTGAAGCTCTTATGGATTTACTACTTAGAGATAAGGTTATGTCTTCTGTTAATGAAGCTTTTCTATCTTTTCTTCATGAGCGTAAGCCTAAAAACATAAAAGAAATGGAAGAATACTGTAGCCAGTATGTTACTGCGCATCCGCACATAACCATTAGTAACTCTAAGGTGAAAGAAGGTCTGCCAGTTGCTTCGGCAGCACCTTATGGCCCAAATTTTATGCGTAAATTTCAGGGTAGCCAGAAAAATTTCAATAAAAAGAGTAATCGTAATTATGCCCAGAACCATAGTGATCAATTCCAGGGTGATTCTTCTTCCCAGAACTGGAGACAACCTAATACTACACGTTATTCTACTCCGGTTAACTTTAGAAATTTTCACAAAGGTAATCGGTATAGAGGGAAATATTTTATGCAGAGACCTCAATACCAAGATAATAGAGGTTCTCAACAGCATAGAGATAGTAATGACAGTTATGGAAACTGGAACTCAAACCAGGATAAAAATTACAGTAGGGACTTTAATGATAATTGCAGAGGCAATAATGGTCGCGGTAGATCGCAACATAAGAGAAAAAGATATCAACAGACAAACTCTGTTCAACAAGAATCTCAGGGATCAGATAAACAGGTTAATAATGATAAAGACCATAATGCTATCGGATGCTCATCTTTTGATTTTGGTAGGGCAAATAAATGTATCCAATGCAGTACTTTATTTGATCCGAAAACCGTTAGTACTCTAAGCTGTGGTCATCCTTTGCCCGCTCTTCCTGCTAATGTTGCTCATGATGGGAGAGGTTCTCTTATATTACATAAGGGGCTAGTAAATAGTAATCCAGTCTCAGTGTTGTTTGATTCTGGATGTACTACTGTCGGCGTTAGGCAATCTCTTGTAGATCCATCCTGTGCTACAGGAAAAGTCATCAAATGTGTCACATTTGGTGGCACGTTAGAAAAGTATCCTACTGCTATAATACACATTGCTACTCCTTTCTTCACGGGAGAGGTCCACGCGTGTCTACTTCCAAACCCTATTGCGGACCTTATTATTGGTCGTATTCACGGAGTTAGGGAATGTACCCCACAGCAGATTGCTGTTTGGGAAGAGCAAAACATTGAAGCTACCAATGCGGTGGTCACAAGAGCACATGCTCTGGATCCACCTCAAACTTCATTAACTAATAATGATGAAGTAAATGACCAAGATAGTCACTTGACTATTACACGTGACTCATTTATCAAATTGCAAGAAGAAGATCCTTCTTTACAAAAATTCTTCATTCTAGCAAAAAAAGGTGATCCTAATCAGAACACTAATAGGAAATCTTGGATTTCTATGAAGAACGGCGTACTTGTACGTATGGTACAAGACTCGACTACGTCCACTCATTCACAAATTCTTGTGCCTAAGAGCATGAGATTGCAAATATTGCAACATGCTCATGACTCGCAATGTGCTGGACATATGGGTTTTTCCCGTACAAAGTCGAGGGTTCTTGCGGCTTTCTTTTGGCCATTTGTGAGCAAGGACATACGAATGTACTGTCGCTCTTGCAAAGTATGTCAGGAGGTCAAATCTAAAGGACCACGACATGCTGCGCCTATCCAGGCTGCTGACATTCCTATTCGCCCTTTTCAAAAAATGGCAATAGATATTATCGGTCCTTTTAGAATTAAGTCGGCTAGAGGACATCAATTTATCCTTACATGTGTCGATATGTGCACACGTTGGCCAGAGGCAATACCTCTCAAGAGCATCTCAACTGCTGATATCGCAGACGCTCTTTGGCTGATATTTTCTCGCTTGGGTTTTCCCGGAGAAATATTGTCAGACCATGGCACTCAACTTATATCAGACACTATGTCACAGGTAATGTCTATGCTACACATTAAAAGGTCTCTCAGCAGTATCTATCACCCAATGTCTAATGGGTTGGTCGAACGTTTAAATAGGACTCTGAAAACTTTACTTGGTAAAATAACTGAGGATCATCCTCAGGATTGGGACAGGGTCTTACCCGCGGCTCTCTTTGCGTATAGAGAGGTCCCCAATGAACATACGGGGTTTTCCCCTTTTGAACTTGTCTTTGGCGCGCAACCGCGCGGCCCTATGTCTTTACTTCACGATCTAATCACTGCCGATAATATTAGCGATGAGACTCAATCTTCTTATGAGTACGTCATTGCTCTTAGGCAAAAGATCATCGAGGCATGCAAACTAGCAACTTCGTCTTCAGAATTTGCTAAAGAAAAGGCAAGGCAGTTTGCAAATAAGAATAGATGTCTACGACAACTTTGTCCAGGTGACAAAGCTCTCGTTCTACTTCCTTCAAGGGAGAACAGACTTCTAATTGCATGGAAAGGTCCATATGCAATAGTCTCCAAAATTTCTGATGTCGACTATGTTGTCGATATTGATGGAAAGCATAAAACTTTCCACATAAATATGCTCACAGAATTTTATGAAAGACCTGACTATTTGCAGCCTATTTTCCAGGCTACGGACAATTCACAAGCAACTCATGGTCAGTACTCATCTCTGTCAGTTATACAGGATGAGGAAACTACTTTTTCTGATGTCAATCTTCCTCTTTCTATGGTCCCACTTTATTCTACGGAATCTTGGAAAAACGTGACCGTTTCTCCAAATCTTTCCGCTGAGGAACATCGACAAGTTTCTTCGATGTTGCAAACATTTCAGGATGTTCTTACAGACATCCCGGGACACACACATGTCATAGAACATGACATTGTGCTAACTGATCACAATCCTATCAGAGTCAGACCATATCCAATACCTATCCATTTCCAGTCTCAAGTCGAAAAAGAATTGGATGAAATGATACGTTTGGAAATCATTGAACCATCCACTTCAGCATACTCTTCGTCTATGGTTATTGTTCGAAAGAAGGATAATAACATTCGCATTTGCGTAGATTATCGCAAATTGAACCAAGTTACGAAGTTCGATGCTGAACCTATGCCTTCATTAGAAGAGCTACTCAATAAACTTTCTAATTCTAGATTCTTTACCAAACTAGATTTGTCTAAAGGTTATTGGCAAGTCCCGCTAACTGAACGTGCCAAACCTTTTACAGCTTTTTCTACACCTAGGGGTTTATTCCAATGGAATTTCATGCCTTTTGGTCTTATGAACGCCCCTGCTACATTCGTACGCATGATGCGGCGAATTCTCGCATATCGTACAGATGTCATAGCATACCTAGATGATATCTGTCTATTCAGTGATTCTTGGGAAGATCACTATTTGGGTTTATACGAATTACTGTCTACTCTTCGCGAGTATAACTTGACTGCAAAACCCTCTAAAGCCTTTATAGGATTTAGCGAGATTTCTTTCCTAGGTCATCGGGTTGGTCATGGTCTTTTAAAGACAGAGGACCACAATGTTTCAAAAATACTTAACATTTCGGTCCCTAAGACGAAGAAACAAGTAAGGAGTCTATTAGGTTTGATTCAATTCTACGGACGATTCATTCCGAATCTGTCCTCCATTATGGCACCGCTTTCTACTTTATTGAAGAAAGGGTCGCCTAATCTGATCCGCTGGTCTAAAGAATGTCAATCCTCATTGGACCAGGTTAAAGCCCTATTTTCATCTCCACCTATTCTTAAGTTACCTACTATTGAGAAGACTTTTGTTCTTCGAAGTGACGCCTCGTCAACAGGGATTGGGGCAGCACTAATGCAGGAGTATTCTGATACTTTGCATCCGGTGATGTATATCTCTAGGAAATTAAACGCTGCAGAAAAGAATTACTCGGTTTTAGACCGTGAGTTATTGGCTATGGTATGGTCTATTCTGAAGTTACAAAGATTTCTTCTAGGCGCACATTTCATTGTGGAAACCGACCAGAAAGCGCTTACTGCTATTCAGAGCAAAAACTTGAAGAGCTCGAGGTCCACTCGTTATGCCATAGCTCTTCAACCATTTCATTTCTCGGTTCGAGCTATCCGTGGTTCGGATAATGTAATGGCAGACATTCTGTCCAGATGTCCACACGATTCCACATGATTCTTCTGTCATATATATATATTTCCTGATATACAGTCCAATGTTATAATGACATGTTAGTAGATTTTGTCTCACTTTTTTTTTTGAGGGAAATTTATAACATTGTACCATGTAATTATCTAAGAAGGCTTAGTTAGTGATATACGGGCCAAAAGATCACTCGGCCACATTTAAATAAATTATTTTCAGGATTGTATTAAGAAATTTACCAGTTGTCTTTAAGATTTGTGTTATTGATATTTTCGCAGCACATCATTGAAGTCTGCGAGTTTATGTCCATTGTGGAACTTTGAGGATATCAAGTCCTGTCCTACATTGGGAGCGGATGATGTCCACATCTTCTTCTATTGAATGTTTTATGTCACCGAAGATCAACACATGTATTACTTATTAATTACTGTTACTTTATATAATGTAATAATATAGTGCGGTATATTAGTAAATTACACCGCTATTTGCAACACATTGTATGATAACACATAATATATTTAATTTCATATATTGGTATGAGAATAATTTGATTGTCATTATGTTGTTGCCATCATTGTGGCGTGTGTTGGTGGCACCTTCCTGGAATATATCAGCGTATACTTAGATAAATTTTTTCTCTAAGGATCTGAGATATGATCTCAGTGTCGCTCCATGCGTTGAGCTAATTTGTTAGGTATATATCCACGCATCATACGTGCGTTAGGAGCCTAGATTTTTTCCGGCTCCAGGATTTAAAAAAAAAAATGTTTCATTTTTTTTTTCCAGGGAGGGTGCGGTAATGTTACGCACGGATCATTATTATTTTTCGTTTGTATAAACATTTTTTCATATGTATGATCATTTTTTTGACTGAAGTGTGTATTATGTTTTCTATGGTCAAAGGGACATAATCCGAGTTATCGAAACTACAATTTTTTAGGAGTTTGCCTTCTCTTGTATAGAGACACGTTCGGTCTATAATTTCTTGAACGAAGCGTGACCACATCTCCTTATTTGGTAGTATCAGTCAACTATGGTAGATGTCTGAAACCTTTCTTAACGCTTCTTTTCATGACCATAAAAGGCGCGACTGTGTAAGACTTTTATCTCGAATGTTCTTAGAATCGTCTTATTGTGAACGGCAACTCAGAGATTGTCGTTCTGCGCATGTCAAAAGCTGGGAGTTCGTTCTGTGTGTTCCGCCCAGTTGGGCAGTTTAGAAATGGTTTAAGAAGCGAGCAGACGCAACTGCGTCTTGTGATTCTCTGAGGGAAATACAGTGTCTTTGTGAGTTAGTTAGCTAACTAGACTATTTCCCAGTATTATGCAGCCTGCCTGGAGGCATATGTTCATGGTTGATTTTCCGAAATAAGGTAATTCCTCTTGTATCGAACTTTATGCTATCATCTAGAGGTTCGTCATTTTGTCGCCTATTTGCTCGCCTGTGTGATGCAAAATGGAGAGGTACTTTGACTAGGATTAAGTCACCGGTATCTGTATACCTGAACTAGTTAAATATATATGGGTCGCTCTAGACCAACAAGACTATTGTCTGTGTTCCAGGATTCGTTATATCAGAGATCACGTCCAAGTCAGATGGTTAGACTTAGGAACATTATAAAGGTCGAGCTGACCTGTAGCCCATGTATGCTATTCACGTGCAGACAGTGAACGGACTTATTGTATACAACTGATCTGCTAGCATCAGAATGGGAGCATTTATTATTGTTTATGAACATTGAAGATCTGTAGCTGACACTGTTGCAGAAGTTATAGAAATTATTATTATTTATACAGCTTCACGAACTAGAACTCTATGATTTATGAATTTCTGAATCTATTGAACTGTGATGTCTTATGACGCATATATACAACAGCTGTCATTGCTGACTACAGAAATTGTTTTCAATGTGCCATATCATCTTGCTGAACTCGTTAACTATGTTGATGTCATAAGTATCATGACTGTTTTGTGGCGTGCAATAAATGGAAGAAACTTATACAACGAAGTTACCCTTTCTATGACTCTACACGTCATGTTGCCTGTGTGATAACCCTGTGAACTGTTCCACTACCACATACACAGCAACATCCTAAATCAGAGAAGACACCTACATCTTACACTTTAATACCAGGGGTCGATAAGGGTGGCAAGTTACCACTTCAGCTCAAATCCACCCTTATCAATTGTCGATTTGTTTTGTTTGTATTCTGTAGGTCTCTCCTTTCTTGTGTATTTCTCTACACATTTTTGGTTAAAACAGTGTTGCCATTTGTATTGTTTTGTATTTTTGTCTTTGTATTTTTTTTTTGGTTGTACTACATTACTGTCATGCACAGTCTACATACACATACTTGGTCATGTTTTGATATTATTGATAAGGTAGACTCTTCATATAGAGTTTGTTAAATAATATTATATAAGATATTTATACAAGTTCTTTGATAAAAGACTTGTTATCTACAAAGATTAAGACAGTAAAATAAAGTGAAGTGAGTATACAAGTCTAGCATTTCAGACTTGTCTCCCATTGAAGTGGGATAAGGTAATTTATTTAATTTTTTTTCAGGTTTCTGATCTCATTAGACAGAATGTCTACATTGGATTTCTTCATCCAGCAAGGGTTGACCCTTGGTAAGTCTGGTAAAGAATTGGAAGAATATTCATCTGCTCAATTCGCCATTGCATTAAAGTCAGAAGAAAAGAAACAAAAAGAGGAAATTAAATTGAAAGCAGAAGCTGAACTAAAGAAGCTAGAAGCTGAGAATAGAAGATTAGAACTTGAAGAAAGAAGGTATCAAAGAGAGGCTGAGGAGAGAAAAGCTCAAGCTGCTGCTGAGGAGAGGAAAGCTCAAGCTGCAGCTGATGAAAGAAAATTCCAGATGGAAATGGAAGACAAAAAACTTCAAGCTGCTGCAGAGGAAAAAAAACTTCAAGCTGCTGCAGAGGAAAAAAAACTTCAAGCTGCTGCTGAGGCTGAAATTAGAAAAATGGAACATGAGGAAAGAAAACAGAAGATGGAACTTGATGAAAAACTCGCAATTTTGGAGTTAGAGAAATTGAAATTGGCGAGTACGGGTGCTCAGCAAACAACTTCGAGTACGACAAAGGAGTTTGTTAGTAGGATTAAATTGCCTCATTTCAATCCTTTAAAGGATGACGTAGCAGATTATCTAGATAGATTCCAATTTTTGTGCGATACGCATAACATAAAAAAGGAAAAATATGTTGAACAACTGATGCCATTTTTTACAGGTGACACAGTGACTACTCTTATGACAATAGACGAACATGAGAGGACTAATTATGATGTTGTCAGGGCAGCATTACTAAAGAAATACCAATTAAAACAAGAAGACTATCGTCTTCGTTTTAGGACAATGTTGCCAGAAAATGGAGTAGATTTCTCTGATTTTGTTACAAAGATACGTCGTACATTTACACGATGGGTTGAGTTGTCTCAGATTGAGAAAACATATGAAGGTCTAATGGACTTATTATTGCGAGATAAGGTTTTGTCATCTGTTAATGATTCTTTTCTTGCATTCCTTCATGAGCGTAAGCCTAAAAACTTAAAAGAAATGGAGGAATACTGTTGTCAGTATGCCACAGCACATCCCCATGCTACAGTTAGCAATTCTAAAGTGAAAGAAGGGTTGCCAGCTGCTTCGGCAACACCATATGGCCCTAATTTCAGAAAAAAATTTCAGGGTGCTCAACAAAATTGGAATAGGGGAAGTAATCAAAATTACACTCAGAAGCGGAGTAATCCAACACATGATGGTTCTTCGTCTATGCAGTGGAGACAAGATGGTAGTTCTCGTAATTTTAGTGGTAATAATTTGAGACACTTTCGCAAAGGCTATCCAAATAATAACTATTCAAATTTTCGAGGTAATCATTCTCGACGTCAAGATTATGACGATGGTGAATTTAGAAACCGGGATTCAAACCGGAATGATGATTACAATAGGCAATATGATCACAATTACAGGGGAAATGATAGTCGAAATAATTACAGGGGAAATGATAGTCAAAATAATTACAGGGGAAATGATAATCGAGGTAGACCTAGGTTTAACAAAAAAAGACCTTACCAACAGGCAAACTCTGCGCAACAAGAGTTTGATGGAGCCTGTAATACAGTAAATGATAGTGGTAACTCTAGGGCTATCACTGGTTGTGCTTTCGATTTTGGGAGAGCAACTGAATGCCCCCAATGCTTAACATTGTTTGACTCATCAACTGTATCTACGCTAAGTTGTGGTCACCCTCTTCCTGCTCTACCTGCTACAGTTGCGCATGATGGGAGAGGATCTCTCATCTTACATAAAGGTCTAATAAATGATAGGCTAGTCTCAGTACTTTTCGATTCGGGATGTACTACCGTCGGGGTTAAGGAGTCTCTGATAGATCCTTGCTGTGCCACTGGAAAAACAATCAAATGTGTTACATTTGGTGGTACTATGGAAAGCTATCCTACTGCTATTATTAGGATTGACACTCCTTTCTTCACAGGAGATGTCCATGCATGTCTTCTTCCTAATCCTATTGCGGATCTTATAATCGGTCGTATTCATGGGGTTAAGGAATGCACCCCGCAACAAATTTCTAGTTGGGAAGAAAAAAACATTCAAACGGTCAATGCAGTGGTGACAAGAGCTCAAGCTCTTAATCCCCCAACTTCATCTGATAATAGTAATGAAGTTGATAGCCAAGACGAGCACTTGGTGATTTCCCATGACTCGTTTGTTAAACGTCAAGAAGAGGATCCTTCTTTGAGGAAATACTTCCTTCTTGCAAAGAAAGGGGATCCCAATCAAAATACGAATCACAAATCGTATATTACTATGAAGAATGGTATATTGGTACGAATGGTACAACACTCGGACAAGTCTATGCACTCGCAAATTCTTGTGCCTAAGTGTATGAGAGCCTTAATTCTTCGGCATGCACACGATTCTCAGTGTGCGGGACACATGGGTTTTTCCAGAACTAAAACTAGAGTCCTTGCGTCATTCTTTTGGCCATTCGTGAATAAAGACATCCGAATTTATTGCCGATCTTGCAAAATTTGTCAAGAGGTCAAGTCTAGGGGTCCGAGACATGCTGCTCCTATTCAGGCTGCAGATATTCCGATTCGGCCGTTTCAGAAAATGGCTATAGACATCATTGGTCCGTTCAAAATTAAGTCAGCCAGAGGACACCAATTTATCCTCACTTGCGTGGACATGTGCACGCGTTGGCCAGAGGCTATTCCTCTGAAGAGCATATCAACTGTCGATATCGCTGATGCTCTTTGGCTCGTATTTTCTCGTCTGGGATTCCCCGGAGAAATACTGTCGGATCACGGCACTCAGTTAATTTCGGACGTTATGTCTCAGGTAATGGCTACGCTAGACATTAAAAGGTCTCTCAGTAGTATTTATCATCCAATGTCCAATGGATTGGTAGAACGTCTTAACAGGACACTAAAGAACTTACTTGGCAAGATAACGGAGGATCATCCTGAAGATTGGGACAGGGTTTTACCTGCAGTCCTCTTTGCCTATAGAGAGGTTCCCAACGAGCATACAGGGTTTTCTCCTTTCGAACTTGTCTTTGGCGCGCAACCGCGCGGGCCAATGTCCTTGTTACACGATTTGATAACTTCCGATAATATTGACGATGATACACAATCGTCATATGAATATGTTATAGCTCTTAGAGAAAAGATTATCGAATCGTGCAGGTTAGCAACTTCATCTTCCGAATTTGCGAAAGAAAAAGCTAGGCGATTTGCTAATAAGAAAAGACGCCTACGTCAACTTTGTCCTGGAGACAAAGCATATGTCTTACTGCCCTCAAGAGAGAATAGACTTCTCATTTCTTGGAAGGGTCCATACACTATAGTCTCGAAAATTTCTGATGTCGACTATATTGTCGATGTGGATGGAAGGCATAAAACCTTCCATATAAATATGCTAACAGAGTTTATTGAACGTCCAGACTATTTACAGCCTATTTTCCAGGCGACGGACGACTCTCCAGTTCAACATGGTCACATCTCATCCCTGTCCGTTATACAGGATGAGGAAACTATTTTTTCTGACGTGAACTTACCTCTTCCTGCGATTCCACTTACTTCAACGGAATCGTGGAGAGACGTTACAGTCTCTTCTAACTTGTCTTTTGAGGAACAACGTCAAGTATCCTCTACGTTACAATCATATCAGGATGTCCTTACCGACATTCCTGGACACACAGATGTCATAGAACATGACATCATACTTACTGATCGTAATCCGATCAGAGTAAGACCATACCCAATACCTATTCATTTTCAAGCACAAGTCGAGAAAGAATTGGATGAAATGATTCAACTACAAATAATTGAACCATCCACTTCAGCTTATTCTTCGTCGATAGTTATTGTTCGAAAGAAAGACAATAACATACGTCTTTGCGTTGATTATCGCAAATTAAATCAAGTTACGAAGTTCGATGCTGAACCTATGCCGTTATTAGATGATCTACTTATTAGACTTTCTAAAGCTAAATTCTTTACTAAACTAGACTTGTCGAAAGGTTATTGGCAAGTCCCACTGACGGAACACGCCAAACCTCTCACTGCTTTTTCGACACCTAGGGGTCTGTTTCAATGGAATTTTATGCCTTTCGGGCTTATGAACGCCCCAGCGACTTTCGTGCGCATGATGCGACGAATTCTATCAGATCGTGCAGATGTCATTGCATATTTAGACGACATCTGTCTTTTCAGCGATACTTGGGAAGAACACTATGTGGGTCTGAAGGAATTGCTATCTACTCTACGTGAGCATAGTTTGACTGCTAAACCCTCTAAAGCTTTTGTTGGGTTTAGTGAAATTTCCTTCCTAGGTCATCGAGTTGGTCATGGTCTGTTGAAGACAGAGGACCAAAACATTTCAAAGATATTAAATATCTCGGTTCCGAAGACAAAAAAGCAAGTGCGTAGTCTCTTGGGATTGATACAATTCTATGGAAGATTCATTGAGAATCTGTCCTCCATTATGGCACCACTTTCAACGTTATTGAAAAAAGGTTCTCCTAATATGGTGCGTTGGTCCCAAGAATGCCAATCTTCATTGGATCAGGTTAAGAATTTGTTCTCATCTCATCCTATCTTAAGACTACCGACGATTGATAAGACTTTTGTCCTTCGTAGTGATGCCTCTTCCACTGGCATTGGAGCGGCACTAATGCAGGAATATTCAGGAACTCTGCATCCTGTAATGTATATTTCTAGGAAGCTGAATGCGGCAGAAAGGAATTACTCGGTTTTGGACCGTGAATTGTTGGCTATGGTTTGGTCCATTCTTAAGCTACAAAGGTTCCTTCTGGGCGCGCATTTCTTTATGGAAACCGACCAAAAAGCTCTTACGGCTATGCAAAGTAAGGATTTGAAGAGCTCGAGATCTACTCGTTATGCTATTGCTCTTCAGCCTTTCCATTTCACGGTGCGAGCTATCCGTGGTTCGGATAATGTGATGGCGGACATATTGTCTAGATGCCCACATGATTCCAGTTAAATCTTGTGTCCTAGTTTTTCCTGATATATTTTCAGACTTAGGTCTGTCCTTAATATCATAATATGTTGTAATACAAATGTATTTGGATGATGTTTAGATAATTTAACAAATTTCATTTTGTCCATCCATCAGTGATATGTTGCTAAAATAGCATTGACATTTGTATATTGCTATGATTATATTATTTAGTAATGTTTGATATATGATTGGTATTGCCAGCAACTTAGGTTTCTTGAATGGTATCCCTTAGTTTGTTTGGCTTAAAGGAAATATTTTCTCCTATGTTGGGAGATGATTTGTACCCTCTTCTATTGTACCTGATATTAGGTTCATTGTTTGCATGAGCACAGAAGTGATACTGGTGCTATCTTGCTCATGAACATATTAAAAAAAAAAAATTGCATTTTTTTTTTACAGGGGGGTGGTAGTAATGTTGCTGTCATTTTCGACGGAGTCATCTGTCAAGTTATTTGCTTATGTTTGTATCATAAGTATAATTGTGTCTTTACCTGCGATGTCAGGTTGATTAGGGGTTGTCTTCCCTTGTTTATTCATTCATTGTGTTTGACCTTTAGGGTCAGAGGTTGACAGTTCGGCGTAGGCCTATGGGAAGGTTTTTTAAGCGGGAGTGAGATATACTTCCGGGAAGCCGGGAGGTCCTGTTTTTCTGAAGGGACCAAGAGTCCATTGTTTTTCGGGGAGAATCTTCGAAGTAACTGCTATGGCAGTTTTCCCCAGTGAATCTCTGTGCGTCGGGATGACGACAGAATTCCTTGTGTAGTTCTGAGGATTCATTTACCAGGTAATACCGACCTTTATGCATTATTACGCTTTTCGGTGGCAGAACATGTAAAGGATTACCTAGGGTGAACAGCAGTTCACGGATCCGCCATTTCAGAACTTATATATTTGTGCTCGAGGTAGCCATCCAAGACTGTTAGTCTTATATTGTCCAGAAATCCAGTGACGAAGATATATTGTGGGAGCCGCAGATTGGCGGAACTTCTATCTACAATAAGTATTACTGCAGGGTTGATGATAACCTATTTAACAGAAGTACACGGCCGACGTTAGGACGAGGCCTGTGCTTCCGGCTATTATACTACAGCCTGATATGTGCAATTGGCAGGGAGTGCCAAGTTGCACCTGTGTGTCAAGGTAACTAAGGCATCTGACGCGTTTAGTCAGAGACGCCAAGGGCGACGCTACGAACTGTCATTATTGAAGAACTTTGCTATTGACCATGCACGTCTATTCTGATGTTTACCTTTTGAATGCCAAATGTATACCTATCGATGTCAGGTCAGCATGACCTTGTTACACTGACTGTTCCTGTTGATATTATGTGTGTTCCCGTCAATAAATGTCTTGAAACATGCCTGCAGTGTCAAAGCATCCTTGATTACTGCATGTGAGAGTATGGGTTGCAGGATCTACATCTATACGAGCCTAAACACATTCGCGTCTTCATTCGCACCCACACTCAACTCATCATACGCTCGCACTACACATCTAACAACATGTAAACTGTCTTGGGCCAGTGATCACCTCAACAAGAAAAAAAAGACAGTTACAATGTCCTAATTATAACCCATCAACGGCTGAACGGGATACTTTGTTTAAAAAATATAATTACCAATTATGCTTATATGTGAAAAAAAGACCAAAAAAACCCCAAACAAACAAAAACGAGATAAAACCTAACAAAACCAAAAAAATATTAAGGGGGAGGGGTGTAAAGTCCTGATGTTTTCAGTTATACGAGGTAGCTTCAAAAAGTTCCCGGAATTTGTTTATTGTATAGAAATAAGTAACAATACAATTATTTACACTACATTTACTTCAAAATAGTTCCCTTCGGCAACTACACACTTTTGCCAACGTCCATACAGCTGTTGGAAACATTCCTGGAACCCATTCTTTGATACCTCTCTCAGCTGCTTTGTCGCTGTAGTGGTGTTTGATGGTATTGTATGATGGTGATATTACTAAATGTAATTGTATGAGGCCAGCTGTGAAGGCTCCTGAGATAAAATGTAGTTGAGAATTGTCAGAAGGCCTTTCTTGCTACCACTACGACCTCACACTTAATTTTTTTTTTATGAATGTGGCTACGTAAAGTGTCTAGGGTTATGTTATGTAGTGTGGTGTAATAGGTTATAGATATACCCACAGATATTTAACAAGACTAATAATATTAATAAATGTTAAAATACACTGAACTAACTCACGTGTGTAAAATTTTTTGATAGAATTATATTACATTTATTTTGTTCTGGATCAATTTTTTAGATTGACCAGAACTTAAAAGGATTTAGAGATTATGAAAGAAATGCATGGAATATTATATCATAAATGCAATAGTGTACATATATATGTACTATACTAGTTAGTTTTATTAAAATGTTCTAGTAGTCATCTACTTGGGAGGATAGTTAATGTTTGTGCTGTTGGGGTGGCCTCATCACACCTGTCTATATTGACTACACAGTGTCCAGAAAATGGTGGGAATTTTTATGGGGGTATTAGTAACTAAACGGTGTTGGTGAATGTCCAGCAGACCAGAGGCTCACTCATCTTGTAGTTGTAGCTCTGGTGCTGAAATCTTGTGGTCCCACCTCTCCGTGCTGGCGGGCAATAATGGTGGTCTCTGTCACAAGTACTGCACAGATACGTTCGAGTAAAGTCACCAACTGAATAGACACTGCTTTGTTGACAACAGAAACTCACAGCTCTGCAATCAAAGTATGGGCCATGTGTCAAAATCTATTCTCTACCCACGTCTGGACACAACACTGACACAACAACCACATCATACAGACAGGTCAGATCTCTCTGACCAAACAGCACATTTACCATGGTGGTTTTACATCAGATAGATCCTCCCAGACCATAGATTCTGAAAAATATTTATTAGTTTTCTGCCCTAAAAGAGGATAGGTAATATATTTCATTATTCTCAACACTTGATCTGTCTTGCATAATCCTTGCTGGAGTTTATGTACATTGTTGGTCCCTAGACCCTGACTAGGGCGGGGGGTCTAGAGCAAATCCCTACTTGTTTGTAAGGCTAGATTTCGATATGGCAGTATCAAATCACTCGAACATGAAACAATATTCAAAATATATAAGGAAATAATTTCAATCTTACCAGATTATGAATAAATAACACAGAATTGCTAGCAAAACTCAGCTGAGCTGCTGGCTATAGTATGGCGTCCCTAAATTTCTTTCACTTTCTTTCATATGGAAATCACCACACTTTAAAATCTGTGTCTATCACTGAACAACTATTGAGAAATGACCCCAAATCCGCGTCTAAGCGCCGACAATATGCTTGTCTGTGGCCAATCACTGCCTAGGTTTATTTTTAATTCAAATTTCCTACCCTAAAGTCATTTCAGTCATGCTTCAGTCAAGTATGGATGGTTATCTGTTAGTCTGTCCGTCTCTACTTGTGTTTCAACAAAATGTACTTGATTTTTGAACCAACCTTTCTCTCCCCTCCAAAATTTTGTCGTTAAAAGTTATATTTAGACACAGCTACCACTAATGTCCCTCTCTCCCATACTACGTAGATTTGAACACCTGCGTCTCAAGGTCGTGTTTTTTTGTGCAATTAGCGACACTTTTAGATTCAATACAGTCTGTCGATGATGTGAACCACACTGTCTTTTGTCATTATCTTCAATATTATCTATCCGTCTGTAAAATTAAGACCATATTAGTTCACTGCTCAGAATGGGCCATCCGGCCAGCTAATTTTTATATTCCTAACATTAATATTAAGAAAAAAGTACTTTTTAAATTTTGTAATATTCCAAACATCTGCGTTTTAGCCGCTGAATTCAAATCAAGGGCTTGGTATCGCGCAAAAGCGTCCAATAAACGACTGTGGCGTAACATATCTATGGTCCCTTCTGTCGAGTTGCTTACTTTTTATGTCAACTTGGGAAACGTGACTTTTCTCCGTTTCCCCCCCAATTGCATCTCCTTAGCCTTTCTAGTCTCACGCAATCTTTCCAGTCATATTTTTTTCCTTTTTGATCCGCCGTTCCCCTCCTGTCTAGCAAGTCAATTATTATGGAGGATGATGACCCGCGGTCTAGGCGATCATGTACATCAGCAGCCTACGCATTATGTTTTTTATCCCTAAATGTTATCTTTGGATGTATTTTACCGTTGTATCTCTGTCAATTTCACTACAGTCGCATTGGTGATGACGTCCTCAGCATCCTTGAATCTCTGCCCTTTCAGTGCCGATTTAAGGCGAGGGAACAAGAAAAAATCAGGCGGTGCCAGGTCGGGAGAATGAGGGTGATTTCCATTCAGAGGACTGACGTTTTGTCTGAGGATCGTACAAAAAACACCACGTCTCGTCTCCTGTGATTATGTTGTTGAGAAAATTGCTATCTTGATCAGCCACAGTGATTAGGTCTCCTGCCAGTGTCAATCTCGTTTCTTTCTGTTCAGGAGACAACATTTTGGGAACCATGTGTTGACAAACACGGTGCATGTGCAGTTCATTGTGGAAAATACTGTGGCAATTTCCAACTGATATTCCAACTTCTGAGGCTATTTTCTCTACACTAAATCTTCTGTCAACAAGAACAACGTTCTGAACACGCTCAATGTTTTCATTGTTTATCGAGGTAGGCGGCCGTCCGCTACATGGATCATCATTGACACTAACACGACCTTCATGGAAACGCTTGTGCCACTCAAAAACTTGCGATTTCTTCATTGCGGAATCACCATATGCTTTATTAAGCAAGGGTACTGTCTCTGAGGGTGACTTTTCAAACAAAACACAAAATTTGACATTTGTACGTTGTTCAATCAAGGACATTTTCAACTCCGACGATGCTACAATGCACACCACACAAACAAACTTCTGTAACTTCTGTTCGAGAGTACATGTGAAGGTTACATCAGCCATGTCATTTCCTCAAGGTCACTACCAACTTATAAAACTATAATCTCCATGACATAATCACTCATTCAAACATGAGTCGACTATTCCGGGAACTTTTTGAAGCTACCTCGTATAAGTGAATTTAATAGATATGTAATTCACTTTCAACTGTCAAAAGTCAAATGTATTGTGCAAGATAGATATTTCACTGTTCAGGTAAACAATGACAGATGAGAACCGTATGAATAACAAAATGGAATACCCCAAGGATCAGTAATATCTACTTCAATTTTAACAATCATGGTAAATGAATTAGATAAAGAATTTAATGATATGAAAAATAAATTGTCACAGTTTGCAGATGATGTTGCTATATAGAGAACTGGGAAATGAGAACTGGGAAACATCTGCCAAAATTACGAGTATATAAGAATCTACAAAAGCAAATAAATAAAGTATGTAAATGGATGACACAATGGGGATTTAAGCTGAATACAAATAAAACAATGGGAAAATTGTAGACATTAATATCCATGGGCAAAACATTAATACAATGCAAACCGCTCGATATCTAGGAATGAAAACTGGACCAACAGCTAAACTGGAATAAACACAGATAAACTAGTGGAGTCTTGCAGAGGATTGACTGACTTGTTATGATATTTGAAAGGTAATGGATTGGGTGTAAGCATAAAACAACGCTCACATTTTATAAATCTTTTATTAAAGGAAAAATAGATTATGGAAGTATAATATATGACTGCTGCACACAGGAACAAGATTAAATTAGAAAGAATTCAGCATCAAGCTTTATGTACAATAGCAGGTGCAATCAGATCAACATCAATGGGAGCTCTAGAGGTCGCTTTAGGAATTCTACCCTAGGAATTACGGAGAAAGGAGCTAAGACTAAATTACATGAACAAAGTTATGTCAGATAAACCTCACCCAGCATATACAGCTTTTAAAAAATGTCACATAACAACCAAGGCAATGCAATGAATACCACTAGATACCCTGCAGGATGGAAGTCTTAGGAGGACATTGTCCACCTGGATACTTTAATTGCATCAGTTAATAACAATTGTGAATTCGGTACAGTAGTTGTTGGCAACCTGATAGTTATTCCACAAAGATCTCAGTAATTTAACCACAAGATTGTTGGCAACCTGATAGTTATTCCACTCAGATCTCAGTAGTTTAACCACAAGATTGTTGGCATTCCCAACTAAGATGGTTTGGCCATGTCTGCAGAATGGGAGAAGATCGGCTACCATGACAAGCATGGGACACAAAGAGCCAGGGATCCAGACCCCCAGAGTCAGCTGGGAGGACAAAATTAGACAATCTTTGAAGGACCGACGACGAGAATGGAACCAGGCCAGGAGGAAGACAGCCTATAGGATAGTCTGGCAATCTCTTTTCCAAACCTCTACAACTCACGGTAGAAGGGGAACGACTAAGTAAGTAAGATGGTTGGCATCCTGATAGTTATTCCACACAGATCTCAGTAATTTAACCACAAGATTGTTGGCAACCTGATAGTTATTCCACACAGATCTCAGTAATTTAACCACAAGATTGTTGGCAACCTGATAGTTATTCCACACAGATCTCAGTAATTTAACCACAAGATTGTTGGCGACCTGATAGTTAATCCACACAGATCTCAGTAATTTAACCACAAGATCATTGGCAACCTGAAAGTTATTCCACAAGATTGTTGGCAACCTGATATTTATTCCACAATATTGTTGGCAACCTGATAGTTATTCCACTTAGATCTCAGTAATTTAACCACAAGATTGTTGGCAACCTGATAGTTATTCCACATAGATCTCAGTAATTTAACCACAAGATTGTTGGCAACCTGATAGTTATTCCACATAGATCTCAGTAATTTAACCACAAGATTGTTGGCAACCTGATAGTTATTCCACATTGATCTCAGTAATTTACCCACAAGATTATTGGCAACCTGATAGTTATTCCACATAGATCTCAGTAATTTAACCACAAGATTGTTGGCAACCTAATAGTTATTCCACATAGATCTCAGTAATGTAACCACAAGATTGTTGGCAACCTGATAGCTATTCCACATTGATCTCAGTAATTTAACCACATAGATCTCAGTAATTTAACCACAAGATTGTTGGCAACCTGATAGTTATTCCACATAGATCTCTGCAATTGAACCACAAGATTGTTGGCAACCTGATAGTTATTCCACTTAGATCTCAGTAATTTAACCACAAGATTGTTGGCAACCTGATAGTTATTCCACTTAGATCTCAGAAATTTAACCACAAGATTGTTGGCAACCTGATAGTTATTCCACATAGATCTCAGTAATGTAACCACAAGATTGTTGGCAACCTGATAGTTATCCCACATAGATCTCAGTAATTTAACCACATGATTGTTGGCAACCTGATATTTATTCCACATAGATCTCAGTAATTTAACCACAAGATTGTTGGCAACCTGATAGTTATTCCACATTGATCTCAGTAATTTAACCACAAGATTGTTGGCAACCTGATATTTATTCCACATAGATCTCAGTAATTTAACTACAGGATTGTTGGCAACCTGATAGTTATTCCACACAGATCTCAGTAATGTAACCACAAGATTGTTGGCAACCTCATAGTTATTCCACATAGATCTCAGTAATTTAACCACAAGATTGTTGGCAACCTGATAGTTATTCCACATTGATCTCAGTAATTTAACCACAAGATTGTTGGCAACCTGATAGTTATTCCACTCAGATCTCAGTAATTTAACCACAAGATTGTTGGCAACCTGATAGTTATTCTGCATAGATCTCAGTAATGTAACCACAAGATTGTTGGCAACCTCTTAGTTATTCCACATAGATCTCAGTAATTTTACCACATGATTGTTGGCAACCTGAAAGTTATTCCACATTGATCTCAGTAATTTAACCACAAGATTGTTGGCAACCTGATAGTTATTCCACACAGATCTCAGTAATTTAACCACAAGATTGTTGGCAACCTGATAGTTATTCCACACAGATCTCAGTAATTTAACCACAAGATTGTTGGCGACCTGATAGTTAATCCACACAGATCTCAGTAATTTAACCACAAGATCATTGGCAACCTGAAAGTTATTCCACAAGATTGTTGGCAACCTGATATTTATTCCACAAGATTGTTGGCAACCTGATAGTTATTCCACTTAGATCTCAGTAATTTAACCACAAGATTGTTGGCAACCTGATAGTTATTCCACATAGATCTCAGTAATTTAACCACAAGATTGTTGGCAACCTGATAGTTATTTCACATTGATCTCAGTAATTTAACTACAAGATTGTTGGCAACCTGATAGTTATTCCACATAGATCTCAGTAATTTAACCACAAGATTGTTGGCAACCTGATATTTAGTCTGCATAGATCTCCGTAATTTAACCACAAGATTGTTGGCAACCTGATATTTATTACATATAGATCTCAGTAATTTAACCACAAGATTGTTGGCAACCTCATATCTATTCCACATAGATCTCAGTAATTTAACCACAAGATTGTTGGCAACCTGATATTTATTCCACATTGATCTCAGTAATTTAACCACAAGATTGTTGGCAACCTGATATTTATTACATATAGATCTCAGTAATTTAACCACAAGATTGTTGGCAACCTGATATTTATTCCACATAGATCTCAGTAATGTAACCACAAGATTGTTGGCAACCTGATAGTTATTCCACATAGATCTCAGTAATTTAACCACAAGATTGTTGGCAACCTGATAGTTATTCCACTTAGATCTCAGTAATTTAACCACAAGATTGTTGGCAACCTGATATTTATTCCACATAGATCTCAGTAATTTAACCACAAGATTGTTGGCAACCTGATATTTATTCCACATAGATCTCAGTAATTTAAACACAAGATTGTTGGCAACCTGATATTTATTCCACATAGATCTCAGTAATTTAACTACAAGATTGTTGGCAACCTGATAGTTATTCCACATAGATCTCAGTAATTTAACCACAAGATTGTTGGCAACCTGATATTTATTACACATAGATCTCAGTAATTTAACCACAAGATTGTTGGCAACCTGATAGTTATTCTACATAGATCTCAGTAATTTAACCACAAGATTGTTGGCAACCTGATATTTATTCCACTCAGATCTCAGTAATTTAACCACAAGATTGTTGGCAACCTGATATTTATTACATATAGATCTCAGTAATTTAACCACAAGATTGTTGGCAACCTGATATTTATTACATATAGATAGATCTCAGTAATTTAACCACAAGATTGTGGGCAACCTGATATTTATTACATATAGATCTCAGTAATTTAACCACAAGATTGTTGGCAACCTGATATTTATTACATATAGATCTCAGTAATTTAACCACAAGATTGTTGGCAACCTCATAGTTATTCCACATCATCATCATCTTCCAGGTCAGATTTATAGGGGCCTTCACTTCCCAATCTTTTCACACCAACAATAGAATCAACTCTCAGTAGTTTAACTACAAGATTGATAGCTGCAAACAGAACTTCAAATTTAATGTTAAGTACATCCACTGCAGCACTCTCAAGATGGTAAAGCACAGCTTGTGAATTAACTCCTGAGACAACTGTACAGTTAATGGCTTTCATAACCTCATTTTGTGAACACAGAAAGTTACAGCTGCGACCTGAATTTAAAACTAACTGATTATTATGCAGAATCTTTGGTACAGCTTCCAGCATCTTCATCAAAATTCTACAGGAAAACTGCTGACTGCAAGATATGTCTTTTTGAGCATAAGACTGTAAGAAATAAATCAAAATATTTTCAAAGTAACCACCTCCTGGAATAATATTATTTAAAATAGGAAGTGAGTGCTTTGAATTGAAGAGCTCTACTTGTCCATTATCGGGTGTGTGATGTATTTCAGTTGTCAACTGTTGTGATTTAGATGTCAAAACTGATGAAACATCATCAGTGTTTAAACTGGTACAAACACTGAATCTGGTAAAACTGGATTCCCTGAAAGATGCACTAGATGATCCTGATAAACAATGCTGCACAACTTTAACTGATTTCTTCACAAACATTTTCAGCTGTTCACATAAATCTCCAGTAGGAGCACAGAGAAACAATGTTTGAAATGTGCATCTAGAGCAGAATATGTCAAATACAATGTTAACAAAACTTTTTCCTGAAGTTACAATGTTTTCCCATGAAGCAGCAGTTACAATGTTTTCTTCCGTCAAGTCTTCATAAACATTTGTTACAGGTGACCTTCCAGTCATATAAGTGACCAGTTCAATGTCGCTCGTGTCTAGACATGTCAGAATATTAATGTTCAGTTTGTAACACATCTGCAGGATATAGTCGGGCACTTTATGAATGGTTAATATAAGGGACACTCTTGCCTTTGTCACAGTCTGAAGATAGCTGCCAGCTATCTGGGTTCTGTAAGTAAAAAAGCTTTCAGTACAGGTAAAACTCATTGCTGCAGCATCTGTTGACTCTTTGTTCACATTTCCTTCCAGTGGACACTGCATGAAAATAAATCTGACACAGGATGTTGATGAGTGCTGCCCAAAGAATCTTCCCTGCAGGAACAGGCCATCCCGGATTTGACTATTTAGATAGGATTGATTTGGGTGCACCAAAAGAAAATTATCCAGAAACTTTAAAACAACACGGAAATCCAGTCCTATTTCAACAATACAGGACAAGAAAGAAGCAACAATGTCAGCCATATGACCACCAACTTGGGTAGGTAACCCACTCAAGCAGGTTTGTATAACACAATGTATAGGATTTTCTGAAGTTTTACAATACCTCATGTGTTGTTTGCAGTTCTGGATGTAGATAAACTCCCGCATTTCATTACAGATACATGATAGGTCATTGTTTGTGAATGCATATAAACTTCTAGATACCACATTACTGTAAGCCATATCATCAGAGCTACTGAAGTCCTGTTTTGCAAAATTCAGCTCAATGGCTGAAAGCAACTCATGAATATAAATAATGATAGTTTTACACCCATCTCCATAATCTTGGCCAAATGACCTGACACTTTCCACAATAACTTTGGCAACAGGGTGGGAGAAGTGCAAAGCAGAAAGAATACTAACACCATCATGTGTTACAGCCATTTGACCTGTGTTTGACATCAACAATGTTTGTACACCTTTAGGCCCAAAAGATTTGCAGATGATGTTCTGTAGTGCCCCTGTTATCACCCTCAAATCCTTGAGACACAGCTGCACAGTATATGCTTCCATACTGAGATAGGGCCCTGAAAACTAAAAAAAATGAAAGAATTTTAATATTTATCTAATGGCGCCTCATCTCGCATCCATTTCTCATGACCATATGGTGATATCTACCAGTCTCTTGAAGATATCAGATGATCTGGTGTCAGGACAAGCCTTAGATAATGTAGGTAGAACTGAAGAATAGAACAACAGACACAAACATGTTGGCTAACTTCCCACTGACAGGTTGCTGTGCTGCTTGCATTTATTATAAACATAACCTTAACCATCACCCCAACCTGGCTTTAAGCAGGCCGTAGGATAAAAAGATGCAACAAGTAAATACTGACATTGCCGATGTATCGATAGCCATTTAGAAGACATTACCAATTCTGTCTATTATTCTTCATTTCCTATCAGTCTTTTTTTTTTAGGTGTTTGCTACTTTCCTTTGTGTAGCATGCCCCTTTCAACCATTTACCATATACATGGTACTGTTGGTTATATCAGGACATTTTTTTTTTCATGTAGTGTACTATTTTCTTGATTGTGATTATTATGCGTTCTGCACTGTATTATTCCTCACGTAGGGTTTTTTTTTAAACTTTTTGGTGAATAGTTCCGATTGTTGTTTTTCAGAAGCACATTTGTGTCTATGCTGGCATGATTTTAATATTGGTTTGTAGTTTATTTATGTTTTGTGTTCTACTGGGTTAAGTTATTTCTTTTCGATGAGATAGCTTTGTTACTACTGTTAGCGTTGTTATGCTTTGTTACTACTGTTAGCGTTGTTATGCTTTGTTACTACTGTTAGCGTTGTTATGCTTTGTTACTACTGTTAGCGTTGTTATGCTTTGTTACTACTGTTAGCGTTGTTATGAGTTTACTTTCAGAATATAGATACATAGGTATCTTTTCTTCTTTCTTTTTTTTTTTTTGGGGGGGGGGGGGATTTTCCTCCCGTCATCTTTTAGATTGCTACTTTTGTTTTTTTGATACATTGTTTTACTAATTTTTGTACTCCTAGTGGTGGCTTGGTGCCCATTAGATTTTCTACATTAAGATCTATTTTGCAGTTATTACAATAGTCCTTTATATTTTGTCTGTGTTGGTCGTATTTCTTGCATTCCAGTAGTGTTTAGTGGTATTAGGTTCATAACATTCTACACAGATGGGTTCCTCTATTCTAAAGTAGACGGTTCCTAGTCTGAGGTGGAGTAGTTTTTTATTTACTGGTATTTTTAGTACGTATTGTATTTGACATTTTTTATTTGGTTTGTTTAAAAGCTGGTATGCATGTCTTCCTTTTGTACTCTGGCCCCATGCTATTCTCCATTCTTTGGTGATTATCTTTGCTATTAGACTCTTTATTTCAAATCTCCCTAGCCCTGTTTGAATTTTTTTATTGCTATTTCTTCCCTGCTTGGCTGCCATGTCAGAGAGTTCGTTTCCTGTTATGCCAACATGAGATGGGATCCATGCTAATGTGACTTTGCATCCAGCAGTACTTAAGTATGTGTTTATTTGCAATATTTCCTCTATTATATAGGGCCTGCTAACTCTGATTTCTGTTATTGATTGCTTTTATTGATGAGAGTGAGTCTGTGAGAATTGTTACTGTCTGTGGTGGATTCTCTGTAACTATTTCTAAAGCCTTATTGCTACTAATTCTGCCGTGAAGATACTAGATAGATAGATGCATTGTTGGTTACTTTGTCTAATTCTCCATGTTGGTACCACTATTCCTGCCCCTAGTTGTTCACTGTCATCTTTAGACCCATCGGTATATATAGTTAAGCTGTTGTCAATGTCATCTTTAGACCCATCTGTATATATAGTTAAGCTGTTGTCAATGTCATCTTTAGACCCATCTGTATATATAGTTAAGCTGTTGTCACTGTCATCTTTAGACCCATCTGTATATATAGTTAAGCTGTTGTCAATGTCATCTTTAGACCCATCTGTATATATAGTTAAGCTGTTGTCAATGTCATCTTTAGACCCATCTGTATATATAGTTAAGCTGTTGTCAATGTCATCTTTAGACCCATCTGTATATATAGTTAAGCTGTTGTCACTGTCATCTTTAGACCCATCTGTATATATAGTTATGCTGTTGTCAATGTCATCTTTAGACCCATCTGTATATATAGTTATGCTGTGGTCAATGTCATCTTTAGACCCATCTGTATATATAGTTATGCTGTTGTCAATGTCATCTTTAGACCCATCTGTATATATAGTTATGCTGTTGTCAATGTCATCTTTAGACCCATCTGTATGTATAGTTAAGCTGTTGTCAATGTCATCTTTAGACCCATCTATATATATAGTTAAGCTGTTGTCAATGTACTGTTTGATGTGCTCTAGGGCTTTCTCTGTTATTACGCTAGGGTCTTTAGATTTGTTCATTATCTCTCTGAGGTGGGAGTTAGTTTTTGGTACTTTTAGTTCCCATGGTGGAATTTTTCCTTTATATTGACTACTACTGTTTACTATATTGTACATGTACAGGTAATGATCTAATTCTTCTACCGTTTTCCACCCAGCAGGATATTTATTGTGGTCAAGTGGTATGTGCCCTATGTTTTGGTTTATTTTTGTCATAGGTTTTGTGCGCTGGGTGTGTAGTGTCCTTTACCACTTTTGCCCAGTAGTTTAGCTTCAGTTCCTTTCTTCACAGTTCCAGTGGCATGATACCCAGTGCAACTTCTAGTGCTTCCACAGATGTTCCTTTTGACGCTCCAGCTATGATTGACAATGCTTGATTTTGGATTAAGTCTAATTTCTTTTTATTGTTGGGGGCTGTTGGATCATAGACTATGCTGCCTCTGATGAATGATTTGTAAATGGTTATCATTGTCTTATTGCTGGCTCCCCATCCATTACCTTTTATGTATGTTAGAATATTTATCAGTCCTCTGCTGTTTTCTAATAGTATTTCTATATGTTTATTCCAGTTAAGTTGTTGTCTAATATCATTCCTAGGAACCTACATGTTTTGGCTGTGTGTACTGTTTGTTCATTTATTTTTATATCTATTATACTATTTTTAACTTTCCGTCCTCTACAAAAGATCATTCCTATTGTTTTTTTGGCATTTAGATGGAATCCCCAAGTGTTCATCCACTCTGACACTTTGTCTATTTGTTTTTGTATGGTTTTATATAGGAATGGTAAATTTGAGCCATTTTTCCATATTGCAGCATCATCGGCAAACTGGGATAGACTAATTTTTAGGTCTGTAAACTCATCTCCGAGGTCATTCACCATAATTGTAAAAATCGTAGGTGAGATCAAAGAGCCTTGGGGGATACCATTTTGTTTTTCAAATAGGTCCGATCTTTCATTATTTATTTGCACTGTAAAGAATCTCTCTTGTAAGAAGTTTTCTAAGTAATTATATGCCCTTCCTATTATGCCTATTTTCTTAATCTTGTGAAGGGCACCTTCTCTCCAGCATTCATCAAAAGCTCTTGCCACATCTAAGAAAATTACAACTGTTTTTTTTTCATTCTTTTAAAATCCTATTTTAACTTCATGCTCTAGTTTGAGTAGTTGATCTACTGTACTATGGTGGCTTCTAAATCCTGCCTGAGTTGGGCTATATAAGTTGTAATTTTCTAAATTGTCTGTTGTTAACTATGGTTTCCAAAATTGTCCCTAGGTGTGATGTTAGTGATATTGGTCTGTATGAGCTGACATTATGTGCTTCCTTATCTCATTTTAGTATAAGGATTACCACTGCTACCTTCCATGCTTGTTGAATCTTTCCTGTGTGCCAGATTTTGTTGAATAGAGATACCATGAGTCTGTGAGTTGAGTGTGGAACTTTTTTTTAGAATTTCATAGCTTAGAATGTCTTGCCCTGAGGTGGTGTTACATTTTCCTGTGATTGCTCTTTCTATCTCCTCTATTGTGATATCTGCAATTAGGTAGTTTGCTTCTTGTATATCATCTTTACTTTCTTTTAATTCCTTTAATAACATTTTTCACCTATTTATTTTGGACTTGCTTAGACTGTCTTCAGCACTAACTTGATAGAAATATTTAGCTAATATATTTGCTTTTAGTTTGTCTGTCTCAGCTCTCTCTTGTATTTTAATTGTTGGAATTAGAACTGTTTTGGTATTACCACCTTTAATTGCTTTCAATTTTCTCCATACTTCCCCTAATTGTGTTTTCTTGTTTAAAGTTTGGCAAAATGTTTTCCAGTTAATTTCTTTAGCCTTTAAAACTGTTTTATTAGCTTCATTTCTTACTTTCTTATAATTTAAGTAGTTTTCTTCTGTTTTGTGTTTCCTGTATTTTATAAGCGCCCTTTTCCTCAACTTCTGTTTTGTGTTTCCTATATTTTATAAGCACCCTTTTCCTCAACTTCTGTTTTGTGTTTCCTATATTTTATAAGCACCTTTTTCCTCAACTTCTGTTTTGTGTTTCCTATATTTTATAAGCACCCTTTTCCTCAACTTCTGTTTTGTGTTTCCTATATTTTATAAGCACCCTTTTCCTCAACTTCTGTTTTGTGTTTCCTATATTTTATAAGCACCCTTTTCCTCAACTTCTGTTTTGTGTTTCCTATATTTTATAAGCACCCTTTTCCTCAACTTCTGTTTTGTGTTTCCTATATTTTATAAGTGGCCTTTTCCTCAACTTCTGTTTTGTGTTTCCTATATTTTATAAGTGGCCTTTTCCTCAACTTCTGTTTTGTGTTTCCTATATTTTATAAGCACCCTTTTCCTCAACTTCTGTTTTGTGTTTCCTATATTTTATAAGTGGCCTTTTCCTCAACTTCTGTTTTGTGTTTCCTATATTTTATAAGCGCCTTTTCCTCAACTTCTGTTTTGTGTTTCCTATATTTTATAAGCACCCTTTTCCTCAACTTCTGTTTTGTGTTTCCTATATTTTATAAGCGCCTTTTCCTCAACTTCTGTTTTGTGTTTCCTATATTTTATAAGTGGCCTTTTCCTCAACTTCTGTTTTGTGTTTCCTATATTTTATAAGCACCCTTTTCCTCAACTTCTGTTTTGTGTTTCCTATATTTTATAAGTGGCCTTTTCCTCAACTTCTGTTTTGTGTTTCCTATATTTTATAAGTGGCCTTTTCCTCAACTTCTGTTTTGTGTTTCCTGTATTTTATAAGTGGCCTTTTCCTCAACTTCTGTTTTGTGTTTCCTGTATTTTATAAGTGGCCTTTTCCTCAACTTCTGTTTTGTGTTTCCTATATTTTATAAGCACCCTTTTCCTCAACTTCTGTTTTGTGTTTCCTATATTTTATAAGTGGCCTTTTCCTCAACTTCTGTTTTGTGTTTCCTATATTTTATAAGCACCCTTTTCCTCAACTTCTGTTTTGTGTTTCCTATATTTTATAAGTGGCCTTTTCCTCAACTTCTGTTTTGTGTTTCCTGTATTTTATAAGCTCCCCTTTCCTCAACTTCTGTTTTGTGTTTCCTATATTTTATAAGTGGCCTTTTCCTCAACTTCTGTTTTGTGTTTTCTATATTTTATAAGTGGCCTTTTCCTCAACTTCTGTTTTGTGTTTCCTGTATTTTATAAGTGGCCATTTCCTCAACTTCTGTTTTGTGTTTCCTATATTTTATAAGCACCCTTTTCCTCAACTTCTGTTTTGTGTTTCCTGTATTTTATAAGCACCCTTTTCCTCAACTTCTGTTTTGTGTTTCCTATATTTTATAAGTGGCCTTTTCCTCAACTTCTGTTTTGTGTTTCCTATATTTTATAAGCACCCTTTTCCCCAACTTCTGTTTTGTGTTTCCTATATTTTATAAGCGCCTTTTCCTCAACTTCTGTTTTGTGTTTCCTATATTTTATAAGTGGCCTTTTCCTCAACTTCTGTTTTGTGTTTCCTATATTTTATAAGTGGCCTTTTCCTCAACTTCTGTTTTGTGTTTCCTGTATTTTATAAGTGGCCTTTTCCTCAACTTCTGTTTTGTGTTTCCTATATTTTATAAGCACCCTTTTCCTCAACTTCTGTTTTGTGTTTCCTATATTTTATAAGTGGCCTTTTCCTCAACTTCTGTTTTGTGTTTCCTGTATTTTATAAGCTCCCCTTTCCTCAACTTCTGTTTTGTGTTTCCTATATTTTATAAGTGGCCTTTTCCTCAACTTCTGTTTTGTGTTTCCTGTATTTTATAAGCTCCCCTTTCCTCAACTTCTGTTTTGTGTTTCCTATATTTTATAAGTGGCCTTTTCCTCAACTTCTGTTTTGTGTTTTCTATATTTTATAAGTGGCCTTTTCCTCAACTTCTGTTTTGTGTTTCCTGTATTTTATAAGTGGCCATTTCCTCAACTTCTGTTTTGTGTTTCCTATATTTTATAAGCACCCTTTTCCTCAACTTCTGTTTTGTGTTTCCTGTATTTTATAAGCTCCCTTTTCCTCAAACTTCTGTTTCTCAGTGCATTGGTCTGTCCACCATAGAACTGGGGTTATAGTCTTGTTTTTCTTCCTATCATTTCTAGTTTGTGTTGATTTTAGGTGTTTCAGCATGTTTTTGTTTGGTATATTTTTTATGGCTGTTCTTAAAATTTCATTTGTAAGTCTATCTGCGAACAAATCTACACTGTCACTTTCTTTTTCTAGTATGTTTAGTTGATTTAGCTCTGTCTGGAAGTTCTCCCAGTTTGCTTTTTTTTTTTTTTTTTTAAATTGAAGGTTGGTTTGGTATTGCCTGGATTAGATCTGTATTTATCGTTTAGGGCTATTCTATAGGTAAGTGGTCTGAGCTGGAGTCGTTCAGTACTTCCCATTTAGCAGATGCTAAGTTTGGTATGATAATACTTATATCTACTGCTGTATCTATTCCACTGTTGCATGGGTTAATCCTTGTCATTGAGCCATCATTTACCAACGGGCTGATCACCCGTTTGCCAGTCACTTTGATTACGGAAACAACGACAAATGGATTGATTTGTCATTGCCCTAAAGACGCCATTAGGCGTGATGGGAACAACGGCAAAGAAAATCTATTCGCTGTTGCCCTTAAGACGCCACTAGGCGTAATGGCCACTGACTGCTTTGCTGGTCGTTGGCTAAGGACGGAAGAAGAAGAAGAAAAAGAGAAGTTGAGCCATCATTTAGTTTGATTAGAGCAGCACTTTCAATGTAGTCCAACAGTCTTTTTCCTGCTGGATCATTAATGTTGTTACCCCATGCATTATGATGTGCATTAAAGTCACCTACCATTAATGTTCTATCTGTGTGTTAACAGTGCCTATGTCCCTATTGGTTATATTACCCTTGGGGCTATAAATGTTTATTATTTTTAAGTTACCTGGCTCACTGTCTACTGTTACACTTATTCCTTCAATATTTTCTGTCTTCAATTGTTCCCAATTTATTATTTTGTAGTCTTCATGTATTAAAAAGGCCACTCCCCCTCCTCCCCCCTCCGGTCTATCATTTCTAAGTGTTTTATATCCTTGATAGTTCAGTTTTTGTTGGGGGCTTAGGAGGGTTTCTTGTATTACTAATATGGGTTTTGATTCCTTATATTGCCCCACAAGAGACATCAGGTTCTTCCTGGCACCCCTACAGTTCCACTGAACTAATGTGATAGCTCTATGATCTCTAGTCTCCATTTTATATGGTTAGCATAGTTATGTTTCTGTTTTTAATTTGGTTGTTTGTTAGATTCTCTATTTACTTTTTGTTTTATTTTGCCCACCATCTCTCATGTTCTCTACAAACTCCTCATTCTGTGACCATTTATTCAGCTCTCTTTCTACGAGATATGGTAGGAGTAGTTCAACTGTTTCCTTAATTTCTTCTTCCATATTTTCTTTGTTTTTCTGCTTTTTCAATATTCTGGACTCTTGTCTTTTTTTTTGGTCAAAAGTGCTGTTTCTATCTCTATTTTTTAAAGGATTTTTTCATTAGACTTTTATTTCTGATATTTTTTTGAGGTGTTTCTCTATTGCCTGTTGTGCTGTTTTAATTTCTTCTAATACCTGCCTGGCTTGGGTGAGGTTATGTTCTGTCTTTTCTGTTGTTTTCTCCTTTGCTTTGCTAATGCGTGTTTTACTTTCACCTTCTTTCTGTATTTTCTGCTTTATGTTTTTTACCTCAGTGGTTATTTGTTTCTTGATATTATTTTCTTGGAAGTTTTGGAGATGGCTGTTTGTTTTCTGTTTTTCTTTGACTTTTTCCAGATTGGTGTGAGAGCACACAAAGATCATCACAACAATTCCAGTTCACCACTTCACCAGTTGATTCCTCTCGTGTGTCAGTGAAGGTGTTCAGCAAGCTAGCTACACAAGACGTATTCCAGATAAGTTGTTTTTTTTTTCTTCTGTAACTTATTTAAACTAAATATTGTTAATTACCTCTAGTATTAGTTAATTACTTTTAACATTAGTTAATTATTAGATTGGAGTATTAGAATAAATAAAAATATTAGTGAAATAGAATAAATAAGCCCAGGTAGGCCTACCACTTGGGGTCTTCATTTGTGAGGTACAATAGCCATCTTGTTTTCCTTTGTATAATACAGCCATCTTTCATCCTTAAGCCACGCTTGAACAAAATTAAACTCAGTTCATCCCTCATCCAAAATTCTAGCTTATTAGTTAGATTAGTCATCTATTAACTATTGATATTTAAACATAATTTAAATTTATCAGGACCCGAAAAACCAAAGTGCATGACAAAATGGAACACCATCTTCAACAGGAAATAAAACCACAGAACACATTAGGAAGGATGAACAGGGAAATACAGAGCAGTGTAATTGGGAAACCAAAGAACACAAAGGAAATACCAAGGACTGAAGGAAACAAAACCCCAGAAACAAAGAGTTAAAATCACTCAAACAGCTGGGACAGAAGCCACTTATGACAAAATCATGGTTATCCTAAAAAAAAACAATAGACAAAAAAATCTATTTACAAATTACAAAAAACAAGCAATGGTGTAATACTCTGCCTCAACAGCACAGAAAAAACAAAGGTCCTAATAAATGAGCTGAAAGCAAACCCTAAAGAAATGCAACTCCCACATAAAATAAAAATACAAATGAAGCCGATCAAAGAAATTCAAAAAGTCATTATCAAGGGCATCGATTCAAACTTAACAGAAGAGGAGATCCACACAAACATAGTGAAAGAAAACCCAGAAACCAAAATAGAAAAGATAGAACGAATTAAAACTAAGCAGCAAAAGAATACTTCAGTGGCAGTGTTGAGTATACAGGGTACAGAAATACCCAAGGAAGTCAAACTCCGCAAGAGAACCAAAAAGACTGAAATATTCATACCAAACATCATCCAGTGCACAAATTGTCAAGGCTTTAGTCATACGCAGCATGCTTGTAAAAGAGCAACAAGATGTAGTTTCTGTGCGGGAGCACACAAACATGGAGACTGCGCAATGGCTAAGCAGGACAAAGATTACAAACAAGAAAATAAAAACAGAAGATGTACAAACTGCCAGGGTAACCACAGTGCCAGGTCTTCCAAGAGACAAAACACATACTCAAAGAAGCTCTAGAAACAAGCTATTAAAGTCGGGAACATTTTTAAACAGTATAATCCTTGAGAGATTAAAAGAGTCCACAGACAGACAACTGAGAGATGAACATGCAGGTTTTAGGCAAAACATATCCTGTACAGACCAGATAGTTGCAATGTGAATAATAGCTGATCAAAGTTTAGAACTCACCTCTTTACACTGGATTTGTGGATTATGAAAGGATATTTGACAGTGTTGACAGAGAAACACCTTGGAAACAGATGAGGAATTATGGAGTCCTCTTGAAAATCAATAATTTGATCAATAAAACTTCTGAAGATGTGTTATGCAGAGTTCTTCATGAATAACAACTTACAGAACAGTTTGGAATAAGAACTGGAATGGGACAGGGATACCTCCTGTCACCATTTCTCTTCTTATTGGCTATAGGCTGCGTAATGAAAACATCAGCCAACAGTAATGGATCCAGTGGACTCTGATTAAACAGCTTGACCACTTAGGTTTTGCAGATGACTTGGCTCTTCTGTCCCATAATCATACCCAGATGCAAGAAATAATGAAAATACCTGATGAGAGGCCACAGAAAGTGGGTCTGAAAATACACAAGGAACAGACAAAGATAATGAGAATGAATGCTGGAAACGATAGCAGGGTTGCACTGGAAGAAACACCACTACAAGGTGCAGAATCATTCATATATGTTAGCAGCAACATAGATACAGCTGGAGGGACAGACAGTCATATCAAAATAAGAATACAAGAGGCTAGAGGTGCATTGGGAAGAATATAAAAATCAAACATTAGAATCTTCAACTAAAATGTTGTCAATCCTATTGTATGGATATGAAACATTGAACATTTTTACAATATAGTTTTTTTTTTTTTTTTTTCTCGTACGCCCGCTAATACTCGAGGCGAAATCTCAGGTTATTATTTATGTCTAACCTGACATTGATTTTACGTGAGTATCCCTTTATTTCTTGTACAGAGACAGGTGTCCCTCGCCATTCAGGCAAATACTCGCCGATTTCGGAGGTACCCATTGCAGCTGGGTCGGCTCAGGAGCCGCCAGTCCCTGGTCGACGACACTCCTTCAAATGTATTCGCCAGGTCTCGAGTTAATCCAGTCCAAATCCCGGTAAACGAAAAATCCTCAAATGCCGTCGCCCGGGTTTGATCCTGTATCACCCGGTCGCCAGAGCGGTGTTGTAACCACTACGCTAGCGCGGCTCCCCAACAATATAGTAAAACAGCATATAACAATTTGTGAACAAAAATTAATATAAAAGGATGGGTGAGGGTATGGTGGGAAAGTGAGGGTCTGGTGAGGTTCTCATAATGCATATTGATAATGACAAACAAAAAGCGAATTGGGTGTCATTCCAAGCACCTCAGGTTTTCCCATCCTCGTCCCCCTTATTAACAACATGACAAGTATGAGAGACTACTATTTTGGAACAAAGGAAGATGCACACATGTACATCCACACAATTTGTCACAATCAATATTATTATCTGGAATCAGCAACACTATATATTAAAACCCATCTGAGGTTAAACGAGATACTTTTCTTCATAAATAAAAAAATTGTAATATGGTTATAGAAGATCTGACAAATATACAACAAACTAAAAATGCCGCATGTATTGTGTAAGGGAAATATTATCAGTACTAACACATAAGCTTTTCAGATAAGCCTTCCTGCCTGGTTGAAATGAAGAGTCGTGGAACATTTGTTTGATTTCATCCAAATCGTAATGGTTAGGATTCCTAACCTTTACCCTTTATTACTGTGTCTCTGAATTTTCTTTTTAAAGCAATATGAAACACACTGGGGAGAAACCTGTACTCCTACTAGGTATGTCAACTGGATGGTTGAACAGCCTCTAGATATAGGGGTTAGCTGTCAATACTGAATAAGGTGGTTGTCCCTGATGGCGAGGTGGGATAGTTGTGAGGGGCATCTATCCATATAAAATCACCTCAGAAGCTTTATAACGTGACAACCAGTGAAATGGAGGTGATTTCCCCACTGCCTTGTGAGCTAGACTTTTTAGTCAAAGGCTGTTGGAGACCACTGTGCACAAACCGATGGAAAGCAATGGGAAACTACTGTCGTATTATCTCTTGTACAATCATGAATCAAAGTAATTTTCTTGTAAAAGACAATGATGTTAAGGGAGAGTTTCAGAGGAACCACCTTGTCCGGTAGGGAACATCATATGCTACGGGTGATTCCCAACCGTTACCAAGCTACTGTCAGCAAAATTAGAATTGATACATTAACGATAGGAACCCGGAATGTCAGGACACTAATGCAGAATGGAAAATTAGATAATATCAAGATGGAAATGAAGAGAATGAATGTAAATGTATTAGGACTATGTGAAATGCGACATACAGGAACAGGTGAAATGTATTCTGACAACTACAAAATAATTTATTCTGCAGGAAATAAACATGAAACAGGAGTAAGTATAATTTTAGATGCAGAAAAAGCTAATAAAGTAAAGGAATTTTAAGCAATATCAGATCGATTCCTATTAAACTGAATGGCAGGCCACTAGATATCAATTTAATACAAATATATGCACCAACAGCTGATAGTACAGAAGAAGAAATAGACACATTCTACCAGAGTTGTGGAGTCAGCCAAAATCTTTTCTGACTCTGACTCCTGAAATTTTAGAAGTTTGACTCAGACTACAGTATTTGACTATTCATATGGCATAAAATTCTGAGTTGGAGTCCAGACGTTTTTTACAGACTCTGACTCTACTAAAAAGCGACCGATGCCACAACTCTGACTCCTGACTTCACAGCCCTGCATTCTACAATGAACCTGATCTGGCAATGATGCATTGCAAATCCCATGAAAGAACTGTTGCACTTGGAGACTTCAATGGAAAAGTAGGACATGAAAATGTGGATGATGTGACTGGTAGATATGGCCTCAGAGAAAGAAATGAGAAAGGTGACAGATTGATAGAGTGGGCAAGAACTCAAGATATGATAATAGTAAACACCTGGTTTAAACAGTATCATGGATACCTTTGGACGTCGAGAAGCCTAGGAAACAACGTTCTTAATCAAATTGACTACATATTAATACACAGGAGATTTAGAAAAAGTTTTAAATCTGTGACAACTAGACCAGGAGCTGACTGCAACAGCGACCATACTCCTGTAATAGAAATATTTAGAATAAAATTGAAGAAAGTGAAGCAAGCTTAAAAAAACTATCAAGTTAGACTTAGATATGCTTAATCAGATATGGAAATGAGTGAAAGATGTAACATTACAATTCAGAATAGGTAGTGTAATAGAAAAAATACAAAGCATAGTTAAGCAATGGGAAATGCTAAAGGAGTCAATACATCAAACATTGAAAGAAATCATACCAGAAGTAAAGAGGACTGCGAAGAAGAAATGGATGACAAATGAAAGTTTACATCTGACTGATGCAAGACAGAAAAAGAAGCGAGAAAAAGAAAAATATGAGACTAAATAAGGCAAATGTAAAACAGCAAAAGAAACATAAACCAGAAGTGCAAAGAGCTTGAAATACATCACAGAAAGGACCACAAATCTATGTACAAACAAATAAGTGATTTAGCAGGCAGAAGGACACAAACAGGCACTGGCTGTTTGAAATAAAAAGAATTAACATTATTAAGGGGTCAAGAGAACATAATAGAAAGGTGGACAGAATACATAAAGGAGCTGTATGAAGATGAAAGATCAGAAATGAAAGTCCAGGACAATTGTGAAGGACTCTCATACTTTGGCAGAAGTTAAGGATGCCATGCACTACATGAAGAAAGAGAAAGTGCCTGTACCAGATAATATTACAGTAGAGGAAATGGAAGCTTTGGGAGAATATGGAGTAGAAGTGATAACAAAACTCTTAAATGACATCTATAACAGTGGTCAAATACCTGATGATCTACTAAAATCTGTATTTGTAACCTTGCCTAAGAAACCTCGAGCCATGGAACGCAATGAACATCGCACCATTAGTCTCATGAGTCATGTGATCGAAATACTGTTAAGAATTATCATAAGAGTGAGAAATAGAATAAAGCCAGAAATTAGTGATGAACAATGTGTATTTTTAGAAGGTAAAGGCACAAACTACGCCTGGTATATTACAAGAACATTAATAGAAAGTGTCATAGAAATAAAAACAGATCTATATTTTTACTTTATAGGCTACACTAAGGCATTTGACAAAGTGAATCATGAGGAAATTATCAAAAATGTTAGAAAGCATAAACATTGATGGTAAAGACAGTTAGTTGCTTATCCTTTACAGGACGTGGCAATCAACCCCAGCTTTTATTGGCTGTTTTGTGATTTTTCTAGGCAATTTTTTTCATTCAGTAGTTTGCCATTGCTTTCTGAACGGTACGGCGCTTATACCATTGTTAAAAACCCACACAAAGCGATCTGCTACAAAACCGCCTGCAGCAGGTTTCGAACCTGGTATATCTGGATTATGAAACTGCGTTCATATCCATTAGGCCACAGACGCCTGATGGTAAAGACCTGAGGATAATAAAGACCGTCTACTGGCAACAAACAGCAGCTATGAGAATAAGAAACCAAATAGGAACATTTCAGCAGTTAAAAAAGGGTGTCAGACAGGGAAATGTGTTGTCACCAGATCTGTTCAATTTGTACAGTGAAAATATAATGACACATAGAGGACATACAAGGAATATATGTTGGCGGACATAATATAAATAACTTGAGATACACAGTCTTAATAGCAAAAAGTGAAAAAGGAGTTGCAGGAAATGAGTGATACAATAGTGACAGAAAGTAAAAATAAAGGCCTCAGCCTCAACAAAAGCAATGATAATCTCAAAGAAAATGACTTCTCCAGAATGCACTATCAAAGTAAATGGAACAGTCTTAAAACAAGTCAGTATATTCAAATACCTCAGCGGGACCCAAAGACGCAGCAATAGAGAACGCAGTCAGCGACTCATAGCTTGACTGCTTGCGTCAGGACCAGCGAACCAGAGCTGGTCAAGACCGTGCTCCACCTCCACGTGGTGGTCCTGGAAACAGTCTGCAGCAGTGCAGTCTGGCTGAGCGAGCACGGATCGAAGAGGGAAGGCAAACCCGGTCCCAAAAAATGCTGTGCAGAAGTCGGATGTGTCGACCGAAAGGTGCAGATATCACAGCTTAGGCGTAAACAGACACAACGCAACCACCGTCCTTTTCAGGGCGAACGAGGAAGAAGAAGAAGAAATACCTCAGCACGTTAATAACATCTGATGGAAGATGCATCACAGAAGTGAAGAGATGATAGCCCTGGCAAAAACAGCATTCTATAAATTGAAAAGTATTTTATGCAACAACTCTTTGTCAATGGAAGCAAGAAAGAGAGTTCTTCAGTACTGATATAGAACCAATTCTGACAGACGGAAGTAAGTCTTGGACAATTAGTAAACAAGTAGGAAAAGCACAAGAAGCCAAAGAGACGAGGTTTGACAGAAGAATGTTACAGACGACCATTGGACCAGCTAAAAATATTTAGTTTGACAGAAGAATGTTAACAATACCATTGGACCAGCTAAAAATATTTAGTTTGACAGAAGAATGTTAACAATACCATTGGACCAGCTTAAAATATTTAGTTTGACAGAAGAATGTTAACAATACCATTGGACCAGCTAAAAATATTTAGTTTGACAGAAGAATGTTAACAATACCATTGGACCAGCTAAAAATATTTAGTTTGACAGAAGAATGTTAACAATACCATTGGACCAGCTAAAAATATTTAGTTTGACAGAAGAATGTTAACAATACCATTGGACCAGCTAAAAATATTTAGTTTGACAGAAGAATGTTAACAATACCATTGGACCAGCTAAAAATATTAATGAAGATGTCCTGATAGAGGCCAATACACAAAGTAAACTTATTCCTCATGTTTGAAGGAGGCAATGCACTCACTTTGGGCTTGTTATGAAAAGAAGTAGGTTGGAGTATATCGTGACAACATGAAAAATAGAAAGGAAAAGAGACAGAGATGGACAAACAGAGAAGATACTGTACATTTTGTCATCATGGCATAGAGAAAAGTCAACAACAGAGCTTGATTAATAGTAGTGTAGACAGGAAGTTGTGGACAGACATGATCACCTACGTCACCAGTTATGGTACTTGAAGAAGAAACATGCGTTCCACTGTTCTTCATTTCAACCGGCCGATCCACATGCTGACACTAAATTGTTTGTCTATTCTGTTCGTACATTTCTCTAAAGCAGCAGTTCTCAAAGTGTGGTCTGCAGACCCCTGGGGGTCCCCAAGACCCTTTCAGGGGGTCAACAAGGTCAAAACTATTTTCATAATACAGTTGACATTAAAAAATCCGGCAACCTCCGGACCTGAGGAGTGCCGGATTGTTGAAAATGCCGGATTTTTTATGGTTATTTATGCTGTATATATTTAACAGAAAATGACTACCTGTACAGTCTTTTAAAGAAAGAAAATTAAATGTTTACGTTTTACACAATTTCTTTTATTTGCTGAATCCATAATGGGGCTATACAGCAGCAAATAAATGATAAAATGAGAAGGAATGAGCAGGAATGCCTGTTAACACGTGCAAGCAAGACCCAACAGCTGCATCAAAACATAAACGGCTCCAGAAAACAGTGGCGCGCCAACGCGGTAAATTAAAAAATGCGCTCCGAAATCCATGCCGGAAATCTGAAGGAACCGGATTATCGATGGCCGGATTTTTGAATGTCAACTGTAATCTAAAACGTATTTTGTCTACATGACGTGAGATGACGTCATCGCTCTGATGGCTAATGGAATGAGTGCTTGTGCATTTCTGTTGTTTTCTAGAAGTTTCTAAGGTAGTAGGTTTAGGGTATAAATTTGTGCATTTCTGTTGTTTTCTAGAAGTTTCTAAGGTAGTAGGTTTAGGGTATAAATTTGTGCATTTCTGTTGTTTTCTAGAAGTTTCTAAGGTAGTAGGTTTAGGGTATAAATGTGTGCATTTCTGTTGTTTTCTAGAAGTTTCTAAGGTAGTAGGTTTAGGGTATAAATTTGTGCATTTCTGTTGTTTTCTAGAAGTTTCTAAGGTAGTAGGTTTAGGGTATAAATTTGTGCATTTCTGTTGTTTTCTAGAAGTTTCTAAGGTAGTAGGTTTAGGGTATAAATTTGTGCATTTCTGTTGTTTTCTAGAAGTTTCTAAGGTAGTAGGTTTAGGGTATAAATTTGTGCATTTTCAAAGATTAACTCAGTTTATTTCTTGTTACTTCTAATGTGCTCTTACTAGCTATCTTCGATTCTCTACCCGCTATAATCTCTCTAACCTCATTATTCTCAAATAAATCATTATTTTGAAATCCCAAAGTATTCCTAGTGTCTACGTGGAACCACATCACGAAGTAAGTACACTTTGTTGTTTTATTTTGCAATAATAAATTAAACATTTTTTTTAGAAAACTTTTCTAAATTTGATCTAAAACTTTTATTTTAGAATTTAATCATGTATTGTAAAATAAAAGAGCATTATTTGTAATATATTTTTCTTATATTTAAGAATGGTTCGTTGGCTTAAAAAAGGAACATTATTTTTTCATGGAACACCATCTTTACTTGAAAGAATGACAGACAGAAAAACTATGGTTATTGGGGTCGTCCACACGACGTGTGACGATATCGTGACGTGTGACGATAGGGGAGGGGGGGTTTAGAAACATGTTATGTCACACTCACTTCTTTCATAAATGATGTTTCTACTTTTATCCGCAATAATTAACTTTTATCAGCCTGTTTACTTTTATCTGCAATAGTTAACCTTTATCCACAATAGTTAACTTTTATCCACCTGTTTACTTTTATCCACAATAGTTGACCTTTATCCACAATAGTTAACTTGTATCCCCAATAGTTAATATTTTTCTGCAATAGTTAACAACTCCCTCATGGACAACTTATATTAATATTATAATCTCAGGTGAAATATCAGTTAATTGTAATAACCTTTAACTTGTTTAAATTATTTTGAATAATGTATTTCGTTTTTAAATAATGTAATTTACACCTCAAAAAACAAAATGCATACTAAATAAACTGTACTGTGTAAAATTATATTTAAAAAAAAAACAGTAACAAGTTACCATCACCAAACTTTAGCTAGTTGAACCAACTGTGTGTATGTGTGTGTGCATATGGCTCGGGGGGGGGGGGGGGGGAAAATGCAAATGATTTTATTTGAGTGATGCAAAGGTTGTGACCTCTCTCATGCTGGGAAGCTGCAAATGAAAGGGAAGATCTTTGTACTTAGAAGCTGGATTAATGAAACACTATTATACTTAAAAGATTATTTTTGTCTGTACTAGTAAACAAACAGTTAGCAATTTTGACAACGAACTGCCTCTTCTTTACATTCAAAGTAATCAGATGCAAGACAAAATGCAAATACTCGATGAGAGGTCACAGCTAGTAGATGAGAGGTCACAGCTCGTAGATGAGAGGTCACAGCTAGTAGATGAGAGGTCACAGCATGTGGGTCTGAAAATACATAGGGAGAAAACAAAGATGATGAGAGTAGATGCAGTAAATGGTAACAAAACTGCACTTGAATCAACATGACTACAAGAAGTAGAATCATACATATACCTTGGCTACAATATAGACAGTTGGATGAACAGACAATGATATTAAAATAAGAATACAGAAGGCCAGAGGAGCTCTCACTGGATTGGGAATAGGCCTATATGGAGATCAAAAGAAGACAAGTTCAACACAAAAATCAGAATCTTCAATTCAAATATCAAGTCAGTCCTATGATCAAGTCAGTCCTATGATCAAGTCAGTCCCCTATGATCAAGTCAGTCCTATGATCAAGTCAGTCCCCTATGATCAAGTCAGTCCTATGATATGGTTGTGAACACGGAGAACAACTAGAAAGCCTCACTTTTATAAATGGGTACAAAATAGTAGTCTCATAGCAAATAATGCCATAGGGGAGTGATGTGTTAGAGACTTCACGTTACTAGGTTCAGCTTTGAGAGGTTCATTGGTTACATTAGGGTGCATGTCCAAATATAAAAAAGACTGTGTGGTCTGGTAAGTTGTTGTTTTTGACAAATTATCCCGTTCAACCATTGATGGGTTATAATTAGGATATATAATGTAATAAATTCAAGATAGCCTAATAAAAACTGATTTCTTATATTTAAATATAGTATTCCCCCCTCCCCCCCCCAACATCACTCAGTCCAAACATAGTAAATCAAAACTAAAATTGTGTGACGTACGTGTGTGTTATCTAAGTTTATAAACTAATAAAACGGTATTGCATCAGTTTTACAAATAACAGTTCACATGAGACAAGGGACGTTTCGGGTTTTACCCTTCGTCAGCCACAAACAGGTGACAAAGACAAAAATTACATATAGGTACTACAAAACTATACGTTGATGAGAAACATACAACAAATGGGCGATACAAGCAGATGGAAAAAGTAAACAATAACAATACAAGAAAACCGTAAAATCTAAAAGAAATACTGAAACAAGAAAGTAAATAATCCAACGAAACGAAAAAAAGAAGAATAAACAAAACTGTGGAACTAGTTAAAGTTAGCTTAGCTCGATGCAAAGAATCCGTGGAAGAAAGCGGTAGTCTCTTGTCACAGAATTCGCAAGGAAGTGACGTCCGATAGCGACAAAACAAGAGATATAAAAAGATATGAAACGAACCAAAGCAAAAACACAAGAAGATAGATCATAAAGACAACGAATAAAGAATGAAAAAGAGAAAAGCTACCAGAATTTATGCAAAATGATGTTGTATATTTAAACCGCCGGGAGCTAGAACACCCATATTAAAAATAAGGCGATTCTCCAACGAAAAGCGAGTCTTGTCATTACCGGCACATGAACGCAGGGCAGTGACATGTATATCGGAATTACCTGAATGGTCCGGTCTATTGAAATGAAGGGCCACCGGTAAATGTTTGTCCTGATAGATGTCATTCAAGTGCTCACGAAACCTGTCTGCCAAACGCCTACCAGTTTCACCAATATAGGTCATGCCACATCTCTTGCAGATGATAGCATAAATCAGGTTTCTGGATTCGCACGTAAAAGACTCTCTAATGATAAATTTTCCTTTAGGAAAAGTGACTGTCTGAGTTTGGAGTACAAACGGACAGGTCTTGCATATCCGGCGTTGGCACGGTTTAGTACCAAAGTAAGATGGGCTAGAATGTCGCAAGCGACTGTGTACAAGAATATCCCTAAAATTCCTATCCCTACGATAAAGCTACCAAAGGTGTATCACGAAATAACTCTTTGGTATCAGGATCAGAGTTGAGAATAGGCAGATGTCGAAACAGAATTCTCTTTACCGCCAGGCAGTGAGGATGGAAAGTTAGAACCAGTTTGAGTATGTCAGATTGGACAGAAGGTTTAGTAGTGAGTGCCGTCTGACGAGTGACGCGTGTGATACGATTAAGGGCATCAGATAACACATGTTCTGGATAAAGACGTCGGCGAAAGAACTCAAGCATCTCTTGAGCTCGCTGATGAAAATCATCGTCATCGTGACATAACCGACGCAAGCGAAGAAGTTGAGAAAAGGGAATGGAATTTTTACAGCTAAGAGGATGCGATGAAGTATAAAGAAGGAAACTATGAGCGTCAGTAGCCTTATAATAGACAGACGTTTTAAGACCAATAGGGCTAATAGTCACAGTGATGTCAAGGAAGTTCACTGAGGTCGTAGAAATTTCAGAAGTGAATTTGATGGCAGGATTGAAATTACCAACATAGTCGATAAATCGACGGAGGTCTACCTCAGACATGTCAGTAATGCCAATACCATCATCAATGTAGCGGCGGTAAAACTCGGGTATTGGCCCATCATAATTTTGAAAGACCAAATATTCAAAGTGGCCCATAAAAAGGCAAGCGTAACTAGGGCCCATCTTAGTACCCATAGCAACGCCACTGATTTGGTTGAAGAATTGGCCATTAAACTCAAAAGAGTTGAGATTAAGAACCAACTCAGCAAGGCGAAGAAGCGGACCTGTACTTATAGTAAGATCAGTACGCTGGTCGAGAAAAAATTGGAGTGCCTTAAGACCATCAGCATGTGGAATAGAAGTATAAAGGGAACAAACATCTAGAAGGAAAATACGGTAAGTACGATCAGGCGTGAATCTGATAGAATCAAAGGTAGTGATAGCATGAGTAGTGTCTTTCAAATAAGAAGGCAGATTGGCGACCAAAGGCTGGAAAATACTATCAAGGAATTCAGAAATACGTTCAGTGGGACAAGAGCAGGCTGAAACAATAGGCCTACCAGGGTTAGCAATTTTATGCACCTTAGGAAGCATGTAGAAGGAAGGCTTACCAAGACTACTATCAAAAATATGGAGAGATAAAGCACCAGAAGGGAGATGATCATCATGGACAAGGCCCCGGATAGTCTCATAAACAGTAAGATTATTCCGGACTGTAGCATCACCAGAACAAGGTGAGTAAAAGGTGGTGTTACCTAGCTGTGTAACTCCTTCGTGAATGTATAAGTGTGTTATCTCCCTTTCCAAAAAAAAAAACCAAACAACTAAATAAAAAAACAAACACAAACAAAAAGTAAAGTCTCTCATAACTCCTCTGTTGTAACAAGGCGAAAAGTGGTGAGAAAGCCCGAGGGTGTCCAGGATGAAACCCAATCCACCACATATCTGCCATCATCCACACGAGCACCCAATCAGACTAGCCTACCCCTTATCCTCACACCATCATTGATCCTTAAATATTAATTTTAGTTCTTGTGATATACTGTTTTACTATATTATGCAATTCTCTAGGTCTATCTATTCACATCACCTGTTCCACAGTTATTGATGAAGGGCATGCCTGTAAATAATCTAATGTTGGTATTTGAGTGAAGATGATGTCAATATCTAACACGACAACTCAACGATAATGTTTGCCGAAGAAACTCAAGTGTATAGTAGTCGATAAATTATATCCGAAACTAAGCAGGAAGAAAAAAGTATCCCATTCAACCCTTGATAACCAACCAGAGGTTGAACGTGATATTTCTCATCATTAAATAATAATTTAAGAAAAAGGATAATAATTTCGATTTCTGATATCTAAATAGTGTATCATCTCCCCACTCCACTTAGCCGTTTTAATAGTTTGCGTACCTTCATATATTGGCATAGAAGGAAATTTTTGTTTAATTTTTTTTAATAAAAAGTAACCCTTGATGGGTTATAATTAGGACATATAGTGTACTAATTCATAAGGGGATTGGATTGATTTCTTATTAATATGGATACTAATTCTTGCAGGATGTCTTCAAGACAATAATATAGAACATTTCTTGTTAAAATGTAAGAGGTATGAACAAATGAGAATACCAATATTAGATTATTGGCAAGCATCCAACTTACCTATAAATATAGAACAGGTGAGTAGAATAGACAGACCTAGGGAACTGCATAATATAGTCAAACAATATTTAACACGAACACATGTTAATATATAGTGGCTGGGAATGTGAAGGTCTGATGCTTGCTTATAATTCATATGACTTTTAACAGATGAAAGTCAATTAAATATATGTTATAGTCAGTTATATAACTGGAACCACCAGGCCTTTACACACCTCCACTTTAATATTAATCTTGTTCAGAGTTTCTTCTTGATTTTGTTTGTTTGTTTTTATTTTTTTAATCATTTAATTAATATATAAGCACAATTGTGATTGTCCCTATTTACAATGATTTGACAAATGTGATGCCACTTTCTCATATCGGCAGTTGTTCATATTATTTGGAATTGAAAACAATATATATCCTAATTATAACCCATCAGAGGTTGAACGGGATATTTTTCTTCATTAATTTAAAAAAAAAATACTAATTAGTAATTAATATTACTGAGCTGGGATTTAGTATTTCCTAGATGGGGTATATTTATATTGTGTAAATTTGATAAACATTCCGGGTTAGTCGTAAAAAGTAGGGCCTAGGAATTTTTACTGGGGACTGTTTCGCTTCAACGTAGTAAATGTTTTGACGCCTGAGGCTAGACTGGCGTAAGAGATTTAGGTCAGCGGTTGTCCGGGAGTTCACATACCACACAGATAGTAAGTGGGAGCGGGGGAAGAGAGAGGTGTGATTGTAAGTTAGTGACCCTGAGTTATAAAGTTTTGTTTATCGCTTGTGCGAAAATTGTGCAGGGAAGAGGTATTGATTTAGGGGGCAGACGGGAGATGTATTCAATTAAGGTGTTTATGTGTTAGGGTGAGAATATTTGAATTTGTTATATAGTCGTTGTTATTTCTTTATTTTACAGCATTTTCACGGCACAAAGGGAGGGTTGAAACCTGCCCCTACAACTTATTACGGTGATTTGTTTTCTCGGGAGCATAAGGCTCGAGATATCGCCAGAGTTGAAAGAACAGAGACGTTCCCATGCAGTGAAGCACAATTCTTCAGCGGGAACGGGTGCTAAAATCAGGAGCTCTAAGCTCGATAAAGCACATCAGATAGGCGCGTTGCCTAGTGCTTATCAGAAGGCCAGAATAAAGCCTTGGATCAATTTACCGCCTTCGGCCACCACATATCGCGGTAGTGAACCAGACCCTTTTATCAGTATAACGGAAAAGAGATGGGAAATCATACTTTTCCAAACAGCAACTCATTAGATCCTCAGAAGAAGGCAGTAGCGTCAGAGAGTCACTGAGTCAAGACGGAGAGAGAGAGAGGGAGAGAAAAATAGCTGGGACCAGTAGGGTCAGATAGTATACTTAGAGGACAGCCTCTGAGCTAGTGCTGTAATAAAAGTCTACTAGTGTAGCAGTCCAGTGGTGTTAGTGGCGTTTTCATCGCCTAAAGCGCTTTCAATCTGTGTAGACAGTTAGTTTACGCATCGTCAGCAGGACAGTGTCAGTCAGTAACATTAGGTAGTCGGGAGTGGTGGCTCTACTTAGAGACTCCCACCCGGAATGGATAGTGTTATATTTAGTTAGTTGGTATTATTATTATTATTGTATGCAAGAGTGAAAGAGGGTATGGGAATTTATTCTTTTATTTGTCTTTCATTTTTTTTCCGTACGCCCGCTAATACTCGAGGCGAAATCTCAGGTTATTTTTTTAATGTCTAACCTGACATTGATTTTTACGTGAGTATCCTATTTTCTTGTACAGAGACAAGTGTCCCTCGCCATTCAGGCAGATACTCGCCGTTTTCGGAGGTACCCATTAGAGCTAGGTCGGCTCAGGAGCCGCCAGTCCCTGGTCGACGACACTCCTTCAAATGTCTTCGCCAGGTCTCGAGTTAATCCAGTCCAAATCCCGGTCGACGAAAAATCCTCAAATGCCGTCGCCCGGGTTTGATCCTGAATCACCCGGTCGCCAGAGCGGTGTTGTAAACACTACGCTAGCGCGGCTCCTGTCTTTCATTTGAAATTGTTCCTTTTTCTTTCCCAGGTGGTGCGAACTCGCACTATTTTTTTTTAATGTGGATTGATGTTGTTGTTTAATAAACTATAAAATTTCACTGGATCAGTTTCTCTATAACTATACTGTACTTATATACTTGTCTGCATAGTTGTGTCTGTGGACTTAAACGTAACCTTATCTCCTTTATTAGTAGTCAGAGGTGGTGAGTCCATAGCTATTAAATACGTCAGAAGTGGCGAGGGAGAGTCAATCTAGGTTCTCACCCTCGAAGCTAATAGTCTCATCTTTCCACATTCACTGTTATTTCTCATACACAATCTATCATCTCAGACTTTCTCATACTAGTGTCTTGTCTATACACTTAGACAAAACTCTATACTTAAATCCACTTCATGACAATTCCTAACTTGATTTCTCACCACGGATCACAGACCCATCAGTGTACACAATGGCATCATTATCCCCGGCATGATCATGTATCAATTTATTAATTTCCAGTTCTGCTTTCCCATTGCCCCAAGTTCTACACTCTCTGCCAAGGCTGATGATGACTGGCTGGTAGTTAATCCAGTTCTCATCTGACATACTCCACTCTCCCCCTTTGAATACATTTTCAACTGTGATCACCTGCTTGATCGTTGTCTCTGCCTGCGCCATCCATGACATTCCCCTCTTTTTTCTTTCTTCCTTAATATCAGTTATGTTTCCATGCAGGGTGCCGTTTGTCTGTGGTTACTCGCACATAGGTTTTTGCCTGGGCCATCGATTGTGTGGATCTAATCGACAGCACTCCAAGAATGTACCTCATTGTCACAATGGGGGTATCTCACGTACAGCCCAAGACTATGCGCATCCCTTCATTCTGAATGCGTTCTAGTCGTTCACATTGTGTTACTGACAGCGTGAGTATTCCCAGTCCATACTCAATGATAGATATGACGAGCTGATGATAAAGAAGAAATAATAATCTCTGCTCCAAATGCGCTCGGGCCATTATTTTCTAGGCTGCCAGACCTCTCTTTCATTTCTGTACGATGTGATCAACATGGTGCTTATACGATAGCCTATGATAGAATGTAACTGCAAGGTATTTCAGCTTTTCTTGCCTTTCAATTTTCTGACAATTGAGAGTAATATCTGGAAGGTCTGTTTTCACTGTGGAGTTGCTCAAGGTCATCACGCAAGCCTTGCTGGAATTGACTTTGGAGCCAGTTTCCTTGCACCAATTAAACACCTCCTGTAGTGTCCCTTGTATGCTATTAACCATTTCCTGTCGGCCACAGCCAGTTCTGCAAATGAGTATGTCATCAACAAAAGTCAGTGTTCGTCTCAACTCAATTGGCTGAATTGCTACTTTTGCTGTATAGATATTAAACAGCACGGATGATAGTAGAGAACCCTGGGCTAGTCAAGGGCAAATGCGCATTGGGTCTGATGTCCATGTTTCAAAGCGAAATGCAACGGATCTCTCAGTTATGGTAGCTGCTATCCATCTTGTTAGCCAATGGTTTACATCGCAAGCCATTACACAGTTCATTAATCTTTCAAAGTCCAAACTGTTATAAGCATCCTCTAGGTCAATTGCTGCAGCAACCGTTTGTCGTTTACCCTGGAACCTCTCGTACACATCATAAAGAAAAGTTTAGCGTGACCCCATGTTACTTTCATGGGCCTATAACTGCCGAGAGTATCAGGTAGGATCTGTGTATTTTCGAGGTGATCATTATTTTCCGGGCTACTATCTTTTCTAGTAGTTTACCATAGACATTCTGCATAGTGATAATTCTATAACTGCTGAGAAGTGTGGGGTCTTTACCAGGTTAAGAAAGTGGCCGTAAGTAACTATGTACCCAGTCTTCCGGCACCTCAGCATTCAGTATGCTGGTGTTGAAAGCACTCACCCACATTCTTAATTGCCCGTGTCATCGAGCTGTTTTATGTGGTGATACTGTACATCGCCAGGACCCGGAACAGTATTTCTACTGGTTTCTAAAGTGCGCACAATGTCTTCTTCGGATATGAGGTCGAAATATATGTCGCCTCTTCTGTCGCTTTCCAGGATGCGGTTTTTAATTTCTTGACAGGCAGCTTTATCACCGTTATCTGTCTGAGTTATACAGTGTAACGCTCGAGTAATGCATATCTCGGCATCGGTCTTATCCCTGTCGAGCTGAGAATATTAGGAAATGGTTGGCTTGTGCTTTTCCTACTCATCCTGCGATGTAAGGACCAGAATTTCTGTAGTGTTTTTTCATTACCCACCTGTGTCACAAAGGCCTCCCACACTGTGTCCTTGGCTTCTCTTGCCATGACCTTGAAGGCTCTTTGCTTTTTCTCCTTAAAATCTTCCACCTCTTCACCACTCATTGGCCTTCTGGTTGGTGCTATCCACCATGATTTTGTCGATCTTTCCTTGTCCAGCGCGTGCTGTCACCACTGTCTCATTCCATCAGTGTGTTTGTGTAAAAAGTGTGAGAGTTGTCTTTTTGTTTCACAATTTGACGCAATATGTGCACAGGACTACTACTGTCACGTGAGCCTGTATGATACTGGAAAATCTGTTTTGGTTTCCTGTGTCTGGTGATCTTTCCCTTCGCAGTTAGTACTACACAGGGTAGGTGATCACTTTCTTGAGCTTGCAATACATCCCAACGTGCAAAGGTGGCGGCAACACTAGAAATCAATGCCGGGATCTATGACACAATCAGTATCCACTGGTCTAGATGTCAGTCTAGTTTGGCGTCCATCATTTAAAATGGATAGGTTTGAGCTGAGTAATGCCTGGATAAAGGCAACACCCTGTCTATTTTCCGTAGAGTTCATCCACTCCATAGATCTAGCATTAAAATCACCGGCAATTAAGCACATCTTGTTAGGTTCTTCGGACAATTTTGTCAGGAACTCCCAGCTACCCTCTTCCGGAAGGCGATAAATTGAAGAATTGCCATTCTTGACCGCTTATATGCAGTACAATCCCCTGCAATTCTGCGTCATTAGAATGGAAACTTGTATCTAGCCATGCATGATGGAGTTCATTTTTCACATACATCGCTTGCCCTCGTCTGCCAGGCACACACGAATTTGTGAAACATCTGTAACCTGGGTAACTGACAACAGTATTCGTTTTTAAACTGGTCTGGATCATTAGCATATGAAAATCATAGATGATTGTTTGAATAATGGCTACCCGTTGGTAGGCACCTCGACAGTTTGTATTTCACAGAGAATCTGTCCGCTTTCTTTCTTGCTTTTCTCTTACCAGCTCTTCTTTTTCTCTGTTATACCTCTTCTACATCCACGTTTCTTTGTTACATTTGTCGAAGTCATCGGCGACAGAGCACGATCCCCGTAGGTCTCGCGATAATTCTGGTTTGTTTCATAATCCATATTATATTAGCAAGATATGGTGGAAATATCCGGTCACCCTGGTCGAGCCACAATGCCAGGGAAGAGGCAAGGGATGTTCCTTAGGAAGTTCATCTGCCTGGTGTCGCCCCGCTCGCACCCCAGACAGCCAGTGTTCAAGACTACTTTCCGTGTAGCCATCCAGTCTCTCTGTACATTGGATCACCTTAGACTTGGGGTCATTTCCTAAAGCAGGCTAAAAAAAACCTCTTGGACCGGAAGTTTAATATTCCTCAGCGATATTTGAAATATACAGTAAGTGACTCAATAGTGATATATGAATAGACTTTAATGCACATATACCAGCCTTTGGTTACAAAGATAGAAACTACACGGACCAAAGCATTCAGCAACTGTGTAACATTAGCAACCTGATAATACTGCAAGACTCCACATCCATACCTACACTGCTAAATAGAGCCAGTGGATCCACATACAGATCTGACCTCACTATCGTCTCTGCAGACATACTGAATGAATGTACAATGAAAGTCCTTGATGACATAGGAAGTGACCATCGCCCTCTTCTACTCCAAAGCTCCCAAACAAGAAACCAACAACCGAAGAAAGCCCCTCGCTGGAACTACAGAAGAGCAGAATGTGACAAATTCAGACTCCTCACAGACAAAGGCCTAACAACAATCAGCGAGGATACAGACACTGACACCTGCACAATACTATCACCTAAACCTTACTTAATGCAGCCTACAAAACGATCCCAAGGGGATGCAGAAAGAAATATAACCCTTTCTGGACAAAGACACTTGAAGATCTTGTCAAAAATAGGAGAGAAGCCAGAAAGAAAGCCGATGAAAACACAACAAAAGAAAACAGGCTAACTGCAAAGATCAGACTTGAAACCAAACAATCAAAAAGGGAGAAATGGTCAGACACCTGCAACAACCTCAACCTCAGAACTGAAGGGAAAAAGGCCTGGAAACTACTGAATAACCTGTCAGGGAAAAACCAACAGTCTAACCCCAAACCACTGCTGACCCCTGACCATGTCCTTGGATGACAGCAAAAAAAGCCAACACTTTCAAAAATTCTTCTCAGACATCAACAGATCCTCCCACAGAAAGGTACTTGACAGAGCACTTGGTAAGATTGTGAAAATAGGTGAAGGTAAAGGATTCCGTTACACGCCTATCGAGGCATATTTGGAATACGGTGTTGGGCCTGTATTTTCTTGACCATCAGCACACTAGGGGTGATGTAAGATTCTTAAAAATAAAGAAAAATCAAGCTCAGTAAATTTGTCACTTTTTGAAGAAAACTTCACTGTCCAGAAACTTCAGAGCACCCTGAAAAAATGCAGCCAAGAAAAGCTCCTGGGCCAGACAGGATAACAAATGAGATGACCTTGGAGCCCATAGAAAGGCTAAACTGCTAAATCTGATTAATAAAACCTGGCAGAGTGGTAAACTACCAAAAGCCTGGAAGACAGCCATTGTTAGGCCCATTTTAAAAAAAGGGAAAGCCTGATCTAAAAAGTTTCAGCCCAATCTCACTGATTTCCAACGTCAGCAAACTGGCAGAATGAATCCTGAACAACAGACTGTACTTGTGGCTGGATTCTTCAGACTCTCTCAACCACTTTCAAGCAGGCTTCCATAAAGGATCATGAACCAAAGACCAACTGTTCCTTCTTACCCAAAATGTGAAAGACAATTTCCAGCACGGAAAAAGTTCTGTTGTTGTCTTTGTAGACTTCCAACAAGCATATAACAAAGTTTGGAGGAAAGGCCTACTTTTAAAGATACAGAACATGGGCATACACGGGAAAATGTACCAATGTATCAAGAGCTACCTGAGCAACAGAACTATACTAACACAAGTAAATCAAAGTCTGTCATCAAAACGTAATATTGAAGGCAAGCTCCCTCAAGGCTCTGCCCTTAGTTGCACATTGTTCCTGATCTTTATAAATGGTCTACCAGACTTGCTACATGTCCGCAAAGCCAAATTTGCTGATGACTTTGTCATATGGACAAGTGGATCAGACTCGCACCTAGCCGCAGAGAGATTAAGAAAAACCCTCACCACTATATCAGCTTATTGCAACTTCTGGAAACTGAAGATCGATGTCAGCAAAACTGTCTACACGATTTTCACTCTCAGCAACAAACTAGCAAGGACTAAACTTAAAATCACTCTTGATGTTGCTGAAATCAGTTGTGAAGAAAGTCCAATATATCTTGGGATCTGGCTAGACAGAAAACTAACTTTCAACAAACATATGAAGAACATTGCAGATAAAGCATCCAAGAGATTAAATCTGTTCAAGCGACTTGCAAGTACCTACTGGGGAGCCGATAAAACAACATTTAGGCAGCTCTATATAGGATATATCATCAGATCTATAATGGACTACAACCTCCCCTTGCAACAACAGCATCTGAGAGCTCTTGTAACCAGGTTAACAGAGTACAAAACCAGGCCCTCCGCTTCATCTGTGGGGGTACGAGGTCAACACCAACAGCAGCCAGTGAGATTGTCGCAAATATAGAACCGCTAGATATAAGAAGAGAAAAGGCAACCACTGAAGCCATGGAAAGATACAGATGTTTCTCTCTAAACCACCCAAACAGAGAACAAATAGACAAATGGACACAAAAAACAAGATTGAAACTAAAATGTCCAATACTCATAGCGGAAGAATTAAATACAAGACACCATCTACCAGAAAACAGAAGAATTAAGAAAAGTGTCTGACAGTCCACCAAATACAATCCCTATACTGCCCCAGTTAAAAACCAAACTCCTTGGACCACTCAGTAAACAAGTCAGCAGACCCTAACACCCTAAAACTCTTGTGCACTGGAAACCATCAACTCCTACCCTACAGACTGGATTCATATGTACACAGATGGCTCAGCTTTCAAGGTCACCATCAATGCAGGGTATGGCTCTCTAAGATTTCCAGACAGGACAACAAGCCAGCTGTCTGCACCTTGTGGATCATGCTGTTCAAACCACGACTCTCAGATTCAGGCCATGTCGGAAGCGTTGTCATTCATCATCGCAAGATACAAAGACAAAACAGCACATCCAAAAAACCTAGTCTTCTTCTCTGACTCGTTATCTACCCTACAAGCCCTTGAAAATTGGCTCCCATCAGCCGAAAAAACCACAGCTAACATACGTAAAGAAACCAATATACTTGCCTCCTATGGCATCAACACAACTCTACGGTGGATACCAGGCCATATAGGCATTTGAGGCAATGACAGTGCTGACAAATTAGCAAAGAAAGGAGCAAGTATTCTGCAACCGAACATTCTCACCAACTTAAGAACCACAAAATGCATGATACACAACAACTGCAAACAGCAGTGGATGGACTATTGGGCGGCTCAACTGCAAGAGCACTATATGCAGAAATGTCTCAGCCAAACATCAGAGATAGTATCAACAACTTAAGCCACAGAGACTAGAGTACAATTCAGGCTGAGAACAAGACATGTACCTCTCAACAAGCATTTGCACCATATTGCAACCATTGTAACTGTGCCCGTATCACACAATGATGTCTTTGGGGAAATTGTGTAAACCGGTACCAAAGAAAGTTTGGTAGGAACCGGTTTGTTGTATATCTGTTTTAGTGTATGTATGTCATCAGTACCCAAAGAAGGTTTGGTATTGTACTATAATTGATGTTCAAGGAATAAGTCATTACGTTTGTTATGGAAGGGTCTCAGTTTTCTCAACAATTGTTGTATACTGGTATTCCGCCAGAGGTGTTGATTCAATTTGACAAAACAGGATCCCAGGTTCATAACAGGAATCTAATGGGGCTTGTCGTGATCTTATAGAGTAACACGAATCTAATGGGGGCTTGTCGTGATCTTATAGCGTAACACCAATATTATAACTCCGAAGCTGTTTACTTGACTAATGATTTCAACTCAAGCAACCTTCAAATCAGTAATAGACGAAGCTCCAGTTTTGTAATAATAATTATTACAAATATTATTTTCAACTCAAACTGTGTCTTCTGAACATGGGTTTGGCCAATTATAGTTCCAAGGTAAAACTGTAATTCTCAATATTTCTAGAACCAACCTGCATCAGTTTTCCAAAAGCCTGATTCTCACGATCTAAGGTCCTAGTTCCGGTCAATAATTACTTTGGTAGCCATATACTTTAATTCACCAATAATAATTCTACGAATTCATAAAAATATCCTATTCTATAACGAAGCAATTCTATTCTAGATTGAGATGTACAAACCTCCAATAAAATATTCACTTATAGGAGGGTCAAGTCAGCAAGTTCCTTTCACTGTAAATATTATCCATTAATCTTTCAAACTTAAATGTTCTGTGCTGTTCTATTTATACAGTGTGTTATGTGGTCCATTTGTGGAAGCTATTTTGATTAGCCTTAATGTCGGAAATCTGGTCTTCCAATACTTATGATTGGTCAAACCTCTATCTTTAGTAGTAGTGCACTAGTTATGTCCACGTCATTGTTACTACACTAGTTTCTATAGTGATTGTTAGCACATCATTTCCTATACTTGTCTTTTAGTTTGTGTAGTTATCTTGTTGGAGAGTATGTGTATGACATCATCAAGTGGTGTTGTCTTCTACTATAGAATTGTTTAGAGGATATAGGTGTGTTTATCAAATGGCGTCATCTATCCTGTCACATAACAGACAGAAGGAAGAAACTGCCAAACACCACCTCCTGGAATGCCTGGCACAAGCAGACCTGCAGAAGCAATTGCTAGCACCAAACCCCTCCATCACCAACACCCTGTATGGAGATACAATGCAATTGAAAAAGATATGTACCTTTCACTACCTGACACAAAGAAATAAGAGTGAAAACTCGTAACCTAGGGGATCGGAAAAGTCAAAGTCATCTGAATACACAATCTAAATAACTCATTGTGATATTTGGAATACACAGTCTAAATGAGACAGACTGAAACAGTGATATCTGGAATACACAATCTAAATATCTCAACAGTGATATCTGGAATACACAATCTAAATGCCTCAACTGTGATATCTGGAATACACAATCTAAACATCTCAACGGTGATATCTGGAATACACAATCTAAATGTCTCAACTGTGATATCTGGAATACACAATCTAAATGTCTCAACGGTGATATCTGGAATACACAATCTAAATGTCTCAACTGTGATATTTGGAATACACAATCTAAATGTCTCAACGGTGATATCTGGAATACACAATCTAAATGTCTCAATTGTGATATCTGGAATACACAATCTAAATGTCTCAACGGTGATATCTGGAATACACAATCTAAATGTCTCAACGGTGATATCTGGAATACACAATCTAAATGTCTCAACAGTGATATCTGGAATACACAATCTAAATGTCTCAACAGTGATATCTGGAATACACAATCTAAATGTCTCAACAGTGATATCTGGAATACACAATCTGAATGTCTCAATGGTGATATCTGGAATACACAATCTAAATGTCTCAACGGTGATATCTGGAATACACAATCTAAATGTCTCAACAGTGATATCTGGAATACACAATCTAAATGTCTCAACAGTGATATCTGGAATACACAATATAAATGTCTCAACGGTGATATCTGGAATACACAATATAAATGTCTCAACAGTGATATCTGGAATACACAATCTAAATGTCTCAACAGTGATATCTGGAACAGTCTTATGCCAAGTATTCCTGTCCCGAGCCATCAGCTCCATGATGTCCATGTCTTCCTCAACATTGTTATCTCTGTCTCCAGTTTTCGTCTCCCTGTGTTTTCAGTCTACCTCTGCTTCCAGGGGATTTCAGAAGGACAGCCATCACCAGGTGTCCTCAATGTATGTCCTATCTTCTAATCTCTTGTTCAACTGGCACTTGCCATCCCCAGGTGTCCTCAATGTATGTCCTATCTTCTAATCTCTTTGCAAAGTCTATGAAATCAAATATGAACCAAAGGTATGTTCTATACAGACCACTGTAACCAGTTTTTTTCTGTACAATTATAATTATCTGCTTATCTGGTTGGTCAATGAAGTCATGTGACCATCTGATCAGAATGACCATGTGATTTTAGGTGTCTGAGGAAACAAAAATAAGTACAGGACCACTTCACCCACTAAACCTCATAAGAGGTGACTAAAGTGACATCATACGAGGCTACCAACCTCATAAGAGGTGACTAAAGTGACATCATACCAGGCTACCAACCTCATAAGAGGTGACTAAAGTGACATCATACCAGGCTACCAACCTCATAAGAGGTGACTAAAGTGACATCATACCAGGCTACCAACCTCATAAGAGGTGACTAAAGTGACATCATACGAGGCTACCAACCTCATAAGAGGTGACTAAAGTGACATCATACGAGGCTACCAACCTCATAAGAGGTGACTAAAGTGACATCATACCAGGCTACCAACCTCATAAGAGGTGACTAAAGTGACATCATACCAGGCTACCAACCTCATAAGAGGTGACTAAAGTGACATCATACGAGGCTACCAACCTCATAAGAGGTGACATAAGAGGTGACATCATACGAGGCTACCAACCTCATAAGAGGTGACTAAAGTGACATCATTCCAGGCTACCAACCTCATAAGAGGTGACTAAAGTGACATCATACCAGGCTATCAACCTCATAAGAGGTGACTAAAGTGACATCATAACATGCTACCAACCTCATAAGAGGTGACTAAAGTGACATCATACCAGGCTACCAACCTCATAAGAGGTGACTAAAGTGACATCATATGAGGCTACCAACCTCATAAGAGGTGACATAAGAGGTGACATCATATGAGGCTACCAACCTCATAAGAGGTGACTAAAGTGACATCATACGAGGCTACCAACCTCATAAGAGGTGACTAAAGTGACATCATACCAGGCTACCAACCTCATAAGAGGTGACTAAAGTGACATCATACCAGGCTACCAACCTCATAAGAGGTGACTAAAGTGACATCATACCAGGCTACCAACCTCATAAGAGGTGACTAAAGTGACATCATACCAGGCTACCAACCTCATAAGAGGTGACTAAAGTGACATCATACCAGGCTACCAACCTCATAAGAGGTGACTAAAGTGACATCATACCAGGCTACCAACCTCATAAGAGGTGACTAAAGTGACATCATACCAGGCTACCAACCTCATAAGAGGTGACTAAAGTGACATCATACGAGGCTACCAACCTCATAAGAGGTGACTAAAGTGACATCATACGAGGCTACCAACCTCATAAGAGGTGACTAAAGTGACATCATACGAGGCTACCAACCTCATAAGAGGTGACTAAAGTGACATCATACGAGGCTACCCACCTCATAAGAGGTGACTAAAGTGACATCATACGAGGCTACCAACCTCATAAGAGGTGACTACAGTGACATCATACGAGGTTACCAACCTCATAAGAGGTGACTAAAGTGACATCATATGAGGCTACCAACCTCATAAGAGGTGACTAAAGTGACATCATACGAGGCTACCAACCTCATCACATCAAATAAATTGCTACAGAAACTACCCAGCTAGAGTATATGCAGTGCACAATTTATGCCAAGTGGTTAACTACAGACATGAGCCCATGCTTTGTTTAAGGACAGAACAAAAAAGCACATTTATTTTTCATGTCAGTTTGAACAGAACTAATGAACATACAGCTATGATTAAAAAAACCCAGGCGGGAATGATAGTTTCAAGCCGATAAGCCTGATGATAACAGCTGAATAATCAATGAAACTTGAAAATAACAGCTAAATAATCAATGAAACCTGAAAATAACAGCTGAAAAATCAATGAAACCTGAAAATAACAGCTAAACAATCAACGTAATTTGAAAATAACAGGTAAATAACACTGACAAACAACATTTTTCTTTCTTATATAAGAATAAGTGTTCTTAGGTCAGTTTCTTGCGCTGATTTCAAATCTGAAATCCGTTTATCTCTATCACGTCGGGTTCTTAAGATATTTGTGAATAAATATATTTTTGGGAAACCGTTATTTGCCCCGTTTCATTTTTACTATATAGCTTATTAAAAATTAATAAAAAGCAACATAATTCTACTTTTTATACTGCTAAAAGATGCATGACATATGTTACGCGATTTTTCAAATAGTTACTGTATTTTGAAATAATTATGAGCAAAATATGGCTTCTAGAAGTTGTAGAAATTCGGCTGATCTGTTCTGTTACGTGTGCGGATATTATACCGATCGTGTTGACCAGAAAAACTTTACACCATTACTAAAGAAAGCATATGAACTTTATTTCGATTCGAAAGTTGATGATGCAAATAAATCTTCGCAGCCAAATGCAGTTTGTTCGATACATTGGCAGGTTGGTTACGAAAATCGCCGAAGCATAAGTCGATGCCTTTTGGGGTGCCAGTAATTTGGCGTGAACATACAAATCACACTACTGATTGTTACTTCTGCTTGACAAATATCCATGGTTTCACTTTTAAAACTAGAAAGTCTGTGGTTTATCCAAATATTGAATCGGTTTCGAAACCAGTGCCTCATGATCCAATCACGTGTCAGAACAATATCCGTTGGACGTAAATGAACCATCAGAAAGTGATAGTTTACCTGCTTTAGAAACTAATTCTGACTCAGATTACATACCGGTGAATGATGGTGTTTACTTAATTAACCATTCAGAACTTTCAGATCTAATACGTGATCTCGCTCTTACCAAAGGACAAGCGGAATTACTCGGTTCGCGACTCAAAGAATGAAATCTTTTAGCGCCCAATACTCCAATATCTAAATTTCGTCATAGACACAGAGAACTTGTTCAATACTTTGAGATGGGTGATGACATTTGCTATTGCAAAGATGTAAACGGTCATGAGCACATAATCAACTAATGGCGACTTTTCATCAACTCTTCCAAGACTAGTCTAAAAGCCGTGTTATTGCATAACGGAAATTTATTTTCATCAATTCCAGTTGCCTACTCTGTTCATATGAAAGAAACTTATGACAATATGGCTATACGTTTGGAAAAAAAAAGTACAATGACTACCAATGGCGGATTTGTGGAGACCTAAAGGTCATTGCAATTCTCACGGGCATGCAGACTGGGTATACTAAATTTTGTTGCTTCCGATGTGAATGGGACAGCCGCAACAGACAGGAACATTATGCAAGAAAGGTGTGGCCTATCCGGGATCGTATGCAGCTCGGGCATAAAAATGTAATACGCGAGCCATTAGTTAACAAAGACAGCTTCATTTTACCACTGTTACATATAAAGTTGGGGCTCATGAAGAATTTTGTAAAAGCGTTAGATAAAACGAGCAAAGCTTTCACTTATCTTCGAGAAAAGTTTCCGCAAGTTAGCGATGCAAAGATAAAGGAAGGTATCTTTGTAGGACCTCAGATTAGGAAAGTTATTGCAGACAAACAATTCGAGAACTTGTTACATGGTAGTGAACTTCGCGCATGGATGGCATTCAAATCGATCGTCGATAACTTTCTGGAAAATCACAAATCTGTCGACTATGTTGCATATTGTTAAGCAGTGCATAGATGCATACAGAATTATGGGCTGTATCATGTCCCTCAAAATCCATTTGCTCGATTCGCATCTTGACTTTTTCCCTGACAACCTTGGCGAATTCAGCGATGAACATGGAGAACGATTCCATCAAGATATCGCCGTAATGGAGTCACGTTATCAAGGATGGTGGAGTGTGACCATGCTTGCCGATTATTGTTGGATGCTTCATCGCGATGTACCACATGCCATTCACCGACGAAAGTCGACTGCAAAGAAATTCAAGCCTACATAACTGTTATACTTCTTGTACGAATGATGTTGTAATACTGTATGCGTTGTTAAAAAACTTCAATTGCGTATTTCTAGAGATCCCGACCTGATAGAGAAAAACGGTTTGCAGATTTAAAAACAGCGCATTAAATTGACCAGAAAAACATAGAAATGTTAGAGAAAGAAAAAAAAAGTTTTTTTTTGTTAGTCAGTGTAATCAATGTAATTTGAAAATAACAGCTAAACAATCCATGAAACCTGAAAATAACAACTGAATAATCAATTAAACTTGAAAATAACAACTGAATAATCAATGAAACCTGAAAATAACACCTGATCAAAAACAATCAACAGGGTCACCCAGCTTGTCCATAAAAATCACTGAACCTCCTTTCAGCACTTAATGACAACACTGATAAATAAAATCTATTACGTAATAACAGAAATCAGAGGCACATCTCCAATTCAACCTGCAAGTCTGGAAGGAAGAGCTGGAGAAGAGAGGGATGGTCATAAGCAGCTCTAAAACAAAATCCATGGTGATATCACGAGAAGAAAGAAGACATCAGATTAAGCTAGGAGAACAGGTCCTGGAGCAGGTAGACCACTTTAAATTCCTCGGAGCTATTATTGACCGAAAGGGAGTCATCAAAGAAGAGTTGGCCACTCGAAAAGCAGCAGCTGGGAGACTTTTTCAGGCCATAAATCGAGGATTCCTCAGCAAGAGAGAGGTTGGTAAGAAAACGAAGATGGCTGTATACCGCTCCACCTATGTCCCAGTCTTGACATATGGATGCGAGTCATGGGCAATGACTAAAACCCACAAAAGCCAGATCCAAACCTCAGAAATGAGGTATCTGAGGAAGGTGGTTGAAGTAACAAGAAGAGACATGGTACGCAACCAGACGATACGTCAAGGCCTTAAATCCCACCTCCTGCAGACCCAAGTAGAACAGTCCCAACTAAGATGGTTTGGCCATGTCTGCAGAATGGGAGAAGACCGGCTACCACGACAAGCATGGGAAACAAAGAGCCAAGGATCCAGACCCCCAGGATGACCCAGAGTCCACTGGGATGACAAAATTAAACAATCTTTGAAGGACCGAGGACTAGAATGGAACCAGGCCAGGAGGAAGACAGCCAATAGGATAGTCTGGCGCTCTCTTCCAAACCTCTACACCTCACGGTAGAAGGGGAACAACTAAGTAAGTAAGTAAGTAATAACAGAATATCACATTTTATACAAGCTAATTTTATTTCAATTTTCATAAAGATATTACATAAAAAATTATTGTCCAAATACTGGCTGCTGGTAGAATACATAAGTGTAAAAAAACACAAAAAATATATAAGTGCTTGCATGTATAAGGGTAAGATAATAGTACTCACACTCGTGCATACATACACACACACACACACACACAATAATTGTATCACATTGTCTATTATTATCCTCACAGGGTGCCTACAGAGACAGAAAACAATGGGAAGAGAAAATTTAATATACACATGAGAAGTGACAAGAGATCAACAGGCTAAAGTGAGGGACATATAAATACACAGAATGAAGAACTACTGCAACACATCCATGTTATAATGTCCTCCTACGGAGTTAAAACATAACTTCTTCCTGTTTTATTCTGTACTGTCACCAACTCTTGTGCCCGGATATAAATATGTTATCTAAACTATGTTCTCATTACGAACATTAAATAGCTTTCTTCTTGTTGGTTTTTACTGTCAGCTTCATTACTGTATGCACTTTTCACCTGTCACTGACTTCAATTGTATTTGTTAAATAATACAGAGTTTAGTGTTGACATTTACACAGATGTCAGCATGTGGCTTCCCCAGTTCAGCTAGACGTATGATAAACCTCCCTTTTTGATTAATGATGTCCACCAGTGTTGAATGGCTGTGTTAGGACATCAGTGTTCGTGGTTTGAATATGGAATGTCAACTCGACCTACGCAGGGGTGTGTAAGCATGAAGTGAGAGTGTAATACGCGAATGATAAGAAGAGTTCGTGGTGTTGACAATTGGTCTTTCTCTTTCACTCATGTATGGCTGGAAGTCATCGACACCAACGACTGTGTACCTTTGCTACAGTTTAATTGGACGTACACACTCGACAGCACGGATAGTGACAAATCACAGGTTGGCATAATACATCATGGTACAGTGGATAAATGGTCTTGCAATGATACATGGGCACTCATGTAGAATAATAGCATAATGGACTGTCAGTAGACAAGCACTCAGTATTGCCCATATATATATATCATCTGAGTTTACTGACAAAGCACGTCAGATTATAAACAACATTCAAGATGGCTTCTAGACCTAACCTCGTCTAGCGAAGATTCCTTTAAATAATGATCAGCACATATTTTTTTCATATAATCATATTGAACCGCTAGTAATGGGTTCTCATGTGTAGCAGTGATCTCTGGACTCATCAAGCGATAATACGGGGCATCCCTTTCTCTTCCTGATAGTCCTTAAATATGTGAATACAAGATGGCTTCTCTCGTGAGCTGTAACTCACGTTTGGATACAACTAGGAATCTGTATCAAAGTTAATCATACATTAAATGTTCTCATTACTTTGTAGATTCTATCATGAGACAATTGACTTCACTTTACAATATGGTGCTGCTATGAATGAATGTCATCTTCATATAGTTAAATCTTCTCTCAGACGTACAAATCGTGTCTATCGAGAAACGGTGGCTTAGCAAGAGTTCATAAGAAGTGCTTTCGTTACCTTGGTATCAGAAATATGATTCTGCCATTCCTTGGCAATAAGAATAAACACTGGGGTAAAGCATACAGGATAGGTCTAAACGTCTATCACTTTCCCCTACACATATATCGATCACTTTTTTCCGGCGACAAGCCGATTCAAAAAACCACAGCCCCCATCATCAGGGCGAAGCCAAATCACTCCTCTCTAGCGACACATCCGCCGAACAGCCCTTTGACCTTTCCAGCCAAAAGACCATATAGTTCGACTTAGACATGCAAAGATATTCAGATATAAGACAGACTCGTCCTACCCAGACAAACAATACACATAAATTCAGGCCATAGATACACTGAAGCAAGAACAACCTATTTCTACCCAAACAAAGAATAAATCGCAGTAAAACTGGATTCATCCGCGGAGTTCGATCGAAAGTGACGACACTCCTTTCAAGGGAAGTAACTCAATAATGACTTTTCCTTAAGCACTAAAAAGTATCTATTTTGTTTACAAAATATTTGCGAACATAACAAGCATACAAATGTATTATATAGTAAGATATCAAAGACTGCACGTAACAACGTATGTCAAACTTTACTTCCAAAACGACTGTAAATTGTGGCATATAAGTCAACTTTTTAAACCTCAAAAAACTCTCCAAAACTACTGTAAATTGTGGCATATAAGTCAACTTTTTAAACCTCAAAAAAACTCTCCAAAACCAATGGTCGACGTATACAGCCAGTATAAAATACTAACTGTTACCCATGTTTTAACGCCAAGATTGACCTTGAAATGTAAACTTTAATGACAACGAAAGTATGTCAAATCCTCCAAACTCGTGTTATACATTATATGATGATCTTCAATGGTTAGAATCACTGGAAGTTTTGACGTCATCTTTGGTATTTTATGTGTCATCCTTCCCCTCAGTCTGCAGGTCAGTTCTAGCTGACCACATGTTTAGGTAACGAATCATACACGACCTAAACCAGAAATCTGAGCTAAAAATCTTGAGGTTGAATTATACTCCAGGTCGACTTACATGCCACAATTTACAGTTATTACTTTAAAAATACACACCCAAGAAAACTTCAAAAAGCATAAATAATACTGGCTTTTAACAAGAAAGTGTAATTTTTCAGGTGAATCCAATCTTGACGAACAATCACTGAGTTCCACAAATTGTAACAATACCACCAATAGTAATACATAGGTCTAGTACAGTCTACTATTATTATTTGATAATAATCATGATCCTTATCTGGTTGCTCCAAGCATCCGTTGGTGGTCTGTCTTTACATTCTTGTGTGATGTCTCTCTTCTGTTAGACAAGATTAGTATTTGTTAAATATGACACGGCTGCAGAAAGGAATTGGTGAGTAGGCAAAGAAAAATGGCACTGTTGGAGAATACTGTAACTGTAGACAAACTGAGAGGTCTGGAACACATGTGACAATTTTTAATAGATCAGGACAAGTTTAAAGACCATAGGATCACTACCATAGGATCACTACTGTAGTTGACCTATGTCCAGGAAAACTGCACTAAAACTCAAGTTCTACTACATGACAAAATACATGCAGATATATATATGTAATCACATCTGAACATTTATGTAATCACTAGGACACTTTGTACATGCTTTAACAATACAACACATCAAGACATAACACACTTTATCAAATCTTCAATGATACAACACATGAAGAAATAACATACTCTATCAAATCTTCAATGATATAACACATGAAGAAATAACATACTCTATCAAATCTTCAATGATACAACACATCAAGAAATAACACACTATCAAATCTTCAATGATACAACACATAAAGAAATAACATACTTTATCAAATCTTCAATGATACAAGACATCAAGTAATACATTATGAAATCTTCAATGATTCAACATATCAAGTAATAACATACAACATAAATTTGTAATGCTTAGCTGGCAGAGTGGATAGTGGCGATTCGCTCCCGTGGCTAGGTGGTGGGTGCCGTCCGGAAGGTCCTGGTTCGATTCCTGGTAAGCCTATCACTTCTGTTGTTTTTCTGTTGTCTGGTCTTCTACTTCTTTATTTCTCACCGAGTGCCTGATAAAATATCTTTGTGTGTTGTTTGTTTATTTAATAACATACAATATCCAATCTTCAATGACACATCAAGTAATAAAACACTATCAAATCTTCAATGATACAACACATCAAGTAATAACATACAATATCTGATCTTCAAAAGCAGTAATATCACAGATAATACATTCATAAAGATAAGTAGTTTAGCAAACAATCAATTCAGCCATCTACACCAGGAGCAAATAATTATCAGTTCAATCATCAATAACATGAGCGCAACAAATATCATCAATCACTAACAGAAGGAGAACAAAAACAAAAGTACAACGCATAGTGCAGTTACATTAACCCCTGACAGGAAGGTTACAACAAATAGTGCAGTTACATTAACCACTGACAGAAATGTTACAACAAAAAGTGCAGTTACATTAACCACTGACAGGAAGGATACAACAAATAGTGCAGTTACATTAACCACTGACAGGAAGGTTGCAACAAATAGTGCAGTTACATTAACCACTGACAGGAAGATTACAACAAATAGTGCAATTACATTAACCACTGACAGGAAGGTTACAACAAATAGTGCAGTTACATTAACCACTGACAGGAAGGTTACAACAAATAGTGCAGTTACATTAACCACTGACAGGAAGGTTACAACAAATAGTGCAGTTACATTAACCACTGACAGGAAGGTTACAACAAATAGTGCAGTTACATTAACCACTGACAGGAAGGTTACAACAAATAGTGCAATTACATTAACCACTGACAGAAAGGTTACAAGAAATAGTGCAGTTACATTAACCACTGACAGGAAGGTTACAACAAATAGTGCAGTTACATTAACCACTGACAGAAAGGTTACAACAAAACAATCCATATACAGTAAAAGTAAAAAAATCCGGATGCCAGAAATCTGGATCACCCGAGAATCTGGACTTTTTGAAAACTCAAACTTTTACAAATCAAAATTAGTGTCTGATTGTTGGAATATTTTTGCATGTTACTTGCCACCAAATGTAACATCACTGATTCAGCCCATGGATCAATGAGTCATTAGGAACTTTAAATGACATTATAAAAAAGATTTTATGATGAAAATGTTGAATAAGGATGTCAACCCTACAGAATTTCAACGCAGTTTTACAATCAAAGATGCAATATTTTCACTCATGACTGCATGGAATGCAGTCGTCTGTACTCTTTTATCAGAGTGGCAAAAGCTATGGCCGAAGGTGGTGTCTGCAGATCTACAGTGTGATCAAGACAAAGATTTTGAAGGGTTCCTCGTAAACCGTTATTTTAGATGACTGGGTTAAACTATAAACATTATTTTAGATGACTGGGTTAAACTATAAACATTATTTTAGATGACAGGACTAAACTATAAATATTATTTAGATGACAGGACTAAACTATAAATACAGTTGACATTCAAAAATCCGGCCATCGATAATCCGGTTCCTTCAGATTTCCGGCATGGATTTCGGAGAACATTTTTAAATTTACCGCGTTGGCGCGCCACTGTTTTCTGGAGTCGTTTATGTTTTGATGCAGCTGTTGGGTCTTGCTTGCACGTGTTAACAGGCATTCCTGCTCATTCCTTCTCATTTTATCATTTATTTGCTGCAGTATAGCCCCATTATGGATTCAGCAAATAAAAGAAGTGGTGTAAAACGTAAACATCGTGCGTTGTCGATCGCATTAAAATTTCATTTGCTTTTCAATTAGTTTTTAATTTTCTTTCTTTAAAGGACTGTATAGGTAGTCATTTTCTGTTAAATATATACAGCATGTATAGCCATTAAAAATCCGGCATTTTCAAAAATCCGGCACTCCTCAGGTCCGGAGGTTGCCGGATTTTTGAATGTCAACTGTATTATTTTAGATGACAGCATTAAACTATAAATATTATTTTAGATGACAGGACTATACTATAAACGTTATTTTAGATGATAGGACTAATATATTAACGTTATGTTAGATGACAGGACTAAAGTATAGATGTTTTAAATGACAGGACTAAACTATAAACATTATTTTAGATGACAGGACTAAACTATAAACATTATTTTAGATGACAGGACTAAACTATAAATGTTATTTTAGATAATAGGACTAAACCTTAGATGTTATTTTAGATGACAACTAAACTATAGATATTATTTTAGATGACAGGACTGCACAATAGATATTATTATAGATGACAGGACTACATTATAGATATTATTTTAGATGACAGAACTACACTATAGATATTATTTTAGATGACAGGACTACACTATAGATTATTTTAGATGACAGGACTACACTATAGATTATTTTAGATGACAGGACTACACTATAGATATTATTTTTGATGACAGGACTACATTACAGATATTATTTTAGATGACACGGCTACACTATAGATATTATTTTAGATGACAGGGCTACACTATAGATATTATTTTAGATGACAGGACTACATTATAGATATTAGGGATGCACCGAATAGTGGTTTTTACTATTCGGCCAAATGTGAACAGATGCCATTAACTATTCGGCCGAATATGAATATGAATAGTGAGTGAATGTTGGGCATAAAAAGTGGTGTTCAATAGGTCTACTGACATTTTTATTAATTATACAGCGTTACAAAAAATAGGGCAAATATTTTGGAACTACTTAATGCTACTAACTAGCCATTAATCTGTTTTTATTTTTTAAGTTACTGCATGAAACAAACATTGGCTTTAAAAAAAGGAGTCTCTCAACATTCTCTGCCAAAAGAAAACATCTGTTATCTGAAAATGTGTTGTCGGCAAGTGCTGAACAGAAATTTACTATTCGTATTTGATGGCAGCGTACTATTCGACCGAATACGATTATTTCATTGAATGCACTATTCAGCACCGAATCGAATACGAATCAAATATTATTAATATTAATAAATATTATTTTAAATGACAGTATTATAAATTTATTTTAAACGACAGGACTACACTTTAATATTATTTTAGATGACAGGACTAAACTATAAATATTTCAAATGACAGGACTACACTATAGATAATATTTTAGATGATGTGATTAAACTATAGATAATATTTTAGATGACGTGACAACTATAGATAATATTTTAGATGACAGGACTAAACTATAAATAATATTTTAGATGACATGAATAAACTATAAATACTATTTTAGATGACAACAGCAAAGAATCAACACCAAATTCTGGAAATGTCCTTATCTTTCAAGCCACTGGATGTCATTATAGCAATAAGGGGACATTATTTCCCCAACCACTGAATGTCATTACAGCAATAAGGGGACATTACAGCAATAAGGAGACATTATTTCCCAACCACTGGATGTCATTACAGCAATAAGGAGACATTATTCCCCAACCACTGGATGTCATTACAGCATTAACGAGACATTACTTCCCAACCACTGGATGTAATTACGGCAATAATCCGGTATCCTGATAACTTTATTTTGAAAGGATTGAGAATTGGTCATGCAGGCATGTGTGGCATCCTGCCATCTGTCTTTCATCCTGCATTCTGATACTCACACATAAACAAATAATCTACATTTTTGCTGGTAATAAAAAAAAGATGTGGAACTGATGGAAAGAACCAGTGGAAGAAGAGGTCAGGCAAAAGGCACTGGTACTGGATACATCGTGAGGAAACCAGCTGACAGCATTACAAGGCTGTTCTTGTTCTGGAACACCCAGGTCTAGGTCACTGTAATCTCACAGCAGATACTAACATAGGGGAGTCAAGTTGTAAGACTTCACTATATTAGGTACAGCTTTATGACCAGTTCCCTTCCTCACTGCCCCTGCCTTCCCGAACTCAAGAGTGGAGCCACATACCCATTTACAGCTCGGTACATTAAAGTCTGATGCTATCAGGTTTTGAACTTGGAACCCACTTACTTTACTGTGATAGGCAACCACTGTAATCATTCTGCCAATCAGACACAAAAACAAGAGAGAGAAGGGTACTGGAGACAAGATTTAAAAAGGAAAAAACCTTGAACATTAGTCACATGATAGAAAGGCTTGATGTCAGACTGCTGAAGGTCAATGCTGCATAGGGAGTTAAAAGGTCAAGACTGACATATGTACTAGAATGAAGGCAGTGAGAGCTCAACTTCAAACTAACACACAAGTTGATTAAGCAACATTAACAACAAAGGAGCATTGCATATTACAAAACAATGAATTAATCTACACAGTTTAAATCAATTACTTCTGCAAAGCATACACAATAGTGACCTAGATACACACAAAAAAAGTCCAGATTACTTGTACACACTATACTCAAGGGAGTTAAGTAAGAACTTAAGAGTTTAAACCACATATTTCCTGCATGCTGTTTTTGTTACAAGTTGTACTATTCCTTATAAACTTGAATTTAACCTGAAAACCCTGGCATAGTAAGCAAATATCCCTTCTGCTTTTAAAAATAAGTAGTGAGTTCATCTACAAATTCTGGCGTGGGCTGATCATTTCTGCATTAAAAGTAAAGAAATGATAAAATATGACCTAGAAATTCTTGCCGAAACAAAAGACAACTTTTACATTTGGAAAAGTGATAGAATGTTAATTTAAAATTCCAGAGAAATCAACTTTTGCATCTGTAGTGAAAACAAAGACATGCTTTAAACAATGCCCCTTACAATATGTTCCTAACCCAACTTGATGAAAGGTAGAATGGGCCAATGAACTTCAATAATCATTTCTTTAGCTTAAAGGTCTCACTTTAAGTATGCCAGGAATGCTCAGTTGTGTAAATTTATGACTAGTGTAAGTAGAATGTTGATGCTGAAGAAAACCAGAATTTTTACTTGCCAATCTCATCATGATCAGGTGTTTAAACAACTCAGTTTTCTGGTCAAAACTCATTTCTGGCCAACAGTGACAATTTTACCTGGTCACATCATACTTATACATGATTTATCCCCTCCCCTTCACATCAATTTTACCTGGTCATATCCCAAGTTTCCATCATACTCATCCATGATCAATCTCCTCCCACCACATCAATTTTACCTGGTCACATCCTAAGTTTCCATCATACTTATCCACAGTCAATCTCCTTCCCCCACACCAATTTAAAAAAAAATTTTTTTCATGTACACATACAGAATGTTCAACTGTGCCATGAACACTGTACAAGCATTCTGGATCTGGGCAAGAAATCTACAAGTAACAAGAACGAATTGGCTCAAGTCTTCCCCAGAAGTTCATGAGTCTGTATTTTCTATCACAGCTGACTCAGAATGTATGTATTTCAAATTCCATACTCTGTTCATTGTCTGATCACAGGAAAACAAAACAAAAAATATGAAAGATGTCAACATAATGAACACAGTAAAGTGAAACATACGAGTCTGTGGCAATAAAGAAAGCCAGTGTTAAACTTCAATGTATTATTTCTGTATCAATAACTACAAACAATAATAAACAATGCATTCTTAAGTCATGTCTTGGCTTTTGGGGAAATAAAAACAAGAAATGTTTCCTGTGGTCACTGTAGCCAACTTGTGGAAAATAGCTTTGTAAATGGAGCAAACACTGCAGTAATAAAGTAGTAATATTACAGGACATAAAGTGCTACAAATAAAACAAATATAAATGCAAATTATCCATTTTTTGGGAGAAAAATAAAGAATGCAATGTTACCAGGACCTTGGATGCAATTTGACTAATAACTATAAGTAACGGGGTCCCCAGATTTTCAAATTGCAGGGGAGGATTAGATTGGTTATCTAAGCTACTATACAGACTAAACCAGCCAACTGACCTAATTTAAAGAATACAGAAATGTTTAAAATTACAATAACAAGCATTTATTTGTAAAATAGTTTTGGCCCATTAGTTTATCTAAACACTGATCATGCTATGTATCATGGCATCAGATAATGTATGCCCATTTACATTTTCTTGTCAGAAATGAAGTTTGTGTTTCAAAAATTTAATGCAGTTTGATAATGGAGGAAGATTAAATGGTGGTTTTGGTTAGTTTGTTTCAATCCTCAGGGATTTGAGTTTTTCACTCTTTACCCATTTTTATATGGGGTGAGCTTGAATGGTGGAAGAATGTATGATATTTTAAAATGGTGTAAGAATAAATGATGTTAAATGGTGGAAAAATGTATGATATTAAAAACTTATATGCCACAATTTACAGTTATTACTTTAAAAATACCACACCCAAGAAAACTTCAAAAAGCATAAATAATACTGGCTCTTAACAAGAAAGTGTAATTTTTCAGGAGAATCCAATCTTGACGAACAATCACAGAGTTCGACAAATTGCAACAATGCCACCAATAGTAATACATAGGTCTAGTACAGTCTACTATTATTATTTGATAATAATCATGACCCTTATCTGGTTGCTCCAAGCATCCGTTGGTGGTCTGTCTCTACATTCTTGTGTGATGTCTCTCTTCTGTTAGACAAGATTAGTATTTGTTAAATATGACACGGCTGCAGAAAGAATTGGTGAGTAGGCAAAGAAAAATGGCACTGTTGGAGAACACTAACTGTAGACAAACTGAGAGGTCTGGAACACATGTGACAGGTTTTAATAGAACATTTTGTGCCAAAAAGAACTGATTCACCAACTCCATCAATTGACCCTAGATAATTATTTACTCCAGAAGTTCAACAGAAGCAGGACCAATGCCTTCACGTGCTGAACTGTGGTCAATCTGGATAAAGACTGAACTGTGGTCAATCTGGATAAAGACTGAACTGTGGTCAATCTGGATAAAGACTGAACTGTGGTCAATCTGGATAAAGACTGAACTGTGGTCAATCTGGATAAAGACCGAACTGTGGTCAATCTGGATAAAGACGGAACTGTGGTCAATCTGGATAAAGACGGAACTGTGGTCATTCTGGATAAAGACTGAACTGTGGTCAATCTGGATAAAGACTGAACTGTGGTCAATCTGGATAAAGACTGAACTGTGGTCAATCTGGATAAAGACATCTTTATTTTTAGGTATTATAACAGAATGTTATTATTACTTTCCTTATGCCAGATATATAGTGTATTTCAGGTCAGGTGTTTATATTGTGTATTTCAGATCAGGTGTTTATATTGTGTATTTCAGGTCAGGTGTTTATACTGTTCACGACAAAGTTAAATTTCTGTGCAGCACAAAGACAGCCCTGTGATACAAACATTTTTTATCTCAGCTTGAAAGCCGCCTTCTTTTCCTGTTGAGCAATCAGCAGTGGGCCACACAATTTAGACCAAATTTTATGCCATCTATAACCATGTCAGCAGTAGCAGTCAATTCTGCAGTCAATAAATTCTTCATGACTAAAAACTTTGCAATTTACTTGTAGCTACAATGTCCAGTGACAGCTGTTCATTTCCTAAAATGTTAGCGCTTTGATCAGCAATCACAGAAAATTCGCGTGAGGCATTTGTTGCAACAATATATAACGTTCGAGTCTATCCACAAAGTTTTATCAGCACATATACAGCACACGCTAAAGCTCATCCAGCACTACCTGGTGGCGTTCTAAATGTCGCTAGCAATTTTATGTCTCTAGCTTTCATGTACCAAAACTATTCTAAATGTTGCTAGCAATATTATGTCTCTAGCTTTCATGTACCAAAACTATTCTAAATGTTGCTAGCAATATTATGTCTCTAGCTTTCATGTACCAAAACTAATTCACCATGTTTTTATGTATATGGAGGGGGGAAGATCCTTATGAAATAAAAGTTTACTGGATGGTCAAACGTAACTGTCTATCCGCAGTATGTGATACAATGACAGACAGTAGACAAATTCATATGAGCAAAGTTTCATTGCAAACGTGTGCTGTATTTACAAAAATATGGGTAACAAAAATTGTTAGGTCATGAAATCAAAGGTGTGGAGGGAGGAACATTCCCCAACATCTGTGCAGACAGCCATGTTTAGGAGAGTGCTGTAACTCTGTCATTACTTAATAATGAACCACCTCTGCTACAGATTTATAGAGTTGCTGTGCTTTTTTATGTGTGTGTGTTTAAAAAAAAAAAAGAGGATTTCCTAAACACAAAATGTTGCTAAAGATGAATGTTACACTGGGGTACTTTCTCTCTACAGATAATGTCATCTGTGTCTACTGATTTCATTGTGCAGACATTACTGATATGTACTACACATAATATTAAATCCTGTAAACAAAAAAAAACAAAAGATTTTGTATTACAAACCATCAATGACCTTTGTAACAGAAAAATGACCAACTAGATCTGAGGTCAGTCATTATTTTACCATTATACTGACACACAAAATAAAAGGTGGAGCTGTCATTATTTCTAAAGTCTAAAGTTCACTCAAAAACAAAAAAAGGTCTTTTTCCCTCCTGTGCTGAACAACTAAACCCTTAAGTGGTGAGAAGGTTGCCTCGATGACTTGTGACTATAATCCTAGGACCCGCTCTGTGCTGTTGGGAGATAGTGGCAGAGAGTGAACAACATAGTAGTCATGGAAGTAGGCCAAGATGGCTACTGGCTGGCCCAGGATGAGGGTCAGCCACATTATGATGTTACCCCACTTGCCTCTGATATAATTTCCTGTGATGTATGCATTTGGTACCTGGTGGGAGAAACCATAGTAAGTACAATTATTCTTACAACACCATTTTTAGCACACAGACATTTCATTAATTGAACTAGTTGACAAACATTTCACTGAATTAGTTGACAAACATTTCACTGAATTAGTTTACAAACATTTCACTGAATTAGTTGACAAACATTTCACTGAATTAGTTGACAAACATTTCACTGAATTAGTTGACAAACATTTCACTGAATTAGTTGACAAACATTTTACTGAATTAGTTGACAAACATTTCACTGAATTAGTTGATGAACATTTCACTGAATTAGTTGATGAACATTTCACTGAATTAGTTGACAAATGTTTCACTGAATTAGTTGACAAACCTGGGTTACTGTCATAACTCACCTGCATGAGCATTCCAAAAAAAGCCCAAGCTTTGAACATTCTCAGAGGGACACTAACCAGGTACTGAGGACAGAAGTGGTAAATTCAAATATTAGTAAAATACATGCAACAATAAAACACAGTATGTGCATAATGTCAGCTTTGGAAAACACTTGAGATAATTTCAGCAGTGTATCAGCAAACATCCAAAAAAACATTAGCAGCACAGATATAGCTTTCTTGGAAGTAAATAAAGAAGACTATCTACAGTGGGACACAGAGAAGAGCTACAACTGATGATATATGTTCCAGAGGAGCAACAAGTTAATACATTAACTACCACCATGTTAACACAGATAAGTGGAATATACACACAGAAATATTGTTGGTTAACAAAGACAATTAGAACCTGTTAATACAAAGAATTAACACTAGAATAACAATAGCAAGTTTTACACATACAACTAGCACAAGGTTAACACAGACAACTAACACAAGGTTAACACAGACAACTAACACAAGGTTAACACAGACAACTAACACAAGGTTAACACAGACAACTAACACAAGGTTAACACAGACAACTAACACAAGGTTAACACAGACAACTAGCACAAGGTTAACACAGACAACTAACACAAGGTTAACACAGACAACTAACACAAGGTTAACACAGACAACTAACACAAGGTTAACACAGAGTACTAACACAAGGTTAACACAGACAACTAGCACAAGGTTAACACAGACAACTAACACAAGGTTAACACAGACAACTAACACAAGGTTAACACAGACAACTAACACAAGGTTAACACAGACAACTAGCACAAGGTTAACACAGACAACTAGCACAAGGTTAACACAGACAACTAGCACAAGGTTAACACAGACAACTAACACAAGGTTAACACAGACAACTAACACAAGGTTAACACAGACAACTAACACAAGGTTAACACAGACAACTAACACAAGGTTAACACAGATAACTAACACAAGGTTAACACAGATAACTAACACAAGGTTAACACAGACAACTAACACAAGGTTAACACAGACAACTAGCACAAGGTTAACACAGACAACTAGCACAAGGTTAACACAGACAACTAACACAAGGTTAACACAGATAACTAACACAAGGTTAACACAGACAACTAACACAAGGTTAACACAGACAACTAACACAAGGTTAACACAGACAACTAGCACAAGGTTAACACAGACAACTAACACAAGGTTAACACAGACAACTAACACAAGGTTAACACAGATAACTAACACAAGGTTAACACAGACAACTAACACAAGGTTAACACAGACAACTAGCACAAGGTTAACACAGACAACTAGCACAAGGTTAACACAGACAACTAGCACAAGGTTAACACAGACAACTAGCACAAGGTTAACACAGACAACTAACACAAGGTTAACACAGACAACTAGCACAAGGTTAACACAGACAACTAGCACAAGGTTAACACAGACAACTAGCACAAGGTTAACACAGACAACTAGCACAAGGTTAACACAGACAACTAGCACAAGGTTAACACAGACAACTAGCACAAGGTTAACACAGACAACTAGCACAAGGTTAACACAGACAACTAGCACAAGGTTAACACAGACACAGACAACTAACACAAGGTTCACACAGACAACTAACACAAGGTTAACACAGACAACTAACACAAGGTTAACACAGACAACTAACACAAGGTTAACACAGACAACTAACACAAGGTTAACACAGACAACTAACACAAGGTTAACACAGACAACTAGCACAAGGTTAACACAGACAACTAGCACAAGGTTAACACAGACAACTAACACAAGGTTAACACAGACAACTAACACAAGGTTAACACAGACAACTAACACAAGGTTAACACAGATAACTAGCACAAGGTTAACACAGACAACTAACACAAGGTTAACACAGACAACTAACACAAGGTTAACACAGACAACTAGCACAAGGTTAACACAGACAACTAACACAAGGTTAACACAGACAACTAACACAAGGTTAACACAGACAACTAACACAAGGTTAACACAGACAACTAGCACAAGGTTAACACAGACAACTAGCACAAGGTTAACACAGACAACTAACACAAGGTTAACACAGACAACTAACACAAGGTTAACACAGACAACTAACACAAGGTTAACACAGACAACTAGCACAAGGTTAACAAAGACAACTAGCACAAGGTTAACACAGACAACTAGCACAAGGTTAACACAGACAACTAACACAAGGTTAACACAGACAACTAGCACAAGGTTAACACAGACAACTAGCACAAGGTTAACACAGACAACTAGCACAAGGTTAACACAGACAACTAGCACAAGGTTAACACAGACAACTAACACAAGGTTAACACAGACAACTAACACAAGATTAACACAGACAACTAACACTAGGTTAACACAGACAACTAGCAGACAGGTTTATAACAAACAAACTAAAACCACAAGGTTAACACAGACAACTAACACAAGGTTAACACAGACAACTAACACAAGGTTAACACAGACAACTAGCACAAGGTTAACACAGACAACTAACACAAGGTTAACACAGACAACTAACACAAGGTTAACACAGACAACTAGCACAAGGTTAACACAGACAACTAGCACAAGGTTAACACAGACAACTAGCACAAGGTTAACAAAGACAACTAGCACAAGGTTAACACAGACAACTAGCACAAGGTTAACACAGACAACTAACACAAGGTTAACACAGACAACTAACACAAGGTTAACACAGACAACTAACACAAGGTTAACACAGACAACTAACACAAGGTTAACACAGACAACTAACACAAGGTTAACACAGACAACTAACACAAGGTTAACACAGACAACTAACACAAGGTTAACACAGACAACTAACACAAGGTTAACACAGACAACTAGCACAAGGTTAACACAGACAACTAACACAAGGTTAACACAGACAACTAGCACAAGGTTAACACAGACAACTAACACAAGGTTAACACAGACAACTAACACAAGGTTAACACAGACAACTAACACAAGGTTAACACAGACAACTAACACAAGGTTAACACAGACAACTAACACAAGGTTAACACAGACAACTAGCACAAGGTTAACACAGACAACTAGCACAAGGTTAACACAGACAACTAGCACAAGGTTAACACAGACAACTAGCACAAGGTTAACACAGACAACTAGCACAAGGTTAACACAGACAACTAGCACAAGGTTAACACAGACAACTAGCACAAGGTTAACACAGACAACTAACACAAGGTTAACACAGACAACTAACACAAGGTTAACACAGACAACTAACACAAGGTTAACACAGACAACTAGCACAAGGTTAACACAGACAACTAGCACAAGGTTAACACAGACAACTAGCACAAGGTTAACACAGACAACTAGCACAAGGTTAACACAGACAACTAGCACAAGGTTAACACAGACAACTAGCACAAGGTTAACACAGACAACTAACACAAGGTTAACACAGACAACTAACACAAGGTTAACACAGACAACTAACACAAGGTTAACAAAGACAACTAGCACAAGGTTAACACAGACAACTAACACAAGGTTAACACAGACAACTAACACAAGGTTAACACAGACAACTAACACAAGGTTAACACAGACAACTAACACAAGGTTAACACAGACAACTAACACAAGGTTAACACAGACAACTAACACAAGGTTAACACAGACAACTAGCACAAGGTTAACACAGACAACTAGCACAAGGTTAACACAGACAACTAACACAAGGTTAACACAGACAACTAACACAAGGTTAACACAGACAACTAACACAAGGTTAACACAGACAACTAACACAAGGTTAACACAGACAACTAACACAAGGTTAACACAGACAACTAACACAAGGTTAACACAGACAACTAACACAAGGTTAACACAGACAACTAACACAAGGTTAACACAGACAACTAACACAAGGTTAACACAGACAACTAACACAGGTTTAAACAGACAACTAGCACAAGGTTAACACAGACAACTAGCACAAGGTTAACACAGACAACTAACACAAGGTTAACACAGACAACTAACACAAGGTTAACACAGACAACTAACACAAGGTTAACACAGACAACTAACACAAGGTTAACACAGACAACTAACACAAGGTTAACACAGACAACTAACACAAGGTTAACACAGACAACTAGCACAAGGTTAACACAGACAACTAACACAAGGTTAACACAGACAACTAGCACAAGGTTAACACAGACAACTAGCACAAGGTTAACACAGACAACTAACACAAGGTTAACACAGACAACTAACACAAGGTTAACACAGACAACTAACACAAGGTTAACACAGATAACTAGCACAAGGTTAACACAGACAACTAACACAAGGTTAACACAGACAACTAACACAAGGTTAACACAGACAACTAGCACAAGGTTAACACAGACAACTAACACAAGGTTAACACAGACAACTAACACAAGGTTAACACAGACAACTAACACAAGGTTAACACAGACAACTAGCACAAGGTTAACACAGACAACTAGCACAAGGTTAACACAGACAACTAACACAAGGTTAACACAGACAACTAGCACAAGGTTAACACAGACAACTAACACAAGGTTAACACAGACAACTAGCACAAGGTTAACACAGACAACTAGCACAAGGTTAACACAGACAACTAGCACAAGGTTAACACAGACAACTAGCACAAGGTTAACACAGACAACTAACACAAGGTTAACACAGACAACTAACACAAGGTTAACACAGACAACTAACACAAGGTTAACACAGACAACTAGCACAAGGTTAGCAAAGACAACTAGCACAAGGTTAACACAGACAACTAGCACAAGGTTAACACAGACAACTAACACAAGGTTAACACAGACAACTAGCACAAGGTTAACACAGACAACTAGCACAAGGTTAACACAGACAACTAGCACAAGGTTAACACAGACAACTAGCACAAGGTTAACACAGACAACTAACACAAGGTTAACACAGACAACTAGCACAAGGTTAACACAGACAACTAGCACAAGGTTAACACAGACAACTAGCACAAGGTTAACAAAGACAACTAGCACAAGGTTAACACAGACAACTAGCACAAGGTTAACACAGACAACTAGCACAAGGTTAACACAGACAACTAACACAAGGTTCACACAGACAACTAACACAAGGTTAACACAGACAACTAACACAAGGTTAACACAGACAACTAACACAAGGTTAACACAGACAACTAACACAAGGTTAACACAGACAACTAACACAAGGTTAACACAGACAACTAACACAAGGTTAACACAGACAACTAGCACAAGGTTAACACAGACAACTAGCACAAGGTTAACACAGACAACTAGCACAAGGTTAACACAGACAACTAGCACAAGGTTAACACAGACAACTAACACAAGGTTAACACAGACAACTAACACAAGGTTAACAAAGACAACTAGCACAAGGTTAACACAGACAACTAGCACAAGGTTAACACAGACAACTAACACAAGGTTAACACAGACAACTAACACAAGGTTAACACAGACAACTAACACAAGGTTAACAAAGACAACTAGCACAAGGTTAACACAGACAACTAGCACAAGGTTAACACAGACAACTAACACAAGGTTAACACAGACAACTAACACAAGGTTAACACAGACAACTAACACAAGGTTAACACAGATAACTAACACAAGGTTAACACAGACAACTAACACAAGGTTAACACAGACAACTAACACAAGGTTAACTAACACATCATTAACACAAAGAAGTGGCACCAAGTTAGCTCAGAAGAACTAACACATTGTTAACACAAAGAAATGGCACCAAGTTAACACAGAAGAACTAACACATCATTAACACAAAGAAATGGCACCAAGTTAACGCAGAAACTACTACTACCTTAACAGAGAAGAACTAACACATCGTTAACACAAAGAAATGGCATCAAGCTAACACAGAAGAACTAACACATCATTAACACAAATAAATAGCAATAAGTTAACACAGAAACTACTACTACGTTAACTCAGAAGAACTAACACATTGTTAACACAAAGATATGGCATCAAGTTAACACAGAAACTACTACTAAGTTAACAGAAGAACTAACACATCGTTAACACAAAGATATGGCACCAAGTTAACAGAGAAACTACACTACATTAACACAGAAGAACTAACACATTGTTAACACAAAGATTTGGAACCAAGTTAACACAGGAACTACTACTATGTTAACACAGAAATAACACATTGTTAACACAAAGATATGGCACCAAGTTAACACAGAAACTACTACGAAGTTAACACAAAGAAATGGCACTAGCTTAACTCAGAAGAACTAACACATCGTTAACACAAAGAAATGGCCCCAGCTTAACTCAGAAGAACTAACCCATCATTAACACAAAGAAATGGCACCAAGTTAACAGAAAAACTACTACCAATTAACATAGAAATACTACTAAGTTAACACAGAAGAACTAACACATCATTAACACAAAGAAATGGCACCAAGTTAACACAGAAACTACTACTACATTAAACCAGAAGAACTAACACATCGTTAACACAAAGAAATGGCACCAAGCTAACTCAGAAGAACTAACACATCATTAACACAAAGAAATGGCACCAAGTTAACACAGAAACTACTACTACATTAAACCAGAAGAACTAACACATCGTTAACACAAAGAAATGGCACCAAGTTAACACAGAAGAACTAACACATCATTAACACAAAGATATGGCACCAACTTAACACAGAAACTACTACTAAGTTAACATAGAAGAACTAACACATCGTTAACACAAAGAAATGTCACCATGTTAACACAGAAACTCCTACTATGTTAGCACAGAAGAACTAACACATCGTTAACACAAAGAAATGGCACCATGTTAACACAGAAACTCCTACTACGTTAACACAGAAGAACTAACACATCATTAACACAAAGAAATGGCACTAGCTGAACTCAGAAGAACAAACACATTGTTAACACAAAGAAATGGCACCAAGTTAACACAGAAACTACTACCAAGTTAACACAGAAGAACTATTTAACACAGAAAAAGCAATGGAAACAACAAGTTTTAAGGACCTACTGGATGACAAGTAAGTCTTCATATTTATTTTATTTTTGTGTGTGTGCGATCCGTCAAACTAAAACACATTAAAAAGATATCTATATTCACATGTCAGTTATGAAGGCTTGATAATACACCTGACAAATCTCTATTTTAGTTTATACTATGTTTCCATGTGTATTTAGTTTTAAATGTTAAATCTTAAACTTTAATTGTGTAATTACTTCATTGCTCTCTCTCTCTCTCTGTATGTGTACATATATATATGTGTGTGTGAGCGCTACATTAGTGACTGAATGTTAATAATAACTACTTGCTATTGAAGCTCAGAATATTTTGACTTTGAGAATTGTTTTATTGTAAAAAGGCAACAATGCCTATCTCTTGACTTTGATGAAATAACAGATTTTCTTTGTTTTATCTCTGATGGTGACATTGCAGATTTTCTCAGGTACCATCTCACACGTGGTTATCTTCCTGTTATGTGTTGTAGCTAGTGATTGTGTTTGACACTGGAAGCAAAGAGTTAATATAAATGTGTTATTTATCATCTGTTGCTTTGTCTCCATGAAAATATATAAGTGTTCAAGTTGTGGCATCAGTAGTTACGCCAAGGAACATTTTTTTTTCTATCTACCATTTTTTGTGACTCGATTTAGAATGACCTTTAATTCAATTTTAGGTGTTCTAAAAATGTAGGAAACTTCTGTGTGGAGAGTGAAACAAACAGATATAAACTTTTGTAGTTTCATAGTAAAAACAAATATGACTGACCTCGTGAAAGAATGCTGAAAATAAGAAGACAACGGTGGAGGCTGCCAGCTTGGAAAAATTTCTTCGCAACAAAGGTTTGTATATGTGTCTGTGTACAAAATAGTCATAAACAACAGTATCATTGTATTATATAAACCAATTTTTAAAAAGCCTGGCATAAGTTGATAATGCTTTAAAAAAGATAAAAACAGACACAAATCAGACTATGGTAAAATAATATAACTTAAAATAGACACAAATCAAAGACTATGGTGAATAATATAACTTAATTCTTTGACTCCAGAACAACTATCACAGCTTTGCAAAATTGTAACTGCCCTGCCACTGTAACGCTCCGAGCGTTGTTTTTAGTTTATCACGAATAATCCCCAAAAATCGTCCATTTAATGCCGTTCATACTTTAAAACTCGTAGAATGACTTTCGCTACTATTTAAACAACTAATTTGAGTGTAGTTAAGCAGCACGTGTAGGTGTTTTGATGTTATTATCACAATTTATGTGACGATTCGCGTTTTTAGTTGTTACTGCTACAGAAATATGTCATGCTTTACATTCACATTTTCTAAGTCTTCTAAGCGAATAATTGTGTCAAACTACTTAGAAACATTGCTGACATTGATGATGATTGTTTTGTAGTCACAGTTTGTTGTCAAATAACGGAATCGGTGGAGAAAAGCTAGACACATTAGATTTAGTTGATGAGTGGGCGTAGTCCTATTCTGGCCAATCAAAAAGCAACAAAACTAGACCTACCATAACATCTAATCACTAGTCCTAGGTAGAAGATGAAGCTAGGGATACTATTAAAACATTAAACAAATGTAAAAAACTTTTATATGGTGTTATTCTTCTTTATTTGTTTGAAAATTACGTAATGCAATATTGCATAATTTATTTTATTCTTTTAAGGGACCACAGTAAAAACTGGTGTGAATAACACTAAATGTACTAACTGTGGCCATAATCAATGTTTTTTTACTTCGTAATTGGATTACCTTGATGGTTGAAGACTAAACAGAAAGTTCTATTGTCTACAACAGTAATTTGTCTTTGGTAAGCTCATAATCTACAGTTAACTTTTTAGTGTTTTTCAATTTTACATGCAAAATGTTTTAAGTATACCGAACGTACTTGTGTTAATACTACCAAAGACACTATATATTACAATTCTCTATCTATTTCCCTACAGTTTGGTATATAATAAGTACATGTTCACAGAAAAGATTAACACAAAATCTACACTAAAAGATAGTACACTTCACCATTTAGAATTCATCAAAAAATAATTATGGCAAAGTGTGGAAAAAAAATTACGGAGTCAAAGAGTTAAAATAGACATAAATAAGAGACTATGGTAAAATAATATAACTTAAAATAGACATAAATCAGAGACTATGGTAAAATAATATAACTTAAAATAGACATAAATCAGAGACTATGGTAAAATAATATATACTACTGGACAAAAGTTAAGGGCCGCCATTCAGTTTAGACAAGGTTTATATAATTCTTCCTGAGCAGGGTCGATTTTCCAAATGTCCGGTAGCTTAAAATCTCTCAAGAAGTCTCTGAATGGTTGAGTGGGACACTGCTAAACGTCTTGCAACATGACGAACAGATTGACCATCCTGAATCCATGCCATGGCTCGACCACGGTCTACAGTGCTGAGACTTCTCCTTGGTGGCATGGCTAATGCAGTGATCATTTCGACCACTTGTCATACTGATTTATTGCATACCAACGGTGAACACTCTTTACCGATGATCATTTTCCACGTGCATTCAAATTCAACTCACTTTTTCACCTTTTGAACTAGTGGGGCATGTTGCAAAAACCACGAGTTTTTGCAGCAACAATGGCAATTTTTACGTGCGGGTTAAAGTGACCCAGTTTTTGGACAAACCGGACAAATGAGCATTAAGACCTACAAGCTGAGAAAGCCAGAAATTAAGACCAGATATCTGGGGCTTATTGCTACAGCGGTGAGAAACACAGAAGAACAACCTGATGACTTGGAAACCCTCTGGCTTAAATTCAAGGACATCATAAAGACAGCTGCTGCAGAAGCATGTGGTGAAGTCCGACTTGGGAACAAGAGAAAGAGGACACCTTGGTGGACAGAGGAAGTCAAAGAGAAAATAAGAGAGAAAAAAATGGCATGGAAACAATACTTAGGAGCTAAAAACACAGCAGGACAAATAGAGAAATATAAAGAATATGTGATACTCAGAACAGAAGCAAAGAACAAGATGCTAGCAGCAAAACAGAAGTCCTGGGAAGAATTTGGAGAAAAGCTAGAAAAAGATATGCAAGAAAACCAGAAATTGTTCTATAAGAGGAAGGAAAAACAATGCCCTCTCAAATTTATAAAGGACAAGCAAGGCAAATTGCTTACTGCCCCGAAGGAAGTAATGGAAAGATGGAAAGAATATTTCGCAGAACTCCTTGATGGTGAGCAAGGTCAAGCATCAGAAATGATAACCACTAGCACAGAAGAGAAAACCAATGATGGTGAAGATGACATAAAGATGGAAGAACTGAAGGCAGCACTGGAGAAAATCCTAATGGGCAAAGCAGCAGGGCATGATGGTATAACACCAGAAATGGTTAAGTATATGGGAGCATCAGGTGACCTATTACTCTTAAGGGTCCTACAGGCAGTGTGGTGCAACAAGACCATACCAAAGGATTGGGAGATTGCCATCATAACACCAATTTTCAAAGAGGGTGACAATCGACAATGTGGAAACCATAGAGGCATATCCCTTCTCAGTGTACCTTGTAAAATCTACTCTAGAATCCTAGAGCAGAGACTCTGACGCCTAGCTGAGCCACAATTGGATGAGGTCCAGTGCGGATTCCAAGCAAACCGAAGTACTCAAGACCTAATCTTCACACTCAGACAGCTGAGTGAAAAGGCCCTTGAGTATAAGAGTGAGATCCATCCTTGTTTCATAGATCTGGAAAAGGCGTTTGACAGGGTCCCCTGGAGCAAACTTTGGGACTGTTTGGCAAGGAAGAACATTCCAGCATCTCTGATTCATGCTATACAGAACTTCTACAAGTCTTTCATAAATTATGTGAGGACAGTAAACCATAAGTCAGAAGAGTTCAGGACCACCACTGGTGTAAGACAAGGTGATATCCTGTCACCTTATCTTTTCATACTCCTCATGGACGATGTCATCAAGGCATGTAAGGAGAGAACAAGAAAGTATTCAGTGGGGTACTGGAAGATAAGACAGGTCTATATTTCAGAGCTGGCATTTGCTGATGATGTTGCCCTGATTGCTAAATCAGAGGCACATCTCCAATCCAATCTGCAAGTCTGGAAGGAAGAGCTGGAGAAGAGAGGGATGGTCATAAGCAGCTCTAAAACAAAATCCATGGTGATATCACGAGAAGAAAGAAGACATCAGATTAAGCTGGGAGAACAGGTCCTGGAGCAGGTCGACCACTTTAAATACCTCAGAGCTATTACAGACCGAAAGGGAGGCATCAAAGAAGAGTTGGCCACTCGAAAAGCAGCAGCTGGGAGACTTTTTCAGGCCATTAATCAAGGATTCCTCAGCAAGAGAGAGGTTGGTAAGAAAACAAAGATGGCTGTATACCGCTCCACCTATGTCCCAGTCTTGACATATGGATGCGAGTCATGGGCAATGACTACAACCCACAAAAGCCAGATCCAAACCTCAGAAATGAGGTATCTGAGGAAGGTGGTTGAAGTAACAAGAAGAGACATGGTCCGCAACCAGACGATACGTCAAGGCCTAAAATCCCACCCCTGCAGACCCAAGGAGAACAGTCCCAACTAAGATGGTTTGGCCATGTCTGCAGAATGGGAGAAGATCGGCTACCACGACAAGCATGGGAAACAAAGAGCCAGGGATCCAGACCCCCAAGACAACCCAGAGTCCGCTGGGAGGACAACCTTAGACAATCTTTGAAGGACCGAGGACTAGAATGGAACCAGGCCAGGAGGAAGACAGCCGATAGGATAGTCTGGCGCTCTCTTTTCCAAACCTCTACACCTCACGGTAGAAGGGTAACGACTAAGTAAGTGAGTAAGTATGTGGGCTGGTGACTTCATCATGTCGTACAAGACAACTAATACAAGGTTGTGTATGTGGGCTGGGAACCTCATCATGTCGTTGTGATGCTTAACCTTTAGCACGCGGCATTCTTTTGGCAAAAATAGTCGCCTGCCACTGCATTCTTTTTCACAGCGTCCCGTTTTTATAGTGTGTGACTTGTAATGTCTATAGTTTTTGTGTTTCTTGGTCAATTGCTATCATTTTTGGAATTTATATAAATAAATGAATGGTGAATCTGATGATATAAAATTTGTTTGTGTACATGTTAGATGTGATAGAAAGAGAGGAAAGGAAAGATGAAAAAAAACGAAAAAAAAAATTAAAATAATAAAAAATAATTTTTTTTAAATTTTAAAATAAAAAAAAAATAACAACACACGAAGAGTCTATATCCCTTGCATCTCAATGAAAGTCATTTGACCAACAGACCAATACAAATCAAATGACGATCTTTTCGTTACACCCATCATCAGTAGCAAAGCAACAAACGCTCTCGTCAGCAGTGACATTCGGCCGAAATTCTAAACCTTTCCGATATTCCTAGTCCTAACCCCTAAAATTATACATACTAGCAATGCCATTCTACTTTCGTTTCCATCTCAGCCATCAAACATATTCTGAGAACCGATATCAGCGCTTATAAAGACAAAAATCTCATTCCCACCGCATGGCGTCAGAATCCAATAAAATTAGAGCAAAAATGGCCGCGTGTTCGATGCCGATTCATTTCGATTAAAAAAATTTACAAAAAATAAACGTATATTGGTTCCAGGCGGCTCCAGAGAGACGCCACGCGATGACGTAGGGCTTGGGTTATAGCGTCATTTTTTTAATGATATATACCCGCGTCGTCATTAGCGGGTCTCTTTGTCTCCAGAAATATCAGCCGTGAATCTAAGTCATATTCGTCTGCTCTTAAGTGGGAAATTCGAGAATTGGGTATGTAGGCATCTTAATTTAGCGGCGTAGATAATTCGTTTCTTAATAGAATCTTAGCACGATAACGTAAGTTTTTCTTCTGGGAGAAAAGTAAATTTGATAACCGAAAGTGCCATCAATTGTTATCTTAAAATAAAACTGTAAGTGTGCTTATAACTTTCTGTGAATAGTAGCAATATCTATCATTCGTGTAACGGGTTGGTGAAATTAATTGTAGAAGGTTAAGTCCTTAGGCTATATCAATACTGTAATTGTGAGGTCCAATATATAGGTAACCTCGATTTGATTATAATATTTGCAGTGTAAATACGCTAGCGTATTTGTGTATGTTATTTTATTGTGCATTAAATTGGTGTGTAGTCAGGAGGGGAGTGAGGGGTGTAATTAATTTTACGGAGATGGGATTTAATTATTCCTAGAGAGATCTATTTCATTTTTTGTGTTAATCAATGACTCACCAGGGTCAGTCTGTAATATAAAGTAGGGCCAGGAACTTTACCGGAAGGGATTTCCCTCTGTGATTGAATTGTTTGACGCTGAGGCTAGATTAACGTAACAGATTAGATCAGCCTGCGTCTGGGGGTTACTTACCAGACAGATATTTACAGTGAAGCGGGGAGAGAGAGGAGGGGGGAAGTGTATGGTAGTATAACCTTTGGGCGGAAATATTTGGTTATCTCTGTGCTTGTGTAGGGGAGTAGTGGGAATATAAGGTGTTAGGTATGAGAATATCTTTGACGGGTTGTATATTTGGTGTTATAATTTTTTTGTTTACAGCAATTTTCACGGCACACAGGGAGGGGTGCATAAATCGCTGTACAGCTTGCCAAGGTATTCAGCCTGTTCTCAGGAGTAGAAGGGTCGAGGCAGTGCCAGAGGTGAAAGAGAATTGGTGAAGTGGTCTTTACCGGCGCCAAGTACGTCTGCACCAGAGGAAGATAGCAGTTCTCTTGCAGTGAAGCTCCATGCTTCAGCGGGAACGAGTTTATCTATAAAATCCAGAGCTCTTAGCTCGTTATACCATTCCAAAGAGGCGCGTGGCCTGGAGGTTGGGTCTATTCGTACACAGCCATAATAATGCTGTTTGTCCCTAAACCCTAAGCAGGTTAAATCGGCCGATAATGAATTAAGTTCGTCAGCAGTGAAGCAGCTACATTCCGAGTCAAGTACCTAAGTCTAAAAGCCCAAATCATCACAGCAATATTCGTGGGAGGAGATAGGGTCAACATTCCTTCCGAATGCTTTAGAGAGGAAAGACAGAAGTTATAGAGGCAGATAGTCAGAACAGAAACAGAGGAGAGACAGAATTTAGGAAGTTAGATAGTCAGAGCAGAGGACAGCCTCTGAGGTTGCACTGAAGAAGTCCGTTAGTGGATCAGTGGTTGTGCTTTGCAGTGTAGGACTTTAGAAAGTTCCTCAAGATTTTGGGTAGGCAGGTAGTTACGTCTGCAGTCGGACAGTGGTGATAGAGTTTAATAATTAATAATAAGATAGTTAGGAGTGGTGGCTCATACTTAGAGACCCCACCAAATTACTGTGCGTTTAATCTTAAATTCTTTTTCCCATGCAGGTTAAATGAGGGGCTGTAAGGGTGGGATTATATTATCAGTCATTTTAATTGGTTTTGTTCTTTTCAGGTGTGCGACCATGCATGTTATTTATTTTGATATGTAATTTATTTTATTGTGTAAATAAACTATAAAGTGTAGTCTGGATCAGTCTCTATAACGATACTGTACGTATATATGTGTCTGTATAGTTGTGTCTGTGGACTTCTAGTGAAACCTTATCTCCTTTATGGTAGTCAGAGGTGGTGAGTCTATAACTATCAAATACGTCAGAAGTGGCGAGGGAGAGTCAATCTCAGTTCTCACCCTGGAAGCCAATAGTCTCATCTGTCCACATTCACTATCATTTCTCATCTAAATCTATCTTCTCAGACTTTCTCATACTAGCGTCTTGTCTATATACTCGGACAAGATCTAAACTTAAATCCACTTCGTGACAGTCGTACAAAACTAACATGAGTTTGTGTATGTGGGCTGGTAACTTCATCATGTCGTACAAGACAACTAATATGACTTTGTGTATGTGGGCTGGTAACTTCATCATGTCGTACAAGACAACTAATACGAGGTTGTGTAAGTGGGCTGGGAACCTCATCATGTCGTACAAGACAACTAATACAAGGTTGTGTATGTGGGCTGGTGACTTCATCATGTCATACAAGACAACTAATATGAGGTTGTGTGTGGGCTGGGAACCTCATCATGTCGTACAAGACAACTAATGCGAGGTTGTGTATGTGGGCTCATAACTTCATCACATCGTACAAGACAACTAATATGAGGTTGTGTATGTGGGCTGGTAACTTCATCATGTCGTACAAGAAAACTAATAGGAGGTTGTGTATGTGGGCTGGTAACTTCATCACGTCATACAAGACAACTAATACAAGGTTGTGTATGTGGGCTGGTAACTTCATCATGTCGTACATGACAACTAATACGAGGTTGTGTATGTGGGCTGGTAACTTCATCATGTCATACAAGAAACCTAATATGAGGTTGTGTTTGTGGGCTGGTAACCTCATCATGTCATACAAGACAACTAATATGAGGTTGTGTATGTGGGCTCATAACTTCATCACATCATACAAGACAACTAATATGAGGTTGTGTATGTGGGCTGGTAACTTCATCACGTCATACAAGACAACTAATATGAGGTTGTGTATGTGGGCTGGTAACTTCATCACGTCATACAAGACAACTAATATGAGGTTGTGTATGTGGGCTGGTAACTTCATCACGTCATACAAGACAACTAATATGAGGTTGTGTATGTGGGCTGGTAACTTCATCACGTCATACAAGACAACTAATATGAGGTTGTGTATGTGGGCTGGTAACTTCATCATGTCATACAAGACAACTAATATGAGGTTGTGTATGTGGGCTCATAACTTCATCACATCATACAAGACAACTAATATGAGGTTGTGTATGTGGGCTGGTAACTTCATCATGTCATACAAGACAACTAATATGAGGTTGTGTATGTGGGCTAGTAACTTCATCACGTCATACAAGACAACTAATACGAGGTTGTGTATGTGGGCTGGGAACCTCATCATGTCGTACAAGACAACTAATATGAGGTTGTGTATGTGTGCTGGTAACTTCATCATTTCGTACAAGACAACTAATACGAGGTTGTGTATGTGGGCTGGTAACTTCATCATGTCGTACAAGACAACTAATACAAGGTTGTGTATGTGGGCTGGTAACTTCATCATGTCGTACAAGACAACTAATATGAGGTTGTGTATGTGGGCTGGTAACTTCATCATGTCTTACAAGACAATTAATATGAGGTTGTGTATGTGGGCTGATAACCTCATCATGTCAAACAAATTGCCACAGAAACCATGTGACTACAAGATCATGTGACTGCTTGGTGCAGGCTTCCTTTAAGGGCATGCACGGTAGTGAGAACTGGATTTTACGTACAAAATATCAATTTTTTACTTTTGAGCTTATTTTATTAAATAATCATTGAGGAATCGATTGAGCAAGGTTTTATGACATAAAAAATGCATTTGATGTATCAAAAAGCATATTTTCTGTACTACCCCCAAGCTATGATTTGCAAATTTGTGCTGAAAATGCAAGATTTGTCGCTCAATAATACCTTAGTTACGCTGTCCATATCGTGGACTATGTGGTATCAATAAAAAGTGAATTTCGTTGTCTGACGTAATATAGCAAATTCGAAACTTTTTTTTCTCATAGCTCTGAGTGATGTGGGTTTGAAAATTTCTGTAATTTTACGCTAACTTCCTTATAAGGAGTGGTCACGTGGTGACCTCATTCCCGACCCATTCAAGATGCATTCGTAAACACCTGTTTTGATTGGTCATAACAACATTTTGGCTGCGTGCACAAATGTGGAAGATAACAACAGCTTCTTCCGCCCGTAAACAAATTAATTGTTTGCAGCATGGAACGTGGCGTTCGATATTTTTCTCTTGTTTAAATTTCAGTGAATTGTGTTCTATTACTTCAAAATGGCGCACAGTGGGCTGATCACCTGCTTGCCAATCAATCTGATTACGGAAACAATGATAGATTGTTTGGTCTGTTTTTGTTCCACAAAGATGCCACTAGGCGTGGTGGAAACAGCGATAGATTGATCAATTTGTTGTTGCCCTAAGACGCCACTAGGCGTACTGGCCACAAACTGCTTTGCCGGTTGATGGCTAAGGATGGAAGAAGAAGAAGACTTCAAAATGGGAAGAATAGGTAACAGACCAAAGCAACTATCTGCTGCAAGATCGCATCGTCAGTATGTAATTTCTAGCAATGGTAATACAGAATCAGCGGTGAATGATAAGCAAACTGATGTAGTCTCAACATGGAATTTCTGCATACCAGTATCCGATAGGCCTATAGTTCAAATTGCTGATCCAGTAGTGCCGTTCACCACTGGCCCAAGTCGATCTGATATAAAAATTAACTTGAGCACGAGCAAGAATGTTGCATCTCATAATACTGTCTGCGCCCAACCTAAACCTACATACAGAACCATTGTGGACATTTCTTTCTTCAACAACCTTCTTAAAAATGTGTGTAAGCAAAGCACATTGCAAACAAGAACTGACAACACCAAGTCAAAGGGTTTCTCTTTCTTCCTGGAAGTTGTGTGTCATACATGTGAAAAAGCAATTTCTGGAACGTACACATCCGAGTGGGAACCAGAAAGCCGCGGCCCTCGGGGACATGCAATCAACAAATCTCCTATTCTTGGTGCCGTCATGTCTGGAATGGGCCCATCCACGTTCAATCTCTTTTGTGAGAACCTAGACCTCCCTGGCCTGCACCAGAAAACATTTCATAAATATGCAGATCAAATTTTTGATCATTTGGATACCATGCACTCTACAGTATTTCAACTTGCCATCAGCATCGTACGAGCTGAGCATGCTAAGAGTCAGCATCGTACCATTAATAAAAAAGAAGTCATTGACATCGCTGTCAGCTTTGATGCAACATGGCTAACTAGAGGTCATAAGTCACTGATAGGTGTTGGCAGTGTTATTCACATCTTGACTGGCATGGTCATCGATACACATGTTATGTCTTCCTTCTGTCACACCTGCGAGAATACTGGACAGTGGCAACAGAAAAATCTGCCTGACAAATTTGAAAAATGGAAAGCAGAGCATCAGAAGGACTGCTGCCGTAATTACGAAGGGTCAGCCGGAATGATGGAGGTAAAAGCCTGTGAAGTTCTCTTTCTTCGTTCAGTGGCAAATCACAAGCTACGCTACATTGTTTTGCTATCAGATGGCGATTCCAAGGCCTACAACAGACTCTGCGACATCAAACCATATGGACTAGAAATTGACATAACCAAAGAAGAGTGCGTCAACCATATTGCAAAGTGATTAGGCACTGCACTGAGGACACTCATTACTGACTGCAGGAAACAAAAAGTCACCCTTGGGGGAAATGGCCGTGGTCATCTAACCCAAATTGCCATACAAAAATTGTGTATTTACTACACCAGGGCCAGCCGCAAGCATAGTACAGCCCCAGAGATGAAACAAGCCATCATGGCTTCTCTCTACCATGGGTATTCGACAAACCCCAACATAATTTGTGTCCGCCAGGCAAAGACTCCTGGTGTTTCTATCAGGCTTCCATCGCCAAAGGAGAAGCTGCCGGACCACACGAGACCAAGGTTCACACTCCGCTAGACTACAACCTGCTCCATAAGCACTTAGCCCCTATTTATGAGCATCTTACTGATCAGCATCTGCTCAAGTGGTGTGAGCTAGGTGCAACACAAAATGCAAATGAAAGCCTCTACATTGTTATATGGAGTCGTTGCAGCAAGCGGAAATTTGTGTCATTAAAAAAGGTCAAATTCAGTGTCCTTGTGGCCATTGGAAAGTTCAACTTTGGTCCATCAGCCAGTGCAGAAATAAAAAAGCTGTTTGGTCAAGCATCTGGAACAAACTCGAAACGCCTTGGACAGGTGCGATTAAGCCAGAAACATGAGGCTGACAAACTTGTAAAAAGAAGAAAAATTAGGCAAGAGGCAAGACAAAGGCGAGAGGAGGAGTTGCAGGAAGCTGAAGGAGGTGCAGCATACAGTACTGGACAATTTTAGAGACATTCAGCCCCCCAGAATGGAGTATATTGGACAAGATAAGGCACTCGGTGAGTACAATGCATTTTTCTTAAAACTAACGTTTTATTAACAAAACATTTTATTACTAACAAACTATCTAACAGATCAGTCTGAAATTTGGCATGCATGTAGTACACATATATACCTTTAAATTGTCACATGCTTTTTTTGATATTTTGGTAATTTGCTTTGATATATTTTTAAAAATATTTTTCATACAAATATAGTGTATTTTAAAAAAAAATCATTAAAAATAGAATTTTAAACTTATAAAAAAAAGCATGTGTAAAATTGTTTTAATTGTCAGTCACAACATGTGTGTGCAATTTGATAAAGTTTGGTCAATGGGAAACATGTGATTTTTGCTCTAGAAAATTGGTGAAAATCCAATATGGCAGATGTTTTTTTTTTGGTTACCATGGTAACCACGTTTTTTAACAAAATAAACTGTAGAATTTGGTTCATGGACATACACTGTGTCTATTGGTTCATGGACATACATACACTGTGTCTATTGGTTCATGGACATACATACACTGTGTCTATTGGTTCATGGACATACATACACTGTGCCTATTGGTTCATGGACATACATACACTGTGTCTATTGGTTCATGGACATACATACACACACTGTGTCTATTGGTTCATGGACATACACACACTGTGTCTATTGGTTCATGGCATACACACACTGTGTCTATTGGTTCATGGACATACATACACTGTGTCTATTGGTTCATGGACATACACTGTGTCTATTGGTTCATGGACATACATACACTGTGTCTATTGGTTCATGGACATACATACACTGTGTCTATTGGTTCATGGACATACATACACTGTGTCTATTGGTTCATGGACATACACTGTGTCTATTGGTTCATGGACATACACTGTGTCTATTGGTTTATGGACATACACTGTGTCTATTGGTTCATGGACATACATACACTGTCTATTGGTTCATGGACATACACTGTGTCTATTGGTTCATGGACATACACTGTGTCTATTGGTTCATGGACATACACTGTGTCTATTGGTTCATGGACATACACTGTGTCTATTGGTTCATGGACATAAACTGTGTCTATTGGTTCATGGACATACATACACTGTGTCTATTGGTTCATGGACATACACTGTGTCTATTGGTTCATGGACAAACACTGTGTCTATTGGTTCATGGACATACATACACTGTGTCTATTGGTTCAAGGACATACACTATGTCTATTGGTTCATGGACATACACTGTGTCTATTGGTTCATGGACATACATACACTGTGTCTATTGGTTCATGGACATACACTGTGTCTATTGGTTCATGGACATGCATACACTGTGTCTATTGGTTCATGGACATACACTGTGTCTATTGGTTCATGGACATACATACACTGTGTCTATTGGTTCATGGACACACATACACTGTGTCTATTGGTTCATGGACATACACTGTGTCTATTGGTTCATGGACATACATACACTGTGTCTATTGGTTGATGGACATACATACACTGTGTCTATTGGTTCATGGACATACACTGTGTCTATTGAGCACATAAAAAGTTTGAAAATGTTATTAGAACAAAAGTTAGTTTTCACTGTAGTGGTTGCCCCTTAAGGTGGCCAGCTGAAGTGGTGGATTCCATGCTCAGTCAGGAGAGCTAAAGGTAATGATGATGATGGTCAAGGGACGTAAATCTTAGAACAGGGGAATCATCCTCATCATAACCTTCAACAAACACATGCCAAGTCCTCCTGTCACGTTCCATCATCTTAAGTTCTTTCCATGTTCTCCTCATCATTTTCACCTCTGTTTCCAGCTCTCTTCTCCATGAGCTTCTTGGTCTACCCCTGCCTCTCTTGCCCTGGGGGTTCCAGAACAAGGACTGCCTTGTAATGCTATCAACAGGTTTCCTCAGTGTGTGTCCTATCCATCGCCATCGTCTTCTTCTCATCTCTTGTTCCACTGGCACTTCTCTAGTTCTTGTCATCAGTTCCATGTTGGTAACCTTGTCATACCATTTTAATCCCTCTATTCTACGCAAGCACCCATTTATGAAAGTCTGTAGCTTTTTGGTTGTTGTCTTTGTTGTTCTCCATGTCTCTGAGCCATACAATAGGACTGACTTCACATTTGAGTTGAAGATTCTTATTTTCGTGTTGGATCCTATTTCTCTTGTTCTCCATATATTTCCCAATGCAATGAAAGCTCCTCTTGCCTTTTGTATTCTCATTTTGATATCGCTGTCTGTCCCTCTAACTTTGTCTATATTAGTGCCAAGATATGTGTACGCTTCTACATCTTGTATTGGTGTTTCTTCAAGTTCAACCCTGTTATTATTACCTGCATTTATTCTCATTATTTTTGTCTTTTCCCTGTGTATTTTCAGACCCAATTGCTGTGACCTCTCATCGAGTGTTTTATATTTGTCCTGCATCTGATTATGGTTATGGGACAGAACAGCCAAGTCATCAGCAAAATCCAGATCATCCAACTGCTTAGTCAGAGTCCACTGGATTCCATTTCTGTTGTGTGTTGTCGATGATCTCATAACCCAATCTATTGCCAGCAAGAAAAGAAATGGAGACAAGAGGCATCCCTGTCGCACTCCTGTTCTTATCCCAAACGGTTCTGTAAGCTGTCCTTCATGAAGAACTCTGCATGTCATATCTTCATATGTTTTCTTTATTAAATTAATGATCTTCAGGGGAACTCCATAATGCCTCATCAATTTCCAAAGTGATTCTCTGTCTACACTGTCAAATGCCTTTTCGTAGTCCACAAATCCGATGTATAGTGGTAAATTCCATTCCAGACTTTGTTCAACTATTATTCTCAAAATGGCTATCTGGTCTGTACATGATCTGTTTTGTCGAAAACCTGCTTGTTCATCTCTCAGTTTCTTGTCTATGGACTCTTTTAATCTCTCGAGGATAATCCTGTTTAATACTTTTCCTGGCACTGATAGTAACATTATTCCTCTATAATTTGTGCACTCTTGTAAATTTCCCTTTATAGGCAACTTAACCAGATATCCTTCCTTCCATTCTGCTGGTATCTCTTCCTTTTCCCAGACTTTACCAAGTAATTTATATAACATCTCTGTAGCCGTGTCGATATCTGCTTTGATGGCCTCTGCTGGAATGCCATCAGGTCCAGACACTTTTTCATCTCTTAGAAGCTTTATGGCTTTCTTTATTTCTTCCTTCGTTGGTCTTTCACCGTTAATTTGTAGCTCTTCTTCTGCTGGCTGGATGTCCGGTGGGTTTTGTGGAGCTGGTCTATTGAGGTCCCCAAAATATTCTGTCCACCTCTTCATTTGCTCTTGTATATTGCTGAGCAGTTTCCCATTCTTGTCTTTTATGAGGCAACTTGTTTGCTTGTATTTCCCTGTTAGCTTCTTTGTGCTGCTATACAGTTCTCTCATATTTCCTTTGGCTGCAGCATCTTCTGCCTCTCTTGCCAACTCCTCAATATACTTCCTCTTGTCTCTTTTGATACTTCTTTGTTTGCTTCTGTGTACACTTCTTGAGCCTTGGCTTTGGAACTGCTGGTTTTGCTTGTGTTTAAATCTGCTTTCTTGTTTTTTCTGTCTTTTATCTTATTGATGGTTTCTGTTGTTATCCATGCTTTTTGTTGTCTTTCCCTTTTCCCCAGTATTTCTTAACATGTCTCCTTCCATACAGTTTTGACCTGCTGCCAATAGTCTTCTGTATTCTCTACATCTTCCAGCTGTTGGAGCACTTGGAATTTGTTGGATACTGTGACCGCAAATTTGTCTCTTGTTTCTTAGCTGTCCTACATTAAACTGTTGTCTATAATTTTTCATTGTTGCATATCTCTTGAGTTTCATTTTTACTTTGGCTATCAGAAGATGGTGATCTGATGCCACATCTGCTCCTCTATATACCTTTACATCCTGCAAAGATGATCTAAACTTCTTGTTTATGCATATATGATCAATCTGATTTTCTGTTCTATGGTCTGGTGATATCCATGTTGCCTTGTGTATTCTCTTATGCGGACACATGCTTCCTCCTATAGCCAGTTGATTTGAAGCACAGACGTTTGCGAATAGTTCCCCATTTTCATTCATTATTCCTAGCCTATATTTTCCCATGACTTCTTCAAATCCATTGTTGACTGTACCTATCTTTGCATTCATGTCACCCATCAAAATTGTGATGTCTCTTCTTTTTACTTTATCCATAATTTCCTGTAGTCTAGTATAAAATGCTTCTTTCACAGACTCTTCTTTGTCATTAGTTGGTGCATAACATTGGATGACATTTACATGAATTTTCTTTTTAGCTGTTTTGAAAGTAGCTGTTATTATTCTGGGTCAACAGCTTCCCATTCAATGAGTGCTTTCTGTGCTTCTTTAGATAACATAAGAGCTACCCCTTCACTGTGGTGTGAACTTTCGTCTTCATGTCCTGAGGACAGCACCAATTCACCTGTGATGAGTTTCTTCCTGTCTACCCCCTTCCACTTTGTTTCACACATTCCCAGAACCTCGATTTTATATTCCCTCATTTCTGCTGCTACTTGTGCCACTTTCCCTTGTTCGTTTAATGTCCGAACATTCCAGGTGCCAAATCTGGAAGTTCTCCTAGAAGAAAGAAGGTTAGTCAGTGTGGCCGGGGGGAGTGGACGGGAACGACACCAAATCAAGTTAGATGTGACCGGGCTTGGTCACGGTGACAAATCAAGTCTAGTGTGACAGGGTGAGAATGGGGTGGAATCTTTTATCAATGTTCATCTGTTGTTTTACTGGCGACTGCCAGAGATGGTGATTACAGAATAGGAATTGGAACTTAACCCAGGTGTTCTTTTGGAGACTCGTAACTGTGTTTATGTTTTAGGCTGCATGATCGTCGAAAATATGGTAACATTCTTTTCTCTATTACCTGATGTAAACAAACGACACTTCCTACTGACGTTCAGGAAATAAGTTCAAGCTGGATTAAATATGAATGAACGCCTTTATTAAGTGTCTGCACACTCTGACAACTTCATAATAGTTCATAAATACATGTGCTTCTGTGGTATACAAACCAGTCATCCCAAGAAATAACACACAGCCATCGAACTTACAAGATGGTCCAAAACCCAAAATCACTGCCTCGCTCGTCTCGTGCCTAAAACCAACTCACTTAACCCCCTTCTCTCAAACCATCACTTCCGTCCTAGCTACTGAGCAATTCTACCCCAAGTTCGATGACGTCATTCCTGAACACTTTAATTAAATCACTCATAGGATTTGTGACTAGTGCTATTACACTAACTAGACACATTCAAATACTTAGTGTTTACTCTTGCTAAGTATTCTTACCCTAACTATAATTAAGTGGCAACACCTTAGTGTTAATCCGACGTAACAGTCCGTACTGTCACATCAGTAACACAGACTCCTTTCGGCTTTCTCTGTGTTGCATAATACGCCTCCCTGCGAGAGGACCTTCCCCTGTCTTGGATGGCTGTGTTTTATTTTCCTTAATTGACTTGTCCATGTTTGTTGAAGTTTTTTGTGGTTTAAATTTTTTACGGGATGGGGTAACCAGCCCCATGCCCAACCCTCCTTAGTCGCTTTCTACGACATGTTTGGCAGGGAACAGTGTTACTATTCTTTGCTCCCCTTTCGGGTCCCGGTAACACACAGGTGAGAACAGGGGAATATCCACACTAATTACCTGAGAGCAAAACGGTGGACAGGGATGTTCCAATTCTGCCAAAATTCTGAGACAGTCTCTGCATTCCTGTGGTAAAAGAAGAACCGTTATGCAATTTAATGAACACACGATTTTTCAGTTCTCAAAACATGATATGTTAACCCAATAAGCACTGTTACATTTCTTGTCTCAACAACTTGACAAGTTAGCTCAATGAGCAAATGTTTCACTAAACACTACCAGGCACTATGTTACAACATATCTTGTCTCAACAACTTGACAAGTTAACCTAATGAATTTTCACTCGACGTCACCAGGCACTATATTACAACTCAACACCATCACGCAGTATGGTAAAACCCAACACCACCACACACTATGTTACAACCCAACACCACCACGCACTATGTTACAACCCAACATCACCATACACTATGTTACAACACTTCTTGTCAACAACAGCGAAGGGGGTCTAAAATTTTGTGACAAAGTGTGACGATAGGGGGAGATTTTTAACCTAAATACTTAGAGTCAGCTTTTATCTGCAATGATTAACAACTGCCTGATGGATGACTTATATTACTATTATAATCTCAGCTGAAATCTCGGATAATTGTTGTAACTAGGGCTGTGGAGTCAGATTCATGGAGTTGGGAGTTGGAGTCGATAATTTTTTTGTGGAGTCGGAGTAGGTTGTTTTTTGGTGATTCAGAGTCAGTAAAAAACATCCCAACTCCTAAGAGACTTAAGACAAGGCAGATCTATGTTTGATCCATGTAAAGGGCAGCTGGAGGGGCGCTTGAAAATTGAAATAACATTTCATAGTAGTTGTTTGTTATTGACTGAAATGAAAATGAATAAATTCAGCAGCAGCATTTAACCAACATAGTAGCTGTTTGTTATTGACTGAAATGAAAATGAATAAATTCAGCTGCAGCATTTAACCAACATAGTAGCCGTTTGTTATTGACAGAAATGAAAATGAATAAATTCAGCTGCAGCATTTAACCAACATAGTAGCTGTTTGTTATTGACTGAAATGAAAATGAATAAATTCAGCTGCAGCATTTAACCAACATAGTAGTTGTTTGTTATTGACTGAAACGAAAATGAATAAATTCAGCAGCAGCATTTAACCAACATAGTAGCTGTTTGTTATTGACTGAAATGAAAATGAATAAATTCAGCTGCAGCATTTAACCAACATAGTAGCTGTTTGTTATTGACTGAAATGAATAAATTCAGCTGCAGCATTTAACCAACATAGTAGCTGTTTGTTATTGACTGAAATGAATAAATTCAGCTGCAGCATTTAACCAACATAGTAGCTGTTTGTTATTGACTGAAATGAATAAATTCAGCTGCAGCATTTAACCAACATAGTAGTTGTTTGTTATTGACTGAAATGAATAAATTCAGCTGCAGCATTTAACCAACATAGTAGCTGTTTGTTATTGACTGAAATGAAAATTAATAAATTCAGCTGCAGCATTTAACCAACATAGTAGTTGTTTGTTATTGACTGAAATGAAAATGAATAAATTCAGCAGCAGCATTTAACCTACATAGTAGTTGTTTGTTATTGACTGAAATGAAAATTAATAAATTCAGCAGCAACATATAACCAACATAGTAGTTGTTTGTTGTTGACTGAAATGAAAATGAATAAATTCAGCAGCAACATTTAACCAACATAGTAGTTATTGACTGAAGCCTAATTACTTAAACACCATTTGACTTGACAGATTGTTATTTTGTCTACACTAGTTAACTAATTTACATTCGATTACATTCTTTTCAGTTGTAAACAAAAATGGGGAGGGGGGAGGAGAAGAAGATATATGTGATGGCAAAATAGAGGGGGGTGTGGTGAGTCAGAGTCAGTAAAAAACGTCTTGACTCCTACGAGACTAAAGACAAGGCAGATTCAATGTTTGATCTATGTAAAAAGCGGGGGTAGGAGCGCTTAAAAATTGAAATAACACATGAAAGTAGTTGTTCAATATTGACTTAGTAAATTTGATCTGATTTGAGAGCAGCTATGAGGCTGGACCTATTAGAAGCTATCCTCTTTTTAAGGATCAATTCAATTTAAATAAAAATGATCGTATTTTAAAATAATTTTTGAGTTTTTGTTTTGTATTACTGTAATAATGAATGGTTAAAAATGTAATCTACGAGAGCCACATAGTCATTTATTCACGCATATACCATACTTATACATACAACTCTATTTTGAGTTTTTGTTTTGTATTACTGTAATAATGAATGGTTAAAAATGTAATCTACGAGAGCCACATAGTCATTTATTCACGCATATACCATACTTATACATACAACTCTATATAAGTGCATAATTTTATGTCCTATGACTAGTAAAACACTGTAGTTGGAGACAGGAGTCAAAGTCTTACTTACTTACTTAGTCGTTCCTCTTCTACCGTGAGGTGTAGAGGTTTGGAAGAGAGAGCGCCAGACTATTCTATCAGCTGTCTTCTTCCTGGCCTGGTTCCATTCTAGTCCTCGGTCCTTCAAAGATTGTCTAATGTTGTCCTCCCAGCGGACTCTGGGTCGTCCTGGAGGTCTGGATCCCTGGCTCTTTGTTTCCCATGCTTGTCGTGGTAGCCGATCTTCTCCCATTCTGCAGACATGGCCAAACCATCTTAGTTGGGACTGTTCTATTTGGGTCTGCAGCGGGTGGGATTTTAGGCCTTGACGTATCGTCTGGTTGCGGACCATGTCTCTTCTTGTTACTTCAACCACCTTCCTCAGATACCTCATTTCTGAGGTTTGGATCTGGCTTTTGTGGGTTGTAGTCATTGCCCATGACTCGCATCCATATGTCAAGACTGGGACATAGGTGGAGCGGTATACAGCCATCTTCGTTTTCTTACCAACCTCTTTCTTGCTGAGGAATCCTCGATTTATGGCCTGATAAAGTCTCCCAGCCGCTGCTTTTCGAGTGGCCAACTCTTCTTTGATGCCCCCCTTTCGGTCTATAATAGCTCCGAGATATTTAAAGTGGTCGACCTGCTCCAGGACCTGTTCTCCCAACTTAATCTGATGTTTTCTTTCTTCTCGTGATATCACCATGGATTTTGTTTTAGAGCTGCTTATGACCATCCCTCTCTTCTCCAGCTCTTCCTTCCAGACTTGCAGGTTGGATTGGAGATGTGTCTCTGATTTAGCAATCAGGACAACATCATCAGCAAATGCTAGCTCTGAAATACAGACCTGTCTCATCTTCCAGTACCCCACTGAATACTTTCTTGTTCTCTCCTTACATGCCTTGATGACATCGTCCATGAGAAGTATGAAAAGACAAGGTGACAGGATATCGCCTTGTCTTACACCAGTGGTGGTCTTGAACTCTTCTGACTTATAGTTTGCTGTCCTCACATAATTTCTGCAAGACTTGTAGAAGCTCTGTATAGCATGTATCAGAGGTGCTGGAATGTTCTTCCTTGCCAAACAGTCCCAAAGTTTGCTCCAGGGGACCCTGTCAAACGCCTTTTCCAGATCTATGAAACAAAGATGGATCTCACTCTTGTACTCAAGGGCCTTTTCACTCAGCTGCCTGAGTGTGAAGATTAGGTCTTGAGTACTTCGGTTTGCTCGGAATCCGCACTGGGCTTCATCCAATTGTGGCTCAGCTAGGCATCGGAGTCTCTGCTCTAGGATTCTAGAGTAGATTTTACCAGGGACACTGAGAAGGGATATGCCTCTGTGGTTTCCACATTGTCGATTGTCACCCTTTTTGAAAATCGGTGTTATGATGGCAATCTCCCAATCCTTTGGTATGGCCTTGTTGCACCATGCTGCTTGTAGGACCCTTAGGAGTAATAGGTCGCCTGATGCTCCCATGTACTTAACCATTTCTGGTGTTATACCATCATGCCCTGCTGCTTTGCCCATCTTGATTTTCTCCAGTGCTGCCTTCAGTTCTTCCATCTTTATGTCATCTTCATCACCATTTGTATCCTCTTCTGTGCTAGTGGTTATCATTTCTGATGCTCTACCTTGCTCACCATCAAGGAGTTCTGAGAAATATTCTTTCCATCTTTCCATTACTTCCTTCGGGGCAGTAAGCAATTTGCCTTGCTTGTCCTTTATAAATTTAAGAGGACATTGTTTTTCCTTCCTCATGTTCTTTAGGGTCTTATAGAACAATTTCTGGTTTTCTTGCGCATCCTTTTCTAGCTTTTCTCCAAATTCTTCCCAGGACTTCTGTTTTGCTGCTAGCACCTTGTTCTTTGCTTCTGTTCTGAGTATCACATATTCTCTATATTTCTCTATTTGTCCTGCTGTGTTTTTAGCTCCCAAGTATTGTTTCCATGCCATTTTCTTCTCTCTTATTTTCTCTTTGACTTCTTCTGTCCACCAAGGTGTCCTCTTTCTCTTGTTCCCAAGTCGGACTTCACCACATGCTTCTGCAGCAGCTGTCTTTATGATGTCCTTGAATTTAAGCCACAGGGTTTCCAAGTCATCAGGTTGTTCTTCTGTGTTTCTCACCGCTGTAGCAATAAGCCCCTGATATCTGGTCTTAATTTCTGGATCTTTCAGCTTGTAGGTCTTAATGCTCATTTCTTCCGTTCGTTTACTTGGTTTCTTGCGTGGTGCTGGGCAGTTCCTAGGCTGAGCAACTCTTTCAGTTGTTCTTTTAATTGTAAGCAGGTAGTGATCACTTCCAATCTCTGGCCCCCTCCAGACTCTAGCATCCCGGACATATTTGAATGAGCTCCTCCTAACAATGGCATAGTCGATCACTGACTTCTCATTCTTTGTTGGTTCACACCTAGTATATGCATGTATGCGCTTATGGGGGAACTTTGTGTTGGTAATGATCAGATTCTGCTCACTGCAGAATCTGAGGAGTCGCTTTCCATTGTCATTGAGAGTATCTTCTCCATATCTTCCGATAACTCCACCCCATCTAGCATGGTCATTTCCAACTCTGGCATTGAAATCTCCGAGCATGATAATTTCATCTAGGCAGTCATCCACTGTCCTTTGAAGCAGCTCGAAGAATTCTTCCTTGACCTCTGCTCTCTCATCCTCATTTGGCCCATACACTATGACCAGGTTGACTATGGTTTCTCCTTCTTTTAGTTTTACAACCATAATGCGCTCCGAGACAAAGTTCCATCCCTTGATACTATCTTTCTGGTTTTTGGCCACAATGCAACCCACGCCCCCTTTAGCTCTTTCAGATGTGGGTACACCACTGTATAGCAGAGTTTTGCCATCGAGATCCATGACTCCTTGTCCCTTTTTCTTTGTTTCGGTAATAGCCAGGATTTCTAGTTTTGCTTTCCTCATCTCTTCCATCAGCTCCTCTTCTTTCCCATTTATACTTCTTGTGTTCCATGTTCCATAAGTCGTAGTCCGTAGTCCGTTCCAGTTCGTCGCCTTTAAAATCAGTCCGGTTTTCTCTCTTATATTGCTTGTAATCATAGTTTTAGACAAACAGGTGATTGGCCTGTTGTGGGAGTCAAAGTCAAACTTCTAAAATGTCATTAGCTGGAAAATTTGTTTTAAAAAATGGCAAAAATTGTGTGACGTCATGTGTAATGCATTATATACCACATTGGCACTGATAGCATTACTCTATACAGTCACAATACTTCAATGGTGAAGTAACTTGTAATCATAGTTTTAGACAAACAGGTGATTGGCCTGTTGTGGGAGTCAAAGTCAAACTTCTAAAATGTCATTAGCTGGAAAATTTGTTTTAAAAAATGGCAAAAATTGTGTGACGTCATGTGTGAATGACCCCCGATACAGGCATTATATACCACAGCCTTGGTTTTCACTGTGTAATATTTTCCCTGGCACTGATAGCATTACTCCTATACAGTCACAATACTTCAATGGTGAAGCTGTAACTCTTGACGGCCCATAAATAACATCTTAGTAAATCGTGGCGACCAATCTCATTAAAAGCCACTGGAAGAATATCGAATAAAGTATCCACAACGGGAGCATAAAAATGGCACGTCTTGTAAGGTTGATCGACATTGGAAAAAGGCCCAGGAAACTGACCGTTGGGCTGCGCATGAGCAGACGATACATACATCACATATATATATATAGCAAATGCAGACAGCTGTATTTCAGCAAAGGATTGACATACGCCTGTGCGCAAAAGCCTTACACAACAGATGCTGATTTTATTTTTGACAGCATTATGTAAAGAAGGAATATTCTGATGCTTTTCAGATCCATCCAGTTCCTTAATTAGTTCCCTGATGCAACACTTGTCACGGCAGGCTGATTTTATTTTTAAAGACTTTTTTCCATTTTTTATAATAGTTCCCCCTGCACAAACACTTTTCTTTACAAGATATTTTAAAAGTTGTACACTACTGTAAAAATGATCAAAAATAGGTGATAATCTTGATTAATATGAGACTTTATTAGTCTCATAACTATATCATTAGCCAAACCAAAAGGGGAAGCTTGGGTGTTCTTACCAAGGTAACTTTAAAATCCTATGTATATCCTGTTTCAGCATCAGCAAGAGTATATAATTTCATTCCTCATTTAGTTGGCTTATCTTTAATATACTGCCTAAATGGATACCTGCCTTTATCACTAACCATCCGTTAGTTAGTGCAAAGATGTTGTCGAGGCTGATAAAGTTTCTGGTATTTCCTATGAATGAAATCAAACAGAAAGCAAACTTTCCTCCTTTAGATGAACCCTAGGCTCTCGACAGGGTAGAAACTTCAGAAATGACACAGGGGCTCTACTTTCCAAATCATTATAGCATTTGGGTCTGTAATTAAAGAATCTGACATATTCTTAGCTACAGTTTGAGAAACTAAGTGTAATTTTTTTAAATCACACATTCTATATCATAATTTAATCTTTAAAATAAAAAATAAAATAAAAAATTACAAACTTTAAATATTTAAAAACATTATTCCTCTAAAAAAAATAACTTTCACCATTTTTTTGTGTTTTTTTTCCCACTATGTATTTGTTCATTTTTGCAAATATAAATGTCCTTAGCAACCATTGCTATGGACAGGTAACCTTTAAAAAATGAAGTAAAGAAAATATTGTTCACATCATTGTTAAAATCATTACTGATTTTAATTAAAAAAAAAGGTTATAGTAACTATTTGAATGGTAATTTAAAAAAAAATTAGGTCACTAAGCTATGACATTATATTAAAATCCTTGGCGCTAGGTTTAGATCTTTATTCTCGCAAATTACCTTGCTGTGTCTGCTTCATAAATTGGGTTAGCAGGGACATTATGGTCAATATTCATGTCTGAATCCAATGTTTCAGTCTCCCAGACACCATCATCTGCAGTATCAGTAATGAATTCATCACTGAAATCATTGCTGAAGTTCATTATTTTTTTATTTCCGCGACAGTGAAATTCGACTTTATCGAAAAATTCTAAATGGCTGTGAGCGTTTTTGATGCTCAGTCGTGACTTCAACATTGATTTTTTTCTTATAAAACGTTTTAAAAGAAACATTTTACGTTTTAAATAAATGTTATGTAGTATTTTATTATAAAACAACGATTTTAATTTGAAAAAAATGTTTTGAAAGTACTTTCTGCAACTTTGAGATTACCCGCCATATATGTCGGATTTATAAGGATAGAAATGAAGAGAATTATTTCATATTTTTTGTCCCATATAAGAATGCTGATCAAAATACCATCAGCAGCATCACCACATTAAAGAGAAGTGTCAATGAAGATAGCAGCATCATAAAAATCTTTGCTACAAGAGCCAATAATGACTTAACACACTCACTGTACAACACACTGTCTGCAAACTTAAATGAGGTCAGTATTAGTAATTTATAATAAATACAACTGAAGAAACATCAGAAACATAGTTTTGCATTGAGAGAGACAGGTAATCAAGCCAGCTATTAAACATACCACCAGTCCCTGTAGAACTCACGGTCAGCAAATCTTAATAGTTCAGCTATGACATTCAGGGTTGAGTGAAAGAACCAGTAGAAAAATACTAGCCAAATAAGATGGTTGGGAATCTGTGGAAACAATAAATTAAGAAAGCAAACATTGTTCAGCCAACTGTATTACACTGTGTTGTGTAGTATTACTGTACTGTATGGTATTGTACAGGGTCATGTTGTGTATGTTGGCATGAAATCCTATAGGTCATGTCTATGTATGCACAATGAGCTGCACGTTATGGAAACTCCTACCACTATGCGTCATTAAAAGTGTTACCGTTATGTTTGATTCTAGAATAGTTTCTTTGCTTATTTTTTCACAACAAAATATTTGTTCTATTTCTGGATTGTTTCTCACTTGCAGTGTCATCTAGACAGACTACAGTTTGATAATATCATAGCCTATTAATCAACATTCAGTACGTCATTAAAAAGAAAGAAAAAAATAAACAAAAAAAGTAAATGGTTTGAAAGAAGTGAGTAAATCTGCAGCCGTCATTAATGAACCTTTTAATTTCAAATATCTTCTAACTATATCACTTCTGCTAGCTACATCCCTTCTTTTAACTGCATCATTTCTCCTAACTACATCACTTCTAACTACATCCCTTTTCCTAACTACATCACTTTGCCTAACTACATCACTTCTCCTAAATACATCCCTTTTCCTAACTACATCACTTCTCCTAACTACATCCCTTCTCCTAACTACATCCCTTTTCCTAAATACATCACGTCTCCTAACTACATCTTTTCTTCTAAATACATCATGTTTCCTAACTACAAGGGTTGCTCAGAAAGTAATGCCCCACATTTTTTTTCTTCTCATCCCAGAATAAAGATAAAGCGAAAATTTACACGTAGCAACACTGACGTTTCCAGCATACATGTGCGTAATTGTACGGTCATCCGACAGATAGCACGCTGTAGTAGTCTGTGAAAATGGTGTCTGTGTACGACACGCGTTACAAACAACGAGCTGTAATTGAATTCTTGGTGGCGGAGAAAAAAGTGTGGGGAACATTTACAAACGTTTGTGTGCTGTGTATAGAAGTTGTGCAGTTGATATGAGCACCGTGAACGCTGGGTTCAGAGAGTTAAGGCTTCAGGAAGTGGAGAGACGGAGCTGCATGATCGGCCACGGTTTGGGCGTCCTGCCACAGCCACCAGCCCAGACATGTTGCAGCACGCCGATGCCATTGTTCGTTAGGATAATCGCATCACAAGTCGACAATTGGCCCTACAACTTTCAGTCAGCAATGGAAGTGCGATGGCAATTATCGGCGCTCTCAGATATTCGAAGGTATGCGCAATATGGGTTCCTCGACCTCTCACAACCGACCACAGACGTCAAATGAAAACCATCTGTTCTGAATCGTTGGAGCGTTTTGATGCTGAGGGGGAGACCTTTTTGTCCCGGACCGTCACAGGTGACGACACCTGGGCGCACCATTTTGAGCCGGAGACAAAAAGGCAGCCAATGGAGTGGCAATCACCACGAAAAAAGAAATTCAAGACAACTCCCTCTGCCGGAAAGGTCATGATCACTGTCTGTTGGGACATTGATGGAGTGATTCTTGTGAATGTGATGCCCAGAGGTGAGACAATCAATTCGGACACGTACATCAAAACCCTCAACAAACTCAAATAGCGCTACCGGCGAGTGCGGTCTAACAGGAATGCAGTAGACATTTTGATCCAGCACGACAATGCCTGCCCTCACACAAGTCTGAAAACTCAGGAGGCAATCGTCAAATCTGGTTGGACTGTGCTCCCCCATCCCCCCTATAGTCTTGATCTGGCGCCCTCTGATTTTCATCTTTTTGGGGGCCACTGAAGGATGCACTGCGCTGGACAAGGTTTGAAAATGATGAAAGCGTGATTCGTGCAGTAAGGACATGGCTACGTGAACAGGAAACTAGCTGGTACAGAAAAGGCATGCATGCCCTTGTTTCGCGCTGGCGTAAGGCCGTAGAAGTGGATGGAGATTATGTGGAAAAATAGCACGTGTAAAGGATACATCCAGTTATACTGTGCGTGAATTTCATATATTGTGAATAAATAGTTCCTGAGAAAAAAAAATGTGGGGCATTACTTTCTGGGATGTAGGATAAAGAGAGAGGGATAGTACCTCACGGTGAGAGACAGCCATGTCCTTTTTAGGATAGTCAGGATCCTATTTGGTTCTCCTCTCTTTATCTAGCTCATGTATGGCTCCTCGAATACCGCTTGTGTACGGCGGTGGCCACATCCCGGGCAACAGTCTTGGCTGACTGGCTAAACTACATGAGTGGAGTAGAAGTAATCTTACTCAAGGGAATGTCCATCCCTAGTACACAAAGACTGAGACGGTGAGTGAGGCGGAGGAATCTGAGAAGATCAACGGCTCGCAAAGCGAAACAGCAAAGTGTGTGGCGCACTAGAGGCATGTCGGACATAGAAAAAGACAATGGCTAGCCACCGTGGAAGAGATTGGGGCCTTACCACGTACTTCCTACAGAACATAATGGGATCACAACAACAAGATAAGAACCGATATGTAGAGAACTCTCTGTCCCCTGGGGAAGAATCTACTGTACAAATTAACAGGGAAGAGGCAACTCCTCTAATGAGTAAGGAAGTACATAATGACGAGTGTTCCTTAAATTCTGTTGAAAGGGAGCATTCTGAGAAAGACCACCTAAAAACTAGTAGGAGAAGCCTAAAAATAGGAACATGGAATGTTAGAACTCTAAACCGAGAAGGAAAGCTTGACAATCTTATATTAGAGGCAACAGACATGAAACTCGATATACTGGGAGTTGCAGAGGCAAGACTTTTGGATACAGGCTACATAACAAGAGACCAGTACACGCTTATACACTCAGGAGGAGAAAAACATGAAAGAGGGGTAGGAATGTTGATAAAGAAGGAGTTAGAAAAATACGTATGTAGATACTGGACACACAATGACAGAATGATGTTACTAAAGATGAGAGCAAAGCCATTCGACATATCAATCTTACAAACTTATGCACCAACTAAAGATCACAGCGAGGAAGAAATAGAAGAATACTATGAAGAGCTACAACAAACACTTAAACCAGTCAAATCTACAGATGTGTTGATAGTAATGGGTGATATGAATGCAAAAGTAGGAAAAGGAAAATACAAGAAAATAGTAGGACAGTATGGATTAGGGACAAGAAATGATAGAGGAGACAGACTTATCCAGTTCTGTGAAGAAAACCAGCTGGTCATATGTAACACCTTTTTTGAACACCACCCAAGGAAATTATACACATGGAAAAGCCCAGGAGATGTAACACGAAATCAAATCGACTATATCATGATAAAACATAGATTTAAGAACAGTGTCACAAGTGCAAAGACACATCCTGGCGCTGACATAAATTCAGATCACAATCCAGTCGTCATCAAAGTAAATATAAAGCTGAAAAGAGCAGGAAACAGAAGACAGGAGGAACCCCAGATAGAAATATCAGCGCTGAAACAACCAGATATAAAACAGAAATATTTAATCGATGTCAAAAATAAATATCAACAGTTATTGACAGAAAGCATGGAGCAGTATAGAAGAGAAAACCCAGAAGAAAAAGCAACCGCAAAATGGGAATGCTTAAAAACAAGCATACAATCAGCAAATGCAAATTTACCTAAAAAGGAGTCTAAGAAAAATCAAATTTGGATGACAGATGACATCTTGAATAAAATGGCAGAAAGAAAGAAAGCAAAAAACACTCCAGAATATAAAACAATAGACAATGACATACGTACTATGTGTAGAGAAGCAAAAGAACGGTGGATAGAAACAAAATGCAAGGAAATAGAAGACTTGGAAGCAAAGCACATGACAAGAGATATGCATGAAGAAATAAAGAAATTATCAAATCGGTCGCGGTTTGCACAAGGAGGAAGCTGTATCAAGAACAAAAATGGTGTAATATTACTTGATGAGAAAGACATCAAACAGATGGGCAGAATACGTAAAAGAACTATTCGAGGACAACAGAGGTAAAAAACCATCACCAGATTCTAATGAAGGCCCAAACATTCTCAGATCAGAAGTAGAGAATGCCATTCATATGATACAAAAAGGAAAATCAGCAGGCATGGATAACATAAAAATTGAAATGATAGAAGCTCTGGAGAGCTTTGGTATAGATACAATCACAGAAATATGCAACGATATATACAATACAGGATATATACCACACGACATGAAGACATCAGTTTTCATAACATTGCCCAAAAAGCCTAATGCAACAGAATGTTCAGACTTCAGAACAATCAGCCTGATGAGTCATGCAATTAAGATACTGCTCAAAATCATACAGGAAAGAATAAAAAGTAAAGTAGACAGCGAAATCCAAGAAGAACAGTTTGGTTTTAGACGGAACAGTGGAACAAGAGAGGCAATATTTTGCCTAAGAATATTAGCAGAAAAATATACAGAGGTCCAAAAAAGTATGTATATGTGCTTCATTGACTATAAGAAGGCTTTTGACAGAGTCCATCATGAGAAAATAATTGAATGCCTCGAAGACATAGGTATTGATGGAAAGGATATAAGAATACTCAGTAACCTTTATTGGCAGCAAACTGCCACAGTAAGATCGGGAAGGAATTATTCACCATACACAGACATAAAAAGAGGTGTCAGACAAGGTTGTGTGCTGTCCCCCTGCCTATTTAATTTATACACCGAAAAAATTTTCAAACAGATACAGGAAATACCAGGACTGAACATGAGTGGAAGGTCAATAAACAACCTTAGATATGCAGATGATACCGTGTTGTTAGCTGAAAGCGAACAGGAGTTACAAGAACTAGTGAAGCAAGTGAACAGTATAAGTCATGAATATGGACTCGACATTAATATTGAGAAAACAAAAACTATGATAATTAGCAAAACAGACGACAAACCCACATTAAAGATAAGCGTAAATGGGAAAATCCTGGAACAAGTCAAGAGCTACGTATATCTTGGTCATATAATAACAGAAGATGGCAGATGTGAAACAGAAATCAAGAAGAGAATAGGAATGGCCAAAGCTACATTCAACAACATGAAACATATACTGACATCCAAACAGTTATCTCACAAATTAAAACTGAGAATCATAAAGTGTTATATATATTCTGCATTTCTGTATGGTGCAGAAACATGGACGATGAATAAGCATTTGGAAGAAAGAATTGAGGCTCTTGAAATGTGGATATATAGAAGAATGGGGCGTATCTCATGGAAAGAGATGAAAACAAATAAGGAGGTCCTAGAAAATCTAGGTATGAAAAGAGAACTAATGAGGGAGGTCAAAGTTCGGCAGCTAAAATACTTTGGCCACATAAAAAGGCATAACACCTTTCAGAAGACCATAACAATAGGGAGAGTTGAAGGCAAACGTGCAAGGGGAAGACAGCGCTATAAGTGGGAAGATAACATCAAAAGATGGACAGGAAAGAGTCTATCAGAGTGCACCACCAAGACAAGAGACAGAAGACGTTGGAGATCCATTACAGCCAACCTTCGTTGTGGAGATGGCAACTGATGATGATGATGACTTTCTGAGCAACCCTCATACATCCCTTCGTCTAAATACCACACTTCTCCCAACAACATTCCTTCTTCTAACTACATCACGTCTCCTAACTACATCTCTTCTCCTAACTACATCACTTCTCCTAACAACATCCCTTCTCCTAACTACATCACTTCACCTAACTACATCATTTCTCCTAACTGCATCCCTTCTCCTAAATACATCACTTCTCCTAACAACATCCCTTCTTCTAAATACATCATTTCTCCTAACTACATCCCTTCTCCTAAATACATCACTTCTCCTAACTACATCCCTTCGTCTAAATACATCACATCTCCTAACAACATCCCTTCTCCTAACTACATCCCTTCATCTAAATACATCACTTCTCCTTTATGAAGCCTCACGCCCCTTTACAGCACCTTTATGAAGCCTCACGCCCCTTTACAGCACCTTTATGAAGCCTTGCACTCCTTTAGAGTATAGCATCTTAAGAAGCCTCGCACCCCATTATCTTCTAGCTTGCGAAATACGCCAGAACAGAGAAAAAAGCGATAAAAGTATGTTTTGAGAAAATGTTATTTACAATATGTGACAAAGGTTCGGTATCTAATTCGCGCTGTCAATGTTCTATTTTATATAATACTACTGAGTTCTGTGCATTATATAACGTTTATGATGATTCGCTTTCTACAGTATTGTTACGGTAGATTAATTGGCATTGTCTGCTAGAGGTTAGCAGCATGCGATTTTAGGGGTTACAACGTTTAATGTAATGTAAAAAGTATTATTAGCCTAGTGAACGCTGTGACGTTTCAGCGTTGGTAGTCACGCACGGTGACCAAGAGACGGGACCCTTTTTCAAATGACCGTCAAACGGAGAAGACGTGTCTTTATATTCTTATAGTGTCGGGCATGGAAGGCCACACGGTTATATTGTATTTTCTCATGGACATGGGTCAGTCCACTGTTATGATGAAGAAAGATAAAGTTACAGGTTAGTAATTGACTAAACCTTGTCGAGATGAATTAACAGTCCGTTTTAATTAACCTTTAGCACGCTGCCGTCGACATATGTCGACGAAGGCAACCTATGTTCTCCCAGCTGTTGTCAACATATGTCGACAGCGTTTATCATCGTTTTCTAGCACATGACTTGTGTACACGTGATTTTCAGCCCCGGATGTTAAGTTGTAACTTTATCTGCAAGAGAGTTAGCTTCCATTTCCGATTTTACAAAAGTGATGGGTGTATCCGCGTTTATTTTTTGTAAATTTTTAAAATCGAAATGAATCCGTATCGAACACGCAGCCATTTTCGCTATAATTTCATTGGATTCTGACGCCATGAGGTAAGGATGAAATTTTTGTCTTTATAAGCGCTGATATCGGTTCTCAGAATATGTTTGATGGCTGAGATGGAAACGAAAGTAGAATGGCTTTCCTGGTATGTATTTTTTTAGGGGTTAGGATTAAGTGTGTCGGAAAGGTTTAGGGTTGCGATCGAATATCACGGCTGACGAGAGCGTTTATTCCTTTGCTACTGATGATGGGTGTAACGAAAAGATCGTCATTTGATTTGTATTGGTCTATTGGTCAAATGACTTTCATTGAGATGCAAGGGAAATGGACTCTTCGTGTGTTGGTTATTTAAAAAATTTTTTTTTTTAAATTTTAAAATTAAAATTTTTTTATTTTTTTATTTTTTTTACATTTTTTTCGTTTTTTTCATCTTTCCTTTCCTCTCTTTCTATCACATCTAACATGTACACAAACAAATTTTATATCATCAGATTCATCATTCATTTATTTATAAAAATTCCAAAAATTATAGCAATTGACCAAGAAACACAAAAATTATAGACATTACAAGTCACCCACTATAAAAACGGGACGCTGTGAAAAAGAATGCAGCTGTAGGCGACAATTTTTGCCAAAGAATGCAGCGTGCTAAAGGTTAAATCTTTTAAATTTACGACCATAGCAAACTGCTAACATCAGACTATAGCCAAATGCTACAATGATATTTATTAAATCTTTTAAATTTACGACCATAGCAAACTTCTAACATCAGACTATAGCCAAATGCTACAATGATATCTATTAAAGCCAAATGCTACAATGATATCTATTAAATCTTTTAATTTTACAACCACAGCAAACTGCCAACATCAGACTATAGCCAAATGCTACATTAAATTTTTTAAATTTGCGACCATAGCAACCTGCTAACATCAGACTATAGCCAAATGCTACATTAAATCTTTTAAATTTACGACCATAGCAAACTGCTAACATTAGACTATAGTCAAAAGTCACAATGTTATCTAATAAATCTTTTAAATTTACAACCATAGCAAATTTCTAAAATTAGACTACATGCTACAATGATTTCTATGAAATCTTTTAAATTTACAACCATAGCAAACTGCTAACATTAGACTATAGTCAAATGTCACAATGATATCTATTAAATCTTTTTAAATTTACAACCATAGCAAACTGCTAACATTAGACTATAGTCAAATGTCACAATGATATCTATTAAATCTTTTTAAATTTACAACCATAGCAAACTGCTAACATTAGACTATAGTCAAATGTCACAATGATATCTATTAAATCTTTTTAAATTTACAACCATAGCAAACTGCTAACATTAGACTATAGTCAAATGTCACAATGATATCTATTAAATCTTTTTAAATTTACAACCATAGCAAACTGCTAACATTAGACTATAGTCAAATGTCACAATGATATCTATTAAATCTTTTTAAATTTACAACCATAGCAAACTGCTAACATTAGACTATAGTCAAATGTCACAATGATATCTATTAAATCTTTTTAAATTTACAACCATAGCAAACTGCTAACATTAGACTATAGTCAAATGTCACAATGATATCTATTAAATCTTTTTAAATTTACAACCATAGCAAACTGCTAACATTAGACTATAGTCAAATGTCACAATGATATCTATTAAATATTTTAAATTGACGAGCATTAAAAAATGTTATAATTATTATCTATTATCACTTTTACAATCATCATTATTATTTTCCTTTTTTCCATTCTCATGCTCTCTTGTATTGGAGGTTTCTATAGATATTTCTTTTTCATGGTGAGGTTGCCAGCCCCAAGTATTTTAAAATTATGACAATAGCAAAATGTTGCAGTCACTTTTATTAAAACTTTTAAAATTAAACACACTGAAGGTAATCATTCAGTTCACAGCTAAAGATTAAACATGGCTGCTCAAATCTCTGCAGTTTCCAGCAACACTGTCACTGTACAAGACAAGGGACAGCATCTACTTACTGATAATTTTAGCAGACGCTCCAACATCTTAAAGACCTCCATCTCAGCCAATGGCTGTCTTGCATTATTTACAGCAGGTACAATCCACTGAAGAGAAAAGACAAACAATTATGAGTCATACCTTACAAGAATCCTTTTTCATCTCAGTGTAAAACACAATAACTTAAAAGTACAGTGTAAAATTAATTCACAGATAAGACTGTAAAAATGATCCACAGATGTGCACAATGTAAAATGGAACCACTGGTAAGCCCTATGAGTAAAAGATAATCACTTATGAACACACTGTCAAACAGAAACACTAACTCAGCTTACAACAACAACAGTAAATGTTACAGATCAAGAGTTGGGCTAATTTTTTATCTCAAGTTGGGTTACTTTTTTATCTCATGTTGGGCTACTTTTTGTATCTCAAGTTGGGCTACTTTTTATCTCATGTTGGGCAACTTTTTGTTATTTCAAGTTGAATTACTTTTTTATCTCATGTTGGGCTACTTTTTATCTCAGGTGGGCTACTTTTTTTTATCTCATGTTGGACTACTTTTTAAAAAATCTCATGTTGGGCTACTTTTTTATCTCAGGTTGGACTATTTTTAAAAAATCTCAAGTTGGGCTACTTTTTTAAATCTCAGGTTGCACTACTTTTTTATTTTGAGCTGGGTGACATCTGAAATTTGAAAAATCCCCAGTTCGCTGTTGTGTGTGAACTGATATGTACAGTGTAATACATAACAGAATCAATGATGTGTACAGTGTAAAATGGAATCACTGTACAGTGTAAAATAGAATAGAATCATTAATGTGTACATTATAAAATAGAATCAATGACGTGTTGAGTGTGAAACAGAATCAGATACTAGTCTAAAACAGAATCACTGATATGAATTGTATAAAATATAGTAATTGAAAAGGCAGCTTTTCAACAGAATTATGAACAAAAATAGGATCAGTGACAAGTACAGTGTCAAGCTAATCACTGCTGAACAAAACCTAACTCTAGAAAGTCAGTACCTAGAGAGATTTTCTGATGCTACACAACTTCTGGATGACCTGAGCAACAATCACTCACCACTCCACCAAAATCCAGATCAACATGATCCCTTCAGCAAGGTACAGCTAGCTGTACTGGAGGGGGGGGGGGGGGGGGGCCGCGGGGGGACTAAGTGGTATGACGTCCACCTTGAATTCTAGAGATACCGGGTTCAATTCCCAGTAGAGGGAATATAATTTTTGGAAATTGTTTTTCAGAACCAGAGGTCCCAATGATGTTATACTCCCCTCTGGTCTCCTGGGTAGTGACATCGGATGCCTAGCCTTCTTGGATAAGGGCAAAAATATAGGAGGTCCTGTGTGCAAGTTGTGCACATTAAAAATCCCACGGCAGTTGGAAATCGTAACGAGAAGGCCATAAGGCTGCTGCTCTGGCAAAATTAAAAACATTAGAAACATACCCCCACCAAATATATATAGAATGAGTGATTTCTATATACACACATTGGGATTCTTGCAGGTGTTACAGAGATCGTGCACTGTGCTGAGATCCTCCTTGTGTGATCTAAGGGAGGAGATTGGAGCACTGATGGAGTTGTCCGTGTGCAAAAACCAAACAAAACAGCTGTTCTAACTGCTATAAACATATCTACTGACTGACGACTTAATCAATGGAAACTCACCTGCTGCATCAATGCAACCATCAACCAGGACAGGAAGACCTGATAAGTAAAGAAAAAGCAGCCATTTTAGTCAACAAGTAACAGGATTTGGTCAACAAGTAACAAGTTTAAGTCAACAAGTAACATGTTTAAGTCAACAAGTGACAAGTTTAAGTCAACAAGTAACAGCTTTTAGTCAACAAGTAATGGGTTTTAGTCAACAAGTCACAGGTGTTAGACCAGTGTTTCTCAATGGGGGCGGTACCGCCCCCTGGGGGGCGTTTTCAAGATTTCTAGGGGCGTTCTGATGGGTCGCAACGATTGGGGTCGCTACTTCCATTCAGGGGGGCGTTGTGTACATTTTTACAAGAATCAATATGAAACAATTAAAAAAAGATATTCCCCTTCCCATAGCTTGTAACACGATAGTTTTTATTTGCCTTGCGTCCCACGGAGTGTTTCAAGGATTCCAAAAGCAAATTTTTAAGTACCTGGGATGTTACCATTGTCAGGCGACAGTAGGCGGAGATTTATGTCCCTTCAACACTCAAAACAATTGTTAGCCTCTCGACACACCCAAGCTAACCTTCTCTGTCTCCACTCTCGACCATATTTTCTTCTGGAAACACATTCCCGTCAAACATTGATTAGCCCGTGAACACATCACATGTTTCGAGTGTAAAGAATTAAACCCAGTCAGTATTGAGGCTTGACGAGGTGTAGATGTATGTGCAGTGATATTATAGTAAAATTTTCAATATGTCAGCAGTAAAGAGAAAGTGTCGACAATATTCAGTTGAATATTTGAAATTCGGTTTTGTACCTTCAGCCGTAAATGAACAATTACCAATGTGTTTGCTGTGCCAGCAAGTGTTTTCTAACGAAGCAATGAAACCGTCACGGCTTAACGAGCATTTTACCAAGAAACACTCAGATAAAGTTGGCAAAGATATTTTTACTTCCAGGATTTAAAACAAAAGTTTGAAAGCCGCAACACTGTCACTAATATGTTTTAAAAAATGTATAATCACAATGATAAAGGTCTCATTGTATCTTACAAAATTGCACACATGATTGCGAAGTGTGGTAAACCTCACAACATTGGAGAATCTTTAACTTTACCAGCTGTACGGGAGGTAATTAGCACAATGATGGAAAGAAATCCAAGTGACATCATTTCTTCTATTCCATTGAGCAATGATACTGTTTCAAGAAGAATAGATGAGATGGCAAGCGATGTTGAAAATCAGCTGTGTATTGATTTGCAGTCTACTGAATTTTCACTACAGTTGGATGAAAGCGTCGTGCGTGATAACGAAGCTTTGCTGCTCGCATATGTGAGATACATAAAGAATGAAAATATCATAGAGGATATGTTATTTGCAAAACTACTGACAGCAGATACAAAGGGGTTATCAATCTTTGAAACCCTTGAAACATTTTTGTTGGTAAAACAAATTCCTTTTTCCAATGTCATCGCATGTGCGACAGACGGCGCACCAGCTATGGTTGGTCGTCATCGTGGATTTCTGGCCTACTTAAAAAATGTGGCACCAGGTGTTTTAACAATTCATTGTGTTATTCATCGACAACATTTAGTCGCCAAGCATCTTAGTGACAGACTCCACAAATCAATGAACTGTGTTATCAGTGTTATTAACAAAATTAAGGCGCATTCGTTGAACGATAGATTATTTCGTAAACTTTGTTGTGATAATGGGGAAGAGTTTGAACGTCTTCTCCTACACACGGAAGTATGATGGCTGTCCAAAGGTAACTGTTTAAAAAGATTATGGGCATTATTTGATACTGTTGTAGAGTTTTTGGATTCAATCAAAGAAGAATTTAGCATCGAAAGAGAAGTATTGCGAAATGATGTGGCCTATATTTAAGATATATTTGAAAAGTTAAATGAGGTTCTTCTGAAGCTACAAGGAAATGAGATCAGTATGATTAAAGTGAAAGGAATTATCATGGGGTTCATCAACAAATTGACATTATATAAAAATAATCTTAGTCGCCGAGAACTTTCTCATTTTCCATGTTTACTGCAGTTAGGTGGGGACAAGCTTAAAGATTCAGATTTAGAGGTTTATTGCAGTCATTTTGACGCTATTAAAAATGATATGAGCATAAGATTTAAAGACTTGCAAGAACTAATAATACCGGATTGGGTGATTAATCCATTTGAATCAGATGTGGAACAAGTTAGTCAACATTTACAAGAAGAATTAATTGAGCTACAAAATGACTTCGAGGCAAAAGCACGATTCAGTCACACACATTACGAAAAAATTTTTGATCCAGCAGAGGCTTGCATATCCCGTTCTTTGGTGTAAAACTAAATTGCTAATTACAGCATTCCCAACATCGTATTTGGTGGAGAAGGGGTTCAGTGCTGTAGTGTTGCTACTACAAAAGCAACGAAACCGACTGCAGATTTGTAACAGAGGAGATTTGAGACTTCTTTTAACAAACTTAGAACCAAATATCTCAAAACTGGCTGAATCACACCAAGCGCAAGGATCTCATTAAGCTTCATTAGTAAGTGAATTTTTATATAATTATATCAATATTATTAACTAATAATTTTTCCAATTTTTTCATGTTTAAAGTGGTTGCATAAGGAGAGGCGTAAATATTCATATCTGAAGATATATATGCAGTCATTTAGGCGCTATTAAATGATATGATTATGAATATGATAGTTATAGAGTTGTAAGAACAAATTTTATATCATTTGCTCTGCCAATTTGTAATTCAAGGATAATGAACTTGTGGTGTATATAATTCCGTACTTAAACTCATATTTTATATAACTATGCTTTTAAAAATGTGCTTTCTCTTTTTCTTTATATTATAAGAAAAGATAGCTTTTTTAAAAGTATGGTGGAATATATGTATATATATGTGTGTGTGTGCGTGTGTGTATGCGCACGCGCACGATAAAGAGAGTGTTAAAAGGGTGGGGGGGGCGTTTTAAAATATTAGTTGTCAAAAGGGGGCGTTGCTACTATCAGGGTTGAGAAACACTGTGTTAGACAAAATGTTTTAGTCAACAAGTGACAGGTTTTAGACAACATGTTTTAGTCAACAAGTAACATGTTTAGTCAACAAGCAACAGGTTTTAGTAAAAAAGTGACAGGTTTTAGTCAACAAGCGACAGGTTTTAGTCAACAAGTGACAGGTTTTAGTCAACAAGTGACAGGTTTTAGTCAACAAGTAAAAGGTTTTAGTCAACAAGCAACAGGTTTTAGTCAACAAGCAACAGGTTTTAGTCAACAAGCGACAGGTTTTAGTCAACAAGCGACAGGTTTTAGTCAACAAGCGACAGGTTTTAGTCAACAAGCGACAGGTTTTAGTCAACAAGTGACAGGTTTTAGTCAACAAGTAAAAGGTTTTAGTCAACAAGCAACAGGTTTTAGTCAACAAGCAACAGGTTTTAGTCAACAAGCGACAGGTTTTAGTCAACAAGCGACAGGTTTTAATAAATAAGTAACAGGTTTTTACAGAAATAGTAAGATGACAGTATAAGAACAAATTTGATGGTTATAGATATAGTAAGTGAGATGACAGTAGAAGCCTGACGGTTATTTACAGTATGTGAATTTGTAGTTTAAGAACAAATTTGATGGTTATAGATATAGTAAGTGAGATGACAGTAGAAGCCTGACGGTTATTTACAGTATGTGGATTGATAGTTTAAGAACAAATTTGATGGTTATAGATATAGTAAGTGAGGTGACAGTAGAAGCCTGACAGTGATTTACAGTATGTGGATTGGTAGTTTAAGAACAAATTTGATGGTTATAGATATAGTAGGTAAGAAAACAGTTTAAAAAAGAAAGTGTCTCACCATCCACGAGTTCACAGTCTTAGATATGGTTTTTAAAAAGACAATGCTGAGCTATAAATTAGGAAATGAATGGTATGTCCATGGTGGCAGGACAGGCTGATATGTCCATGGTCACAGGTGTGACAGGAAACAACATGTCCATGGTCACAGGTGTGGTAGGAAAGAACATGTCCATGGTCACAGGTGTGGTAGGAAAGAACATGTCCATGGTCACAAGTGTGGTAGGAAAGAACACATCCATGGTCACAGGTATGGTAGGAAAGAACATGTCCATGGTCACAGGTGTGGTAGGAAAGAACACATCCATGGTCACAGGTGTGGTAGGAAAGAACATGTCCATGGTCACAGGTGTGACAGGAAAGAACACATCCATGGTCACAGGTGTGGTAGGAAAGAACATGTCCATGGTCACAGGTGTGGTAGGAAAGAACATGTCCATGGTCACAGGTGTGACAGGAAAGAACATGTCTATGGTCACAGGTGTGACAGGAAAGAATATGTCCATGGTGTCAAGTGTGACAGGAAAGAATGTTATGTCAATGGTCACAGGTGTGGCAGAAAGGTTGTAATATCCATGGTCACTTGTGTGACAGAACGACTGATATGTCCACGGTTACAGGTGTGACAGAAACAACTGATATGTCCATGGTCACAGGTATGACATGAAAGAAAATGTCTGTGGTGATGTGTGGCAGGAAACAATGATAAGTCAATGGCCACACATGTGACAGGAAAGAATAATATCTCCATGGTCACAGGTGTGGCAGGAAAGACTGATATGTCAGTGATCATAGGTGTGGCAGGAAAGACTGATATGTCAGTGATGACAGGTGTGGCAGGAAAGAATGATATGTCCATGGTCACAGGTGTGACTTAAACTTTAAGCCAGTCTCTAACACAAGAAAACATGAGATTACCAGTTCAATGAGATGTCTGTGGCAACAATCAGAACTCAAGATAAACTCTAGTCTCTAACACAAGAAATCATGAGGAGTTTACCATTTCAATGAGACGTTTAGCCAAGAACCTCTTCCTGATGCGGGCAGATCTGGGAAAGTTCAGCTCATAACACAGAGTTGGGGCACATATAAAATATGCCAGGTCTGTGAGCAAACACAAACACATTAATATATCACGATTAAACCTTTTTTTTGTGTAACAGTGCTGCCTCTGTTTGTACGAGGGACAGTCAAAAAGTAATGCCTCCTATTTTTTATGTATGTAAATACTGCATCGGTGTGCAATTTGTAAATTTAGCAGGATTCCTCAAACACTCTTCTGCACTGTATAGCATTACCAACCTGTTTCAGTAACAGGTGGCACCACTGTAACAGTTTAAAAATGGCTGCCAAAGACGTTCGGTTAAAACAACGTTATGTCATAGAATTCCTCAATGCTGAAGGCGAGACCCCAATTCGCATCCACGAACGTTTGAAGAATGTTTATGGAGATTCAACAGTGGATGTTAGCACTGTCCGACGTTGGGTACATCGTTGTGACGAAGCTGAAGTAGGTCAATCCTCAATGGCTGACGCAAAGCGGACTGGCCGTCCGTCTACCGCAGTGACTCCACACAACATTCATCGAGTTGATGGCATCATTCGTGGTGACCGTCAGGTAACACTGGATGAACTTTCTTCCATGTTGTCCATTAGTAAAGGCAGTGTCCAGAACATCATTAAAGACCTGGGTTATTCAAAAGTTTGTGCACGGTGGGTACCCAGAATGTTGATAGACAGACATAAAGAAACAAGGAAAACCATAGCCATCAACCTCCTGCACCATTACGAAACTGAAGGAGAAGAGTATTTATCGAATATTGTGACAGGTGATGAGACTTGGGTTCATTTTTTTGAACCAGAATCCAAGAGGCAGTCAATGGAATGGCATCACACAACATCGCCGACAAGAAAGAAGTTCAAAAGTTCACCATCTGTAGGGAAAGTTATGGCCTCCGTGTTTTGGGATGAGAAGGGTGTGATTCTTCTCGACTTCTTGGAACAGGGAAACACGGTGAATGCAGACGGTTACATTGAAACTTTGAAGAAGCTTAGAGGTCGTCTTCGGCGACTTTACCCATTAAAAGATCAGAGAACGGCACTACTGTTGCACAATAATGCCACACCACACACCGCTAAACGCACCATTGATGCGATTGCAGAATTTGGCTGGACATTATTACCACATCCCCCTTACAGTCCCAATCTTGCACCTTCTGACTTCCATCTGTTTGGACCACTGAAAGAAGATCTTCGCGGACATCACTTTGATGACACCGAGACCCTTAAACGCGCCGTATGCCAGTCGTTTAGGAAAAAGGACACAAATTTTTACCGTGCGGGGATACATGCCCTTGTGAGAAGATGGACAAAAACTGTAACAAATAACGGAGACTACATTGAGAAATAAATTTTTGAAGTTCAGACTTGGGGCTACATTTCAATGTGAATTTTATCTGTTTTTTTGCCTATTGAATGAAATTAAAAATTACGAGGCATTACTTTTTGACCGTCCCACATATGTATTAACTTGTTGAAAGTCAAGTGTTCAAAAGTTTAGATAAAATCGGATTGCACCGTATAAACTCGACACATATGTTACATATTTATACAAGTGCTCAATGAGTGTTCAGTGGTCTGAAAGGCTATACACCCTAGGTGTTGATTTCCACCAATCTATAGAATTGTGTGCAACCTTGTTCAACCCAGGTAGGTTCTTCTGGATGAGAATGCGACTATGTGTTAGTGTTTCTTGACTCATGATATTGCATATAATATAATGTTATCTCTTACTGTAGTTTGTTGACACCGCTCATCTTTCAGTCGCACACACCAAGTCATTGATAACACTTAACAAAGTTACCACGATAACTAGCTGTTTCACTGACAACAATTTTCTACGCCACTAATAATGATTAGTTTAATCACTGATGACAATCCAATAATTGATATAATGTTTATTAAGGTTATTTGTTGAATATAAGGATATTTAAGCATGCAATGTACACAAAACCATCATTATTATTTATATTTTCATTTCCTTCTAACACTAGTATTTATCTAATCCTATCCTACATAAACGTGAGAAACATTGCCCTCAATTATCTCTATTTATATATTCTTGTCATCATTATGACAAACACTTGAGAAACACTATTCTCATTATTACATATAAAGTGTATCAACTCAAAAGTTACACTGTTTCTCAAAATCTTATAAACAGTAACAATATCATCTTTCTTAATGTTCAATGAACATTTCTTATTAAGTTTTACTTTATAATTAAGTATCAAGTCAGTGGTTCTCAATATGTTTACTTACCGGTGGCATCAAAGGCTAAGTGCCCCAAATAAATTCACCATGATTTATTTATCTATTGCCTGCCAGTCTGCAGGATCACATATTATTGCTTCACTACAACCGCTCAACCAACGGCGTGAAGTTATAAATATTCATTACATATTCTATAGCGTCAACATGCAGAATAATATTATCCTTAAAATGACCCAAGAGCCGCTTGTGAATCACTATTCACCTTAGCGGGTTAAGATCATTGGTTAACAGCTTGAGAACCACTGTACAAAACTTCAAATAACTGTCACTCAAAGTTACCAGGAGTATAAAATGCATAGATGTGCAGCACTGAGTAATCTGCACATGATTCTACCAAACCACGGGAGTGATACATTTGTTTTGTCTATTCTCGTAGCAAGATTGACATCTCCTGACTTCAGGGTCAACTAAAATGAACCTGTTTTAGTTTGTAAGAATTAAATGGGACAAATAATGCTGCAAGTTTTCCTTGTGCATTATAAGTTAGCTTTTAAATAGTATAACATAATATATTAAACTCTCTATCCTACGAGAACAATGCTCCAGGCGGAGTATTTGCAACGCATATGGACTGATGTGCAAGAGGAACATGGTGTACACTGTCAAATTTGCTCCCTAAGGAGCATGCGGTGAACACTGAAGTAGGACAGTGCAGAAGCCTGCACTAAAGTACTTACAAGCTCTTGCAGTGGTGGTGTGTGTAGCAATGTAAACACACATATCTGCCACAATGAACATTACAACACATGTCTGTTACACTGAACATTCAGTCAGGTAACCACACGTATCTGCCACAATGAACATTACAACACATGTCTGTTACACTGAACATTCAGTCAGGTAACCACACATATCTGCCACAATGAACATTACCACACATATCTGTTACACTGAACATTCAGTCAGGTAACCACACGTATCTGCCACAATGAACATTACAACACATGTCTGTTACACTGAACATTCAGTCAGGTAACCACACATATCTGCCACAATGAACATTACAACACGTCTGTTACACTGAACATTCAGTCAGGTAACCACACATATCTGCCACAATGAACATTACCACACATATCTGTTACACTGAACATTCACAATCAGATATCCACACATATCTGCTACAGATGTATCTGTTACACTGAACAGTCTTAGTCTGGTAACCACATGTATCTGTACACTGAAGATTCAGTCAGGTAACCACACATATCTGCTACATTGAAGATTCAGTCTGGTAACTACACATATCTGCTACACTGAAGATTCAGTCAGGTAACCAACCACACATATCTGCTACATTGAAGATTCAGTCTGGTAACTACACATATCTGCTACACTGAAGATTCAGTCTGGTAACCATACATATCTGTACACTGAAGATTCAGTCTGGTAACTACACATATCTGCTACACTGAAGATTCAGTCTGGTAACTAACTACATATATCTTCTACACTGAAGATTCAGTCTAGTAACCTTACATATCTGTACAATGAAGATTCAGTCTGGTAACCATACATATCTGTACACTGAAGATTGTCTGGTAACTACACATATCTGCTACACTGAAGATTCAGTCAGGTAACCACACATATCTGCTACATTGAAGATTCAGTCTGGTAATTACACATTTCTGCTACACTGAAGATTCAGTCTGGTAACTACATATATCTTCTACACTGAAGATTCAGTCTGGTAACCATACATATCTGTACACTGAAGATTCAGTCTGGAAAATTATCTGGATATTTCTGCAGGCTTTCTGTATTTCCATCATTTGTGTTCTTATTGTCTGAAATTTAAAAAAAAAATTGGCATACAAATGTCACCTTTAAATGAGAAGAAAACAAGTAACAATGGGATGTTTACTAAGTGTACAAATAAAACAGTGATACTGTAACAACAAACATGGACACTACAAGATCTGATCCATGATGAAATCAGGGAATACCTGTCTTCATACTAGAAATACAGGATATATCTGTCATCTATTGTCTTTGTACTAGAAATACAGGATATGTCTGTCTGTCACCTAATAGAAATACAGGATATTTCTGTCATCTATTGTCTTTGTACTAGAAATACAGGATATATCTGTCATCTACTAGAAATACAGGGTATATCTGTCATCTATTGTCTTTGTACCAGAAATACAGGATATATCTGTCATCATATGCATGTCGTAAAAAGCGACTAAGGAGGGTTGAGCATGGGGCTGGTTACCCCATCCCGTAAAAGACCTTTTACCAAAAAACTTCAACAAACATGGACCGAATGGAGTCTGGGTTGCCGACTAACCTTTTTTTGACTACCATCACCAACCAAGATCTGCTTACTCGGAGCAAGCAAGAGGACATGCACATCATCATAGCTGGCAGACGCTGGAGCTGGGTTGGCCATGTCCTCAGAAGAGACCCCGATGCCATCACAAGAACAGCTATGCTTTGGACCCTTGAAGGAAAACGAAAGAGAGGCCGACCAAAAACAACCTGGCGGAGGACTGTGGAGGCTGAGATGCAAAGAATGAACCAGAGTTGGGGCACTGTACGAAGGATGGCCACCGATCGAGCAAAGTGGAATCAATTTGTTGTTGCCCTACAAGACGCCACTAGGCGTGATGGCCACTGACTGCTTTGACGGTCGGTGGCTAAGGATCAAAGAAGAAGAAAAACGTTATCAGATACTTAACTGTTTGTTCAAAATAGCATACTTGTTTTGTTTGTTGTTCAACTAATTTTTTGAAATAATTCAAATCTTTATTCCCATGATGTACATGTTTATGTCATTAAAAAGTGACTAAGGAGGGTTGGACATAGGGCTGGTTACCCCATCCCGTAAAAAACATTTTACCAAAAAACTTCAACAAACATGGACAAGTCAAATACAGAACATAAATCAACTCAGCCGCCCAAGACAGAAGAAGGCCCTCTGGAAAGGAGGCGCATGAAGCAACCCAGAGAAAGCTGAAAGGAGTCTGGGTTGCCGAATAACCTTTTTTCGTCTAGGAAAATCTCTAGGGTTGGCACCTGGAATGTTTGCACTCTATATGAACAAGGGGAAACTGCACAGGTAGCAGCAGAAATGAAATTACAGGATTGATATCCTGGGTCTCTGCAAGACACGGTGGAAGGGCATAGAGAGGAGGAGATTGATTACAGGAGAAATGGTGTTGTCCTCGGGACATGAAGAGGAAAGAGCCCACCACAGTGAAGGGGTGGCTCTAATGTTGTCTAGGAAAGCACAGAAGGCACTTATAGAATGGGAAGCAATGGGACCCCAAATTATAAGAGTAAGGTTTAAATTCACCCGTGTGTTACCGGGGCCCGAAAGGGGAGCAAAGAATAGTAACACTGTTCCCTTCCATGCATGTCGTAGAAAGCGACTAAGGAGGGTTGGGCATGGGGCTGGTTACCCCATCCTGTAAAAATTTAAACCACAAAAAACTTCAACAAACATGGACAAGTCAATTAAGGAAAATAAAACACAGCCATCCAAGACAGGGGAAGGTCCTCTCGCAGGGAGGCATATGATGCAACACAGAGAAAGCCGAAAGGAGTCTGTGTTACTGACTAACCTTCTTTCTTCTAGGAGAACTTCCAGATTTGGCACCTGGAATGTTCGGACATTGAACGAACAAGGGAAAGTGGCACAAGTAGCAGCAGAAATGAGGGAATATAAAATCGAGGTTCTGGGAATGTGTGAAACAAAGTGGAAGGGGGTAGACAAGCAGAAACTCATCACAGGTGAATTGGTGCTGACCTCAGGACATGAAGACGAAAGTTCACACCACAGTGAAGGGGTAGCTCTTATGATATCTAAAGAAGCACAGAAAGCACTCATTGAATGGGAAGTTTGTTGGACCCAGAATAATAACAGCTACTTTTAAAACAGCTAAAAAGAAAATAAATGTAAATGTCATCCAATGTTATGCACCAACTAATGACAAAGAAGAGTCTGTGAAAGAAGCATTTTATACTAGACTACAGGAAGTTGTGGAAAAAGTAAAAAGAAGAGACATCACAAGTTTGATGGGTGACATGAATGCAAAGATAGGTACAGTCAACACCGGCTTTGAAGAAGTCATGGGAAAACATGGGCTAGGAATAATGAATGAAAATGGGGAACTATTCTCAAACTTCTGTGCTTCAAATTAACTGGCTATAGGAGGAAGCATGTTTCCACATAAGAGAATACACAAGGCAACATGGATATCACCAGACCATAGAACAGAAAATCAGATTGATCATATATGCATAAACAAGAAGTTTAGATCATCATTGCAGGATGTAAAGGTATATAGAGGAGCAGATGTGGCATCAGATCACCACCTTCTGATAGCCAAAGTAAAAATGAAACTCAAGAGATATGCACCAATGCAAAATTATAGACAACAATTTAATGTAGGACATCTAAGAAATCAAGAAACAAGAGACAAATTTGCGGTCACAATATCCAACAAATTCCAAGTGCTCCAACAGCTGGAAGATGTAGAGAATACAGAAGACTATTGGCAGCAAATCAAAACGGTATGGAATGAGACGTGAAGAAATACTGGGGAAAAGGAAATGACAACAAAAAGCATGGATAACAACAGAAACCATCAATAAGATAAAAGACAAAAAAAAACAAGAAATCAGATTTAAACACAAGCAAAACCAGAAGTTCCAAAACCAAGGCTCAAGAAGTGTACACAGAAGCAAACAAAGAAGTAAAAAGAAGTATCAAAAGAGACAAGAGGAAGTATATTGAGGAGTTGGCAAGAGAGGCAGAAGATGCTGCAGCCAAAGGAAATATGAGAGAACTGTATAGTAGCACAAAGAAGCTAACAGGGAAATACAAGCAAACAAGTTGCGTCATAAAAGACAAGAATGGAAAACTGCTCAGCAATATACAAGAGCAATATACAAGAGCAAATGAAGAGGTGGACAGAATATTTTGAGGATCTTCTCAATAGACCAGCTCCACAAAACCCCCCGGACATCCAGCCAGCAGAAGAAGAGCTACAAATTAACGGTGAAAGACCAACGAAGGAAGAAATAAAGAAAGCCATAAAGCTTCTAAGAGATGGAAAAGCGTCTGGACCTGATGGCATTCCAGCAGAGGCCATCAAAGCAGATATCGACACTGCTACAGAGATGTTATATAAATTACTTGGTAAAGCCTGGGAAAAGGAAGAGATACCAGCAGAATGGAAGGAAGGATATCTGGTTAAGTTGCCTATGAAGGGAAATTTACAAGAGTGCACAAATTATAGAGTGTCAAGACCACTAATTTGTGGATTTATAATAACACCAATACTAATGATAACTAAGGCTCGTCCTTCCAAAGGTACGACCACAACATATAATGGCTGACACAGCAAGATAACACTTTCCACAGGTACTGCCCTTTAATATGATATACACACACAAATAAAGGCCTCACACGGCCATGAACAACGTATGAATTACAATACGAAAATACCAATGTAACTTGCCTCACTACCAGCTCAATCTATCAACATAATGCATTCTAGTATGCCCTACCGAATGAACCTTATCGCTGACTATCGCTCACTAGCGAAACACTGTGCCAATGGTACTCTCAACACATAGACACTTTACAATTCTGCTATCTATGGAAAATGTCCACTAGGTCCTATCCACATCTAGAATGATAACACATAATCCACTCAGCATGAAATATGGCAAGTACTATAATAATCCAAACATGGCATACAATTCACCACAAGAATGCTGGCAAGTGACAATATCTGCGACCTAACTTGGCCGCTGACTAGGAGGGAACTCTCTTTAGCGCCAAAACTTGTTCCCGCTTCCTGTCTGGTCACCTGATCTGGACAAACCGCTTCTCTCAGGGTTGCCAACCACCCAAGGTGGCCAATCTGAAATTTCGGCGAAATAGCGCCGTGACATCCCCCCCCCCCCCCCAAAGAAAGAAAACATAGTTTTCATCCACCGGAGGAGCTTCGCCCGACCCCATTCGGAGTTGGGACGAACCAATGCCATCACAGCATCTCCTCGTCTGAACCGAGAGAAAGCCACCGTTCTAACATGCCCAAAGTCAATACAGCATTTATCAAGCTACCACAACACACAACATAAGTAAGAAGTAAGCTATCCCAGGTTCTGGTAGTCGTGAAAAATAACAACGACCGTCCACACCTGGTCTATCAAACACAATATATATTAAATTTCACAGTTATTCTTAACTAGCCATCCCCAAACGTAAATAATCTCATCCCATAGACCAGAGGTTTTCAAACCTTTTGGGTCCCCGGCTCCCTTGATCTGTGCATAAATCACCGCGGCTCCTCTCTATACTACGAAGATCTATATTTATTGATGGACCTTGGCTCATAATATCGAGCCCAACACTTTTCCCAAGCCACCGCGACGCCCTTAGCCGAGGGCCGCGACGCCCCTGGGAGCCGCGACGCAGTTTGAAAACCTCTGCCATAGACAATCATTTGTAACATAGTTCAACTATACATTCAAAACACTTCTATAGCAAATTGCCTTTATGGCACCATGATCCATAAATTACAAAGTATGACATAGTATATCATCAATATGATGCTTTAAAGTTTCCAAAACATCTCTAATATTATCACATGTGAATCAGTCCCATTGGACTCCTCAATACATTATAAAGTAGAACAGAACAACTTATAATCATCAGAATAGTACTGGCTGCGTGGGTCAGACTCCACTGTTCGGTTCGCTTTAACCGAAAGACACTAATAGCACGCGAAACCAATACCTATCCCTAGCTTATTGCTGGACTATCAGCAGGTGGTTATGAAGCAACGACATGTGCTTCCACCTGACTGCATCACACGCACCCCACTGATACCGAACGCTATTTCTCTATGTTAAATAATCTGTTTACACCCACTGTTGCGAGTGTAGTGGTTTGGTCTATATCATCGCCACACAGGCTAATTCAATATATGTGTGCTGCTGTCCTGTCACTGTGTCTGGAATGTTGACCTGGGTGTGTGTTGATATGTTCGCACACCACGGTACGTACATAAGAGTACATGCAGGAGTCAAAAAAGGGTTGCAAACGTCTAGAACAGTTCGATACTGTTTATTCCGTACAACACAGACACGATGACATAAATGACACACATTCGACAGCAAAACACGAATCATATAATTTCCACATTGCATTAAATATATATAATACGGCCTGTCCACATCCTGGCCTAAACAGTACTTCAACACTCACTAAAGCCTGCATCATCCGGCAGCTTCATTAATCTTCACAATATGGCCTACAAAGTACCTTAATACACAGCGAAGCCTGCATCACCCGGCAGCTTCATTAATCTTCACAATATGGCCTACAAAAGTACCTTAATACACAGCGAAGCCTGCATCACCCGGCAGCTTCATTAATCTTCACAATATGGCCTACAAAAGTACTTTAATACACAGCGAAGCCTGCATCACCCGGCAGCTTCATTAATCTTCACAATATGGCCTACAAAAGTACCTTAATACACAGCGAAGCCTGCATCACCCGGCAGCTTCATTAATCTTCACAATATGGCCTACAAAAGTACCTTAATACACAGCGAAGCCTGCATCACCCGGCAGCTTCATTAATCTTCACAATATGGCCTACAAAAGTACCTTAATACACAGCGAAGCCTGCATCACCCGGCAGCTTCATTAATAAGGTTCATATGGCCTAAACAAATCTTCACTGCAGTGTATCACATAGGCTGTACACACAGCGAAATATATAAGTCGACATTTTTTCAAATCCTACGTAGGCATACATTATCCAAAACACTGGGACTCGACCTACACGGTCCACGCCCAAAAACACAACTCCCAAATCACACACTAGTCCCGCCAAAAAACCCGTCACGAGATTCGGCTGTCTTGAACACCGCTCTCGATAACACATGCAGACTAGCTGCGAGCAATTCACATGACTCAAAAAAGTACAGAATAAATACATTAAACAGCGTTCACACGCTTATCTGTACTCTGTCACCCGAAAAATAGGAAAAGATAATTCTATCCTAAAGTCAAACAAGTATCCGCTTAATCAAGCGTTGCAACTCGAAATTTAATTTGTTTAAAACATTGTTAAGATTACTTCCCTTCCAATAAATCCACTTGCAACAGTTACCATCCGCTCCAGGAAAAAAAATGATTCTATCATTTTTTTTGAAAAAATTAACTCCCAAAAACGAAAAATTTAGAAGACAATTAAGCTCTAACGTATGCCTACAAAAATATCTTATTTTAAATCAAATTATATCTACAACAAATATCAGCATTAAAGTGTAAAGTAGCAATTAAAGCATACAGCATAATCAGCTAAGTATAAAAAGTAATTAGCTAAATATACCAATATGATGAGTTCCAAAATTAAGTTACGTATATTTAGTACAAACCAAACTGACAACAACCGAACCGATCGAAAGAGAAAACACAAGATCAATCAAAAGAAGAATGATCTGTAAAAAAAAAGTAAGAACTCAACAATACTATATACTCATAATTAAGTTGGACAATTACATGTAAAATAAATACAACTATAATAAGTAGATATGTTATATCAAGTCATATAACCACTCCAACAATACAAAGAATAGAGGTATAAGTGTTGAAAGAAGACAAATTATACAAATAGAATCAAGTAAAACGAAGATGAGGTACGAAAGTATAAACAAGATATGAAATCCATACCGAAAAGACAACAGAAAAGAAGGAATGAAATGAAGAATAGTTACCAAAGACAGATAGAAAGCAAAGGCACGAACACAGAGAAAGTCAATAACAATACATACTAATAAATGTTTAGATTAGACAACGTATTCAAAAATAAATATATAAACATGATCGAAAGGCACAACACAAAATACCAAAGTATATCTATACTAATACCATCAAAAAATAATTTATAACTAAACAAAACCTAATAAGTAATTTAACCAAGTTACAAGAGTTATACAAAACTAAAATAAATAAATTATAGGCATCGAACAAACAAGTAATAGCATAGCTATAACTAATACGACTAACGCACAATCAAGCGCTAAAAATAAAAAATATATCATAATAAAAAACAACTTTTTACAAGAACTAATCAATCTACATATCAATGATATCACGCAGTCAAATGCTGGGCACACACACAAAAAATTACAATGCCAAAAAAAAATCATTTTTTTTCAAAAGTACCGTACAAACATATTTTTTTACGATAAGTTACACAAAAACAGTATTTAATTTTTAAGTAATTCAAGACCACTAAAACCTAATAATGAAATCAATATTTTAACAAAATGAGTGAAATATAAAACAAAAATCCTATCTCGAACAAACCCTTAAATCAACACATGTAAATTTAATTTATCCTTTAAGTTCTTTCTGCTGACAATTACGTTCAGCTCAGTACAATGCTATTTAGCTATAACTTTATCTCTTACTCAAATTGATAAGATATACATTATAAATAAATCTACACTTTGTTGCTAATATGTCATATGCAAAAGGTTCTATAAAAATATCTACACAAAAAATAAGTTTCTTTTTTTTTTTTTTTTAAATTTGCTAAGAAAATAATCTGCATACCTGACTAGCAAGAAAATCAAGTTCTGGAAAAATCGAAGTTTCATAAACAGTTAACAAATCCAAATACAAGATCATGTATGATACATGCAAGCTATTTTCAAAATTACATTTCACAACATACCAGATAATACACATCTTCTCTGTATGTTCTATATATTAATTAATCATGACATCAAAACATGAGAAAAATATAAATTAAGTGAATAACGAACACTCAGGACTATCTAAAAGTAACCATTACATCAACACAATAAATGAGTTCGTGCAATCTCATCATGTACAAAACTATCCTAAACAACACAGTTGCAAAAATTCTAAGTTGAACAGAGTAGTATAAAGGATAATAATTACATACTACACATTATCAACACAATAATATATAAATAGCATAAAAATGTATTAATACATCATCAAAATACAGACATATAAATAACAATAAAAAAAATTATGGCAATCAAATGATGCATAGAAATAATCATTACAACAAAATTATATGTTATTTCAAAACAACAACATGTCATGTACTAATATAGAATACAAAAATATTTACTATCTTCACATAAAAAAAAATCAGACGCGAAGTCTCCCACTAAATTGTAAACATGCTTGACCTTCAGAAAGCAACCCCTCAGATTTTAGTTTGACGCTGACAGGTTTCGGTTGACTACTCGAGCGGAAAGTTGACTCACATTTCTGACCGTCAATATGTCACAGAAGCCTTGACCCTTATCGCAACGTAGCTTCTGTCAACAAATACAAATGAAAATTTCCATTTTACTCAATAGTGAAATTTAATGAGAAAAACGTAGAAATCACATTTACAATTACCCAACACCGGCTTGTGTAAAAACCCGGTCTCTTCACGATGTCACTAGCTCTCTCTATCACATGTAGATATCATAGAATTCTTGGGGACAACATGACCGACCTTGAATGTCGCCGCTGCCTTACGCTGAAACAAAGTCTCACATTCACAACAACAAGTAGAGCAAGCAATAGTATTCAAGCATCCACTGTTATTTTTACTCTGTTTACTTTGATTATAAATGACTCTGGGCTCATGTTGAACAAAATTAGCACAATTGCGCTTATTATTTGTTCTATGATCAAAATACTTATTATTACCGTTGCCTTGTTTACAAATAATGACTTTAGTCTTTTGTTGAGGAACATTCCTCTGATGATGTAAAGCAACATTTGAAAAGCTATAATCTTTATCACACTTTCCAACATTCTTACAATCAAAACTTTGAGATTTGTTAAATTGTCTACAGTATCTACGAGAGGGAAAATTATTATTTTCTGATCTCCCTTGGTACTGTTTAATCTTGGGGTTATCTCTCTTACTAGAAGTGTTTTTCTTTTCCCCTATGGGAATATATTTACCAATTGTTTCAAACTGACTGTGCTGAGTTTGACAACTGCCAGAAACAATAGTATCTTTATTGTTCCGCATATAGGTTTCATCTTTGGAACAAGTAGTAATAGCCTCAACACCCGCTATTAATTTCTGAGTATTTCCAGTAGTAGAGAAATATTTGCTCTTGTGAGTCTTGACCTGAAATTTATCACCTTTCTTTTCCTGACCAACAGAACTGGCTGTTACACAAGAATCTTTGTTGGTCTGACGCCAAGAATTATTACTGGAACTATCAGTAATATTAGAACTTCGAAAGTTATATTTACCACGAAAAGATCTGTCTTTACCATGAATGACATCTCCCTGAGCAAAAAGTGTATGGGGCTGACTTTTCGCAACTTTCTGTCTATCATTGTCAACATTGACAGAAGACCATATTCCGCTGTTCAAAATAACATCGAGTAAACCCTCTACTCTTTTTGTACTTTCTGCAATTTCAACATTTTTTTGTGAAATTTCTTCACTTAATTTCCTATTTAATATGTCAAATGTCAAGACTTTACTTCTCTCCTCTGTTAACAATCTCTCAATCTTAATCATCTCCTCTCTCTCAATCGTTAACTCTTCTAATTTGTCTTTCTCATCCTTTTCTTCCTTTACACTTAGTTGTCGTGTTTCATTCTCACTATCCTCATCAATCATTAGTTCTTCAACTTCATTCGGAAACACAGTATAATTCTCTTCTTCAATACCAGAATTTACTTTATTCAACAAATCAAGAAGTGTGTTTGTATACGACCTATCACGGTCAGTTGTCTCAGCTTCTAATTTACTACACCTCTCTTTGTTTTCCTGAAGTTGTTGCTTGAGATCACTTACTTCACCATCTCTATAATGCACTTGATCTTCCAAATCTTTGATTTTGCCCAATGCAGCATCTAACGCCGCTTGCACTTTAGTAAGTTCCGTGTTTGACTTATCTAGATCATTTGTTAGTCTCGACACTGTTTCTCTTAATTCCTTCTTTTCGGCAATATCCTGTAGAAAATTGGCTCTTTCCTGTAGAGCATTTTGTTTGTTGACTTTTATTTGTTTCTCACTTCCTAATTCCTTTTTCTGCTCATCAGGAATACCGTTGTGGATTATTTTGAATATACTTTGGACTACATGTCCGTGCTCATGCTCAATATAATGTTTCAAAAACACACGAAGGTGCTGTAGCAAATCAACCAAATCCTTAGCCATTATTGAATTACAAACAAACTTAAAGTTATGTTCAGCAAATAACTTTAGGGATGCTGACACATTAACCAAAAAATCGTCCATGATCCATACTCCAAGTCGTGGACCTCTCAATCCCTTTTCATCTCTACCTATCAACAATGCACCCTCCAACATAGGCCTTATAACTGCAGGATTATTATCAAAATCCATGGTGATTCACTTACTTAATCAAATATATCTAGTAATCACTTATAGTTATGACAAATTACTGTCTACAAAAGTTGGGACAATCACCTTTCCAGATCACCAAGTTAACTATTTGTCAAGAAATGAGCTTATTCCTCAATTCTGTATCACCAATCCCTTTTTATAGCACCTCTATCAAGTCACATCATTATTAGGAAAATCGACATATGTCAACAGCCATTAACACCTATGCATAAAATCTTAATCATATGTCAAATTAGACATAAACAACAATAACAACAGAATGAGCAATTAGGGAGGCCCAGTGACATATATGAAGTGACACCATTTACACAAGAAAAAATCACTTATCTGTCAATGATCCCATTTCTTTCCGCCACGACACTGGATATCACATAGACTGCTAAAACCTCCACTGCGGGAAAGGACTGGAACTTGATTCGTTTCTCTTCAGGTAATTTCGTCAATATGATATGTGCTTAACAATGCACAAGTTGACAGGAACCATAATACAGCACACACTGCAACTCTTGACTCTTCTGTAGTCTGAAATGTACACGGCAACTCCGTGTATCATAACATCTTGAACTTGTGATGGTGATAACTGGCACAGGTAACTCGAATATTGCAGAAATCTGTGACAACCCGTACAAATGCTGGTACAAATACTGTCCAAGTCTAATTGAACTTCCTTGACCACTGCAGACGTTGTTGTAGTCTATAGGCATGAAATAGGACGTCAATTGCTACTGGTGTAAAGTTGCCTTCTACCATGAATAAAGCGTGCGTTGTTTCTCAAATGCGCCACCCAGGCAGATAATATTTAGGTCACAGTTCTGAAGTACAGGAGATTCAAGCCACGCCCACATAGAGCCAACTATAACAAAGTCAAGTATTCTACACTCTTGTCCCGTGAAAGTCATATGTATTCTTTCCACCTTGTAGTGACTGATCCTCTAGATATGTTATGGTCTGGTGGACAAAATTTGATTCACTTTACCCTCTTGCTTCAAGTACATATCACTGTAGAGGTAACAATTTCTTAATCGTATACGCCACCCAGGCACATCTTAAATCATATCCAATGATACAAAACTACGCCACTTAGGCTATCGACGCGAATAGTCGTAGATGTCAGATCCTGTTAACTGAAAACCACCAACTGATACCGCTATTGATGGATTCAGTCTGAATGTTATATGCATAAATGTACTCGCATTCGCTAGCAAGGCACGAAGCTCATACTGGGCACTCGGGGCAGTCAGCAGTCACATAATAACGTAGAATCAGAGACAAATTCAGTTATAATCGAAACATAGTATATAATTTTCATACTGCAGTTAAACATAATATGATAATACGGCCTGTCCACATCCTGGCCTAAACAGTACTTCAACACTCACTAAAGCCTGCATCATCTGGCAGCTTCATTAATCTTCACAATATGGCCTACAAAGTACCTTAATACACAGCGAAGCCTGCATCACCCGGCAGCTTCATTAATCTTCACAATATGGCCTACAAAAGTACCTTAATACACAGCGAAGCCTGCATCACCCGGCAGCTTCATTAATCTTCACAATATGGCCTACAAAAGTACTTTAATACACAGCGAAGCCTGCATCACCCGGCAGCTTCATTAATCTTCACAATATGGCCTACAAAAGTACCTTAATACACAGCGAAGCCTGCATCACCCGGCAGCTTCATTAATCTTCACAATATGGCCTACAAAAGTACCTTAATACACAGCGAAGCCTGCATCACCCGGCAGCTTCATTAATCTTCACAATATGGCCTACAAAAGTACCTTAATACACAGCGAAGCCTGCATCACCCGGCAGCTTCATTAATAAGGTTCATATGGCCTAAACAAATCTTCACTGCAGTGTATCACATAGGCTGTACACACAGCGAAATATATAAGTCGACATTTTTTCAAATCCTACGTAGGCATACATTATCCAAAACACTGGGACTCGACCTACACGGTCCACGCCCAAAAACACAACTCCCAAATCACACACTAGTCCCGCCAAAAAACCCGTCACGAGATTCGGCTGTCTTGAACACCGCTCTCGATAACACATGCAGACTAGCTGCGAGCAATTCACATGACTCAAAAAAGTACAGAATAAATACATTAAACAGCGTTCACACGCTTATCTGTACTCTGTCACCCGAAAAATAGGAAAAGATAATTCTATCCTAAAGTCAAACAAGTATCCGCTTAATCAAGCGTTGCAACTCGAAATTTAATTTGTTTAAAACATTCTAAAGATTACTTCCCTTCCATAAATCCACTTGCAACACCCACCTATTTGCGAAAGTCACACGTGCAACTTTGGTATTGTCCCGCAATGACAATACCTCCACAAACTTCACTGGCACGACTTCATTAAACACTCGTCTGAGTGTGCGCCAACTAGCACTCAGGGGAACATTCCAAACCCAAACCGTGCGATCACCAGCTATCGGGCCCTCGGATATACCTCTACTGTTCCTACTCATGTGCCTTGGCCCTTGTCGCGAACACCGTCTCAGCTGTACTTTCTTGTCAGGTGGTGATACGCTGACCACCTGATCATCCGCCTCGGGACTTTGGTGTTGCTGAGCCTCTGCTCCAACCACACCCATGGCATTATGCACTCCCCGTACATTGCCAACGATTAAATCGGCAATTGGATCCTCGAGTACGAACGCGTTCACTCTACCCGACAGGAACGGGATGTCCACATTAATACATGCCTGGGGGTAAGATTCAACTTTGCCCCCAAATATAGTACACTTTACAGTTTTGCCTGTAAGGCAGGACTCGTCGATACATGAGACACACCCCGATTGTGGTACACCCAGTGTCCCTCAATACGGAGACTGGTTTCTTCTCCACCAACCCTTTGTGGAGAGCCACCTTGCCAGTCTCATGTACCGCCGACAGACATAGTGCCACATGCCCGCAGAGTAGCACTATATTCTCGTTCGCGTGGAACAGCGGACGACACCCCGCACAGTCCTCGCTGTTGACTGTGTCCAACACAAACGCGGAATTCGCATGTTCAATTGGGGTAGGACACCTGTCAGCGCAATGATTATTGCCACCACAATTGGTACACAGGCGCCCCCTCTTCGACTCTTGGAGGAGCTTTTTGATGATGAAGACCGTGCATCAGAGTCGGAAGACCGACTCTCTGAGGAACCACTCCTCTGCTTGGAATGTTTTGTTTTATACCAAAACCGGTCTTCGTCCCGAGAGTCCTCGAAGTGTACCTGCTTTCGCGTTTGGCGGTCTCCTCCGTCACTATCACTTTTAAATTGTCGGTTCTGCCAGTTCAAGCGACCATTCCTATGGGATCGGAAGTTCCCATAATTTCCTATCCTTGTCTGATAGGGACATCGTGCTTCTGCTCTTGGCACCTGTCTGCACCGCCAGACTGATTTCGCCATGGTTGGTGCAGGACCTTGCAGACACCAGCAACTAAGTCGTCTGACAGACCCGACTTCTGGATGGGTTTGCCCAGATGGGCAAGGACATAATGTTGCCCCAGCTGCGACATGAACTCAATGTCCTTCGGTTGTCATTCCTGAAAAAACGCTACCAACTCAGTGGAACATGAGGACAACACTTTGTCCCGTAGCATTAGGTCAACCAGGCCATCAAAATCCTTAGTTATTCCCTCCAACTCAATCCACCTATTGAGTAGAAGCTTTATCTTTGAGATAAAGTCCTCGAAGTCCTGGTCTGCACCTGGCATCGCGTTTCTAAAACGCGTCCGGTACCCGTCAGATGGAACTTCCGGAGATACCTTTCCTTTGCCATAATCGGCCTTTCTTCTAGCGGGAGGCTGTAGAAAGTCTCCATCGCGGGCCCCACTAGCAACGTGGATAACAGAGATGGCCATTGATCTCTGTCGGCCTTCCAGGCCACGCATACGGCCTCGAACCTCTCCAGGGAAAAAATCCAAACTGTCAATTTTATCATTAAAATTTGGCAGACGCAGCCTAAAGGGACCCCCTAGGAGTCAAGTTCTGACCACTCGCACTCACTTCTATTCTCTTCAATTGTATCTCCTTATCAATCCTCATTCTCTCCTTCTCTAATTCTAATTCTCTGTCTTCTCTCATCTTCTTTTCTTCAAATTCTCTGTCTTCTCTCATCTTCTTTTCTTCAAATTCTCTGTCTTCTTTTATCTTCTTATCTTGTGACTCGAACTCTCTTCTTTTTAGCTCTTGCTGTTCAGCTCGAGCATCTCTTAAGGCATTCTGGTTTCCAACTGAATAAAATTTTGCTTCAGCAAAATCCATCAGTTCTTTCTGGGTGTACCCACATTCTTTGCCTATCTGAATGAAACCCTGTAGGTCCATGATGTACACTCAGAATACTCACTATTATCTTCTGCTATAGATTCTTACTATGCAACTACTCAACCGTATGTACTGTAAACACTTCACTTATATCAACAGATAACTCTCTGCTTACAAAGTATGCAGTAATGATAGTAAATATTGATATCACTTTTCAAATTTACACATATATATGCATGTACATATATACCACCTCACCCCTCACTGTCTACACATAATCCATATCACTTCTTGCATAACTATAGTCCTACTTTGCCACTTGGCTACTGTCTCCTTACTCTGTAGATTTGGTCCTTCTGACCACTTAGTCTCTGTGATACACTAAAAGACCCTTACAATAGTCGACAGTTGTATAGCATCAGCTGATGAAACTTCTTGGTGCTATGACACCACTGTACCACATTGACAATAAATCAGCTTTTTACTCCGTAGTCTGTTACTGGCACCCACACTGATGCTGTACTCTGACAATATGTCAATTCTTAATACTCTATCTTACATAAATGTTTACATTGGCAAAATGAGCACTACACAGATGAAAAGACACACACCACACTACGAAAAAATCCCAGTCATGAGGAATAAGATGATAGACAAAGTTGAGCAGAGGTAGATTAGTATATACAATGCGTGACTGCACACGAACGAAAACAAGGGATACCTGCAAACATATTTACAAGATAGCAAGATGGAATGAGAGAACACACCACTTAAACACAACAAAAGAATTACTGAATGTGCAAGACAATGTAAATACAAACTACACCGGTACACCTAACACCAACAGGGCTTGGAATGTTAAGTAGGGCAGTCGCAGGAAAACAGTCTGCCTTACTCCACCACTAAACATACACAGCCACACCCTAGAAAGAAGTCAGTCTAATTCAATCTTTTCCCACAAGTAGGAACAGAATGAATTAAACTCGCCACCCGCCACCCTTAACCACACGAATATAACATAAAGCACAGTAGACTAAACGACAACTACACTTAACAATGCAGTACTGAGAGCTACCTCCTTCACCACCAACTCATCTGAAGCAAACTAAACTAAATAGCATATAAGAAATACTAACCCTCTACTATATCAAAAATTATATAATGTAAAAACCCCCAAGAAATAGGAACTTATAGTGACAGATCCCACCTAACTAACTAATACCATATAGAAATGCAGACTAAGTTTCTATAAAGAAAGCGAGGAACAAAAAAGACAAAACAACAAAAAGAAAACAACAACAAACCAATAAGCAGACCTCAAGAAACAGACGTAGACCAGAGAAGGCTTGTTGCTACCCTAACAGAACCCAGACACAACTGTCCCACTACTAGAGAAACCGACTAAACGATATGTAGTCTCAGGTGGATAGACAGAAAAGAACATTTTTAATGAAGAAAACAGAATTTTAAGGAAAAACACAAAAAAACACATAAATATAACAAATGTACAAAGATTTACAAACAAAAAACTTAACTGAAGCTCCAACGACAATCCACCACGTAGCTCCTCAGCACCAAAGATGAAGGTGAATACAGAACAAACGGATCACCACACTTGAAATAAAGTTCCAGAAAATGTTCTCCACTGTGATATCCCGAATATCCCGACTGAATAAGCAGAATACTGTTCAGAAAATTCTTCGTAAGTCTGTGTGCCAGCAAATACAAATCTGTTCTTTGGCACTATGATCTGCAAGTGTCCACACAAAGTTCACTTCACAGTTCTACTCTTGAGAAAAGCACCAGTCTACAGCACCATAAATTCCAAGGTCACGACAGAGGCTTTGATATTCACCCACTGGCCGGGCACATCAGTACAGTACGGTCACGTCAGAGGCGTTGATATTCACCCACTGGACGGGCACATCAGTGAAGTCAGGTCACGTCAGAGGCGTTGATATTCACCCACTGGACGGGCACATCAGTGAAGTCAGGTCATGACAACCAAGATGTCCAAACAAGAGGAGTTACACGTATCCTGAGATACCACTTTCCCTATTGAACTACTTACAATCTACCAATTTCTACCATCCCACTTCCTTCACACTATAAATAAATAGAGTTGAAGATTCTTATGCTCGTGTTGGATCCGATCGCTCATTTTGTATTGTTTCTTATCACCATATGTTTTTGTAGTACCTAGGCCTATATGTAATTCTTGTCTTTTTCACCTGTTTGTGGCTGACGGAGGGTAAAACCCGAAACGTCCCTTGTTTCATGTGAACAGTTATTTGTAAAACTGATTCAATACTGTTTTATTAGTTTATATACTTATATTCCTACACTCTATACCAAACTTGACTATCTATCTCCCATCTGGCACCCATTAGCCACCTGGGACAATCTATACCAGACACTACTGACACCTTAAACTCTGCCGCTCCACCTGGATCAATACCACTCCGCCACAAAGTCTACCTTGCAATATCTCGAACTGACCCGCCCGACACAAGCTGCAACTTACTTCTATCACTTTGACACTTAATTGCCTCTCTAGCAACAACAAAAAATAACCTGCAACACACTGTCAACCACACTACTGTCAAATATGCTCTGAACTAGAAAGTAACACTTCCTGCTGTGACCTGTTTCCACTCCAAGTCACCCCCTGTAGCGAGGTCACACTTGACCGACCACAGTTCACTACCACGGACTGGCAATCACACTGTCGTGAAACTAGAACACCAAAACAGCTCACAAGATAATGCTGTAAACAGAATACTAGCATAGCCTTCTAACGCTCAGTGTGTATACCAACTTCTAGTTTTCCCATGAAGATCTAGGACCCACGGCCTTTTAAAGACTGAACCAGAGCTCCCCAGTTGTCAAGACCACTAATATTGTGGATTTATAGTAACACCAATACTACTGATAAATCAGGCTCGTCCTTCCAAAGGTACGACCTCAACATATAATGGCTGACACAGCAAGATAACACTTTCCACAGGTACTGCCCTTTAATATGATATACACACACAAATAAAGGCCTCACACGGCCATGAACAACATATGAATTACAATACGAAAATACCAATGTAACATACCTCACTACCAGCTCAATCTATCAACATAATGCATTCTAGTATGCCCTACCATATGAACCTTATCGCTGACTATCGCTCACTAGCGAAACACTGTGCCAATGGTACTCTCAACACATAGACCCTTTACAACTCCGCTATCTATGGAAAATGTCCACTAGATCCTATCCACATCTAGAATGATAACACATAATCCACTCAGCATGAAATATGGCAAGTACTATAATAATCCAAACATGGCATACAATTCACCACAAGAATGCTGGCGAGTGACAATATCTGCGACATAACTCGGCTGCTTACTAGGAGGGAACTCTCTTTAGCGCCAAAACTTGTTCCCGCTTCCTGTCCGGTCACCTGATCTGGACAAACCGCTTCTCTCAGGGTTGCCAACCACCCAAGGTGGCCAATCTGAAATTTCGGCGAAATAGTGCCATGACATAGAGGAATAATGTTACTATCAGTGCCAAGAAAAGTATTAAACATAATCATCCTTGAGAGATTAAAAGAGTCCATAGACAAGCAACTGAGAGATGAACAAGCAGGTTTTCGACAAAACAGATCATGTACAGACCAGACAGCCACTTTGAGAATAATAGTTGAACAAAGTCTGGAATGGAATTCACCACTATACATTGGGTTTGTGGACTACGAAAAGGCATTTGACAGTGTAGACAGAGAATCACTTTGGAAATTGATGGGGCATTATGGAGTTCCCCTGAAGATCATTAATTTAATAAAGAAAACATATGAAGACATGACATGCAGAGTTCTTCACGAAGGACAGCTTACAGAACCGTTTGGGATAAGAACAGGAGTGCGACAGGGATGCCTCTTGTCTCCATTTCTTTTCTTACTAGCAATAGACTGGGTAATGAGATCATCGACAACACAAAACAGAAATGGAATCCAGTGGACTCTGACTAAGCAGTTGGATGATCTGGATTTTGCTGATGACTTGGCCCTTCTGTCCCATAACCGTAATCAGATGCAGGACAAATTGAAAACACTCAATGAAAGGTCACAGCAATTGGGTCTGAAAATACACAGGGAAAAGACAAAAATAATGAGAATAAATGCAGGTAATGATAACAGGGTTGAACTTGAAGAAGCACCAATACAAGATATAGAATCGTACACATATCTTGGCAGCAATATAGACAAAGTTGGAGGGACAGACAGTGATATCAAACTAAGAATACAAAAAGCAAGAGGAGCTTTCATTGCGAAATATATGGAGATCAAAAGAAATCGGATCCAACACGAACATAAGAATCTTCAACTCAAATGTGAAGTCAGTCCAATTGTATGGCTCTGAGACATGGAGAACAACAAAGACAACAACCAAAAAGCTACAGACTTTCATAAATGGGTGCTTGCGTAGAATAGAGGGATTAAAATAGTATGACAAGGTTACCAACGTGGAACTGATGACAAGAACTAGACAAGTGCCAGTGGAACAAGAGATGAGAAGAAGACAATGGCGATGGATAGGACACACACTGAGGAAACCTGTTGATAGTATTACAAGGCAGTCCTTGTTCTGGAACCCCCAGGGCAAGAAAGGCAGAGGTAGACCAAGAAGCACATGGAGAAGAGAGCTGGAAACAGAGGTGAAAATGATGAGGAGAACGTGGAAAGAACTTGAGATGATGGCACGTGACAGGAGGACTTGGCATGTGTTTGTTGAAGGCCTATGCTCCTTTGGGAGTGGAAAGTTATGAATATGAATGAATGAAGGTTTAAATCAGCCAAAAAGAAAGTAAATTTAAACATCATCCAGTGTTATGCACCAACAAATGATAAAGAAGAATCTGAGAAAGAAGACTTTTACACCAGACTACAAAATGTCTTGGACAAAAAGAAAAGAAAGTATATCACAATTTTGATGGGAGACCTAAATGCGAAAGTAGGAACAGACAACACTGGCTTTGAAGAAATCATGGATTAGGTATGATGAACGAGAATGGGGACTATTAGCTAACTTCTGTGCTTCAAATCAACTAGCTATAGGAGGAAGCATAGTCCCACATAAAAGAATACATAAAGCAACATGGATATCACCAGACCACAGAACTGAGAATCAGATTGATCACATATGCATAAGTAAGAAGTTTTGGTCATCATTGCATGATGTAAAAGTATGTAAAGGAGCAGATGTGGTATCAGACCACCATCTTCTGTTGGCTAAAACAAAATTAAAACTCAAGAAATTTACAACAGTATATAGCTTATAGACAACAGTATAATGTGGGATATCTAAGAAATCAGGAAATAAGAAAAAAATTTTCAATCACAGTATCCAACAAATACCAAGTACTCCAACAGCTGGAAGATGACGCAGATACGGATGACCACTGGCAACAAGTAAAAAATATATGGAACGAGACATGTGAAGAAGTACTGAGAAAAAGAGAACATCAGCACAAAGCATGGATAACAACAGAAACCATTAGCAAGATAGAAGACAGGAAAAACAAGATAGCAGATTTAAACAGAAGCAAAACCAGAAGCTCCAAAGCTAAGGCTCATGAAGTGTACATAGAAGCAAACAATGAAGTAAGAAGAAACATCAAAAGAGACAAGATGAAATATACTGATGATTTGGCAAGGGAAGCAGAGGAAGCTGCAGCCAAAGGAAATATGAGGGACCTGTACAACAACACAAAGAAGCTAACAGGGAAATACAAGCAAGCAAATGGCCTCATAAAAGATAAGAATGGAAAATTGCTTAGCAATATACAAGAACAAATGAAGAGATGGACAAAACATTTTGAGGAACTTCTCAATAGACCAGCTCCAACTAATCCCCCAGACATTCAGCCAGCAGAACAGTAGCTACAAATCAGCTGTGAACGACCAAGTAGAGAAGAAATAAAGAAAGTCATAAAACTTCTGAAAGATAGAAAAGCAGCTGGTCCAGATGGCATTCCAGCAGAGGCCATCAAAACAGATATTGATTCCTCTACAGAGATATTATACAAACTACTTGGCAAATTCTGGGAGAGAGGAAATACCAGCATAATGGAAATATGGTTATCTGGTCAAGTTGCCTAAAAAGGGAAATTTACAAGAGTGCACAAATTATAGAGGAATAATGTTACTATCAGTGCCAGGAAAAGTATTAAACATAATCATCCTTGAGAGATTAAAAGAGTCCATAGACAAGCAACTGAGAGATGAACAAGCAGGTTTTCGACAAAACAGATCATGTACAGACCAGATAGCCACATTGAGAATAATAGTTGAACAAAGTCTGGAATGGAATTCACTGCTATACATCGGATTCATGGTCTATGAAAAGGCATTTGACAGTGTAGACAGAGAATCACTTTGGAAATTGATGAGGCATTGTGGAGTTCCCATGAAGATCATTAACTTAATAAGGAAGACCTATCAAGACATGATGCCTCTTGTCTCCATTTCTTTTCTTAACTAGCAATAGATTGGGTTATGAGAACATCGACATCACACAACAGAAGTGGCATCCAGTGGAATCTGACTAAATAGCTTGATAATCTGGATTTTGCAGATGACTTGGCTCTTCTGTTCCATAACCATAATCAGATGCAAGAGAAAATGAAAATTCTCGATGAGAGGTGGGCCCGAAAATACACAGGGAAAAGACAGATTTTGAGAATAAATACAAGAAATGATAACAAGGTTGAACTTGAAGACACACCACTAAAGGATGAAGAATCGTACACATATCTTGGCAGTAAGATAGACAGAGTTGGAGGGACAGGCAATGATATCAAAATAAGAATACAAAAAGCAAGAGGAGCTTTCATTGCATTGGGAAACATGGAGAACAAGAGAAATCAAGCCCAAAAACGAAAATAAGAATCTTCAACTCAAATGTCAAGTCAGCATACCTGTCAACCTCCTGAGACAAAAACCTGTATGTCGGACCAAAAAAATCCTTACAAACACCCAAAAATCCTTACACAAAAAATATATTAATAAATTATACACAATACAGTTTTAAAACGAGAATTGACACACACAAATCTATTAGCATTTGAATTAGTGTGATATAAAACATGCTAATAGTCTCATGCTGTTCTTTACAAATAAAAAACTTAGTGATCGTGAGGTACTATTCTTTCGATGCACAGTGTTTTGTATTATAATCAACACATGCACTTTCAGCACTTTGCAGAATTGCATTTGTGGGCTTAAAGTCTGCACAGCATGTATCAATGTTAATCTTACACTGTAAAACAGAAGTGAGCGTGTCCGCATTCATGGACCTCCTGCAGTCTGTGTTGATTTTTTAATTGAAAAATAAAGCAGCGAAGTTTACGCAAACAAACTTTTTTTCTAGTTATGTAGGGCCGACACAGAATATTATGACATTAATTTATTGGAAATATTTAAATTGCCAAAATATAACTGGAAAGATTAAGAGAACGACAAAAAAAAAAAAAAATACAACGAAGCAAAGCAAACAGCAAAAAAATAAACCAAATTATGAACAGAATATCAAATCTAGGAAGAAAAAACAAACCACCAAAAATTTACAAAATTATTATTTAAGAGTTGGAAGCATAGACCAGTGATAATAGATTGCCACTTTATTAAAAAATAAAGCAGCGAATCTTGACCGCTGGAATAAAGTAGGCCTACTCAACGCAAACTAACTTTTTTTTTCTCATATTGTAGGGCCTACACAGAATTTTATGATTCTAATTTATTGGAAATATTTAAATGGTCAAAATATAACTGGAAAGATTAAGAGAACGACAAAAATAAAATACAACGAAGCAAAGCAAACAGCTAACAGCAAAAAATAAAATATTAACCATATTATGAACAGAATATTAAATCTAGGAAGAAAAAACGTACTACCAAAAATTTACAAAATTATTATTTAAAAGTTGGTAGCCTAGACCAGTGATAATAGATTGCCACTTATGACATTAATTTATTGGAAATATATGAAGGGCAAGATGTCATGCTGAAAACCGAAAATGTTCGAGGCCGAATTCAAAGTTTTTGCCGAATTGTTGGGTATAAAAGGGTTTGATTGGTTGCTGGGAGAGACCTTAGTTTAAAAACAGACGGCGAGATTCCCAGAATAAAAAAACAAAACAAACCTGGGCTAGAAACTATTTTCTGATTTAAAATTAAAAAAAAAACTTGGGTTGGAAAATATTTTTAAACTTTTCTTTAAAAAAAAAAAAAAAAAATAATTTTTTTAAAAATTTGTATGTGTGTGTGTGTGTGTGTGTGTGGGGGGGGGGGGGGGGGGGGGAGTCCGTACAACAAGTCTGTATGGCCAAAAGTATCAAAAAAACGTACATTGTACGAAAAATTCATACAGGTTGACAGGTATGAGTCAGTCCTTTTGTATGGCCCTGAGATGTGGAGAACAACAAAAACAACAACCAAAAAGCTACAGACTTTTATAAATGGGTGCTTGTGTAGAATAGAAGGACTGAAATGGTATGACAAAGTCACAGATGTGGAATTGATGACAAGTGCCAGTGGAACAAGAGTTGAGAAGAAGTCGCTGGCGATGGATAGAACACACTTGGAGGAGACCTGCTGATAGCATTACAAGGCGGTCCTTGTTCTGGAATCCACAGGGAAAGAGAGGCAGAGGTTGACCAAATAACACATGGAGAAGAGAACTGGATACAAATAACACATGGAGAAGAGAACTGGATACAGAGGTGAAAATGATGAGGAAAACATGGAAAGAACTTGAGCATATGGCAAAGGACAGGAAGACTTGGCATGTGGTTGTTGAAGGCCTATGCTCCTTGGGGAGCTAAAGGGTATTAATTGATTGACTGTCCTTGTACTAGAAATACAGGATATATCTATCTACTAGAAATACAGGATACGTCATCTATTGTCCTTGTACTAGAAATACAGGATACATGTCATCTATTGTCCTTGTACTAGAAATACAGGATATATCTGTCATCTACTAGAAATACAAGATATATCTATCATCTACTGTCCTTGTACTATAAATACAGGATATATCTGTCATCTCTTGTCCTTGTACTAGAAATACAAGATATATGTCATCTCTTGTCCTTGTACTAGAAATACAGGATATATCTGTCATCTACTAGAAATACAGGATATATGTCATCTATTGTCTTTGTACTGCAAATACAGGATATATCTGTCATCTATTGTCTTTGTACTATAAATACAGATATATCTGTCATCTATTGTCCTTGTTCTAGAAATACAGGATATGACTTGACAACAGTGCATCACTTCACATAATTGGGGTCTACCATCAATGACAAACTCTCTCTGGACAGTGAAATCAACAGCCGCATTGGTAAAGCTGCAACCATCTTTGCCCACCTCACGAGTGTTTGGGGAAACTCCAAACTCACAATGCAGACCAAAGCTGTGGTACATAATGCCTGTGTCACCAGCAAGCTTCTATATGGCAGCAAGACATGGACAACCTATGTAAGAAAAAAGGCTCAATACCTTTCATCTACGCCACATCCTTGGTATTTTGTGCAAAGACAAAGTGACAAATGTCAAGGTGCTATCCCGTGTGGACCTTCAAATGATGTATACACTGCTTAGACACGGCTAACTACGCTGGCTTGGCCATGTCTGTCATATGGAAGATGGTCACATCTACAAAGATATTTTCTACAGACAACTGGCAGATGGCAAAAGAACAGCTGGGTAATCACGGCTGAGGTTCAAAGATGTGCCCCAGAGAGACATGAAGGTACTGGACATAAATCCAGCACAACCTGGGAGTATGAAGCTGCTGATGCTCTCTCTCTACTTTTGTTGCATGTGACTACGTCATAAAGTGTAAACATTAGACAGTATTCACTAACCTGGGTTTTGTGGGGAGTCTCCTCCACTGGACCTTCTGTTCTTGTTTGCAGCAATGTACTCTCTACACCAGTAGTTGACATGACCATATGAGATAAGTTTGAGAAAACAGGTTGTGACAGTGCCCAGGGTGAAGATGGAGAACACTGAGAATAATAAGGTACATTGGCAGTTAGCAGTTGACTTTGATTACTTGATATTTTAATAACAGTAAACTCTGATATTTAAAAAAGATAACTCGTGTTTTAATAAGAGTAGACTAGTAACTGGATATTTTAATAAGAGCAGACTTTGATAACTGTATGCTTAATTAAGAGGAGACTGATAACTGGATATTTTAATAAGAGTAGACTTTGATAATCGATATATTAATAAGAGCAGACTAGTAACTGGATATATTAATAAGAGTAGACTAGTAACTGGATATATTAATAAGAGTAGACTAGTTACTAGATATATTAATAAGAGCAGACTTTGATAACTGTATGCTTAATTAAGAGTAGACTGATAACTGGATATATTAATAAGAGTAGACACTGACAACAGAATATCTGAATAAGAGTAAACTTTACTACGACATTATTTAAAACGAGAATAACGGATCTTTTAGTGAGATTATATTGTAACAGCGGAATGATTGACAGGGCTCTAGCACTTTGGAGATTTTTGTTGTTGTTGGATAGAAGAGAAATGTATTGATGAGAACATAAGAAAGGCACCCTTTTACCACAGATGTTGGCAGTTACTTGAAGGGGAAAACATATGAAAAGGAACAACTGGGGGGGGGGAGGGGGAGGGGGGGGGGGGAGGAGAAAAGCTGTGACAATATATGTGGACAAAGCAAAGTCTTCAACATTGAAACAAACAGAGGAGATTAGATCTTTGGCTGTCAATAATCAAAAGATATTTAAAGATGACGATAACATATAATTATTTTCTTTATGCATGGACAAAAGAGTTAATTCATATTTTTATTTTGCCCAATTGTACCTGTATGTTTATGTGTTCATATTTCTCACAACTCACTGTCAGGCTACAGATTTCTCATAACTCACTGTCAGGCTACAGATTTCTCATAACTCACTGTCAGGTTACAGATTTCTCATAACTCACTGTCACGTTACAGATTTCTCATAATTCACTGTCACGTTACAGATTTCTCATAATTCACTGTCAGGTTACAGATTTCTCATAATTCACTGTCAGGTTACAGATTTCTCATAATTCACTGTCAGGTTACTGATTTCTAAAAACTCACTATCAGGTTACAAATTTCTCATAACTCATTATCAGGTTACAGATGTCTCACAACTCACTATCAGGTTACAGATTTCCTAAAACTCACTGTCAAGACTGTTAGTTTAAAAACTCACTTGAAAGGATTGATTCCTGTACACAGCCACTCTCTATGACTTACCTATAACAGGGTGAAGGACATAAATAACTCCAGCAGGAAGAACCAACAGCACAGACAAGTTTATAATGTATATAAACACTCCAGTCTTATTACTGATCCAGCCCTGGTCAGATAAAAAAAAAAGGGGTTGACCTAATAACTGAACAGAAAATGGAAAGGTTGAAACATGGGCAATAAAGTTGGTCAAGTCACTGTAGGCTCCACGGACACAAAGAATGGCTGACAAATAACAGAACAGAAGAAAGTCTGAAACATGGGAAATAAAGTTGGTTATTGTAGGCTCCACTGACAAAAATAATGGCTGATAAATAACAGAACAGAAGAAAGGCTGAAACATGGATAATATGATAGGAAACTCTTTACAGAGCGATACAACAGGAAGCAATCTGATCATCAGAAGTAGTCCCCCGTCCGACAAGTGTTTCGGCCCGATTACTCCTTTACACTCTAGGGGGGGGGGGGGGGGCCCACTTGGGTCATGACTCCCAAGCGTCTCAGCCTCCTGTTGTCTTGTATCAAAAATGAACCCATTTCACTTATGGTAGCAACTTTTAAATCCACAACTCCGCCAGCCGTGGAGGCAATTGTGAAAGTAACAAAGAGAAGACAAATTATTCCGTTCGTTCCGTCGCACATCACAACTAAGGACACACACTGAGACACCAGTGCGGAGCCACTGAAATTCTGTTCCTGACACCCCTTATAGTATACACCGCCTGTTGCCCCTGAGTCACAGCCCTTTCACTAGTACACCAGAAAACTCAGCGTATTGTGGACTTAGAAAAATTTTGGTGTTTTCTGTACCGCGGCATTTATTGTCACGATTTCCATTGCCCATTGCGGTTGTTCCACAGCCAGCCTGATGCCTTTTCGGCAGTTTCACTAAGACTCTTCAGTGCCCTTGTTCTCGACTGTCCCCTCAGCCCCAACAGTTTCAATAAATCCAAATGGCACGGTCAGTTCAATCAGTATGACCTGAAGCGTTGCTGAAGAATGAAGCACTATATCCGGCCGTCTCCGCGATTTTCTGATACTCTCTGGATATGCCCCTCGTCCAGGTAGGTCTACCGCCATCTCCCAGTCGTTTGCACAGTCAAGAAGAGATGGTAAACTGCTACCAGGTTATTGTAAGCTCCACTGACAAAAATAATGGCTGACAAATAACAGAACAGAAGAAAGTCTGAAACATGGGTAATAAAGTTGGTTATTGTAGGCTCCACTGACAAAAATAATGGCTGACAAATAACAGAACAGAAGAAAGGCTGAAACATGGGAAATAAAATTGGTTATTATAGGCTCCACTGAAAATGTAAATCAACAGTTATACATAATATAGAATTAATTTATTTCAAAACTTGTTTACAGAGTAATAAATAAGTCGCAGCTTTGCCTGCTCAGCCCTTTGGTGAAGGTTAGCCACACACTATATTACTGGCTAGTGATGTATTATGTACAGTGGCAGCTTCTTTGATCCTTGACGTGGATGATGATGATGAACTGCATGTGACACACATGTAATTATTCGATGTGGCTAGACTGGCTAACTGTCTAACCCCAAGTCCCACGCTGTTTCAGAACGTTTATTAACATATTTATAAGGGTCAATCTACAGGGCATATCTCCTCCTGCGTATACAATAATCTCATACATCAAAGTGTTCTCGTTGGTCATGGAAGTTTAGCTTATCTTCTATTGGCTATCTTGGCCCGTGGTTCTTCAGTCTGCTACATTATTACAGGACATCTTTATTCTGGTCTAGTACGTGTGATTTCAGGGCATGATGTAAATTACTAGACAACCTTCAGGTTATGTTAATTTGTCCTGAGTGCACACCGCCCTTCTTAATATCAACTGCAAACAGTTCTTAGAAGAAAATGTCTCGAGCCCATAGCACATTGCCTTGACTGTTCACAACCGAACTAGTTTCCCTTGCGTGGCTACACATTTTAATATACTAAATCTACATACTAACGTTCTCTCTGTACAAGGTTGAATACATTACAATGCTCATGGCATCAAGCATCTTGCTCTCACTGTAACTTGATAGTCTTGCACACCACAGACTCAACATCTACCACATTTTGACAGTATAGCTGAGCACCTCTGTGCTGTTGTCTCAACGAGTTACATGGCGTGAAAGAGATGGAGGCATGTGGTCTACCTTTATTTATAGACCTACCCACCACGTGATGTATTGTGGCACCTCCTTATGCAAATCCCCGACTACTCCTTTATTACTATTCACTAGTAAACTTGGTTACTTCTGTTTGACCATTAGTAAACTGCTACAAAAAAACACAGAAAAATACAGCAGTAATAAATCAAATTAGAACTGGGACCCAAAGATGCAACAATAGTGAAGGCTGTCAGCGAACCATAGCTTGACTGTTTGCATCAGGATCAGCGAACCAGAGCTGGTCAAGACCGTACTCCGCCTCCACATGGTGGTCCTGGAAACAGTCTGCAGCAGTGCAGTCTGGCTGAGCGAGTACAGATCGAAATGGGAAGGCAAACCCGGTCCCAAAAAATGCCATGCAGAAGTCGGATGTGTCGACCGAAAGGTGCAGATATCACAGCTTAGGCGTAAACAGACACAACGCAACCACCATCCTTTTCAGGGCGAATGAGGAAGAAGAAGAAGAAATTAGAACTAAGGAAATATATTTACCAGACAGACAGACAAAATACACATAAAAAGTGTATACTTACAAGAGTAAAAAATAAATGTTTAAAAAGTGCAATTAACAGAGTAACCTGCACTATAGAGAGTAAAAAATAAATGTTAAAAAAGTGTGCACTTAACAGAGTAAAAAATTAATGTTTAAAGTGTACGAGGAAAAGGAATAAAAAAAAGAGAAGAAGAAAAGCTGTAAGAAAATGATGCGCAAAAAAGGAGAGGAGGAGGCAAAGAAGAAATACATAGAAACAAATTATAAGCTGCAGTTAAGCAGACCGTTTCCCACGATTTGATTGCCTATGTCCAATGTGTGACTCAGCCACTTTCTAATATGAAATATTCCAAGTTAATACCCAAAGAGAGTCTCTGCCAAAATTCATCAAGAAATAATAAGGCATGCGGATTTGTATTAAGAACATAAAAACATACTTTGCCTTTTAATTATATAGATATATAAAGAATATTAACAGAGCTCTAGAAATAGATCTACAGTTGTCTTCAAAGATTACACTAAGGTGTTCAACAAGATGAGATAATGATAATTATCAGAATGTTAGAAAGCTTATTCATCGATGGCAAACACATGAATACATATTTGAAAACAACAAAACACAGCTGTAATAATTGGCAATCAAACAACTAAGTTTCTGGAGGCAGGCAGGGATGTGTCACCTGATGTACGCTCTGTGTACACATGACATCCATAGAGGATATGCCAGGATTATCAGCTAATGGATATAATAGAAACTTGATATAACTGACCATACAGTTTTAGCATTCAAATAAGTGAAAAATAGCAACAGGAAATTATCAATAGGAAACACACAAACATAAAAAAGTAAACAAAAACTAAAGGATTTAGTCTACTTAACAAAATAAAAGAAGAAATAGTCATCTTGAAGAAACAGAATTCTCCAGAATGTACCACCAAAGTAAAAGAGACTGCTCTGACATGTGTCCATGTATTTAACTACTTGGCCACTCTAATAAAAGATGCAACTCAAAAATATTGAATAAAACCACACAAGCAAAAACAGATGTCAGTAACATGAAAAGAACTCCACCCAACAAATCTATGTTAACGGAATTAAGAAAGTGAGCACTTCAGTGCTAGAGTTACAGACAATCAGTAAACAAGAAAGAAATGGTAGTAGTTCAGAATACAATGGACAGCTTTAAAGAATCACACAAAAGAAGTCAGTGTACACATAAGGAAGCCTTATTACAAACTCTTGAGGAAATAATCCACGTGGTCATCGGTGTTTTATGACAAGAGGAACGGGGGTTCCATAGCAGATACTGCCGTAGGGGTGTGAAGTGTTAGAGACTTCACCATAGTAGGTCCAGCATCGTGAGGTGGGGGAGACCAGTTCCCTTCCTTGCTGCTTTTTCCTTCCCTAACTCAAACAGCAGAGTCAGCTATCCATTTACAGCTGGGTAGACTGGAGCGTGTTGGTACCGTGATTCAAACACGGCACACGTGTCACGAGAGACCAGAGCTGACAAGAGTAAAACTGGAATACTTTGTGACAACAGGTAAGAAGACACTTACAGGACAGCTGAACTAAATGCATGGAACAAAAAAAAAGCATCAACAAAACTAATAAAAAGCTCTAGTGACAGGAAGTTGCAGACAGACATGACTGCCTAAGCCAATCAACCTGGTACCTGAAAAAACAGGTGCCACATCTTAGCACCTGAGCCTGTCAGGTGTTTGTGGTATCCTTCATGCAAATCACAGAACTGACATATTAGCCTGACTTTTGTGATACAACCATTCCCATGTCTTGGACACTGTATCCTGTCTGCTTGTAGTGCTATCTATCTATTCCACATATTTCACACTTCAGCCGGTCTTACTTTGAATGTTAGTTACTGATATGATATAAAGTTTTGTTGTTGGGATGGTGTTTTGTTTTTGTCTCATGAGACTACCTACTCTCATCACAATTATATTTTTTAAAATCTGTGGACAAACTGGATACTTACTGGAAAAATGCTAAACAACCACATCTCATATGTAATAAATGAAAACAAGAGATGAGAATAGTAGGTGTGATCAAATCAACATAACAGGGCAAAAACCAGGGTAGCATGAATGAAGCAAAGCAACAATATCTAAGCATATAAACAAACGTGTCTAACCTTTAGCAGACAAGGATAAACAATAAGTAATAAAACAATCAAAAAACAATTTACTTGATAATGAGAACAGTACCAGAATTTTACCTTAGCTAATGCCTTTTCTGTAACCATGGCAATGGCTGGATAAATGGCAATAGCTGAATAAAGAAAGAAGACAAGTTTTAAAAAAAATAAACACAGACCCCTGTAGGGAAAGTCCATTGTTTACAACATTAAGTGTATGTTAACACAGCCACCTGTAGGGAAAGTCCATTGTTTACAACATTAAGTGTATGTTAACACAGCCACCTGTAGGGAAAGTCCATTGTTTACAACATTAAGTGTATGTTAACACAGCGCCACCTGTAGGGAAAGTCCATTGTTTACAACATTAAGTGTATGTTAACACAGCGCCACCTGTAGGGAAAGTCCATTGTTTACAACATTAAGTGTATGTTAACCCAGCCATCTGTAGGGAAAGTCCATTGTTTACAACATTAAGTGTATGTTAACACAGCCACCTGTAGGGAAAGTCCATTGTCTACAACAATAAGTGTATATTAACACAGCGCCAACTGTATGGAAAGTCCATTGTCTACAACAATAAGTGTATATTAACACAGCGCCAACTGTATGGAAAGTTCATTGTTTATAACATTAAGTGTATGTTAACACAGCCAACTGTAGGGAATGTCCATTGTTTACAACATTAAGTGTATGTTAACACAGCCACCTGTAGGGAAAGTCCATTGTTTACAACATTAAGTGTATGTTAACACAGCGCCACCTGTAGGGAAAGTCCATTGTTTACAACATTAAGTGTATGTTAACCCAGCCATCTGTAGGGAAAGTCCATTGTTTACAACATTAAGTGTATGTTAACACAGCCACCTGTAGGGAAAGTCCATTGTCTACAAAAATAAGTGTATATTAACACAGCGCCAACTGTATGGAAAGTCCATTGTCTACAACAATAAGTGTATATTAACACAGCGCCAACTGTATGGAAAGTTCATTGTTTATAACATTAAGTGTATGTTAACACAGCCAACTGTAGGGAAAGTCCATTGTTTACAATATTAAGTGTATGTTAACCCAGCCATCTGTAGGGAAAGTCCATTGTCTTCAACATTAAGTGTATGTTAACACAGCCAACTGTATGGAAAGTGACAAATGTCGAGGTGTTGTCACGTGCTGGCCTTCAAAGTATGTATACACTGCTTAGACAGCGCAGACTTCGCTGGCTTGGCCATGTTCGCCGCATGGAAGATGGTCGCATCACAACAGATATCTTCTACGGACAATTAGCAGATGGCAAGAGAACAGTTGGGCGACCACAGCTGAGGTTCAAAGATGTGTGCAAGAGAGATATGAGGGCACTGGACATGGATCCAGCAACATGGGAGGATGAAGCTTTCGATCGCACTAAGTGGCGATGCTATTTACGGCGCCACCTCAGATTGGGCGAAGAGAGGCTCACACAACAAGCAGAGGAGGGGAGAAAATGTCGAAAGGAGCACCAGGAAAATAAGCAGCTGAGGGCTGTCACCTCAGGAGCGCATTCCCATAGTCAGTTATGACTGAAGGGGCTATTATTATTATTATTATTATTGTATGGAAAGACCATTGTGTACAACATTAAGTGTATGTTAACACAACCAACTGTATGGAACGTTCATTGTTTACAACATTCTTCTTCTTCTTCTTAGCCACCGACCATCAAAGCAGTCAGTGGCCATCACGCCTAGTGGCGTCTTGTAGGGCAACAACAAATTGATTCCACTTTGTTCGGTCGGCGGCCATCCTTCGTACAGTGCCCCAACTCTGGTTCATTCTTTGCATCTCAGCCTCCACAGTCCTCCGCCAAGTTGTTTTTGGTCTCTTTCATTTTCCTTCAGGGGTCCATAGCATAGCTGTTCTTGTGATGGCATTGGGGTCTCTTCTGAGGACATGGCCAACCCAGCTCCAGCGTCTGCCAGCTATGATGGTGTGCATGTCCTCTTGCTTGCTTCGAGTAAGCAGATCTTGGTTGGTGATGGTATTCGGCCAAAAGATTCGGTGAATTTTTCTTAGGCATGTTGTGAAAAGAGGACAATTTCGACATTTCCTTCTCTGTAACTCTCCAGCATTCCGCACCGTAGAGAAGCACAGAAAGCACACAGCTCTGATATAGTCTTAATTTTGTGCTTGTGCTGTACTGAGAGGACTTCCAGATGTTGTTTAGACTAAAAAAGGCTGTTCTTGCTTTGTTCATTCTGTTGTTGATGTCTTTGCTTGCTCCGCCGTCTGGTGTTACTATGCATCCTAGATATGTGAAGGTGTCTGTCTGTTCCAGTTGCTGATTCCTTGCTGATATGGGCTCAGGGTTGCTCACATTGAGCATCATGACCTCTGACTTCTTTAGATTGATGTTCAAGCCCACCTGCTGGCTATACTTATTAAGTCTATCTGTTTTTTCCTGGATGTGTTGATGTGAATGTGCTAGTAGTGCAATGTCATCTGCATATTCCAGATCTTTCAATGTAGAAAATGTAGTCCATCTTATTCCTCTTGGACTGCCCTCTGTTGTTTGGCGCATCATCCAGTCTATGACTTAATAATAGAGTGGTTGATAAGGGGCATTCCTGTCGTACTCCTGTCTTCACCTCAAAGGTTACGTTGCTCTGCCCAACGCTACACGTAAAGTTGGTATAGTGGCTTTTTATGATTGACACTATGCAGCTTGGAATTCCATAAGCCCTCAGTATTTTCCATAAACTGTCCCTATGTATACTGTCAAAAGCCTTTTCAAAATCAACGAAATTAATGTACAGCTGTCTTTGCCATTCTGAGCACTGCTCTATAATGTTCCTGAGGGTAAATATATGATCTACACATCTTCTGTTCTTTCTAAATCCCGCTTGTTCTTTCCTCAGTTTGTGGTCTACTGCTTTTGAAATTCTCTAATTATCCTGCCCAGTATTTTGCTGGAAACTGAGAGAAGGGTGATTCCTCTCCAGTTATTGCAGTCTGCAAGATCTTCCTTCTTGGGCAATTTGACAATTATTCCTTTGTTCCACTCCGTTGGTGTTGCCCCTGTTTTCCAGACTTGTGCAAATAGTGGTTCTAATAGTTCTGCTGCTAGCTCAGGGTCTGTCTTAAATAGCTCTGCATTTAAGTTATCATGGCCAGGAGCTTTTCTGTTCTTTAACCCTTTGATTGCTGTGATGATTTCTTCTTTTCGTGGAATGTCCGTATTAACATCAACCGTAATATCTTGCGTATAATACGCACTCGTGTATAATACGCATGCTTGATTTAGCCCAAAATTTTCTGGTAAAATGGAAATTCTTGTATTATACACGCCATAATTTTTCAAGATTTTATTTTATGAAACATTTGTTAAAAAACTGAAAGTATAATAACAAACAGAAATAGGTACGCAACACCTAAATTTTAGGTACTCTGGACTCCCTCGTCATCACTCTCACTAGAAAGAAGCTCATCTAGTGTTGTCGAGTCAATGCCATTATTGGTGCCATCACAATAAATATCGCCATATCTTCATCCGATGACACCTGTTCTTTCTCCCAAAAAACGTCGTCCTCGCTGCTGTCAAGTTTATTCGAAATACATTTGAGGAAGCCTTGTTGAATTATAGTCTTATCTAATTCCTTCCAAGCAGCAAGTACCCACTCTGCGACATTTGTGAGTCGGTTGACGCATACGGCCACCAGCAGTATATGTGTGATTACCGTCGCTTAACCATGCATTTCATTTACGATGGATAGCATCTTTCATCGGCTTATTAACAGCGACGTCTCAAGGCTGCAACAGACGGGTCATGCCGCCTGGAATTATAATCAGATCAGATTTGATTTTCTTCATTTCCTTCTGGATAGAAGGCATCCGATGACACCGAAACGAGTCGAGCACCAACATGGAAGATCCACATGGACGTGTTGCCCAAACACATTTTAACCAGTCAATGGTTAGTGCTTCATCCATCCATCCTTTAGCATGAACACGGAAAAATGTCGACTTGTTGCCCGATTGCCGTTAGATTCTGCATATTTTACCACTAAGAGCTTTTCTGCTGCAGTATAACATTTTCTCGAATTCATTTTTAGGGCTCAAAATAATAAAATGACAAACTTCACAACCAAGCTTAAAATCAAAACAGATTGAAGACCAAGAGTGCGAAATGTGTTTTGCAACAATGTCTGACACATAAGAAAACACATGGCACATTCAATTTCGCGCCATTTTCACTGTCAAATTGTGACAAAAACTTGACAGGCTTTCCAGCGTAGGTTACTTTCGATATCGAAAATGACGTATTTTTTTAGTACTCGCGTATAATACGCACCCGGGTTTTAGCGGGCAAACATGAGTAAAAATTGTGCGTATTATACGCGAGATTTTACGGTAGATCATTTTCAGCCTCAGGAACATTCAATTGTGTCTCTGGTGGTTCCTGGTTCAGAGTTTCTCTGAAATGCTCTGCCCATCTTGTTTCCTGTCCCTCTGCTGTCGTGATGAGATTTCCTTGCTTATCTCTTACTAGTGTAATATTGTTTGCACCTCGTTTTCCACTGATGAATTTAGTTATTTTGTATACTGTACTTTGTTCATTTCTCAGTGCTGCCTCTTCTGCCTGTCTTGCAAGATCGTCTAGGAAATTCCTTTAGTTGGCTCGGGTTTGGCGTTTAACTTCCTTGTTCAGCTGACTGTATTGTTCACTATATAGTTGTTTTAACCTGGGGGACTTCGCTTCTGTTTTCTTTCTTTTCATTTCCTTTCTCATCTTTATGGTGTTTAATGTTTCTGGTGTTATCCAGTCTTGCTTCTTCCTTTCCTGGAATCCCAAGCATGATTTGCTGCTTTCAAATCAACAGTTTACAACATTAAGTGTATGTTAACACAGCCAACTGTATGGAAAGACCATTGTGTACAACATTAAGTGTATGTTAACACAACCAACTGTATGGAACGTTCATTGTTTACAACATTAAGTGTATGTAAACACAGCCAACTGTATGGAAAGTCCATTGTTTACAATATTAAGTGTATGTTAACACAGCCTACTGTATGGAAAGTCCATTGTTTTCACCATTATGTGTATGTTAACACAGCCAACTGTATGGAAAGTCCATTGTTTACAACATTAAATGTGTTAACACTGTCAACTGTATAGAAAGTCAATTGTTTACAACATTAAGTGTATGTTAACACAGCCAACTGTATGGAAAGTCCATTGTTTACAACATTAAATGTGTTAACACAGCCCCAACTGTATAGAAAGTCAATTGTTTACAACATTAAGTGTATGTTAACACAGCACCAACAGTATGGAAAGTCCATTGTTTACAACATTAAGTGTATGTTTACACAGCACCAACTGTATGGAAAGTCCATTGCTTACAATATTTAGTGTATGTTAACACAACCAACTGTATGGAAAGTCCATTGTTTACAATATTAAATGTATGCTAACACAGCCAACTGTATGGAAAGTCCATTGCTTACACCATTAAGTGTATGTTTACACAGCCAACTGTAGGGAAAGTCATCATGTAAAACAAACTGTTACTGACCATGATGTAACTAGAGTGAGGTTGTGAGTGGTGCTAGTAACCTCATCATGTAAAACAAACTGTTACTGACCTGATGTAACTAGAGTGAGGTTGTGAGTGGTGCTAGTAACACCATTATGTAAAAAAAACTGTTAATGACCTTGATGTAACTAGAGTGAGGTTGTGAGTGGTGCTAGTAACCTCATCATGTAAAACAAACTAACTGACCTTGATGTAACTAGAGTGAGGTTGTGAGTGGTGCTGGTAACCTCATCATGTAAAACAAACTAACTGACCTTGATGTAACCAGAGTGAGGTTGTGAGTGGTGTGTTACGTGCAGTCTTTGATATCTTACAATATTATACATAGGTAATTTTTTTTGTGCTTAAGGGAAAGTCATTATTGAGTTACTTCCCTTGAAAGTTGTGCCATCTCTTCGATCAAACTCCGCGGATAAATCCATTTTACTGCGATTTATTCGTTGTTTGGGTAATAATAGATTGTTCTTGCTTCAGAATATCTATGGCCTGAATTTATGTGTATTGTTTGTCTGAGTAGGACGAGTCTGTCTTATATCTGTATATCTTTACATATCTAAGTCGAACTATATGTTCTGTTGTCTCTAGAGAGGTCAAAGGCTATTCGGCGGATGTGTCGCTAGAGTGTGGTGTGATTTGGCTTCGTCCTGATAGGGACTGTGTGTTTTCCTATGTCGGCCTGTCGCCGGGAAAAAGTGATCTCAGTATTTGTGGGGAAAGTGATAGTCGTCTAAACCTATCGTGTATGCTTTACCCCAGTGTTTATTCATATTGCCAAGGAATGGCAGTTTCATATTTCCTCTACCAAGGTAATCAAAGACACTCTTATGAACTCTCGATCGAAGCCACCATTTTCGATAGTTACGATTTGAATGTCTAAGAGAATATATTTGACTCGATGAAAACGACTTCGATTCCTAGCAGCACTATATTCTGTAGAATGCAGTCAATTGTTCATGATCAAATCTACAGAGCAATGCAATGTTTTATGAATGACTAACTTTAGGACAGATTCATTATCTGCATCCAAACGTGAGTGACAGTTCACGAGTGAAGCCATCTTGGAACCAAAACATGTAGCGACTTTCAAGAAGAGAAAGGGGATGCCCGTATTATCGCTTGTTTAGTCCAGAGATCACTGCTACACATGAGAACCCGTTATTAGCGGTTCAATATTATTATATGAAAAAAATATGTGCTGAACATTATGTTGAAGAATCGTCGCTAAACGAGATTAGGTTTAGAAGCCATCTGAAATATTGTTTATAAGCTGACGTGCTCAGTCAGTGAAGTCAGATGATTTATATGTATGGGCGATGCTGAGGGCTTGGCTACTGACAGTCCATTATAATATTAATCTACATGAGTGCCCATGTAACATAACATTGCAAGACCATTTATCCACTGTACTATGATGTATTATGCCAACCTGTGATTTGTCACTATCTGTGCTGTCGAGTGTGTACGTCCAATTAAACTTTAGAAAAGGTACACAGTCGTTGGTGTCGATGACTTCCAGTCATACATGAGTGTGAGAAAAGAACATTTGTCAACAACACGAACCCTTATCATCATTCGCACATTGTACACTCAATCCATGTCTACACACCACTGCGTAGGTCAAGTTGACATTCCATACACTACAGTGGAGCAAACAACACCATAGAGATCTTATCAACTGATGATGATGATGATGTCTGCTTCCATCCACTTATATCTATCTTTTGGTGGATATCATTAACGGGAATAAAAATCCAACATTATCAACTTTATCAACTGGTGGACCAGCTTTCTGGGTTTGACCTCGCAGAAGTTCAGAAGTCAACAGATTACCGATACCAGACCGTTTCCTGTGGCTGATACGACACACTTGCAGTATTGGTTTGCTCTTTGTTAACGTTTTGTTACGTGACCTGTCAAGTGAATGCAGTATGTAGGCCAGCGTTGTTGACAGTTTTACATTAGACATTACAGAGTTTCACAGAACAGTTGGATCAATTCTTGTCAATGTTAACAGGAAGACAGTATTTGTGTACTAAGAAGTCCTATTTTCATCGATGGATCTTCTTGTTTTCCATATATGAACTTTAATATTTAAGGCCAGAATGTTTAATTGAATAAAGTGGCAGTTTGTTTATTTTCATAAAAATAACTTTGCCATTACTGTAAAACTGAGCCTATTTTGCAACACATACTATCATACACATAATTTATATATATTTATGTTTACATGTTATTTGTTTGTATAGTATGTTAGTTTCTATGTCAGCGGGTTGTGTTTAAGGTTGGGCGGCGTCCTCACAACAGAATATCCCACGTCATAGAGGGTCCGTTGTGGGCGTTTTCTATAGGTGCAATTTTCTTGATTGAAAATTTGCTGCGACAACTGTTGCTTTTGTGTTAGCTGTGAAGACTGTAATTATTGTTATTTTTGTAATATTTCTTTGTTCTTTAGTTTTGTTTTGAGTTGTTTGTAATTTGTTGGTCTACTCTTTGCTATCTTTCAGTTCTATTCACAATTTGTATTCATATATTGTGACGTCATTGGTGTTGTTATTCTTTGCAGATGCAGTGATTATTTTCATTGATTTCCCTATTTGATTTATTTTGATTTCTGCAAACGTTCTTGTATTGTCAGTCCTATTTGTACTTTATGTATTCTGTTGGTTGACATATGTTTTATATAGGTATATTTCATAAGACACAATTGCCTGTGCACTGCACTTGGATTATGGTATAAACCAGTACCTGATTATTATTACTATTATACAAGACCTTATTAAAGGCTTGTGACCCACAGATATTGGGATAGTATACTGATTAATCAAGTCATTGAGAACTTGTGGTATTATTATTGGTTCAGGTGATTAGTATTATTGTTAGACATCATGTCTACTTTAGAATACTTCATTACACAAGGGAAAGCCCTTGATAAGACTGGTCAACAATTAGAACAATGGGCAGTTGCTCAATATGACAAAGCATTAGCTGCAGAAGAGAGAAGAGCTATGGCAGAAGAGAAAAGATTAGCTGCAGAAGAAAGAAAAGCTATGGCGGAAGAGAAAAGATTAGAAAGAGAAGCTGAGGCTGCTGCTGAACAAAAGAAATTGCAGATGCAGGTGGAGGAAAGGAGATTTGAAGCTGAACAAAAAAATTAGAAAGAGAAGCTGCGGCTGAAAAAAAAAGATTAGACAGGGAAGCTGAACAAAAAAGATTAGACAGGGAAGCTGAACAAAAAAGATTAGACAGGGAGGCTGAACAAAAAAGATTAGATGCTGAAGAGAAAAAAGCAATAAGAGAACATGAATTTGAGTTGGAGAAATTGAGATTGACAAGTATGAGTAATGTTAATCAGGCATCTAGTGGTAATGGTAAACCTTTTACTTACAAGGTTAAGGTTCCACCGTTCAATCAGTCCAGTGACGATATTACATTCTGGCTGGATAGATTTGAACGTTCTTGTCGTACACATAATGTGGATAAATCACAATACGCTAATCAATTATCAGAAAACTTGAAAGGTGAATCTTTGACTAGATTATGCCTTGTAGGAGAAGCAGATAAGGATAATTATGATGTCATTAGGGCGGCTTTGATAAAAAAATATCAGCTAAGTGAGGAAGGCTATCGCCTTTTATTTAAGACGATGGTACCTGAGACGGGTGTAGAATTCTCAGAATTCACTGCAAAGGCACGTCTCACAGTTGATCGTTGGATTGAGCTTTCCAAAACAGAAAAAACGTATGAAGGACTTATGGATTTGTTGCTCAGAGATAAGATTATGTCATGTGTGAACAAACCTTTCCTTGAATTTATACATGAGCGTAAACCCAAATCTCTAAAAGAAATGGAAGAATATTGTTCCCAATATGTCACTGCACACCCCGACGTGATTTTTGGCAACACTAAGATTAAGGAGAGTATGCCAGTTGCTTCAGCAACACCATACAATCCCAATTATTCACACAGATTTCAGGGACCTCAAAACAGATTTGATAAAAAAGGTAACCATAATAGTTATCAGAACCAAGGTAACCAATCATTTCAGGGTTCTTCTTCAAAGAACTGGAGACAACCTGATAGCTCTCGACACAGGGGTGGTCATAATTATAGGAATTTCCGTAGAGGAAGTAATTATAGAAACTATCAGGGTTATCCGTCTTGGAGTCAACAAGATCATAATTACAGAGATACTCATTATAATGAATATGATAATGGTAACCAAGGGAACTATGACTCAAACCCAAATAGGGGTTACAATAGAGGTAACAATAACTACAGAGGTGATAATAACCGAGGTAGATCTCAAAACAAAAGACATAAACCACATTTTCAGGCAAACTCTGTACAACAAGAGTCCCATGAAGCCTATAAACAGAGTAAAGATAATAATGATGCTAGTAATATGGCATGTGCCGCTTTTGATTTTGGGAGAGCATCTCAGTGCCCCCAATGCAAAACGTTATTTGAGCCAACCACAGTGTCTACTTTAAGCTGTGGCCATCCTCTTCCTGCTCTTCCGGCATCAGTCGCGCATGATGGAAGAGGTTCTCTTGTCTTACATAAGGGTTTAGTGAATAACAATCCAGTCTCTGTGCTATTTGATTCTGGATGCACCACAATTGGTGTTAGGCAGTCACTCGTAGATCCTTCCCGTGCCACTGGACAAGTAGTCAAATGTGTAACATTTGGCGGCACATTAGAGAAATACTCTACTGCTATCATTAGGATTGCTACTCCTTTCTTTACGGGAGATGTACACGCATGTCTTCTTCCGAATCCGATCGCTGACCTCATCATCGGTCGCATTCATGGAGTCAAGGAATGCACTCTGCAACAAATTTCCACGTGGGAAAGGCAAAACATGCAGATTGCTAACGCTGTAGTCACTAGAGCTCAGGCTCTTAATGTGCCTCAAACTTCATCTATTGAAGATAATGAAGTGCATAACCAAGATAATCCCTTGGTAATTTCTCGTGACTCGTTTATAAAACAGCAAGAAGATGATCCCACTCTGAAGAAATTCTTCATTCTTGCAACTAAAGGTGATCCGAATAAAGACACAAGTCGTAAATCGTGGATTACAAAGAAGAATGGCGTACTTGTACGTATGGTTCAAGACTCCATTACGTCAAGTCATTCTCAAATCCTGGTTCCCAAGAATTTGAGAGTTAAAATTTTGCAGCACGCTCACGACTCACAGTGTGCTGGACACATGGGTTTTTCCCGTACTAAGTCAAGAGTCCTTGCGGCTTTCTTTTGGCCATTGGTAAACAAGGACATACGTATTTATTGTCGATCTTGTAAAGTATGTCAGGAAGTTAAATCCAAAGGTCCACGGCATGCTGCACCCATTCAGGTGGCGGACATTCCTATTCGGCCGTTCCAAAAAATGGCTATAGACATTATTGGTCCATTTAAGATCAAGTCTGCCAGAGGACATCAGTTTATCTTGACGTGTGTTGATATGTGCACACGTTGGCCAGAGGCTATTCCTCTGAAGAGCATTACTACTGCTGATATTGCAGATGCTCTTTGGCTTATATTTTCTCGTCTGGGGTTCCCCGGAGAGATATTGTCAGACCATGGCACCCAACTAATATCAGATACCATGTCTCAAGTAATGTCTACCCTGCAGATAGATAGATCTTTAAGTAGTATCTACCATCCAATGTCTAATGGTATGGTCGAACGCCTTAATAGAACACTTAAAAACTTACTGGGGAAGATAACTGAGGATCATCCTCAAGACTGGGACAGAGTTTTACCTGCGGCCCTCTTCGCTTACAGAGAGGTACCCAATGAACATACGGGATTTTCTCCCTTTGAACTCGTCTTTGGCGCGCGTCCGCGTGGCCCTATGTCGTTGCTTCACGATCTCATAACATCTGACAATATTGACGATGACACAAAGTCATCCTACGAATATGTCATCGCGTTGAGACAAAAAATTATCGAAGCATGCAAATTAGCAACTTCTTCTTCTGAATTTGCGAAACAGAAGGCAAGGCAATTTGCCAATAAGAAGAGATGCTTACGACAACTTTGTCCTGGTGACAAAGCATTTGTATTACTACCTTGTAGGAAAACAGATTACTTATTTCTTGGAAAGGTCCGTACGATATAATATCGAAAATTTCCGATGTCGACTATATTGTCGATATTGATGGGAAGCATAAAACCTTCCACATCAATATGCTTACTGAATTCCATGAACGTCCGGATTATTTGCAACCCATTTTCCAAGCAACGGACAATTCTCCAGTACAACATGGTCATTACTCATCACTGTCCGTGATACAGGATGAGGAAACAAGTTTTTCAGATGTAAATCTTCCTCTTCCAATGATCCCACTTCATTCCAGTGAATCATGGAAGAACGTTACTGTCTCTCCTGATTTGTCTCTAGGAGAACAGCGACAAGTTTCAACTATGTTGCAAACATTTCAGGATGTACTCACTGACATCCCTGGACAAACGAATGTCATTCAACATGAGACATTGTTCTAACTGACCATACTCCTATTAGGGTTAGACCTTATCCTATACCTATACATTTTCAAGCACAGGTCGAGAAAGAGTTGGATGAGATGATAGATTTGAAAATAATCGAACCATCCACCTCTGCATATTCTTCGCCGATGGTTATTGTGCGTAAAAAAGACAATAACATACGTCTTTGCGTTGACTATCGAAAATTGAATCAAGTAACGAAGTTCGATGCCGAACCTATGCCTTTACTGGAAGAGCTACTTACTCGACTCTCCAAATCTCATTTTTTCACTAAACTTGATTTGTCTAAAGGATATTGGCAAGTTCCTTTATCTGAACGCGCCAAACCTCTCACGGCTTTTTCAACACCTAGAGGTTTGTTCCAATGGAATTTTATGCCTTTCGGTCTTATGAACGCACCAGCTACGTTCGTACGCATGATGCGCCGAATCCTATCTTATCGGTCAGATGTCATTGCATATCTAGACGACATCTGTCTTTTCAGCGATACTTGGGAAGATCACTATTCAGGGTTAGATGAATTGCTGTCTACTTTGCGTGAGCACAACCTGACAGCGAAACCCTCTAAAGCCTATATTGGTTTTAGCGAAATTTCTTTCCTAGGCCACCGAGTTGGTCATGGTTTCCTAAAGACAGAGGACCATAATACTAGTAAGATACTTAACATCTCAATCCCTAAGACTAAAAAACAGGTGAGAAGTCTGTTAGGTCTTATTCAATTTTATGGCAGATTCATTCAGAATCTATCCTCTATCATGGCACCTCTCTCAACACTTCTAAAGAAAGGTTCGCCTAATGTGGTCCACTGGTCTCAGGAATGCCAATGCTCTCTGGATAAGATTAAAACATGGTTTTCAACACCACCTATTTTAGTGCTACCCACTAAAGATAAGACATTCGTTCTTCGTAGTGACGCTTCATCCACTGGGATTGGAGCGGCACTAATGCAAGAGTACTCTGGAACTCTGCATCCTGTAATGTATATTTCCAGAAAACTTAATGCGGCAGAAAGGAATTATTCGGTTTTAGACCGTGAGCTATTAGCTATGGTTTGGTCGATCCTCAAACTACAGAGATTCCTTCTAGGCGCACATTTCATAGTAGAAACCGACCAAAAAGCTCTTACGGCTATACAGAGTAAGAATTTGAAGAGCTCGAGGTCTACTCGATATGCAATTGCTCTTCAACCTTTTCATTTCTCTGTGCGAGCTATTCGTGGATCAGATAATGTGATGGCAGACATTCTGTCAAGATGCCCACATGATTCCACATAACTATTAGGGCTTAGACTTCTTGATATGTCTAGTTCTATAGTAGTTCCTTTTCTATATCATGATAGATACACATTTGTAATTTAATAATATAATGATTGTATCACTACATAGCGGTTCATGGATGTTTATTCACCGCTGTGCTTTGATGATTTTTTCTTCATAAATCATAAATTTAAGATATCTAATACGAAATGATGATATGAATTTTTTAGGCATTGTGTAATTGCCAGAATTGTATTATACTTTGATGACACCTTCCTGGAAAAATATACTTGTAGAGAAATAATTTCTCTCAGTTTATGAGACACATTCTCACCAGTCGCTCCATAAGTCGACTTAGCCTCATATTAGGCGTTATAGGTATTCCTGATATTTTCATCTGCGCATTATTCATGCGTTGTGAGCCTATTGTACGTTGCTCCTAGATGTATTTCAAAAAAAAAAAAAAATGTTCCATTTTTTTTTTTCCCGGGAGGTGTGGTAAGACTGTTACGTGCAGTCTTTGATATCTTACAATATTATACATAGGTAATTTTTTTTTGTGCTTAAGGGAAAGTCATTATTGAGTTACTTCCCTTGAAAGTTGTGCCATCTCTTCGATCAAACTCCGCGGATAAATCCATTTTACTGCGATTTATTCGTTGTTTGGGTAATAATAGATTGTTCTTGCTTCAGAATATCTATGGCCTGAATTTATGTGTATTGTTTGTCTGAGTAGGACGAGTCTGTCTTATATCTGTATATCTTTACATATCTAAGTCGAACTATATGTTCTGTTGTCTCTAGAGAGGTCAAAGGCTATTCGGCGGATGTGTCGCTAGAGTGTGGTGTGATTTGGCTTCGTCCTGATAGGGACTGTGTGTTTTCCTATGTCGGCCTGTCGCCGGGAAAAAAGTGATCTCAGTATTTGTGGGGAAAGTGATAGTCGTCTAAACCTATCGTGTATGCTTTACCCCAGTGTTTATTCATATTGCCAAGGAATGGCAGTTTCATATTTCCTCTACCAAGGTAATCAAAGACACTCTTATGAACTCTCGATCGAAGCCACCATTTTCGATAGTTACGATTTGAATGTCTAAGAGAATATATTTGACTCGATGAAAACGACTTCGATTCCTAGCAGCACTATATTCTGTAGAATGCAGTCAATTGTTCATGATCAAATCTACAGAGCAATGCAATGTTTTATGAATGACTAACTTTAGGACAGATTCATTATCTGCATCCAAACGTGAGTGACAGTTCACGAGTGAAGCCATCTTGGAACCAAAACATGTAGCGACTTTCAAGAAGAGAAAGGGGATGCCCGTATTATCGCTTGTTTAGTCCAGAGATCACTGCTACACATGAGAACCCGTTATTAGCGGTTCAATATTATTATATGAAAAAATATGTGCTGAACATTATGTTGAAGAATCGTCGCTAAACGAGATTAGGTTTAGAAGCCATCTGAAATATTGTTTATAAGCTGACGTGCTCAGTCAGTGAAGTCAGATGATTTATATGTATGGGCGATGCTGAGGGCTTGGCTACTGACAGTCCATTATAATATTAATCTACATGAGTGCCCATGTAACATAACATTGCAAGACCATTTATCCACTGTACTATGATGTATTATGCCAACCTGTGATTTGTCACTATCTGTGCTGTCGAGTGTGTACGTCCAATTAAACTTTAGAAAAGGTACACAGTCGTTGGTGTCGATGACTTCCAGTCATACATGAGTGTGAGAAAAGAACATTTGTCAACAACACGAACCCTTTATCATCATTCGCACATTGTACACTCAATCCATGTCTACACACCACTGCGTAGGTCAAGTTGACATTCCATACACTACAGTGGAGCAAACAACACCATAGAGATCTTATCAACTGATGATGATGATGATGTCTGCTTCCATCCACTTATATCTATCTTTTGGTGGATATCATTAACGGGAATAAAAATCCAACATTATATCAACCTTATCATGGTGCTAGTAACCTCATCATGTAAAACAAACTAACTGACCTTGATGTAACCAGAGTGAGGTTGTGAGTGGTGCTAGTAACCTCATCATGTAAAACAAACTGTTACTGACCTGATGTAACTAGAGTGAGGTTGTGAGTGGTGCTAGTAACCTCATCATGTAAAACAAACTAACTGACCTTGATGTAACCAGAGTGAGGTTGTGAGTGGTGCTAGTAACCTCATCATGTAAAACAAACTGTTACTGACCTGATGTAACTAGAGTGAGGTTGTGAGTGGTGCTAGTAACCTCATCATGTAAAACAAACTAACTGACCTTGATGTAACCAGAGTGAGGTTGTGAGTGGTGCTAGTAACCTCATCATGTAAAACAAACTAACTGACCTTGATGTAACTAGAGTGAGGTTGTGAGTGGTGCTAATAACCTCATCATGTAAAACAAACTAACTGACCTTGATGTAACTAGAGTGAGGTTGTGAGTGGTGCTAATAACCTCATCATGTAAAACAAACTATCTGACCTTGATGTAACTAGAGTGAGGTTGTGAGTGGTGCTAGTAACCTCATCATGTAAAACAAACTAACTGACCTTGATGTAACGAGTGAGGTTGTGAGTGGTGCTAGTAACATCATCATGTAAAACAAACTAACTGACCTTGATGTAACTAGAGTGAGGTTGTGAGTGGTGCTAGTAACATCATCATGTAAAACAAACTGTTACTGACCATGATGTAAATAGAGTGAGGTTGTGAGTGATGCAAGTAACCTCATCTTGAGAGGATGCATCCATTGTGTATACAACCAGCGAGGTACAGGAACAGTTAGCATTCACACTCTGTGACATATACTGAGCACCTATGGGTTTGCCTGGAGTGCAATGATGTCTATTCTGTTCAACAATAACAATCCCCACTAATCACTATGTATTATACTGTTTGACTATAGTATGCAGTTCCCTAGGTCTGTCTAATCTTAACCCTTTCCGACCGAATAAAATATGCATGCCACTATTACCAGGTTGGAATATTTTTTGACAAAAAATACCCCAAAACGACACCTGCTAATATTCTACACACCAGAAAGAACTTACATAAGTAATAAGTGTTGTATCATTTTTTATTTATTTGAAATAGTGTCAGGGACCTGAAATAAGAAAAAAAGTCTTTGTTAGATGACGTCCTTCGGCGGTGGTAGAGGCTCGGTTGTAGCTGCGCCATCATCAAACAAGCAAATAAACATGCCGTGTCCTGTCGAGACTGTGCGTGGTCCTGGCTACCGGGTCTTCCCAGTTCAGAAGATGCAGCGCTATGTGTCCGTCTAGATGACGTCCTTCGGCAGTGGTAGCGGCTCGGTTGTAGCTGCGCCATTACCAAACAGGAAAATAAACATGCCCTGTCCCATCGAGTCTGTGGGTGGTCCCGGTTGCCGGGTCTTTCCAGTTCAGGTGGGGCAGAGCTGTGAGTCCGTTTGTTCTTTCCAGTTCAGGTGGGGCAGAGCCATGTGTCCGTTTGATGTCGTACTTCGTCAGTGGTGGTGGCTCGGCTGTGGCTACGCCTACGCCTCGATACGTCCGCTACGGTGACTGGCTGCTCTGCCGGATATCGCATACTTGTCTCGGAGATATAACCCCCTTTGCAGGGTAGAGAGTCATCAAACCTCGGAACATTGCACACACTCCAAAGTGGGACAGGTGCAATATACTTCTGAGTCTAGAATGCTCCCTGGGGTTGCAAGAAAGCCCACCTTTGACAGACATGTGGAGGCGGTGGCTTCGCCACCACGCCACTATGCTGTCTGGCTGCTCATGCCACGGCCGGTGACTGATTGCTCGTGTCAGTCTTGTCTCGGAGATATAACCCCCCTGCACGGGTAGAGAGCCATCAAACCTCTTGGTAACGCACACACGCCAAAGTGGGCCTGGTGCAACATGCCGCTGAGTCTAGGATGCTCCTTTGGGGGTGAAACAAAGCCCACAAATCACCTCCCATAACTGGCTCAAGGGTATGAAACCAGATGAAAAGACATCCCGATAAAAAGGAATATAATCAATCCATTCTACAGAAAAATATTCTTTTACCACGCCACCCTCTTGCATTCCCATTCTCAAAATGACTCCAAAATAAGCCTTTATTTCGGAAATCGTTACATCTTTCCATGTATGCCATATCGAGTGTGGAGACAGTGTTTTATTTTTCAATTGGTCAGCTGCATACCGGTTGGTCTCATCGACAATCTCCTCTAGCAATTATGTGAAAAACAACTGAAAGAAACCACAAATATTGTCAGGAATATCACAATCAAGAAGCTGTGTACACCTGCATTGTGTACTGAAAATTGTAAATGATTTATACAACAAGAGTGTGATTGAGATAACTTCACCCATTGTGCTGGTACTTCCTCACTTTCGCCATCTTCATTACGGTCACTGTCATCGCTACTGCCAGCTTCATCACTGGTACTGGAATCATCAGTTACAGAATCGCCTAATATAAAATCACTGTCATCTATATTTATCTCATCACTTTCACTACCACTATTACCAGTATCCTCTAGAAATGTCACTACTTCGGAGGCAGTCATTTGCCAGGCACATTTGCTTGTTGATGCCATTGTTCCCCCCTCCGTTTTACTATTCAATTTACCACAAATAGTTCGTTTCCCTGTTTCACCGCACGAATTTGTGCCATAAAATAATGGTACAATGCCTCGGCTAACTGGGAAAGACAAACGACCGTAAAACCAGTTGTTTCGTCTTGTGTCTAACTGGGTAAGACATTCGACCAGAACGGGAAAAATCGATTGTCTTACCCAGTCAGACACACGACCGGAAAGGGTTAACACCTGTTCTATAGTTATGTTTTATGACAAATGAACAAACTGTGTTTGTTACTATGACATAAAAGTAAACATGACATTGGGATAGCCATTTATTTGTTTAAACTTGTGTGTACTGACCACCAGGGAAGTGTACAGTTGTGTTTGCCCACCAGATGACATTTGTCAACACTGTTTCTGCAGACAGGTAACATATAAGGTCGCAACCCTACACATAAATACACCCAGACTGCAGGTCTTCACAAATTTAGCTGGAACCATACCTATAGCATGTGTTGTATGTTTCATGTTCATTGATAGAATCAGCCCTTGCCTTTAATGAGACAAAACCTCACAAGTTGATCACATGATTATTTGACTGACCAATGGCTGCTCTCATTTTTGTTATGTCATTCAATTATTCCTCAGCTTTTCCCATTCATCTTTTGACATTTTTTTACACTTGAAAGTGTCTCACATCTAAAACAATTTAACATAGACAACCCCCTTTTTTTTTCATACAATACATTAATAACATTTTAGATGTGCACTATGTCATGTACACAACCTACATTTGATGTGCACTTGACACTGACAAAAATACTTACATAAAGTGAGTACTAGATTAGGCCACTTGTAAGGTTCATCGACAAACCACTCCGTGAAAGACAAGTTGATCAGAATACCATACCTAGAGACACACCATTCAGCAACATTAGTCACATGATTAAATCTGACAGAAACATACTATTCAGCAACATTTATTATTGAACAGGTGTTTACTGATGATAGAAACATACCACCCAGCAACATTTATCACATGTCAAATTCTCATGGATACACACAGAGCTTTACTGATAGGATAATATGTACATGACAACAGCTTTACTGATAGGATAATATGTACATGACAACAGCTTTACTGATAGGATAATATGTACATGACAACAGCTTTACTGATAGGATAATATGTACATGACAACAGCTTTACTGATAGGATAATATGTACATGACAACAGCTTTACTGATAGGATAATATGTACATGACAACAACTTTACTGATAGGATAATATGTACACGACAACAGCTTTACTGATAGGATAATATGTACACGACAACAGCTTTACTGATAGGATAATATGTACATGACAACAGCTTTACTGATAGGATAATATGTACATGACAACAGCTTTACTGATAGGATAATATGTACATGACAACAGCTTTACTGATAGGATAAATATGTACACGACAACAGCTTTACTGATAGGATAATATGTACATGACAACAGCTTTACTGATAGGATAATATGTACATGACAACAGCTTTACTGATAGGATAATATGTACATGACAACAGCTTTACTGATAGGATAATATGTACATGACAACAGCTTTACTGATAGGATAATATGTACATGACAACAGCTTTACTGATAGGATAATATGTACATGACATCAGCTTTATTGATAGGATAATATGTACATGACAACAGCTTTACTGATAGGATAATATGTACATGACAACAGCTTTACTGATAGGATAATATGTACATGACAACAGCTTTACTGATAGGATAATATGTACATGACAACAACCAAACTGGTAGGATATGTACAGGACAACAGCTAAACAAACAAACAAACAAAAACAAAAAAAACCCACACACACACAAATAAAACAGTATTGAATCAGTTTTACAAATTATCGGTACACAGGAAACACGGGATCTTTCAGGTTTCACCCTTCGTCAGCCAGTTACACATCGGCATAAAAAATATAGACAGGTTAAAGAAACATACTATAGACACTAAAAACACGTAATATATGTATGTATGTGTGTGCATTTGCATGTGTGTGGGTGTGTGTGTGAAATATAACAACACAGGTGAAGAGCAATAATAAAGCAAGGAAAATACAAAACCAAAAAGAAATTATGAAGATAAATAATTCAACAATCAATGAAAATCAAAAGCAGAAAATGGAATAACACAACAAGAAGTCCTGCCATGACAATCTTTGATAAAAGATGAGATGAAGCAGTGAATACATTCAAACTGGTAGCATATGTACATGACAACAGCTAAACTGGTAGGATAATATGTACATGACAACAGTTAAACTGATATTATAATATGTACATGACAAGTGTTTTTTTGTTTTTTCCCCCTTAACCAGCGGCACTTAGGCTTTCAGCCCTTCGACCCAATGACATGTCATTGCGAGGCTGGGGAACCTGAGGACTTTCCTTCCAACCCGGTCAGGAGCTTCGCTCCTTCCCATCCACAGAGGGTTTATCACAGGAGCCGTTCAGGCTATTCAGTCAAATTTCCGGCCGTAAACATTTCTTCAAACGCTGCCGCCCGGGTTTGAACCATGAACACCTGGTCGCCAGTACAACGCCGAAGCCATTACACCAGCGCGGCTCCCACATGACAACAGTTAAACTGATATTATAAAATATACATGACAACAGTTAAACTGATATTATAATATGTACATGACAACAGCTAAATTGATAGGATAACATGTAACTGACAACGGCTAAACTGGTAGGATAATATGAGGGACAATATGACTACATTTGTGCAAGCTAGACCATTTTACCAAATTTTTGAAAGAAGGAAAACAAATAGGAAAACAGAAGTGACACAAATTAAAAGTTGGAATGCTTACTTGATAATGTTTTCCAGAAACAGTCTGGCATTTCCTAGAACCTGGAGAGTATTGAAATGTTTACTGTAAAAATGTACATGAAAATAATATAACATGATCCCAAATGCGAGCAAGAACTCAAATGAAACACAAATAATAACATGAAAAAACTGAAAACCAGCAAAGAGTTATTTCGGAAATTGTATTGTTGAAAAAATTTAATGCTAACTCATTAATGACTGGTTTAGTTCATAAATTTCAAAGAATGTTGATAATCATACTGCTATTTGCTGTTATACATCTCTCCTGACCAAAACAGCTTTAATTTTACAACTGTACTAAAAAAGTTGGAATGCTGAGGAGGCTAAAGGCCAAAACATGTGTTTGATGAGGGAAATCTGCTTCTAGGATCAGATTATCGCAAGATGCATCACTCTTGCCACCAAAGTGACCTACTTAGCTCTAAGCACTATTATTCCTCCATTAAGCTGGGAGAACAGGTCCTGGAGCAGGTCGACCACTTAAATATCTCAGAGCTATTATAGACCGAAAGGGAGGCATCAAAGAAGAGTTGGCCACTCGAAAAGCAGCAGCTGGGAGACTTTTTCAGGTCATAAATCGAGGATTCCTCAGCAAGAGAGAGGTTGGTAAGAAAATGAAGATGGCTGTATACCACTCCACCTATGTCCCAGTCTTGACATATGGATGCGACATGGGCAATGACTACAACCCACAAAAGCCAGATCCAAACCTCAGAAATGAGGTATCTGAGGAAGGTGGTTGAAGTAACAAGAAGAGACATGGTCCGCAACCAGACGATACGTCAAGGCCTAAAATCCCAGCCCCTGCAGACCCAAGTAGAACAGTCCCTACTAAGATGGTTAGGCCATGTCTGCAGAATGGGAGAAGATCGGCTACCCCGACAAGCATGGGAAACAAAGAGCCAGGGATCCAGACTCCCAGGATGACCCAGAGTCCGCTGGGAGGACAACATTAGACAATCTTTGAAGGACCGAGGACTAGAATGGAACCAGGCCAGGAGGAAGACAGCTGATAGGATAGTCTGGCGCCCTCTCTTCCGAACCTCTACACCTCACGGTAGAAGGGGAATGACTAAGTAGTAGTAGTAGTATATTTCATCGAGGTTAATTTTAAAAAGGCGATTTGAAACTAGGCGAGTTTCAATGTGTTCTCTTCATGTAGTTAAAAAATAAAACAGTGTCAGTTCAGCAGGTGCCAGTAAGTAGGTCACCGGTTTCCAGTAGCTCGGTGTTTATTTTCCAGGTTTATTTAAGCTGTGCAGTGCAGCTGACTTTGACATGTAAACAGTCGGTTTACAGTGTGTTTACCAGTTATCTGTTGCGTGTAGGTTCAACACAGCAAGGTAGGAGATATTGAGTTGGTTAGTTTGATATGTTGAAAGGTACAGTTTGCATGTTGTAGCTAGAAGCGTGCGCCCCAGGTGGAGCAGAGGACTATAGTACTTACATAGTTGTAGGTCTGGCCGTGGTGGCATTCTTTTGTATTAGGACTGTTGTTAGGTTGTTGTGTTAGGTTGTTAGTATTACTGTTATAGGCTGTCGGTAGAGGTTCTTGGATGGTTTCGTTGCTTTGGTGGTGTAGAATTGTGTAAGTGGTTGTTAGGAGGGCTGGCGTAGGCGGGCCACGGTGTTCACAACTAGTGTTCAAACAGTAGCCATTGTTATTGCCAACCAACAACAGCAGCCATTGTTATTGTCAACCAGCGTTAGCAGCCATTGTCATTGCCAACCAACAGTAGCCATTGTTATTGCCAACCAGCGTTAGCAGCCAATGTCATTGCCAACCAACAGTAGCCATAGTTAATGCCAACCAGTGTTAGCAGTCATTGTCATTGCCAACCAACAACAGCAGCCATTGTTATTGCCAACCAGCGTTAGTAGCCATTGTCATTGCCAACCAATAGTAGCCATTGTTATTGCCAACCAGCTTTAGCAGCCATTGTTATTGTCAACGTTGCTCGGGTAGCGCCGAGGGTTCACATAGGCAGATGTTCAATAGGTCACCCCGGCCCTATCAGCCATTCAGAGGCAACTACGATAATTTCAGAACGCGTCAGAGATTCCAGCCGAGGTGGAACAACCGGCACTCTGGTAGCGATAGTGGTGGAGAAAGAGCGCCAAATGCGTAAGCAAGTGCGCTTTGATGAGTCTCAAAGGGAAGATAGGCACTCCAAAGAGAAACCGGTCAAGCAGAGGAGTGAATCCTCAGAGTCGATCTGACTCCGAGGCGCGATCGTCACCGGTTAGCAGTCCTATTAGGAGTCCGCGTGGCGAATCAAAAAGGGAACGCTGATGTTCCACGTGCAATGGCAAGGGACATAATGCAGACGTGTGTGCTACCCGATCGAACACGCGAATTCCGCGTATGTGTTGGACAGTCAATAGCGAGGACTGTGTGGGGTGCCAACCTCTGTTTTATTCAGACCAGAGGGTAGTGTTACGGTGCGGACATGCACTACCGTGCCTGTCTGCGGTCCATGAGACTGGGAATTTAGTGCTCCACAGAGGTGTGGTGGAGAAGAAACCAGTCTCGGTGATGAGAGACACAGGGTGCACTACAGTTGGGGTTCGCCGTTCCTGTATCGACGAATCCTGCCTCACAGGCAAAACTGTGAAGTGCACCACATTTGGGGGCAAAGTTGAGTCTTACCCCCAGGCGTGTATTAATGTGGACACCCCGTTCCTATCAGGTAGAGTGAACGCGTTTGTCCCCGACAATCCTGTTGCTGACTTGATTTTCGGCAATGTACGAGCAGTACATGACGGTACGGGAGAGGCTGGAGCAGTGTCTCAGGAACACTGTGGTCCCGGAACTGTTGATCAGGTGATCATTTTATCACCACCTGAGAAGAAAGAACATTAGCAACAGGGTGCGAGGCATGCATCCTTGGGTACGCAGAGTCCGGTGCCAAGGCGCAGGAATAGGAACCATAAAGGTGTGTCCAAGGCCCTGGCAGAAAGTGACCACGTGGTATAGGTCCGCAATGTCCCCCTGAGTGCTAGTTGGCGCACACTCAGACGTGCGTTTAATGAGGTCGCACCAGTGAAGTTCGTGGAGGTCTTGTCATTGCGGGACAGTACAAAGACAGTGCGAGTGACATTCGCGAATAAATGGGGTGCGCGTGACGCAGTCAGGTGTAAGCACATGTTGTTGCTTCATAACCACCTGCTGATAGTCCAGCAATAGCAAGGGAGAGGTATCGGGTTTCGCGTTCAATTAGGTTGTTCAGTTAACGCGAACCGAGTCTGACCCACTCCATCAGTACTGTTATGCTATTGAAGAAGTAAACAATGTAGTAGCTGACGCTCTGTCCCGATTGTCATTTTTGGAAAAGGACAGGAGCGTCCCATGATGAGTTGATTTTTTCTATGATATTAGGTTGAACAAATAATTGTAAATCACGTAAAGTCGATTTATTATTCATAATTAAATGTTTCACTTACTTATAGCTATGTTGGTCAATGCTTTCATGTGCCATTAAGGCAACGTGTTATACTCTAATTCATGATTAATGACTAGTACTGATGTAACTTCTATTTTTTTTACCATGGATGTTTAAGTAACAGCCCCATGGGGCGTAAGGGTAGTGGTCCCCAGGTAAGGTTGCCGTTGTTTTTTTAAACGGCTGCCAGAACCTTGGGGGACAGTTATTGTGTATACATGTTATAATCTTGTTTCATATATGGCATAGATGAGGTAGTTTGTTTGTTCCAGTCGGGTACCGACAGGTCACTTGAGGGTATGCTCGCATGTGGGCCGTCACCTTTCAAGGAGTGTCAGGGGTCCAGCATCCTCCAGGTGGAAGAAAACTTTGTTTTCTTTCTTAAGGGAGGGGGGGGGGGGATGTCACGGGGTATCTCTAGGCTGTATTTCTATGTTGTTAGATGGTCCAAAACCGTCCTGATAGTCATGTGATTATTAGAGTCATGTGATCAGCGGAAGTAACGGAATGCGCAAGTCTGGTGCGATTTTAGTCAGTGGAGATTTGACTGCCATCCATGGCGGACACAGTTTTCTGGTATGCCAGCTTCGGCTGTCTGTGATATCTAAGAGTGACGCGGTGCCCGCCATTTGAGCCTTATTCCTAACGTTATCTATTTCTGCTATTAGGGATTCCAGGGAAGTGGTTATTTACTTAGCGTTGAGTTTGGTACCTGCTAAGTTACTGTCGTGCATTTTCATAGTCAGTGTTACTATGTAGGTTTTTCCCGCGTGATGGTGCGATGTTCATTTTAGGATTGTGGTAGCCAGATTACCCATTCTGTAGATTGATATTAGTACATGCATTCCCTGTTGTGGCACGTACATAGTCGTAATGTTCTATTTCCATCAGGCCATGTGTGGTCATGTGTTTAATTGAATAAACGGGATATAAGCTGTTTCATGAGCGTTAGTCATATGTCACCCCCTGTTGTTGTGTCATGCCTCTGGCAATATGAGCCTATGTGCAGTTCTTGATATAAGTTATTTAGGACAACAGTGGTATAGCCTTGGTTTTCTTCTTCTTCCGCGCAGTCTACCGAATCCAGTCTTCGCATGCATGGGTAGGCAGAACCTAACTCACCGAAGGTTTATAACCTAGTTTAGCCGGCCTGTCAAAGCTGTTTCCTGGGGGGTGGCCGCTGTCGCATGCTGACAGCTACGAGGAGCCACAGGTGAGAGCTGGATGCCAGGTTTGGACCAAAGGTGGCCAAGCTGCCCTGAAAATGGCATGACAGCTCCTTCACCAGAGGTACTACCAATACCTGACATTCCCCCCCCCCCCCCACCCCCCCCCCCCCCCCCACGGGGTTATGGAGCTATAGTGTAATTAAATGAAGGAATATAACACAACGATGTACAACATGTATGTAGTCAAACGAATGTCCTCGCCTCGTGAAGGTTGTTAGATATCCAAGATGGCCATAACAAACTTTAATACAAAGGTGAGATACCAGTGACATTAATTTTTAACCTAATTTTTGTGTTTACATATAATCATACTGTGACGTATAATGGACCAAAGGTGGCCGAGCTGCCCTGAAAAGGGCAGACAGCTCCTTCACCAGAGGTACTACCAATACCTGACATCCCAAACGCCCCAACGTTCAACGGGCGTGACGGTGATTACCAGCAACGCGCTGTGGAGCGTAAGGAGCATGGCGAGGCATGTAGAAAGCCCTGGTCATCCACTGCATCTGACTTCATCTCCAGCCATCTTGACTTATCTTGTCACTGGATTAAGATGGACCCAGGCGAAAGAGTGAGGTCGACGAATAGCGCAACTCTTCCTCAGTTTAAACCAAATCACTCATCCATCCACTCACAACAAGTCCTGTGGCGATGGGCGAGCGGCGAAGCAGCAGGCGTGGGTGCGCTGCCAGTCGTAGTCGCAGACCTACACACAGGCGGCTCAGGCCATATGGTCGTCTTCCACTGATCGGAGCAGCAGTGGGATTCGACAGCCCCCTGAGTGACTGAGCAGCCCTCTTTAGGAAAGCACTGCTCACCTCCGTGGCATGAGGAAGGGGCTAGAAAAGGTGCCCTAAACATTGCCTGCTCCACCATTACTTAACCAGCTTACCGTGGTTGGTGGGTACCCTACTTCGGCGGGCGACACATAAGAAAAAGAAAGGACACGATTTTTCCCCCTCATTCTAGGTGCATGGAATGTGCGCACTCTACTTGACAAAGACTTTAACGCAAACAGACCCGAGAGGCGAACTGCCCTGATTGGGAGAGAACTGGCCAGATACAACATTGACATAGCAGCACTGAGTGAAACTCGACTTGCAGGCGAGGACCAACTTTGCGAAAAGGGTGCAGGTTATACATTCTATTGGAGCGGAAGAGGAACTGAAGAAAGACAAGAAGCAGGGGTTGGATTTGCAATCAAAACAGCAATTGTCGGCAAGTTAGCGGGGCCCCCAAAGAGAATAAATGACCGACTCATGATGGTCAAGATCCCCCTGCTTTATGGAAGGAAACATGCCACCATCATTAGCGCGTATGCACCAACTATGACAAACCAGGATGACATCAAGGATAAGTTTTACGAAGAACTACATGCAGTTATTGCATCAGTTCCTAAAGCAGATAAGCTTATCATTTTTGGTGACTTTAATGCAAGAGTAGGCTCAGATAACATCTCCTGGAATGGCACTATTGGAAAGTACGGCGTGGGTCGCTGTAACAGCAATGGACTTCTTCTCCTCCAGACTTGCGCAGAACATGACCTCCTTGTCACCAACAGCATTTTTCGACTTCCTATCCGCAACAGGACCTCCTGGATGCACCCTCGCTCAAAGCATTGGCACTTAATTGACTATGTAATTGTTAGGAAGAAGGACAGGCAAGATGTCCGGGTGACCAAGTCTACGTGTGGTGCCGAATGCTGGACTGATCATCGCCTCATTGTGTCTAAACTTAAAATTTGTATCCAACCAGCCAGGCGCCCTCGGGGGAAGAAAACTCAAAAAAGGCTGGATGTCACCAAACTAAAGAAGACAAAAATCAAACAGTCATTTACTGACACCATAGAAGACCGTCTCAAATCTTTCTCGTTAGATGGCCAAAGTGCGGAAACAAATTGGGCAGCCCTAAGCGAGCAGATCTACAACACTGCTACAGAGGTCCTGGGTCCCGCCATCAAGAAACAAAATGACTGGTTTGATGAGAACTCAGATGATATAAAGAAGATGTTGGCTGAGAAACACCATCTCCATAAGCATATTTAAATGATCCAAAATCTACATCCAAGAAAGACGCTTTCAACAACATGCATACAATCGTCCAACATAAACTACGCCAGATGCGGGATTCATGGCTGAGTAATAAAGCAGATGAGCTCCAAGGCTTTGCTGACAGCCATGACTTGAAATTTTTTTACCATGCACTCAAAGTGGTCCAACATCATCAGGATCATTTACAGACAAGGAAAAAATTCTCCAACGCTGGGTCGAACATTTTAATAATATTCTGAACCAGCCATCATCTATTAACGATGAAGCCATCAACCAACTGCCCCAAATTCCTATAAATGAAGCACTAGATGATATACCGACTCTGGAGGAAACTCAAAAAGCGATTCGTCAACTTTCTAGTGGAAAGGCCCCCCCGGCTCAGATTCAATTCCTGTTGAGGTCTATAAAGATGGTGGTACAGTTCTGATAGAGAAACTTCACATGATCTTCCAGCAAATGTGGCAGAGTCTTCTTCTTCTTCGTACACTCTCAGACGTCCACTTGAATGTTCTCAAAGAAAGCAGTAGTCAGTTTGAGGCTATTTGAATCCCCGTAAAGCTTTTCCACGAAAGGAGCTGGCGTCGGCCATATGCACTTTCTCTGTACCACATATAAGGGGCAACTTTGAAGCAGATGTTCAGCAGTCATTTTATCAGTGCCACAGTTACACTGATCAGTAGTTCCTATCTTTAGCTTGTTGAATAGATGGTATCTCAATCTGTTGTGGCCAGTGCGGAGTCTGAAGATTACCACTTGTTCTCTTCTGTGGAGCTGGTAGTAAGCATCATTCTGTGTGTGTCCTGGATGTTCTACATTCCATTTGTGTCTGTAACTGATTTTGATAAAACTGAGTGAAACCATCCCACACAATCTCAAAGATGCGTCAATTAAACATCTTTATAAACGTAAAGGTAATCGCCAAGACTGTAACAATCATCGAGGCATCTCCCTATTATCAATTGCTGGGAAGATATTCACCAGAATCCTTCATAATCGCCTTACGGTTCATCTTGACAAAGGTCTTCTACCTGAAAGTCAGTGTGGATTCCGGAAAGAACGTGGAACCACCGATATGGTGTTCGCTGCAAGACAGCTACAAGAAAAATGCCAAGAACAGCATTGTGACCTGTACACAGCTTTCATCGACTTGACAAAGGCGTTCGACACGGTCAGTAGAGAGGGTCTATGGAAGATCATGGCAAAATACGGCTGCCCAAAGAAATTTATCTCAATAGTGCAGCAACTGCATGATGGAATGCAGGCTAGAGTTCAGGAAAACGGTGAGCTATCGGAGCCTTTCTCCGTCTCAAATGGAGTTAAACAAGGGTGTGTACTTGCACCGACTCTGTTCAGTATCATGTTTTCTGCTATGCTGACTGATGCTTTCAGAGACGGGGACACAGGAATCAACATCAGATATCGTATTGATGGAAAATTGTTTAACCTTAGGAGGCTTCAAGCAAAAACCAAGGTCAAATCACACACCATCAGGGATCTTCTGTTTGCTGATGATTGTGCCCTCAGTGCTGGCTCAGAGGCTGATCTGCAGCATAGCGTGGATAGATTCTCCGAAGCCTGTTCCAACTTTGGGCTTACCATCAACACGGAGAAAACAGAAATCATGTACCAACCAGCTCCTGGCACAATTTATACTGAGCCAATCATCAAGGTAAATGGTGAGAAACTGAATGTTGTGAACAGATTCACATACCTTGGTAGCACACTATCCCAGAACATCATCATTGATGATGAGGTGAACACCAGGATCTCCAAAGCCAGCAGCACATTTGGCAGACTATACACCAACGTTTGGCATCAAAGTGGCATTAGTCTACAGACAAAGCTGAAGGTGTACAGAGCTGCGGTGCTTCCAGTGCTGCTTTATGCATGTGAAACATGGACTGTATACAGGCGCCACGTAAAGAAGCTAAACCACTTCCATACAATCTGTCTCAGGAAGGTAATGAACATCAAATGGCAAGACAAGATCCCGGATACCGCCGTTCTTGACAGAGCTGGTATCCCTAGCATCGATACTATTCTGATGCAGTCACAGATTTGCTGGGCAGGTCATGTAGTCCGCATGCCAGACCAACGACTGCCAAAGATACTCTTTTATGGTGAGATGCAGAAGGGTAAACGCTCCCATGGTGGCCAAAAGAAGCGCTTCAAAGACACGTTAAAGACGTCATTGAAAACCTTTGACATAAGCCCTGACACATGGGAAGCTGCTGTGCAAGACTGAACTGCTTGGCGCACATCTCTTCGTAAAGGTGCAGCGGCATGCGAATCATCCAGAAGAGCAGCAGCGGAACAGCGGAGACAAGCTAGTGTAATAAAACCTTCACATGATGCAAACATTCCCTGCCCACACTGTCCGAGATCTTTCCAGGCCTGCATCGGGCTCATCAGTCACCTTCGTACTCATAGACTATCCTAACATATTCCTAATAATTGGATGAACCGAGTGGTCTTCATCACCCGTGATGGACGAACAACGGTATGCCTTAGCGGTGAGAGGGAAGGTAGCTAGCACCTTATTTCTCCCTCCACCTTAGCTAGTATATAAAGGCTTGTGTGATACCCTGTTGGGGTCATACGTGTATACTACCTAGCTGATAGTTCTTTTGAATATGTTCAATGGGAAATGTTCCATGATAACTCGATGTGTTCAGATTTTAAGTATATGGAGGAAAGTGGATCATGTGATACTATTATTGGATTGCTAGAATGCATTTCTTGGAAAATAACTGACGTAGAATGCCGTGCTGTTGTCTTGTGAAAACTGTGGAATAAATATAATTGAATGTTGGACATAACGAAGATGGCTGTATACCGCTCCACCTATGTCCCAGTTTTGACATATGGATGCGAGTCGTGGGCAATGACTACAACCCACAAAAGCCAGATCCAAACCTCAGAAATGAGGTATCTGAGGAAAGTGGTTGAAGTAACAAGAAGAGACATGGTCCGCAACCAGACGATCCGTCAAGGCCTGAAATCCCATCCGCTGCAGACCCAAATAGAACAATCCCAACTAAGATGGTTTGGCCATGTCTGCAGAATGGGAGAAGATCGGCTACCACGACAAGCATGGGAAACAAAGAGCCAGGGATCCAGACCTCCAGGACGACCCAGAGTCCGCTGGGAGGACAACATTAGACAATCTTTGAAGGACCGAGGACTAGAATGGAACCAGGCCAGGAAGAAGACAGCTGATAGAATGGTCTGGCGCTCTCTCTTCCAAACCTCTACACCTCATGGTAGAAGGGGAACGACTAAGTAAGTAAGAATGTTGGACATGCGTCGTCACAATGATTGATGTTGGCTGGTTGAAGAGCCTTTATGATTAACGTTCACATGTGTTATTACTGGGACAAACTTCAATATTAACCCTAGACGAAAATGAGCTTAATAAATGCGCGGATACAATGTTACTTGTGGATATGTGACGCCACACCTTGTCATACCATTTTAATCCTTCTATTCTATGCAAGCACCCATTTATGAAAGTCTGTAGCTTTTTGGTTGTTGTCTTTGTTGTTCTCCATGTTTTAGAGCCATATAATAGTACTGACTTCACATTTGAGTTGAAGATTCTTATGTTTGTGTGTTGGATCCAATTTCTCTTGATCTCCGTATATTTCCCAATGCAATGAAAGCTCCTCTTGCTTTTTGTATTCTTATTTTGATATCACTGTCTGTCCCACCAACTTTGTCTTTATTGCTGCCAAGATATGTGTATGATTCTACATCTTGTAGTGGTGTTTCTTCAAGTTCAACCCTGTTATCATTACCTGCATTTATTCTCATTATTTTTGTCTTTTCCCTGTGTATTTTCAGACCCAATTGCTGTGATCTCTCATTGAGTGTTTTCAATTTGTCCTGCATCTGATTACGGTTATGGGACAGAAGAGCCGTGTCATCTGCAAAATCCAGATCATTCTTAGTGCTTAGTCAGAGTCCACTGTATTCCATTTCTGTTGTGAGTTGTCGATGTTCTCATAACTCAGTCTATTGATAGTAAGAAAGGAAATGGAGACAAGAGGCATCCTTGTCGCACTCCAGTTCTTATCCTAAATGGTTCTGTAAGCTGTCCTTCATGAAGAACTCTGCATGTCATGTCTTCATATGTTTCCTTTACTAAATTAATGATCTTCAGGGGAACTCCATAATGCCCCATCTGGGAAGACTTCCAGATGTTGTTGAGACTAGCAAAGGCTGTTCTCGCTTCATTCATTCTGTTCTTTATGTCTTTGCTTGTTCCGCTGTCTGGTGTTACTATACATCCTAGGTATGTAAAGAGGTAGCCATTACAACATAACTACTACATTTATCTACCAGCAGTCTTGGTAATTGACAACATAACTACCACCTTTACCTACCAGCAGTATAAGACAAAGGTTTAGGATACCATAGTAGTTGGTGAATCCACTGCTTGTACTAAAGAGCGAGTCGGCACGACCGTGGACTCTGAGGACAAATACAATTATGTCAGAATAACTACAGGTTATGACATGCTGGTCTCATCCAGGTACTTTCAAACATCAAGGTCAGACACAGTACAGCAAACATGGCTCTTTATTTAAAACACACATGAGATTAGTGATGTATTTTAGACAGGGTAGGATGAAACGTGCATGACAAATGACAAGAAACTGCATTAAATCAGTTGACATGACCTGTATACATTCATTCAGGCATTGGTTATTCTTGACTCTCAGCAGTGAGCATTTTATACTAATGGAGTGAAGAGTCAAGGCAGCTCATTTAAAAAAAAACTATAGCATGCCTCCCATTTGTATATAATTCTTCTACCTTATTCTAGTGTATCTTGGACATCACATTTTCAAGCACTTCCTCATTCTACCTCTCACATTTTCTTACATGCTTTTTTTTCTCTCTACCTTTCAACATCAAGGAGTTCAGGACCTTCATCAGGCATTTCAAAAATTCTAAGACACTGGTTCCTGTCTTAAAGACAGCAGAGTAATTTTATCTAAAGGTATTAACAATACGTTGCTGGATTAAATGATTGTTGTTTCTTGTTTGTGTTTGTTTTGTAAAACCGTGTAAAATATTTAGTACATTCGATTTTCCCATTTCAAAACTTTATTAAAGTAGATACCTTAACTAAAGTGGATAGATTTATTAAAGTAGATACCCTAATTGACATGGATAGATTTATTACAAGAAAACAGTAACGATGACAGCATGGCCAGTATATGCAGTAATGAAAAAGTCAGTTTGGTCGAGGTTATGCCAAAAAGCTAGTAAGATTTCTAAACCTAAAGTTCGTAGACAGTACATGGACAACTATTTAAGTCTGGGATTTCCTTGGTCTGGAGAGAAAGATTGTTCTCCGCCATTATGTGTTGTGTGTGGTGACAAACTTTCGAACGAAGCCATGGTTCCTAGTAAACTTAAAAGACATTTGACCACTAAACATGTACAATCAATCAATCAATACCCTTTAGCTCCCCAAGGAGCATAGACCTTCAACAAACACATGCCAAGTCTTCCTGTCCTGTGCCATCCGCTCAAGTTCTTTCCATGTTTTTCTCATCATTTTCACCTCTGTATCCAGCTCTCTTCTCCATGTGTTTTTTGGTCTACCTCTGCCTCTCTTTCCCTGTGGATTCCAGAACAAGGACTGCCTAGTAATGCTTTCAACAGGTTTTCTCAATGTGTGTCCTATCCATCATTATGTCTTTTTCTCAACTCTTATTCCACTAGCACTTGTCTGGTTCTTGTATTCAGATTCACATTTGTGACTATGTCATACCATTTCAGTCCTTCTATTCTACGCAAGCACCCGTTTATAAAAGTCTGTTGCATTTTGGTTGTTGTTTTTGTTGCTCTCCATATCTCAGAGCCATACAATAGGACTGACTTCACATTTGAGTTGAAGATTCTTATTTTCGTGTTGGACTTGATTTCTCTTGTTCTCCATTTGTTTCCTAATGGACTGAAAGATCCTCTTGCTTTTTGTATTCTTATTTTGATATCACTGTCTGTCCCTGCAACTTTGTCTATATTACTTCCAAGATATGTGTACGATTCAACATCTTTTACTGGTGTTTCTTCAAGTTCAACCTTGTTATCATTTCTTGCATTTATTCTCATAATCTTTGTCTTTTCCTTCTGGATTTTCAGGCCCACTTGTTGTGACCTCTCATTGAGAATTTTCATTTTGTCTTGCATCTAATTATGGTTATGGGACAGAAGAGCCAAGTCATCTGCAAAATTCAGATCATCAAGCTGTTTAGTCAGATTCCACTGGATTACATTTCTGTTGTGTGATGTCGATGTTTTCATAACCAAATCTATTGCTAGTAAGAAAAGAAATGGTGACCAGAGGCATCCCTGTCACACTCCCATTTTAATCCTAAACAGTTCTGTAAGTTGTCCTTCATGAAGAACTCTGCACGTCATGTCTTCATAGGTCTTCTTTATTAAGTTAATGATCTTCATGGGAACTCCATAATGCATCATCAATTTCCACAGTTATTCTTTGTCTGCACTGTCAAATGCCTTTTCATCATCCACAAATCTGATGTATAGAAGTGAATTCCATTCCAGACTTTGTTCAACTATTATTCTCAATGTGGCTATCTGGTCTGTACAGGATATGTTTTGTCGAAAGCCTGCTTGTTCATCTCTAAGTTGCTTGTCTATGGACTCATTTCATCACTCAAGGATGATTCTGTTTAATACTTTTCCTGGCACTGAAAGTAACATTATCCTCTATAATGTGTGCATTCTTCTAAATTTGCCTTCTTAGGCAACTTGACCAGACAACCTTCCTTCCATTTTGCTGGTGTTTCCTCTCTCTCCCAGACTTTGCCAAGAACTCGTAGTTTGTATGATATCTCTGTAGAGATATAAATATCTGTTTTGATGGCCTCTGCTGGAATGCCATCTGGACCAGCTGCTTTTCCATCTTTCAGAAGCTTTATGGCTTTCTTTATTTCTTCTCTACTTTGTCGTTTACAGCTGATTTGTTGCCTATCTTCTGCTGGCTGGATGTATGGGGGATTAGTTGGAGCTGGTCTATTGAGAAGTTCCTTAAAATGTTCTGTCCATCTCTTCATTTGTTCTTGCATATTACTAAGCAATTTTCCATTCTTATCTTTTATGAGGCCATTTGCTTGCTTATATTTCCCTGTTAGCTTCTTTGTGTTGTACAGGTCCCTCACATTTCCTTTGGCTGCCGCTTCCTCTGCTTCCCTTGCTAACTCTTCAATATACTTGTCTCTTTTGATATTTCTTCTTACTTCTTTGTTTGATTCTATGTACACTTCAAGAGCCTTGGCTTTGAAGCATCTGGTTTTGCTTCTGTTTAAATCTGCTATCTTGTTTTTCCTGTCTTCTATCTTGGTAATGGTTTCTGGTGTTATCCACGATTTGTGCTGTTGGAGTACTTGGTATTTGTTGGATACTGTGATAGAAAATGTTTCTCTTATTTCTTGATTTCTTAGATATTCCTCATTATACTGTTGTCTATAGCTAAATACTGTTGTACATTTCTTGAGTTTTAATTTTGTTTTAGCCAACAGAAGATGGTGGTCCAATACTACATCTGCTCCTCTACATACTTTTACATCATGCAATGATGACCTAAACTTCTTACTTATGCATACGTGATCAATCTGATTCTCAGTTCTGTGGTCTGGTGATATCCATGTTGCTTTATGTATTCTTTTATGTGGAAATGTGCTTCATCCTATAGCTAGTTGATTTGAAGCACAGAAGTTAGCTAATATTTCCCCAATCTCGTTCATCATACCTAATCCATGCTTTCCCATGATTTCTTCTGTTGTCTGTTCCTACTTTCGCATTTAGGTCCCCCATCAAAATTGTGATGTTCTTTCTTTTCTTTTTGTCAAAGACATTTTGTCGTCTTCTTTATCGTATGTTGGTGCATAACACTGGATGATGTTTATATTTATTTTCTTTTTGGTCGATTTAAATCTTGCTGTTATAATTTGGGGTCCCATTGCTTCCCATTCTATAAGTGCCTTCTGTGCTTCCCTAGACAACATTAGAGCCACCCCATTCACTGTGGTGGGCTCTTTCCTCTTCATGTCCTGAGGACAACACCATTTCTCCTGTAATCAATCTCCTCCTCTCTATGCCCTTCCACCGTATCTTGCAGAGCATCAGGATATCAATCCTGTAATTTTCATTTCTGCTGCTACCTGTGCAGTTTTCCCTTGTTCATATAGATTGCAAACATTCCAGGTGCCAACCCTAGAGATTTTCCTAGATGAAAAAAGGTTATTCGGCAACCCAGACTCCTTTTGGCTTTCTCTGGGTTTCTTCTTGCGCCTCCTTTCCAGAGGACCTTCTTCTGTCTTGGGCGGCTGAGTTGATTTATGTTCTGTATTTGACTTGTCTATGTTTGTTGAAGTTTTTTAGTAAAATGTTTTTTATGGGATGGGGTAACCAGCCCCATGTCCAACCCTCCTTAGTCACTTTTTATGACATAAACATGTACATCTTGGGAATAAAGATTTGAATTATTTCAAAAAATTAGTTGAACAACAAACAAAACAAGTATGCTATTTTGAACAAACAGTTAAGTATCTGATAACGTTTTTCTTCTTCTTTGATCCTTAGCCACCGACCGTCAAAGCAGTCAGTGGCCATCACGCCTAGTGGCGTCTTGTAGGGCAACAACAAATCGATTCCACTTTGATCGATCGGTGGCCATCCTTCGTACAGTGCCCCAACTCTGGTTCATTCTTTGCATCTCAGCCTCCACAGTCCTCCGCCAGGTTGTTTTTGGTCGGCCTCTCTTTCGTTTTCCTTCAGGGGTCCAAAGCATAGCTGTTCTTGTGATGGCATCGGGGTCTCTTCTGAGGACATGGCCAACCCAGCTCCAGCGTCTGCCAGCTATGATGGTGTGCATGTCCTCTTGCTTGCTCCGAGTAAGCATATCTTGGTTGGTGATGGTATTCGGCCAAAAGATTCGGTGAATTTTTCTTAGGCATGTTGTGTGAAAAGAGGACAATTTCGACATTTCCTTCTCTGTAACTCTCCAGCATTCCGCACCATAAAGAAGCACAGAAAGCACACAGCTCTGATATAATCTTAATGTTGTGCTTGTGCTGTATTGAGAGGACTTCCAGATGTTGTTTAGACTAAAAAAGGCTGTTCTTGCTTTATTCATTCTGATGTTGATGTCTTTGCCTGCCCCGCCGTCTGGTGTTACTATGCATCCTAGGTATGTGAAGGTGTCTGTCTGTACCAGTTGCTGATTCCTTACTGATATGGGCTCAGGGTTGCTCACATTGAGCGTCATGACCTCTGACTTCTTTAAACTGATGTTCAAGCCCACCTGCTGGCTATACTTATTAAGTCTATCCATTTTTTCCTGGATGTGTTGATGTGAATGTGCTAGTAGTGCAATGTCATCTGCGTATTCCAGATCTTCCAATGTAGAAAATGTAGTCCATCTTATTCCTCTTGGACTGCCCTCTGTTGTCTGGCGCATCACCCAGTCTATGACTTAAAAATAGAGTGGTTGATAAGGGGCATCCCTGTCATACTCCTGTCTTCACCTCAAAGGTTAGGTTGCTCTGCCCAACACTACACGTAAAGTTGGCATAGAGGCTTTTTATGATTGACACTATGCAGCTTGGAATTCCATAAGCCCTCAGTATTTTCCATAAACTGTCCCTATGTATGCTGTCAAAAGCCTTTTCAAAATCAACTAAATTAATGTACATCTGTCTTTGCCATTCTGAGCACTGTTCTATAATGTTCCTGAGAGTGAATATATGATCTAGACATCTTCTATTCTTTCTAAATCCTGCTTGTTCTTTCCTCAGTTTGTGGTCTACTGCTTTTGAAATTCTCTGTATAATTATCCTGCCTAGTATTTTGCTGGGAACTGAGAGAAGAGTGATTCCTCTCCAATTATTGCAGTCTGCAAGATCTCCCTTCTTGGGCAATTTGACAATTATTCCTTTGTTCCTCTCTGATGGTGTTGTCCTTGTTTTCCAGACTTGTGCAAATAGTGGTTCTAATAGTTCTGCTGCTAGCTCAGGGTCTGTCTTAAATAGCTCGGCATTTAAGTTATCATGGCCAGGAGCTTTTCCGTTCTTTAACCCTTTGATTGCTGTGATGATTTCTTCTTTTCGTGGAATGTCTTTTAATGAATACATTTGATCTAATTATTCACTGGCTTATTCTTTCAGCCTCCATTTTACCTTGTATAACTAATAATTTTTCAATGAAAGCTTTTATACGTAGCACAAGAGTAAAGTACATCCATTTACCTTCAGTTTCATCTACAACAACAAAGTTATTTATGCATATGAACATTTTAAAAAATTATTTCCAAACAACAACAATAAAATCACACTGGGGTAGCCATTTCCTCTTTTTTACAACCATGTGACTTCTTGTTGTAATCTGTGAAATTAACAATTTTCTGAGTATTGACTAAGAACTGATTGTGCTTTGTTAGAATACTTCTGTTTGTGACATTTTGACACTTTACCCTTGGATATTCTCCTGAGGAACAATTATAGAAGATTTTTAATGAATAGGCCTACTTTTGCTCTAATTTTTCACCAGCTTATTCTTTCAGCCTCCATGTTACCTTGGATAACTAATAATTTTTCAATGAAAGCTTTTATATTTGTAGCACAAGAGTAAAGTGCATCCATTTACCTTCAGTTTCATATACAAAAACAAAGTTATTTATGCATATGAACATTTAAAAAAAATTATTTCCAAACAACAACAATAAAATCACACTGGGGTAGCCATTTCCTCTTTTTTACAACCATGAGACCTGTTGTTGTAATCTGTGAAATTAACAATTTTCTGAGAGTTTATTGACTAAGAACTGATTGTGCTTTGTTAGAATACTTCTGTTTGTGACATTTTGAAACTTTATCCTTGGATATTCTCCTGAGGAACAATTATAGAAGAATTTTAATGAATACTTTTGCTCTAATTTTTCACCAGCTTATTCTTTCAGCCTCCATTTTACCTTGGATAACTAATAATTTTTCAATGAAAGCTTTTATACTTGTAGCACAAGAGTAAAGTACATCCATTTACCTTCAGTTTAATATACAACAACAAAGTTATTTATGCGTATGAACATTTTTAAAAAAATTTCCAAACAACAATAAAAACGCACTGGGGTGGCCATTTTTGTATGGGCCAAACCCACTTTTTTGCTTGGGACTGAAAGAGTTAACATCCTGGGCTACTTCAGTGAGTACGACAGGTCATTATTTCTAGGTCATGGTCAGATCATCCATGACAAATGCCAGGGTCAAAGATTCTTTTCAAGGCCCATAACAATGAAAACAAAATGTAAGGGTATAACGCTTGACTTCTAGCTCAACATTTAATGCTGTAGTGCAACTTCCAAGAAATGTAGGTTTAAATAGCAATGTCACATGTTTTTTCAAGACTTATAAACTTACGGCTGATCTGCGCTCCAAAATTTTTCTTTACGCTCGACCTGTTGTGTCTCTTCCGCTTTGTTTGTGCTCTGTGAACGCCGCAGTCGAGTTTTCGTCGCCATTTTGAAGCAGGAAAAGGTGGTCAAACTCCAAACGAACTCTCCAGGATGAAAAGTTTTATTTTCAGAATCTGACGTTAATTATCAACTTTATCGCTTTTGTAATAGATCTAGAAAACAAAGGCACATTTTTCTGGGTAGGCTTGCATCTCTCTTATGCAGTTACACCATTATTTGTGCAACTGCACAATAGAATAAACCAAAGTGTTATTCTTTTTGTAAAAACAAACTTCTTTAAACCGTAACGTGACCCCATGACCTAACCAATCCTAGCTTTACGCAACAGGATACAAATACAATAGCCTAGTGTAAAGTGAAGGCGAAAGTGACGATGAACGAACATTCATCCGTTAAACCGGACAGTATTCTGTCAAGATCTTTTATTGATTTAGAAAAGATTGACGAAAATGTATACAGGTACATTCGTGTATATGAAACACTCAGAAAGTCTCGATCACCTGCCTACTTGTAAATTATAACTTTCTTTCACCGCCGTACTAGACTATAAAAAAAATATTTGAAAATGACAAATTTTGTCAATTATGGTTCTTAGTCTAGATTTATCACAGGAGGTTACATGATACACATTTTACCTGAAGCCATTTATGGCATTCCCGGAACATTAATTTCAAATTTTAATTTGCCTAGTACAGCTAAATAGCCAATGACAACTAGAACAGAATACATTTTGTATTTTTAAAGTTGGTTGGTAAACAAAACATTTAGTGACATTTTTATGTAAAAAAAGAGAAATCTATATGTATTTTTGTCCCCTAAATGGCAGAAGTTTCCAAGCACTTCTTCTTCAAGTACCATGCCTAATGACGTAGGAGATCATGCCTCTTCACAACTTCCTGTCTCTAGTACTTTTTATCAATTCTGCTGTTGACTTTTTTCCATGCCATGATGTCAAACTGTCCATTATTTGCTCTCTTTGGCTTCCATTACCTCATTTTCCTTCAATCTTACCTCCTGTTATGATATATTCCAGTTTTCCTCTTCTCATAACATGCCCAAAAAAAGAGGATTGCTTCTGTCTAACTTGTGAAATAAGTTTCCTTTGTGCACTGGCCTTTTTCAGGACATCCTCATTACTCTTTTTGGCTGTCCATGGTATTTTTAACATTCTTCTGTAAAACCACATCTCTGTGGCCTCTAGTGCCTTCCTTACTTGTTTACCAATTGTACATGACTCACTCCCATATGTCAGGATTGGTTCTATATAACACTGAAGAACTCTCTTACTTTCAATTACAAAGAATTGTTGCATAAAATACTCATTTTATAGAATGCTGCTTTTGCCTGAGCTATTCTGCTTTTCACTTCTGAGATGCATCTTCCATCCCTTGTTATTAATATGCCCAGGTATTTGAATTTATTGACCTGTTTTAAAAACTGTTCCATTTACTTTGATAGTACATTCTGAGGAAGCCCTTTTCTTTGAAGCGATCATTAGGCCCTATTTCTAACTTTTTGCTATTATGACTGAGGCCTTTATTTTCCTTTTCTGTCACTATTGTATCAACCATTTCCTGCAGCTACTTTTCACTTTTTGCTATTAAGACTGTATCGTCAGCGTATCTCAAGTTGTTTATATTATGCCCGCCAAATGTGGTTGTCACTGAGGGTGAGGTGGGATAGTTGTGAGGGACATCCATCTGTATCAAATCACATTTGAAGCTTTATGATGTAACAACCAGCGAGAGGGAGTCACTTTAACCTTTTCCCTCCCCTCTGCCTTGTGGGTTTGACTTTTTAGTCAAAGGCTAGCGGAAACAACCGTACATAAACCGACGGGAAACTACTGTCATATTATCCCTTGTATAATCATTAATCAAAACAACTTCCTAGTAAAAGACGACGTTAAGGGAGATTCCAGAGGAATCGCCTCGTCCAGTACGGAGCATCATGTGCTACAGGTGATACCCAAGCACTTTACAAAATCATTAAAAAATTGATTTTTACAGGCTTTTCTTTAACTTGCAACATATGTCACCTTCAAATCTTGCAGTCGATTTTTTGATCACTTCCAGATGAGCAACAGCTCTGAAACTTGGCATAGTTGTGTATTCCCGATGACAATACAATAATCAGTCGTAAAAATAATAAAATGAATTAACATTAAAATTAATATTAATTTTTTTTTTGGGTATTGTTTCATCAGTGAAATGGGCGATAACTGTAAATAATCTATGTGTATTCTTTCCAACAAGATTGTCTTTCTTGAGAGAAATATTCAAACTTCTCCCCCCTCCCCCCTCCACACGCTATCGCATGCGCGTGCACAGACATACTCGCAACTGACAACTACATTTAAAAAAAATGTAATTTACAACTCTTATCAACTGTCAGAATAACTATTAGTGTAACGTGGATTTATCATCATCATATTAATATATCACCACCAACAATAGCAAGGCTCATCTGCTAGAGGTACGACCACACTACACTAGCTGACACAAACTCACCATAACACCGGCAACAGGTACTGACCCTCTTTAATGAAAACTGTACACACACAAAACAATACGCATGACAATGCAATGAAGGATGCCTAACAGCTTGCCATAACACTGTAGCACAACATAATCTCACAATGCCATAAACAAGACACAATCAGTGGCTACACTATAATCATCGCTCACAGGCGACCTTCATTCCTGAAAAAACGACGCAATACATAACTGCGCTAATATTATCATAAGTATAATCCAGGAGAAAGTCACTAGAATCCACAATATCTATCTAGTAACAAACCAACTACTCCCGATAACATGAAAAAGCAAGAAGTATGACCAAAACTGGCATCCATATAATTTCCCAGCAAAACTGCTGACAAAGGCCGACAACGACCGCTTAGGCCGGCAGACATATCTCGAATTCTTCCTTTGCGCCCAAAAAGCTCCCTTCCGGCTTCCGTCTAATCGAAAACTGGCCGAGCAAGTTTTTACAAGAGACGAACCAGTGTTGTCGCTCTCCAGTGTGACCAATATACAATTTAGCGAAAGTCTATGTCGTGACATCCATCCCCCCCTTAAGAAAGAAAACGCAGTTTTCTTCCACCGGAGGAGTCATGCCCAGCCCCCCTTTGGAGTATGGACGAACAAATGCCGAGATAGCACCTCCTTATGCAAATAAAGAACGCCAGAGTTGTGCTATACCCTCGTCGTACATGCCTTTTCACTTACTAGACTCAATACAAAGAAATATGCACCAATCTACACTGGGTACTGATCCTGAAGTAGTCTAAACATCATGCATGTTACACAAAATCCAAATACCTGATTGTCACCAATCAAACCCTAAGTTCTCGTAACACAATCATCATGTCACAACATAGTTATAGGCATAATATAATATGGTATGTCCACACATAGAGTACACCTACTAGATCTTGCCTTTATGGCAGCATATACCATACATTGAATATTAAAATACATCATCATGAAATATCAACTGAAATAGTCATAATGCCTTACTTACATAAATTCCAATAAATACTCTCTTTTCAGATGTAAGTTTTCCCAGAAACTATAACTGTTCAATTATTTGACAACCTGGACAAGACATCTGTTACTACATTTTCAACATCCTCATATTGATATAATAGTAGAACTGGGGGCGCGGGTCAGAGCATATCAGGTTCGGTTCGCGTCAACCGAAAGATCTTACTAAAACGAACCCAAAAATCTAGCTCTAGCTAAAGCTGAACTATTAGCAGATGGTTTCGAAGCAAAGACATATGCTTCTGCCTAACTGCCCTACGCGCACCCCAACTATTCACAAAAGTAACACGTGCCATTTTGGTATTGTCGCATAGCGACAATACTTCTACAAACTTAACCGGCGCAACCTCATCAAACACTCGTCTGAGTGTGCGCCAACTAGCACTCAGTGGCACATTACGCACCAAAACTGTGCGATCACTAACTCTCGGACTTGAATATGAGTCCCCACTGCTCCTAGTCATGTCCTTCGGTACATGCCGCGAACTACGCTTCCGGTGTACCTTTTGTTTATCAATCTTGGAAGTTTGGTGATGCTGAGCCTCTGCATCAGCTACACCTATGGCACTATGCACCCCGCGTACATTACCGACGGTTAAATCGGCAATCGGATCCTCCAGGACCAACGCGTAGACTCTACCCGTAATGAACGGTGTGTCCACACTAATGCACGCCTGGGGGTAAGTCTCAACTTTGCCCCTGAACGTGGTGCATTTTACCGTTTTGCCAGTCAGGCATGAGTCGTCGATGCAAGATCGACGCACCCCAATTGTTGTGCATCCGGTGTCTCTCAACACCCGGACTGGTCTATTCTCCACCTTTCCTTCGTGGAGGATCACCTTGCCAGTCTCATGCACTGCCGATAGACATGGTGCCGCATGCCCACATTGTAGCACTAATCTCTCGTTCGCATTGAACAGAGGGCGGCACCCCGCACAGTCCTCGCTGTTCATTGTGTCCAACACAACCGCGGAATTTGCGTGTTCAATCGGAGTAGTGCAGCTATCAGCACTATGACCCCTGCCACAGCAATTGTTACACACGCGCTCTTTCTTTTTCTCCTCGCGTGTACCTTTGCTGGAGCCCTTCGATGACGAAGACCCCGCATCAGAGTCAGAAGACCGACTCTCTGAGGACGCACTCCTCTGCTTATGATGTTTGGTTTTATACCAAAATCGGTCTTCGTCCAGCGAGTCCTCGAATCGTACCTGCTTTCGCGCTTGACGATCCCCTCCGTTGCTATAACTATCATAACGTTGGCTCTGCCACCTCGGCCAACTGTTCCTATGGGAACGAAAATTCGTATTAGTACCTCTATATGACCGATAAGGACTGGAGGGCCTCTCATAACTCTGCTCTTGACCCCTGTCTGCCTTATCTGACTGATTTTGCCTAGTTTGGCGTTGAACTTTGCCCACACTGGCAACTATGTCTTCTGTCAGACCCGACTTCTGAATAGGTTTGCCCGGATGGGCCAGGACATAATGGTGCCCCAACTGGGCCATGGACTCAATGTCCTTTGGTTGACGTTCCTGGAAGAACGCCACCAACTCACTAGAGCATGAGGACAACACTTTGTCTCGTAATATTAAGTCCAACAAGCCATTAAAGTCCTTTGTTATTCCCTCCATTTCGATCCACCTATTCAGCAGAAGTTTGATCTTTGAGATAAAATCCTCAAAGTCCTGGTCTGAACTAGGCATCGCGTTTTTAAAACGCGTCCGGTAGCCGTCAGCAGTCAGACGGAACCTCCGGAGCAATCTCTCCTTCACTTTGTCATAATCAGCCCTTTCTTCTACCGGGAGGCTATAAAAAGTCTCCATCGCGGGCCCCACTAGCAGTGTTGATAGAAGAGATGGCCATTGATCCCTATCAGCCTTGTAGGCCACACATTCGGCCTCAAATCTTTCCAAGAAGAAGTCTAAACTATCAATTTTCTCATTGAAATTTGGTAGCCGCAGTCTAAAAGGACGATGGGCCCCACCAGAAGTTGAGTTCTGACCACTCGCACCCACTTCTAACTTCTTTAATTGTATCTCCTTCTCCATCATTTTCTCTTCCAGAGCTATTCTCATTCTCTCCTTCTCCAACTGTAACTCTCTATCTTCCTTCATCTTCCTTTCTTGTAACTCGAATTCTCTCTGTTTCCACTCACTTTCTTCTTTCATCTTCCTTTCTTGTAACTCCTTATCTTCTTTCATCTTCCTTTCTTGTAACTCCTTATCTTCTTTCATCTTCCTTTCTTGTAATTCGTATTCTTTTCTTTTTAGCTCTAACTCTTCAGCTCGAGCCTCTCTTAGAGCATTTTGTTTCTCAATTCTCTCCCTCTCTTCCTTCTCTTTCCTTTCCTTTTCCTCCTTTGCTGATTTCTCTTTCAAATCTTTTTGATTCTCTACTGAATTGAATTCTGCCTTAGCAAACTCCACTAATTCTTTTCCCGTGTACCCGGCTGCTTGGCCTATCCGCATGCAAGTATCAATGTCCATGATGTACACTTAGAATGCTCAGTATTATTTCTTACAATATATTTACTATCAAATCACTCAGTTGTATGTACTGTTACCTCTTCACTTATATCAGTAGAAAACTCTCTGGTTACAATGGTGCAGTAAATATTATAAATATAAATATTTCTTCTCACTATACATATATGTATATATATATATGCGTGTAAGTAGATGACACCTCAACTCTCAGTGTAAATATATCATCACCCTCTACCTCTTATGATATCAATAAAGTCCCCCTTAGCCTCTTGGCTATGTTATGACCACTTGTGAAAATTAGGACTTTTTGATCCCTTATTTATAGCATCATCTCAACTCACCATAAGAAGTCTAATAACAACTTCCTGAGCCCCTGACAACCATGTATCAACTTACGATAATCAATTCTGATATCTTGACACTAATGTCAACTTTGTTCAAAATAGGTATTACTTCCACAATTCTATACTGGTACCCACATTGGTGCTATAATCCAATAACACCCCTGTTATTATTACACCGAATAATCTCTGTTATGCAATTACTATCTGTGGCAAAATGAACACAAATGAGGACTACACAGATGAAGTAAACACACACATCACACCACGAAAACAAAATTCTAGTCACGAGGAACAAGACGATAGAACAGAAAGAGAAGATGTAGATTAATATCTACAATGCGTGACTGAGCACGAACGAAAACAAGGGATACCTGTAAACGTATTTACAAGATAGTAAGATGGGACAAGAGAAAACGCCACTTAAACAGGACACAAGAAATACTGAATTTACACGACAATATAAATACATACACCACAACTACAGCTAACACGCACAGGGCTTGGAATGTAAAGCAGGGCAGTCACAGGAAAATCATCTGCCAGACTCCGCCACAAAACAAACACCACCACAACCTAATAGAATCGGACTAATCCACTCTTTTCCCACGAAAGGCCAAAAATGGATTAGGCTCACACACCAATACACTATCACACCAAAGGCTCTACAAAAACCACACTCAACAATGAGGTGCTAGAAGGTACTCTTCCACCAAGCCCTATCTTCACTTCAGAGATAATAAACTAAGTAACCTATCAGTAATAATATACTATAATGCCACAACTATATGTATATATAATGCAAATATAAGCAAACTACTAAGGTAATAAAGTAAGATCAGACTTAACTAACAAACAATATACAATCAAACAAACTAAATCATACTTGTACACTGAGAAAAGACAAAACAAAAGGAAAGAAAACAATAACAAGTTAAGAAGCAGACAAAGAAAATAGCATACACTCTTCAACAAATCAAAGTAACTGATAAATAGAATCAGTAAGAAAGACAGACTAGAAGATTAAATACTCAGAAAAAACAACAAAATATCGATATAGTACATAATACATAAACAAACAAACAGCAACTTAACTGAAGCTCCAACGGTGCTTGAGTAAGCCGAATCCTCCGCACTGACGAAGATGATGAACAGAACAAACAGGACTCCACACTTGAAAATACGTAATCCAAACGAATATAAGTCCAGGAATAACTGTCAAATCTGAGTGTCACTGTCCCGTAATTTCTTGTATGATGACCGCACTATATTCCACGATGCTCACACAGCACTGTCAATATTATCACTGGAAATGTTCACTTCTGCAAAGTTCAGCTACACAGTTACAATCAATAGTCTACCCGACAGGTACACGTGTAAGATCCTTGGTACTGTCACATATGTAGCACACGACCAGTCTATAAAGACGTAGAATGGTCCAAGGATCCCAGCAAACTGTAAGGTAATATCCACTGGACTCCAACACGTCAGTAAGACCGTCTGTAGACGAAATACGCCCCTGGTCAGGCACTTCTGTGTTGTTAGGCAATGTCACAGGCGTCGACTTAGGGAGGTCAATGCACGAGATTTTTACCCCTGGGTGGGCACATCTGGGTAGTAAGATGATGGCATCACTTTGCAGGAACACTGGTCTCTAATGACAAAATCTCCCTCCTGATGACACCACAGTCTACCACTCGGGCCCTGAGCACACCAATATTGACAAAATCTCCCTCCTGATGACACCACAGTCTATCACTCGGGCCCAACTACACCAAAGAAAATAGCCAACTGGTTTCCTCTACATCCTACATAACCCCTCTAACAACACCTGTCACTCCGCTGCTCCGGCTGGATCACTGTCGCCCACAAGCAAAAAGACTCAGAAATGTGTCAAACTGACCCGTTTGCCCCACACTGTAACAACAGCTTAACACTTCAACAACTGTAAACAGCCCTGCAACCATGCCCTAACAAACAACTTGAAACTTAATTACACACTATTCCACCTGCGATAAACTGACAACTTACAGAAAATAACCATAGCGAACTACAATGCAACAAGTAGGTCAGCGCTTGAGAACGAGGTCAGGTCAAGCGACCGTAAACAGGACACTAATAGATCGACACACACATTAACTTCAACTGGACACTGAAACGTAAACAACTCACACCCGTGAATTGACGGAAAATATGAAGGCGGCCAGACAGTGGCGTTACAAGCCTTTTAACACTGTGTGTGCACAATAAATAATGGCATAATTACTGCCCCACAGGCTATAATGCCTTATTATCAAATAATATAGAATCACTGATGCCAGCTAGCTGGGAAAACGCTATAACATACTGGCCTCCATGGCCAAAGAATAGTCTGCACTAAACATGAGCCAAATACTAGAAAATCACTGGCCCCATGGCCTACAGGTTCACCACAAAATCGGACGAGCCCTCAGATGTCAGAATAACTACTAGTGTAACGTGGATTTATCATCATCATATTAATATATCACCACCAACAATAGCAAGGCTCATCTGCTAGAGGTACGACCACACTACACTAGCTGACACAAACTCACCATAACACCGGCAACAGGTACTGACCCTCTTTAATGAAAACTGTACACACACAAAACAATACGCATGACAATGCAATGAAGGATGCCTAACAGCTTGCCATAACACTGTAGCACAACATAATCTCACAATGCCATAAACAAGACACAATCAGTGGCTACACTATAATCATCGCTCACAGGCGACCTTCATTCCTGAAAAACGACGCAATACATAACTGCGCTAATATTATCATAAGTATAATCCAGGAGAAAGTCACTAGAATCCACAATATCTATCTAGTAACAAACCAACTACTCCCGATAACATGAAAAAGCAAGAAGTATGACCAAAACTGGCATCCATATAATTTCCCAGCAAAACTGCTGACAAAGGCCGACAACGACCGCTTAGGCCGGCAGACATATCTCGAATTCTTCCTTTGCGCCCAAAAAGCTCCCTTCCGGCTTCCGTCTAATCGAAAACTGGCCGAGCAAGTTTTTACAAGAGACGAACCAGTGTTGTCGCTCTCCAGTGTGACCAATATACAATTTAGCGAAAGTCTATGTCGTGACATCAACATTTAAAAAAAAATAAAATAAATATTAACTTTCCATGTAATATACTGAGTAATGAAATCCGCCTCCTGTGCTCTGGACTCGTTTATCGCAAACTGATAATGTCATTAGCGGATCGATTACATTTGACTTATATGTACAAACAACAAAATAACACTAAAAAGAAGAAAATATTTTAAACACAGGCTTTTAATGCACTAAAAAAGCCACAAATAATTTTTCACGGAGTTTATAGCTTGCAGTAAAAAAATGTAACATCAAATTGACAAAAAGCCTGGGGGAGCTGAGTCTACATGAAATTAACTTCTGTTTTATACTTCATTAGCCACTTATGGATAAAATATATATATATTTTTTTCTTTGCGTACGCCAGCTATTACTCGAGGCGACATCTCAGGTTAGTATGTCTAACCTGAGACTAATTTTTACGTGAGTATCCCTTTTTTTCTTGTACAAAGACAGGTGTCCCTCGCCATTCAGGCAGATACTCGCCGATTTCGGAGGTACCCATTAGAGCTGGGTCGGCTCAGGAGCCGCCAGTCCCTGATCGACGACACTGCTTCAAATGTACTCACCAGGGCTCGAGTTAACCCAGTCCAAATCCTGGTCGACGAAAAATCTTCAAATGTCCTTGCCCGGGTTTGATCCTGGGTCACCCAGTCGCCAGCGCAGTTTGGTAACCACTACACCAGCGTGGCTCCCGATAAAATATGTGATAAGCGCTTAAGCGCCCCATGCTTTGTGTCAATTTGATGTTACATTTTTTTACTGCAAGCTATAAACTCCATGAAAAATTATTTGTGGCTTTTTAGTGCATTAACTCTTTGACTCCAGACCAATGCTCTGAGCGTTGCAAAATTCAACGCGCCGTGCCAGCGCAACGCTCAGAGCGTTGTTTTTAGTTTATCACGAATAAACCCCAAAAATCGTCCGTTTAATGCAGCTCATATTTTAAAACTCGTAGAATGACTTCCGCTACTATTTAAACAACTAATTTGACGTAGTTAAGCAGCACATGTGCGTGTTTTGATGTTATTATCACAATTTGTGTGACGATTCGTGTGTTTGCGTTTTTCGTTGTTATTGCTAGAGAAATATGCCACGCTTTATATTTACATTTTCTAAGTCTCCTAAGCAAATAATTGTGTCAAACTACTTTGAAACATTGCTGACATTGAGGATGATTGTTTGGTAGTCACATTTGTTGTCAAAATACTGAATCGGTGCAGAAAAGCAAGACAGATTTAGTTGATGAGTGAGCGTAGTCATATTCTGGCCGATCAAAAAGCAACAAAACTAGACCTACCGTAACATTTAATCACTAGTCCTAGGTAGAAGATGAAGCTAGGGATACTATTAAAACATTTAAAAAGTTTTTAAATAACGTTATTCTTCTTTATTTGTTTCAAAATTACGTAATGCCCGAATGCATAATATTTTTTTTTCTTACAAGGGACCACAGTAAAAACTGGTGTGAATAACACTAAATGTACTAATTGTGCCCATAAGCAATGTTTTTTTATTACTTTGCATATGGATTAACTTGATGTTTGAAGACTAAAAAGAAAGTTTTATTATCTACAACAGTAATTTGTCTTTGGTAAGATCGTATTCTACAGTTAACTTTTGAGTGTTTTTCAATTTTACATGCAAAATGTTTTAAGTATACCGAACATACTTGTGTTAATACTACCAAAAAAAAAAAAAAAAAAAAAAAGTTAGTTGCTTATCCTTTTACAGGACGTGGCAATCAACCCCAGCTTTTATTGGCTGTTTGTGATTTTTCTAGGCAATTTTTTTCATTCAGTAGTTTGCCATTGCTTTCTGAACGGTACGGCTCTTATACCTTGTTAAAAATCCACACAAAGCGATCTGCTACCAAACCGCCTGCAGCAGGTTTCGAACCTGGTATATCTGGATTATGAAACTGCGTTCATATCCATTAGGTCACAGACGCCGACAATACTACCAAAGATGTTATATATTACAATTCTCTATCCATTTCCCTACAGCTTGGTATATAATAAGTACATGTTCACAAAAAAAGATTAACATAAAATTTACGCTAAAAGACAGTATACTTCACCATTTACAATTCTTCAAAAAATAATTATGGCACAGGGTGGAAAATAATTATGGAGTCAAAGAGTTAAAAGACTGTTTAAAATATTTTTTTTATATTTTTAATGCTATCAGAATGAAAATTGATACATTAATATATTCTGAGAGATTTTTGTTGTTATTTTGGTTATAGCTTATGAAGAAATATATCATGTTCAACATCTTCTTCTTCTTCTTCTTCCGTCCTTAGCCAACGACCGGCAAAGCAGTCAGTGGCCATTACGCCTAGTGGCGTCTTAAGGGCAACAGTGAATAGATTTTCTCTGCCGTTGTTCCCATCACGCCTAATGGCGTCTTTAGGGCAACGACAAATCAATCCGTTTGTTGTTGTTTCCATAATCAAAGTGACTGGCAAACGGCTGATCAGCCCGTTGGGATGTTCAACATCTGATGGGTTATAATTAGGATAAATAGTATCTCTAATTCAGGATATGTACAATTGCTAATGTCTGATCATAGTATCATTTCTCCTTTCCATTAATTATAAACAGAGCGAATTAAAAGTGTCAAATTGTGTGCATGCATGTGTTTTCTTTTTCCTGTCTTAAAGTGTTAGGCTCCTTAAACCCGTCAAGACGATAAGACCAAACAACAAAAAAAAAGGGGGGGGGGGGAGAGAGTAGGAGGGTGTGAAAGCCTGGGGTTTTTTAAAAAGATACTTAAATAAAAGAATACATAAAGCAGCATGGATATCACCAGACCACAAAACAGGGCATCATGTATGCATAAACAAGAAGGTAGATCATCATTACATGACGTAAAGATATAAAAAAGAGCAGATGTGATATCAGATCACCATCTTCTGTTGGCCAAAACAAAGCTAAAACTCGACAGTATATAGCTATAGACAACAGTTTGATATAGGATATCTAAAAAATCAAGAAATAAGAGACTCATTTTCAGTCACAGGTATCCAGAAAATATGAAGTACTCCAACAGCTGGATGATGTAGCAAATACAGAAGACCACTGGCAACAGATAAAAAATATATGAAATAAGATGTGGAGAGGTACTAGGAAAAAAGAGAACATCAGCACAAAGCATGGATAACAACAGAAACCATCAAGATAAAAGACAGGAAAAACAAGAAAGCAAATGTTAATGGAAGCAAAACCAGAAGCTCCAAAGCCAAGGCTCATGAATTGTTCATAGAAGCTAACAAAGAAGTAAGAATAAACATCAAAAGAGACATATAGAAGAATTGGCAAGGGAAGCAGAGGAAGCTGCAGCCAAAGGAAATATGAGGGACCTGTACAACAACACAAAGCAATTAACAGGGAAATATAACCAAGTGATGGCCTCATCAAAGACAAGAATTGAAAATTGCTTAGTAATATTCTAGAACAAATGAAGAGATGGACAGAACATTTTGAGGAACTTCTCTATAGACCAGCTCCATCCATGGAGGCACATCTGGAGTCATCATTATATGACCACCAGCTAAGCACAATGCTACAGTATTCAGCTGCAGAAGTGAGCCTGTCTGTGGGGCTAATTACACCCTCATTGACTCTTGAAATCATCCACACCTTTCCACAGATCCCCCTGTGTTGAAACATGTTGAGAATCCAGCATTGCACACTAAGCTTGAAGGAGTCACTTGAGCACCAGATGTAACTCTGGCTTTTACCTGTTTGGCTGCTTGCAGGAGGATCTCACTATGGGCCCATGATGGGCAGGGGGAGCTGAGAAGTGGCTCTGTGCAGGACATGACAATTCCTTGGGAAAGCCCAGAACAAGAGTGCAGTATTTTAGCTCTGCATATTTGGAGAGCCCCCTTGGATGGCACGGAAAGCACAGTATGCCATGTGCTTCTTCCTCCTAGCTTGGGACCAGATGTGATGATCCAGATGCCAGCCAAGCTGGTGAAACTGGAGCTCATGATTTCAACTCAACGTTTCGGAATGGCAGAAATGTCGCAGGAAAAGCCTAGATCTACAGTGTAGATATTACCATGGAATGTTCAATGCAGTATTGGCTGCAAAAGAGCAAGAAGCTCATCAGTCCTACTTAAACAACAACAATATAGACCAGCTCCACCAAATCCCACAGAAATCTAGCCAGCAGAACAAGAATTACAAATCACCTGTGAATGACCAGATAGGGACAAAATAACGAAAGCCATAAAGCTTCTATCAGATATAAAAGCAGCTTGTCCAGATAACATTCCAGCAGTGGCCATCAAATCAGATATTGATATATCTACAGAAGTCTGGGAGAGGGAAGAAGTACCAGCAGAATGGAAGGAAGGATATCTGGTCAAGTTGCCTAAGTAGGGAAATTCACAAGAGTGCACAAATAACAGGAATAATGTTACTATGAGTGCCGGGAAAAATATTAAACAGGATCATTCTTGAGAGATTAAAAGAGTCCATTGTTAGACAACTGAGAGACGAGCAAGCAGGTTTTCAACAAAACAGATTCTGTACAGATCAGATAGCCACATTGAGAATAAAAGGTGAATAAATTTGGGAATGGATTTCACCATTATACATTGGATCTGTGGACTATGACAAGGCATTTGACAGTGTAGACAGAGAATCACTTTGGAAATTGATGAGGCATTATGGAGGCCTCTTGAAGATCATTAACTGAATAAAGAAAACTTGTGAAGATTTGACATGCAGAGTGCTTCATTAAATAAATATTAGACAAACATAAAGGTATGTTTTCAGGCACTTGTAAGAAATAAAGAAGTAGAACACTAGACAACAGAAAAACAACAGACGTGAGTGGCTTACCCAGGATTCGAACCCCGGACCTTCCGTACGACAACACCGCCTAGCTATACAAGCAAATCACACTATCCTCCCGGCCAGCTAGGCATCCCCAAAAAAAAAGATGCTTTACTGACTGGTCATTAGTGCGAAACACAAGACAACACCGGAAGTTTACAATGGGCAGCTTAGCCTTATTAATGACGCAATCACTTCTGTCATTCCCCTATTATACAGTATATGTCAGTCCACACAAGACAAAGACCTTGATACTGTGTCTAGTAAATGATAGAAGACTTAAGAACAGTAGAATAGAACAGAGGGTAGGTTTCTGGTATTGTGTCTAATATTTATTTACTGTTTACAGGCCTCGGGTTTCCCTTCCTTATATGTTATAGAGTGCTTCATGAAGGACAATGTACAGAACCGTTTGGGATAAAAACTGGAGTGCGACAGGGATGCCTCTTGTCTCAATTTCTTTTCTTACTAGCAATAGATTGGGTTATGAAAACATCGATGTCACACAACAGAAATGGAATCCAGTGGACAGGGAAAAGATAATGAGAATAAATGCGAGAAATGATAACAAGGCTGAACTTGAAGAAACACTGTGATATACTTACTTACTTAGTCGTTCCTTTTCTACCGTGAGGTGTAGAGGTAGTGTGATATCAAAATAAGAATTAAAAAAAAAAACAAGAGGAGCTTTCATTGCATTGGGAAAACGTGGAGATCTAGAGAAATTAAGTCCAGTCCAAAATTAAGCATCTTCAGCTCAAATGTCATCAGTCCTATTATATGGTTCTGAAACATGGAGAACAACAAAAATAACAACCAAAAAGCTACATACATTCATAAATAGGTGCTTGCATAGAATAGACAGTTTGAAATGGTATGATGACAAGGTCACTCATGTGGAACAAGAAATGAGAAGAAACCAACTGATAGCATTACAAGGCAGTCCTTGTTCTGGAATCCCCAGGGAAAGAGAGGCAGATATAGACCAGAAAACACATGGAGAAGAGAACTGGAGACCAAAGTGAAAATGATGAGGAATATATGGAAAGAACTTAAGATGATGGCACATGACAAGACGACTTAACAAGAGGACTTGATATGTGTTTGTTGAAGGTCTATGATTCTCCTTGGAGAGCTAAAGGGTATTAATTGATTTATTAATAAGAAGACTTCACTTCATAATATGATAAATATAGATTATGTTAATTCATTGATGGTCATTTAACATGGCAGTGTATACAACTGTTGGTGCATACATATCAACCCCCAGAGATGAAAAACCTGTACGCAAAAATTAAAAACAAACTGTACAGAGACAGAAAAAATCATACAATGGCCATTTTGTTGTTTGAGAAAACTAAACGACCTTTTGTTGTTTGAGAAAACAAATGAGCAATTTTTTCACCCATGCTTTCACATAAGTTAATACTGCTTTTTTCTTGTTTGTATTGAGCACATTTGGTACAATTCTTCACATTGGATATATTAGGAAACTCAATGTTGGAGCACTACAACAGGAGGCAATCTGATCATCATTAGGATTTCCCCTGTTGGTTAAATGGTTAGGCCCTTTAATAATAATAATATACTTTACACCCATGCTGCCAGCTGGAGGCAATTGTGAAAGTAACCATTCTGTTGTATATATACTGAAGCACATTAAAAACACACCACCTGTATAATCCAGGAACAGAGTGTGAAATGTAAATATAAGTGTTTACAAGTTTACATATTTGGAATCTTTATTCATTTTCCTATGAATCCATGCTGGTCATTAATTTGTACATTTTATTGTTATGAAATTCATTGCATTCTGTGCAGGCAAGGGAGAAAACCAAAAATGCAACCAATAAAAAAATTCATTCACACTATCCTCAGTATCTGGTATGTCCACCGTGTGCTTGCAAACAAGCTTGGCAGCGGCTCCGCATGGAACGCACAAGTCTCTGAAGGAAATTCCAGGGAATCAAGTCCCATTCACGTGTAAGAGCAGCTTCGAGCTGTTGCAGATTAGCTGGAGAACCTTGCCTGTAGACTCTGTGTCCAAGCTCGTCCCACAGATGTTCTATAGGGGACATGTCTGGTGATAGGGCAGGCCAATCAATCATCACAATGTTCTGCTGCTGTAGATATTGCTGCGTAATGCGTTATCCTGCTGGAGAAGCTGCAAGTCTGGATAATTTGTGAACGCAGGAGCAACCAATGCATCCAGAACCTCATCTCGATATGTCACAGCATTAACATTTCCACAGAAGACGTGAAGAGGCAACCGATGGGGAAAACTGAATTCTCCCCAAATGTGAATACTTCCACCTCCAAATCGGTTGTGTTGATGAACACAGCAATCTGCAAAGCGCTCTCCACACCGTCGCCAAATCCGCATACGTCCATCAGCAAAGGATATGTTGAATCTGCTCTCGTCTGTGAATAGGACAGCATTCCACTGCAGTCTAGTCCATCTGACATGTTGCTCTGCCCATTGCAGGCGCTGCTGACGATGTCTGTGAGTCAAGTTTGGCCCAACATAAGGTCGTCTTGCAGTAAGGCCTGTATCTCTGAGTCGTCGTATGACTGTCATTCGAGAGACTTGCCCACGTCTACCCACTATTGCTTTTGCTGTTTGACTTGCCGGGAGAGAACAATTCCTTAGGTGACTCAGCACAATATGACGATCTTGCGCAGGGGTAGTAACTCGTGGTTGGCCACTCCGAAGTCTATCGCGGGCACTGCCAGTGGTTCCGTAACGATCATTGAGATGTACAATAGTGCTGTGGTGGCAATTCATCCTTCTGGCAATGGCCTGCGAACTCATTCCGGTCTCAAACATACCAATGGCTCGTTGGCGGTCGTTTTCAGATAGTCGTGGCATTTCAAGCACATGTACTGGGTGTTTTGTCTCAACGGCCTTTTTATACCGAGTATACTGCCACAACGCGTACACATTTTCAGGGTCATAGCTGTTGGGAATCGTGTTACACGTGTAAATTTCATTGTTTTTATGTAGTCTGTACACAAACCCGTGGGTTGAATCATGCACTTTCCATTCCAGCAGCCATTCGCTCTCTACCTCATGACAAACACGGGGAAAATCCATTCCCACACCTTTTTTTTTTCCAGCTTCTCGGCATCAGTATATATAATAGTGGTGCGTTTTTAATGTGCTTCAGTATATATTACTGTCCTAAATTCCATAGCCCGTTTCGATCGCTCCGCAGCCAACACGTTGCCCTTTCAGCAGTTTCATTGAGCCTTTTAAGTTCCCTTGTTCTTGATTGTCCTTTCACACCCAATAGTTTCAGTAGATCATACATTGAGGCAGCCACTAGACCACTTGCACCTTCCTCCATAGCTATGACATTTCCTGTTTACCCATCGTGTCTCAAGTCCGTGACCAGATAAACTAGATCTAGTGTGTGTTCAAGTCCAGGGTTTCCTTCAAAGTCACAAATTTTAACAGTAGTAAGCTGTGTTGATGGCCTCCTTTGTTTGATCTGTTATCAAGATTATTAAGCCTACTTCTTTCAATAGATTCACTTTCGTCAGTGACTCTGTCAGAGTGTAAACCAGGCCCCTATCTGATTTGGCCACATCGTCATCATCCTGATAAAATACCAAATAATCTCATCTCTCAAAGTAATGATTCCACTACCTGGAAAATCATGACTTAAAAAAAAATCACAAACAATCAAAATATCGATAGGAACTACTGATGAGTGTGACTGTGGCACCGACAAATTAACTGCCGAACATCTGCTTCAAAGGTGCCCAACATATGAGGAACAGAGAAAACACATATGGCCATCACCAGTACCATTCCTGGAGAAAATCTACGGAGATATCAACAGCCTCAGGCTGACCACTGCTTTCTTTGAACTTATTCAAGTTGACGTCTGAAGGTGAACGAAGAAGAAGAAGAAAAATATAGATCGATTCAGAAACATTTTTAGAAAACTGAAGCTTTATTTCCCAACGGGCTGATCACCCGTTTGCCAGTCACTTTGATTACGGAAACAACAACAAACGGATTGATTTGTCGTTGCCCTAAAGACGCCATTAGGCATGATGGGAACAACGGCAAAGAAAATCTATTCGCTGTTGCCCTTAAGACGCCACTAGGCGTAATGGCCACTGACTGTTTTGCCGGTCGTTGGCTAAGGACAGAAGAAGAAGAAGAAGAAGCTTTATTTATACTGGAAATCTATTTATAACTCAAATCTCACTAAATACTGAATTCTCGTTGCTATATGGCAATCATGGACAACAGTGTTTATTTTCATGCATTTTTGACAGGAAGTAAGACTTTGCGCACTGGCATGTTTGGGCAACTGAAATTGTAAAGGTTTAATAATTCGACGAAAAACCTGTACAGAATTTATGTACAACAGTACAAATATGAAAATAAATAGAAACGTACAGATTACGGGTAACCTGTACTAGTTGGCACGTATGGTTGATGTTGTACAGCATACGGGTAACCTGTACTAGTTAGCATGTATGGTTGATGTTGTACAGAATACGGGTAACCTGTACTAGTTAACATGTATGGTTGATGTTGTTTAGAGTACGGGTAACCTGTACTAGTAAGCATGTATGGTTGATGTTGTTTAGAGTACAGGTTACCTGTACCAGTTAACATGTATGGATGATGTACAGAAAATGGGTAACCTGTACTAGTTAACACATATGGTTGATGTTTCATGATGATCATCATCAGTCCTTTCATTTTGTTGTTATTGTCGTTCCATTAAAATTGAACATACTGGTAATAATGACTTTTGTCGTTACCAGAAGTAAATCATTATGGAAGCACAAGGCAGCACGAGGCATATATGGAGGTCATATGATTGGCCAGGCATTGGTGGCAGCATCACAGGGGGTACCAGACAGTCAGCACATACATAGTCTACATTCATACTTCCTCAAGGGAGGTTTGTATAAGGTCTATTGTCATTAAATAGTAAATGTTTCTTTCAGACTGCATTTTGGAAGTTTATTAGGATGTTGAAGTACTGGAATAAGTCATTTGAGTCATTGTTTTGTTTTTTAACCGGGTCTATTGTTCTTCACATGGAGAGAAAAGTCTTCTTCATTTTATCAAGCCATGAAGATATTTCATCTGTAAACTCATGCTGAGACTGTTCTTTTCAGTTGTTGTCCCTGACTGATTTATGACTACTAGCTCTTACAGGTTTGTTTTTATTCTGTCCTCTCATCTTCTCATTGGTTGTCCCATTTATGTTATATTTGCATCATTCTTCTATGTTAAGTCTCCATCTTATACTCTCAATATTATTATGTTTTAACCATTTTTCTATGTTAGTATCTATCTTATGCTCTCAATATTATTATGTTTTAACCATTTTTCTATGTTAGTATCTATCTTATGCTCTCAATATTATTATGTTTTAACCATTTTTCCATGTTAGTATCTATCTTATGCTCTCAATATCATTATGTTTTAACCATTTTTCTATGTTAGTATCTATCTTATACTCTCAATATTATTATGTTTTAACCATTTTTCCATGTTAGTATCTATCTTATACTCTCAATATTATTATGTTTTAACCATTTTTCCATGTTAGTATCTATCTTATACTCTCAATATTATTATGTTTTAACCATTTTTCCATGTTAGTATCTATCTTATGCTCTCAAAATTATTATGTTTTAACCATTTTTCCATGTTAGTATCTATCTTATGCTCTCAATATTATTATGTTTTAACCATTTTTCTATGTTAGTATCTATCTTATGCTCTCAATATTATTATGTTTTAACCATTTTTCTATGTTAGTATCTATCTTATGCTCTCAATATTATTATGTTTTAACCATTTTTCTATGTTAGTATCTATCTTATGCTCTCAATATTATTATGTTTTAACCATTTTTCCATGTTAGTATCTATCTTATGCTCTCAATATTATTATGTTTTAACCATTTTCCCATGTTAGTATCTATCTTATGCTCTCAATATTATTATGTTTTAACCATTTTTCCATGTTAGTATCTATCTTATGCTCTCAATATTATTATGTTTTAACCATTTTTCCATGTTAGTATCTATCTTATGCTCTCAATATTATTATGTTTTAACCATTTTTCCATGTTAGTATCTATCTTATGCTCTCAATATTATTATGTTTTAACCATTTTTCTATGTTAGTATCTATCTTATGCTCTCAATATTATTATGTTTACATCATTCTTCTATGTTAGTCTCCATCTTATATCTATTGTTTTTAAAATCAGTATTGCAATATTGTGTGAAATAATTGTTCATACATACTCTAAACCCCCCCCCCCCCGCCCCCCCCCCCCCCCCCCCCCCCCCCCACCCCCCCCCCCCCCCCCCCCCTTTCCCAATCCAAGCAGCACTCCATGGCCGAAAGCACTGAAATATAAATAAGTTAGAAATGGCAGGAAAGTTGGGTAGTGTTTCAGGGGTTCCACTTTTTTTTGCATATTCCAGGTATCTTTAATATTTCATTATTTCAGCTTATTCACAACTATGCAAACAGGTCAAGAGGGTGTTCCTGTGTTGTACCATGTTGATGAGACACGCAATGGAAAGACATACTGTGCTCGATCTGTGAAGGCTGTTCAATCAGGAGCTGTGATGTTCACTATGCAGACATCCTTCAAGCAGAATGAAGCCACGAGCACAGTTCATCAGTTGTTGATGCCAAAGGTGTGTTCAGTCTATGTGGTTCTTTCTGTTCTTGAAATTTCTGCTCTTTCTAGGTCAGTTTTTCCTTTAGCCAGACAGTTCAGTGTAAATGTTGAGGTTCCTATTTAGCTCTTATTGTATTTTATTTTGTTAATTATTTTATTTTTAATAATGACAAAAGTTTTTAGTTTAATGTTTATGATTGGACACACTCACTTGAGGGTCTCATAGATTATGTCTCGCAACATTTTTCCAGCCTATTCTTTGCTTCTGTATATGGCTTATGTTTTTCTTTTTCATTCTCTATGGAGCATGGGAAGTGTACAACATACTTCCAGCATTAACTGTTCTGTTCTTATGATCTATTCCATTGATTTCACGTTCCTACCGTACATGTTGTCTTATGATCTGTTCTGTTGATTTCATGTTCCTGCAGTACATGTTGTTTTATGATCTGTTCCGTTGATTTCACGTTCCTGCAGTACATGTTGTCTTATGATCTATTCTGTTGATTTTACGTTCCTACCGTACATGTTGTCTTATGATCTGGTCCATTGATTTCACATTTCTGCAGTACATGTTGTCTTATGATATGTTCCATTGCTTTTGCGTTCCTGCGGTACATGTTGTCTTATGATATGTTCCGTTGATTTCACATTCCTGCAGTACATGTTGTCTTATGATATGCTCCGTTGATTTCACGTTCCTGCAGTACATGTTGTCTTATGTTCTGGTCCATTGATGTCACATTCCTGCAGTACATGTTGTCTTATGATCTGGTCCGTTGATTTCACGTTCCTGCAGTACATGTTGTCTTATGATCTGGTCCGTTGATTTCACGTTCCTGCAGTACATGTTGTCTTATGATCTGTTCCATTCATTTTACATTCTTGCAGTACATGTTGTCTTATGATCTGTTCCATTCATTTTACATTCTTGCAGTACATGTTGTCTTATGATCTGTTCCATTCATTTTACATTCTTGCAGTACATGTTGTCTTATGATATGTTCTGTTTATTTCACATTTCTGCAGTACATGTTGTCTTATGATCTGTTCCATTCATTTTACATTCTTGCAGTACATGTTGTCTTATGATCTGTTCCATTCATTTTACATTCTTGCAGTACATGTTGTCTTATGATATGTTCTGTTTATTTCACATTCCTGCAGTACATGTTGTCTTATTATCTAAGTTTATAAACTAATAAAACGGTATTGAATCAGTTTTACTAATAACAGTTCACATTTAGTAAAACTGATTCAATACCGTTTTATTAGTTTATAAACTTATATTCCTTACCAGTTTTACTGCAGCCCCTTAATTTATGTCTTATTATCTGTTCCGTTGATTTCGCATTCCTGCAGTACATGTTGTCTTATGATCTGCTCCGTTGATTTCACATTTCTGCAGTACACGCTGTCTTATGATCTGTTCACTTCAGAATAATACCATACAATACAGCCAGTCTGCTCAGCACGCAACAACTTTCCATTCACCTTCTCAATCCAAAAACTCACTCAGTACTCAAAACCATTCTCCCGTGTTTTTCTGACACAAACTCTGCACGAGACAAACTCACCATCTATTTATGTCCCTCAAGTAAAACTGGACTGACCAGTATTCATTCACACTTAACTTACACGCAGGCCTATACAATATACTGTTCCCGCAAGAGATCTCTCCATACTTTACCACTTGTCACTCATACACACAATCATCATCGTCGTCATGATCATCATCATTATCATCATCATGTGACAGTGATGTACATGGTTGGACCTACTTGATGGTTTGAATGTCTTGATGAATACATGGTTTGACCTACTTGACAGTTTGAATGTCTTCATAATGTACATGGTTTGACCTACTTGATAGTTTGAATGTCTTGATGATGTACATGGTTGGACCTACTTGATAGTTTGAATGTCTTGATGCTGTACATGGTTTGACTTCTTTTTGTTTCCTAATGGAGCATTGGGCCACCTCAAAAGTTTTTCATCATGCTGTACTTTTTTCTTTAATTCATAATCACTGACAAATGCAGTTCATGATGGCAGGATGTAATAGGCAGCCTTTCTACTAGTTATATAGGTACATTCTTATTAAATGTTGCTTATTTTATTCCTATGCTACATTGATTATATTGGGAGATTTGATTAGAAAAGAAGGATCTGGAAATACTTTGACAAGAGAAAGATCCTGGAACGCAAATGCCAAGGAAAACAGAACCAAACTACAGTCTTTTTTATAGGGCCCAAAGGGAAGGGTTAGGTGTATTTATTTGACCTTTGTTAACTTGCAAACACTAGAAAATATGATGGTGATGATGATGATAATCATCAAGATACAGCAAGTCCTGGGTGACATGTCATTTGAACAGAGAGAACTGTCACACCATGATTTATTACCATATATACGAGTACTTGACCAACGGGCTGATCACCCGTTTGCCAGTCACTTCAATTACGGAAACAACAGCAAATGGATTGATTTGCCGTTGCCCTAAAGACGCCAATAGGCGTGATGGTAAACAATGGCAAAGAAAACCTATCTGCTGTTGCCCTAAGATGCCACTAGGCGTAATGGCCACTGACTGCTTTGACGGTCGGTGGCTAAGGACGGAAGAAGAAGAAGAATACGAGTACTTGAGTATAGGTCGATCTGACTATAAGTCGACCCCTCGACTTTAGGACTTAAACTTCCAAAATGAACTATAAGTCGAAGTTTAAAAAAACATGCAAGAAATTTTGAAATTTCTGGCATGTTGCAATATTTCCCACTCCTTTTCAGTTAAAGGGCTTGAATTTGAATTGATCCTCGAGTAATGATGCAACCATTTTGCCACAGAGTTAAAACTTATTCATTTATTTTTTCTTCAAGAGCCGTAAACAACGAAGTGTTCCATTTCCTTGCTCGTTTCATTTTTGGCATTTCTTGCAACAATTCATTTATTTTACCTTTACCTTTTGCGTAAGTTTTTTGTCGATTCCAAATTTCTGCAGTGCGTTGCAATTGCCTTGGCTTTCTGCAAATTCTATTACTTTCAGCCTCGCAAGAAGTACGCTTTCTTTTCAAACTCATAGTAATAGCACCTGTAGGGTAAATTTTTGTTTAAAACTAAATGCCAGTGTATTTACAACAAATGATTTTAAAAGCTGTGCAAGCCAATGTCCGCATGACAGGAAGTACGAAAGCATGATGGACATTTTTTATTTACCGCAACAGCCTAACAAAATTGATTCTAACATTTTAAATTTATTACTTAAGATATTTTGTTAAAAACATTTAATGAAGCAGCCGGTTTATATCTGAAGGATACCAGTTTTGCATTTCCGCTTTCATGAACATGGAATTTTAAGCTCTGCCTTCAAAATACAGTGTACAGCAAGAAGTTGGTGTCTGGTGAATGGGAATACTGTACATCATGTATATATCTGTGCACTATGCATAGAGGAAAATCTGGAGTCATACTTATATAACCACCAGCTATGCACAATGCTATAGTATGTAGATTTGAAAATGAACCTCTGTCTGTGAGGCTAATTACACCCTCATTGACTCTTGAAATCATCCACACACTTCCAGGGATTTCCCCTGTGGTGAAACTTGTTGAGAACCCAGCATTGGACACTAATCTTAGAGAAGCCACTTGAAGCCCAGACTTAACTCTGGCTTTTACCTGATTGCCTGCATGCAGGAGGATCTCACTGTTGCTGCTTTGACTGCTCGTCCCCGTTGTGAAGGTTGGCCACACACTATTTTTACTGGTTCGTGATGTATTATGGATAGTGGCAGGTTCTTTGATCCTTGACGTTGATGATGATGAATTGCACGTGATACACATGTAAATTATAGAATGCTGCTAGACAAGCTGAGTGACTGACCCCAAGTCTAATGCTGTTTCAGAATATTTATTAGTATATTTACAAGTGTCATGAATGTAATGAAAGTCATAGTAAAATCTGCAGGGCATATCTCCTCCTGCGAATACAATAATCTTATATATCATAGTGTTCTCATTGGTCATGGAAGTTTAGATTATCTTCTATTGGCTATCTTGGCCCGTGGTTCTTCAGTCTGCTACATTATTACAGGACATCTTTATTCTGGTCTAGTATATGTGATTTCAGGGCATGATGTAAATTACTAGGCAACCTCCAGGTTTTGTTAATTTTTCCTGAGTATACACTGTACTTTTAAATCTCAACTGCAACAGTTCTTACAAGAAAATGTCTCGAGCCCGCAGCACATGGTCTCGTCTGTTCACGACCTAACTGGTTTTCCCTGTGTAGCTACACATTTTAATATACTTATTCTATGTACCAACGTTCAGTCTGTACAAGGTTGATCACCTTACAATGCTCATGGCATCAAGCATCTTGCTCTCACTGTAACTTGACAGTAGGCACACCACAGACCCGACGTCTACCACATGTCAATAAAGTTGCTGAGCACCTCTGTGCTGTTGTCTTAACAAGCTACATGGCATGAAAGAGTGAGGCATGTGGTCTACCCTTATTTATAGACCTACCCAAACTTGTACCATGTGATATATATTGTGGCGTCTCCTTATTAAATATGCAAATCCCAGACTACTCATTTATTATTCACTAGTAAACCCGGTTACTTATCTTTGACCAATAATAAACTGCTACATCACTATGGACCCCATGGTGGGCAGGGGGAGATGAGAAGTGGCTCTATGTAGGACATGATGATTCCTTGTGAGAGCCCAGATCCAGATCACAGTATTTTAGCTATGCTTTTTTGGACGGGGAGAATGCACAATATGCCACACGCTTCTTTCTCCTAGCTTGGGACTATGTGATGATCTTTTAAATGCAAGCCAAGCTGGAGAAACTGGAGCTCATGACTTCAACTCAACACATTTCGGAATGGCAGAAAAGCCTACAGTGAAAAGCTCAGCAGCCCTAGTTAAACAGCAACAACAACAACAATCTCCGTGCACTCTGTTGTACCACTGCACAGAAATGTAATGGTCGAGCGAAGAATGGGAAGGGTAATTAGGAAGATGAACAGAAGTGTAAGAAGTGTAAATTTCTTTTCCTTGTTTTACTTGCCACACTGTTTCGCAGTGCTGCATCATATACATGTGGTGTTAGTTATCTTTTCCTACTCCATAAGTAAAAACTATACACCTCGTCTTCCATGATAATGACATCACAAACCCATATATTAAATATCATAATGTATATTCTCATCAAGAAGTATTTTTAACACAGCATATTATATCAACTTCCTTCTCACAATTTGTGGTGAAAAGAAATCCCCATCATCGCGTCGGTACCAGCCTTGTCACTTCCTTACCATGCTTCCCCACATCTCCTTCCACAATCGCTAACTCGAAAGTTGGGGGAGCCAGGATCTCCGTGCTTGTACAATTAAATAGGCAGGATACAGAGCTTAGCTTCTGATTTGCAGAAATAGCGTCACACATTTTTGCCTGTGAAACGCAACCCAGTATGTGACAGGAAGGGGGGAAGGGTGCAACACCGACCCGTTACATGAATATTTTTTACTCGGCTATAAATGAGGTAAATTTTTTAAGGTCCCAAATAGGAATCAATTTCTCGACTTATACTCGAATATGTGCGGTATTCTTTTTCAGTTGCGCTGTAATACACTTTTTCTTGGTTGGCTGTTCTGAGTGACGTGATCATATACACCACTTTTTTTTTCAGTTGTGGTTTTCCACACTTAATCATCTTGGTATGCTGATCTGAGTGTTATGACCATATGCATACTTTCCATTTGGTGAAGGTTTCTAAATCTTTGGAGATTTTGTTGTTCCCTGATGATGTTAATATTGGTAGTGGTGTGATTGATGTGGATAGTGGTATGATTGATGTGGGTAGTGGTGTGATTGATGTGGATAGTGGTATGATTGATGTGGATAATGGTAGTGGTATGATTGATGTGGATAGTGGTAGTGGTATGATTGATGTGGATAGTGGTAGTGGTATGATTGATGTGGATAGTGGTAGTGGTGTGATTGATGTGGATAGTGGTAGTGGTGTGATTGATGTGGATAGTGGTAGTGGTGTGTGTTACAATGTCATTTGTTACAGCTTGGTTTTGACGGTAACCTAAATGATTGGAAGTCCGTTATTGTTCAACTATTATATGGGCTTGGTCATCTTGTTATTTTTGTGAGCTGTCTAGCGATCGTGCTATTGATGTTGAAACGTGAATTGGGCACATGAAATCTAAGTCCAATTTGATAAAATTGATAAGACTGTGTGGGTTGAGTCCACAAGAACAATACGATTTATTACGGAAATACATTCAATCAGTTCATAGATGAGTTATATCATTATACATACATATGTGTAGTCCAATTATTGTCTCCTTATTCATTCTTTCATCGTCAGAAGTGTCAACGTGTATATGCGCAATGCCGTCTAGCGAACATCCGAAAGTGATCATTGAGGTTTTGACAATATTATAAATTTAACAATTCTTATTCCAAGATACTCCCTGTAATACTTCTTGAACCGCAGTTTATATATATATAACTGGGATGACTTAAACTTGCATCCTCATTTCATAAAGGCTGACCCTATGCCTTGTAATCCAGGAGAAACTCTGCATAATTCACAAGCATCGAGAGTGATGCAAAAACACGACTATCTTGAATAAAGTCAGTCTCAAGAAGGGTCTAGGAAGAGCGTTGCTATCCCCCAGCCTACCAACATACTACGTCACATCTATCACTAGTCAACCCCATAAAATCACGGTCAATATAATGGCTTTAAGTGCAGACACCTAACATTGGTGGCACAACAATGTGTTAACGCGTACCAAATTAAAGTGGGCCAACATTACCCAGATAAACCCGTATCAGTGTGATTGATGTGAATAGTGGTAGTGGTGTGATTGATGTGGATAAATAGCATCACACATTTTTGCCTGCGAAATATAGAGACTAAATCCACAGCAACCAGAAGGTTGTATAGTAGATGATGGTTGATATAATGGAAGGTTGTATAGTAGGTGATGGTTGGTTTAATGGAAGGTTGTATATTAGATGATTGTTGTGATGTGGATAGTGGTAGTGGTGTGATTGATGTGGATAGTGGTGTGATTGATGTGGATAGTGGTAGTGATGTGATTGATGTGGATAGTGGTAGTGGTGTGAATGATGTGGATAGTGGTAGTGGTGTGATTGATGTGGATAGTGGTAGTGGTGTGGTTGATGTGGATAGTGGTAGTGGTGTGATTGATGTGGATAGTTGTAGTGGTGTGATTGATGCAGATAATGGTAGTGGTGTGATTGATGTGGATAGTGGTAGTGGTGTGATTGATGTGGATAGTGGTAGTGGTGTGATTGATGTGGATAGTGGGAGTGGTGTGATTGATGTGGATAGTGGTAGTGGTGTGATTGATGTGGATAGTGGTAGTGGTGTGATTGATGTGGATAGTAGTAGTGGTGTGATTGATGTGGTAGTGGTGTGATTGCTGTGGATAGTGGTAGTGGTGTGATTGATGTGAATAATGATAGTGGTGTGATTGATGTGGACAGTGGTATGGTTGATGTCAATACTGGTAGTGGTATGATTGATGTGGATAGTGATAGTGGTGTGATTGATGTGGGTAGTGGTATGATTGATGTCAATACTGGTAGTGGTATGATTGATGTGGATAGTGGTAGTGGTGTGATTGATGTGCATAGTGGTAGTGGTGGCATTGATGTGGATAGTGGTAGTGGTGTGACTGATGTGGATAGTAGTAATGGTGTGATTGATGTGGGTAGTGGTGTGATTTATATGGATAGTGGTAGTGGTGTGATGGATGTGGATAATGGTAGTGGTGTGAACGATGTGGATAGTGGTAGTGGTGTGATTGATGTGGTAGTGATGTGATTGCTGTGGATAGTGGTAGTGGTGTGATTGATGTGAATAATGGTAGTGGTGTGATTGATGTGGATAGTGGTATGGTTGATGTCAATACTGGTAGTGGTATGATTGATGTGGATAGTGATAGTGGTGTGATTGTTGTGGATAGTGGTAGTGGTAGGATTGATGTCAATACTGGTAGTGGTATGATTGATGTGGATAGTGGTAATGGTGTGATTGATGTGCACAGTGGTAGTGGTGGGATTGATGTGGATAGTGGTAGTGGTTTGACTGATGTGGATAGTAGTAATGGTGTGATTAATGTGATATGATTGATATGATTGATATGATTGATATGAGTTATCTACCCTTCCAAGATGGAGGTGAAATTCGTTTCTCACCTTAGACGCCGAAAGAAAAACATCAAGAATGTGTATATTTCGATGGATATCACCATGTTATGTTAAATTATAGAATAAAAGATACACCAGAGTATCTAGTGGTGTAGATATTTTCCTATAACTGACCTCGAAACCCTCGAATCGGTCGGTTGGATCGGAGGGTTGATCAGTGAGTTAACAATTCACTATCGTAAAACAAGCTATTGTTACCGAAACAGAACCAGGCTCGACAGTAAACATGACTCACTCAAATATCTTGGGGGCTAAGGAGATTTCTAAAATTGGATACTGGAAATCTATGGTTTTCCAACAAAATATGTGAATATAATCAAAGCGCTATATGACAATGCAAGATGTTGTGTTAGAACAAATAAAGGGAATACAGAATGGTTTACAGTAGAAACAGGGGTGAAACAAGGCTGTATTATGTCACCACTACTTTTTGGAATAGCTATTGATTGGGTTATGAGAAACTATACCCACAATGAACAATTGGGTATAAAATGGACAAATGGAAAATTCCTGGGGGACCTGGATTTCGCAGATGATGTAGCATTCTTAAGTTCAACACCAAGACAATCCCAAGAAGCAATAAATAATTTGTGTCATCTCTCGGTTAAAATTGGTCTCCAAATAAATGCCTCTAAAACTAAAGCTATGAACTTTTCTAACGAGACCTTTGATATCATCTTGAACGGGGAAAAACTACAGAAAGTTGAAAGTTTCAATTATTTAGGCAGTAAAATGACTCAGGATGGTGACACAACAAGAGAAATCCATACTAGAATTGCTTTGGCAGCTAGCGCCTTCAATAGATTATCTAACATTTGGAAATTACGATCATTGAATATACATACCAAGCTTCGTCTGTTTAATTCAAATGTTATCTCAGTGTTAACATACGGCTGTGAGAGTTGGAAAATAACAAAATCATTGGAGAACAAGCTGAATACATTCGAGAACAAATGTCTTAGAAAAACTCATGAACATCAGTTGGAAAGAATTCAAGACTAATCGACAAATAAGAGAAGACTCTAGGCAGAAATATGTCTCCGACTATATAAGGAAAAGACGATGGTCATATATCGGTCATGTCCTACGAATGCAAAACAACAGAATACCACTACAGGCGCTCACTTGGGTTCCTGAGGGTAAGCGGAAAAAAGGAAGACCAAAAGAAACACTCAGAAGAACAATAATAAGAGAAGGAAGAACGTTGGGCCTAAATAATGTGCAAGAGCTAAGAGGAGTGGCGTCACAACGAACAACCTGGAGAGCACTGGTTTCTGCCTTATGCGCCGTGTTTGGCGCTTAAAGAATTTATTATTATTATTAATGTGGGTAGTGGTGTGATTTATGTGGATAGTGGTAGTGGTGTGATGGATGTGGATAATGGTAGCGGTGTGATTGATGAGGATAGTGTGGATTTTTTTTTTTTTTTTTTTTTTTTCTTAACCAGCGGCACTTGGGCTTTCAGCCCTTCGGCCCAATGACATGTCATTGCGAGGCTGGGGAACCTGAGGACTTTCCTTCCAACCCGGTCAGGAGCTTCGCTCCTTCCCATCCACAGAGGGTTTATCACAGGAGCCGTTCAGGCTATTCAGTCAAATTTCCGGCCGTAAACATTTCTTCAAACGCCGACGCCCGGGTTTGAACCATGAACACCTGGTCGCCAGTACAACGCCGAAGCCATTACACCAGCGCGGCTCCCGATAGTGTGGATAAATAGCATCACACATTTTTCCTCTGAAATATAGAGACTATTCACAGCAACCAGAAGGTTGTATGGTAGATGATGGTTGATATAATGGAAGGTTGTATAGTAGGTGATGGTTGGTTTAATGGAAGGTTGTATATTAGATGATTGTTGTGATGTGGATAGTGGTAGTGGTATAATTGATGTTGACATTTATAGTTGATTCTTTCTAGGCAATATTGTCTTTCTTACACTAGCTTGATGTTGGAATCACTCCAGACAACTGCATGAGACACAAGGTTTACACTGTGTTTATTTTGACTGCAGTTAAATTTCTTTTTTCTCAAGGTGCCTTACCCTGATCAGCTGGAGACCATTACAGAAGCACTAGACAAGTTTTATGAGTAAGTATAAATGTCCTCACTCAAGCACTAGACAAGTTTTATGAGTAAAGTATAAATGTCCTCACTCAAGCGCTAGACAAGTTTTATGAGTAAGTATAAATGTCCTCACTCAAGCACTAGACAAGTTTTATGAGTAAAGTATAAATGTCCTCACTCAAGCACTAGACAAGTTTTATGAGTAAGTATAAATGTCCTCACTCAAGCACTAGACAAGTTTTATGAGTAAGTATAAATGTCCTCACTCAAGCACTAGACAAGTTTTATGAGTAAGTATAAATGTCCTCACTCAAGCACTAGACAAGTTTTATGAGTAAGTATAAATGTCCTCACTCAAGCACTAGACAAGTTTTATGAGTAAGTATAAATGTCCTCACTCAAGCACTAGACAAGTTTTATGAGTAAGTATAAATGTCCTCACTCAAGCACTAGACAAGTTTTATGAGTAAGTATAAATGTCCTCACTCAAGCACTAGACAAGTTTTATGAGTAAGTATAAATGTCCTCACTCAAGCACTAGACAAGTTTTATGAGTAAGTATAAATGTCCTCACTCAAGCACTAGACAAGTTTTATGAGTAAGTATAAATGTCCTCCCTCAAGCACTAGACAAGTTTTATGAGTAAAGTATAAATGTCCTCACTCAAGCACTAGACAAGTTTTATGAGTAAAGTATAAATGTCCTCACTCAAGCACTAGACAAGTTTTATGAGTAAGTATAAATGTCCTCACTCAAGCACTAGACAAGTTTTATGAGTAAAGTATAAATGTCCTCACTCAAGCACTAGACAAGTTTTATGAGTAAAGTATAAATGTCCTCACTCAAGCACTAGACAAGTTTTATGAGTAAAGTATAAATGTCCTCACTCAAGCACTAGACAAGTTTTATGAGTAAAGTATAAATGTCCTCACTCAAGCACTAGACAAGTTTTATGAGTAAAGTATAAATGTCCTCACTCAAGCACTAGACAAGTTTTATGAGTAAAGTATAAATGTCCTCACTCAAGCACTAGACACGTTTTATGAGTAAAGTATAAATGTCCTCACTCAAGCACTAGACAAGTTTTATGAGTAAAGTATAAATGTCCTCACTCAAGCACTAGACAAGTTTTATGAGTAAAGTATAAATGTCCTCACTCTCTTTATAGAGCCATAGTAGTTAAAACATACATGGCTGGAGATTTAGCAGGACAGGGAAAGAGGAAAGGGAGGGCTTACAGAATTAGAGTGAGCGATGAAAGGAGAAAATTGGTCATCCAATGAGAAGGAAAACCTGACACAGTAAGCAGACTGAAGGAGGAGGGGCACATCAGAGAGGTTTGAAGAACCTCAAATCAGAGGTGGTTCAGAGAGACATATGAAAGAGAACCTCGAGTGTGAGCAAGCAGAAGGAGAAAAAGAAAGATGACCCCAATGAACTTGGAGGAGAATCTCAGAAAGTGAGTAAATAGAAGCAGCAAATACCTGGAATAAACCAGGCTGTACCAGCTAGTCCAAGTGGCTAACATTTTTTGGTGCTTTATCTTCCAGAGATAATCTAAATTTGAGGACTTAGCTGAGACACATCATCATCATACTCAGTCTTGTATTATTATATCCTTGTAACACTAGTACTTAAATATTACATTTTTGTTTGAATTTGTTCTATCAGTGTAATACCTTTTTCCTTACACATTTTGTTTTTGTCTTCAGTTATTAACCATTTTTGTTTGCCTTAAATACTTTCTTCATTTCACATGCATGTAGAGTTATTTTATTATTGACATTTGAAATCTGTAGAAGTAGCTGCAATGAAAAGTTTTATTTGGTAGACCACAGCATCAGTGACAACAAGTAGATGTTGACCTTGGCATTCTAAAGTGTGCTCAAGTCTGCCCTAGCGTATGCCATTTGGTCATGTGATCTTGTAGTAACAGTTCAAATAGCAACTAGTTTTACGTGATGAAGCTGCTAGTGCCATTCACAGTTTCACCTCAGTTGTCACTTATGACATGATTGGAAAGTGTGTAGTTGGCTGTTTACTGTCCTGCCTGGACTGGAATACCACATACTAGGTACTGTACCAGATGGGTGATTAAATGTTTAGTCCCATGTTTTGTTTTTCCACTGCTGTATTTATTTTTTCCTAATATAAAATGAAAGCTTTTTTCAATTTGCCAACAGACAAAATTGTATATCAGAGGCAGACTACAGGTTTGGTAAAGACTGGTATGGTGCATTTCCCGCTGTGACCAAGTTGGTTGAACCAGAACAGCTTCTACTGCAGAAGACACATTATCCCAGAAGACATCTGTGGATTAAAGCCAAAGATCCTATTGGTAAGTCCATTGTCTGTCATCTTTTTTTATCCTAAGCCACCGACTGTCAAAGCAGACAGTGGCCATCATGCCTGGTGGTGTCTTGTAGGGCAGCAACAAACTGCTTCCACATTGCTCAGTCAGCCTTCGTGCATCCATTCTTTGCATCACGGCCTCCACAGCTCTCCGCCAAGCTGTCTCCAGCCGCCCCTCCCCCTTGCCCTCCCCCCGGGGACCACAGCACAGATGTTCCTGTGATGGCATCAGGGTTCTGAGGATGCGGCCAATCCAGCACCCGCCAGCCATGACAGCGCACATATCCTCTTGGTTGCTCCAAGTAAGCAGTTCTTCATTGGTGATGGTATTCGGCCAAAAGATTCGGAATGTCTATCATAATGTGCTGTAATAGAAGGTTGTATAGTAGATGATGGTTGATATAATGGAAGGTTGTATAGTAGATGATGGTTGATATAATGGAAGGTTGTATAGTAGATGATGGTTGGTTTAATGGAAGGTTGTATAGTAGATGATGGTTGGTTTAATGGAAGGTTGTATATTAGATGATTCTTCTGTTGTGTAGACATATCAAACCTAGGCGGGTTGCATGGTACCATGGTTGCTGGTGCGCCTCCTGGCCTGGTACCTCTGACTTCAGCATTTGTTCTTAAGACAGAGTGTGCTCATGCCTCCCCCTCTGGCTGGGGGATTTGACTTCGCCTTTACCTCGTTTGCTGTCCCATCTTGCCTCCCGCTGGGGTTAATACCCAACCTTCGGCAAGATTACTGGGTGTAACGGGGTCCACCACGAGTAGGTGAGGTAGACTTGGGCAGGAGAGGCTAAGAGACATGTTGAGTCTAGTATTGCGCCAGAGTTTAAAAAAGCCCTATGCGAAGTAAATATCAAAAGAAGGGTAGTGCTACAGTGGATACCACCACACTGTGGCATACCAGGAAATGAAAGCGCAGATACGTTAGCAAAAGAGAGAGCAACACGGGAACAAAAAGAACAAACAATCACCTTCCAGGAAAAGAAGACCCTTATCAAGGCCATCAGGAAAGTTGACAAATAAAGAGACAACTATCACTATCTTGATCGAGCAAAACAGGTGATCCTGTTCCGTATTAGAACAGGACATAACAGACTGAACAGTCACTTATACAGACTGAGATTGGTCCCATCACCCCTATGTATGTGTGGACAGGCAGCACAGACAGCCGAACATATCCTGCAAGACTGCCACATGCTTAGTCAATTGCGGACTGAACATTTGCCCACAGAGACGCACATCCACACAAAGCTGTTTGGGAGTCTTGACGAACTTTCAATCACATCAACATACATCCAGAGAACCGGACTTCTTGTGAAGACATTACTAAACAACAGCGAACGAGAAAAAGAAGAAGAAGAATATGATTCTTGGTTGGTTTAATGGAAGGTTGTATAGTTGATGATGGTTGGTTAGTTTGATGGAAGGGTGTATAGTAGATGATGGTTGGTTGGTTTAATGGAAGGTTGTATAGTAGATGATGGTTGGTTGGTTTAATGGAAGGGTGTATAGTAGATGATGGTTGGTTGGTTTAATGGAAGGGTGTATAGTTGATGATGGTTGGTTGGTTTAATGGAAGGGTGTATAGTAGATGATAGTTGGTTGGTGTAATGGAAGGGTATATAGTAGATGATGGTTGGTTGGTTTAATGGAAGGGTGTATAGTAGATGTATAATTGTGGTGTTGGTGAACCTCCCTCTTAGTCTTGCTCTTATCAGTCTGTTGTTGATGGGTTTCCATTCCAGTAAAGACCTTTCCATTCCTTTCTTCAGGATAATGGCTACACCTTCGTTGTGCTGACCATCCTCTCTGCCAGAATAAAGTACTGTTTCCCCTGTAGCTGTTTTTATTCTCCCCCTACCTGTCCATCTGCTCTCGCTTATTCCCAGGATATGTATCTTGTAGTTCCTCATCTCTGCTGTGATTTGTCTCAGCTTTCCTGCCTCATTCATAGTTCTGACGTTCCAAAAACCAATTCTGGTTTCGTGTTTTGCGGTCGGGGCATCCGTTTTCATGCCAGTGGCTTCCTTTCGGCTTTCACCACTGTCAGTCATTCGAGCCTGAGACTCCGGATGTCCGTCCCGCAGCAAAGTTTTTCCATTTATTGTTGTTTCCGTAACGTGCAATTTTTTTTACATAGGGGTGTCGGCCCTGTGCTAAAACCCCCAACCTGGAGGACCAGAGTACCAGCTTTTATCTGACCCCTACCCACGCAGACCAGTCCAGCTTGGTTGAACCTACCAGGAGTAAATCTCCCACTGGCATAGCTCTGGGGATTGTCACAAGCTGCCATACCGCTACAAGGTATATGGCTTTTGACAGTATACATAGGGACAGTTTATGGAAAATACTGAGGACTTATGGAATTCCAAGCTGCATAGTGTCAATCATAAAAAGCCTTTATGCCAACTTTACATGCAGCATTGGGCAGAGCAACCTAACCTTTGAAGTGAAGACAGGAGTACAACAGGGATGCCCCTTATCAACCACTCTATTTTTAACAGTCATAGACTGGGTGATGCGCCAGACAACAGAGGGCAATCCAAAAGGAATAAGATGGACTACATTTTCTACATTGGAAGATCTGGAATATGCAGATGACATTGCACTGCTAGCACATTCACATCAACACATCCAGGAAAAAACAGATAGACTTAATAAGTATAGCCAGCAGGTGGGCTTGAACATCAACCTAAAGAAGACAGAGGTCATGACGCTCAATGTGAGCAACCCTGAGCCCATATCAGTAAGGAATCAGCAACTGGAACAGACAGATGCCTTCACATACCTAGGATGCATATTAACACCAGACGGCGGAGCAAGCAAAGACATCAACAACAGAATGAACAAAGCAAGAACAGCCTTTTTTAGTCTAAACAACATCGTTCTTTAGGTACATTCAAACCTGTTACCTTCATGATAAATCTAGACAAGAAGCTGTCTACACAGTCGCGATTCTGGTCAAAATGAGGCATGTTCAACTTAGAATAAAATACAGTTGAACCTGCTGAAGTCTTAGAATGATCAGATTGCAATTTTGCTAATTCTAAAGCTTTTTCTTTCTCTGCATTAAGCCTTAATGCTTCAAGCTCCATAGCATTCTTATGAGCTTGATCTCATTGAAGAAGTTCCATTCTTCTTATTTCCATTTCTTTATCACTTTGAATCATCTTCTCTTTCTCTAGCTCTCTCTCTTTATCTTGTTGTTCTCTTTCTTTATCTTTTTGTTCCAACTTTATACGTTCCAATTCCAATTTTAGAGATATTTCTTTATCCTTTTGAACCATTTCTTTCTCTTTAAGTTCTTTTTCTTGGGCCAGTTCAAACTTCCTGAGTTCATCTGCCCGCTTAACAGCCTCACGCTGCTCTATTCTCTCAGCATAAGCTAAGTCTTTCTCATACTTAGTCTCTGCATATTCCTCAAGTTCGGCTCCGGATTTACCTAAACTCTTACCCATGTTGATAAAATCTTCAAATGTCGACATGGTTATAGTTTCTAATTATCTTAAAATAGTATAATATCTATCCTGAAATATACAACTAATATATATACTATGACATCAATCAGTCTGTGATTAAACATATTTTCCAATGTGAACTAGAGACAAGCACAAGTGACAATGAAAGGCACAAGAAAATGAAACACAGTGAAGTGATATCTCCAATTATACAACACCACGTAACGAATATAAAGCAACCAAAGAAGACTAAGACATATTAATCAGAAAAAAGAAAACATTAAAATAACATTACAAAAATAAACAAGACAAGTCGTCGTAAAAATGTACAAAAAGACAAGAGTTTTAGATTAACAAACGTATAAACTTCGACTACACTGAAATTAGGTCATGCAAATTAAAATGATGAACGATATGACATCACAGCTAAGCACAAATAAAATGGAGTTTGTATGGCAAACTGAGGCGTACCACTTCTATAGCGGAACAAACCACTAGACCCTCAGTCAGCGATACCAATGCAAACCCTAAAAGTTGTTGAAATCTTCTGAATTCCTCCTAAGACAATCCCAGAAGATGACAAGCCCTTTGACCAACCACCCACATAAAATTACAGATAAATATAAATTGGAACACATAGATGATAAATAGAAAACAAGGACAATAGTGAAGTGACAGTAAACTGAAGGCCAAAGCTAGACCTTTATGAACAGGAATAAAGAATTTAAGCGCCTCAATACACACAAGGACTCATATTTTTTTCACTCCTGCCATCGTGAGGGAACCCTGCACCAAGATGCAAGTAGCTTTTATAGTACGTATCGTCAAGTGAACAGCTGTTGTCCTGTTGTTTGAAGGAAATTCGTCTCGGCCTTGATGGTGAACAACGATTATGGTAGAACTGTTCTACCTTGATTTCTGTTTTGGATCAGGATCGATATTCACAGAGGTAACGGTAAGTTCTACCACAGGAAACAGCGTTGAAACATCTGACCATAGATACAGACAAGTCTCGACATCTTGGCGTTAGAATGCTGACATGCGCACTCGATTTGCCAGCTTGCCTTAGAAGTAGTTTCTCACGTTCATCCGTTCACTGCAACTTTGACTATCGGTAAGGAAGGACTCAATTTCTTCAACAGTAGAGTCCGACTAACTTGAATCACTGATGATCAATACTTCGTTGAAATCGGGTGACACAAGAGATGATCCCACTTCTGACACCAATTTATGTTGCGGACTTTTCTCTAATTGAGTGGGTTAATATAGTATTACGTTTCATGTAATGTTTATTCATCTGGTCTGCTTTACACCCAGTATCGTTTTGGTACTGCAACAATAGATTCGTTTCGTGATTCTTTAGTTAGTTGTATCTGAGCGTTCATTCAATAAATCGCCGTATATATTTCTCTGACAGTGTTGTCTTATTTCGTTCCATTTTTCTAGTTTGACATAGTATGTATTCTGTTGTATATATATATTCTTCTGACCAAAAGATTGGAAGTTCAATATTGATCATTATTCATAAAAACAGTCATAACTGGAACTTCGAACGCCTTCATTGAATAAGTCTATTTTGTGACGACTTACAATGCTTTAATAAATATTCATCCTTTCAATATGAATCAACGACAATAATTAATATAGTTCATATCAAGAGCACTTGATACATCACAGCATAGAGTCTACTGTTTCTTAGACATTGCATGTCTATTACTTTGCCGTTTTAATTAACGTTCAATTATATTTCAACCAAACTGCTTGGCATAATTATTATTATTCACACAGTATTAAACTGTCCACTTACAGTTCTATTAGGGTCTCTGCCTAATATATATATATATATATCACAACTATGTCCATATTATATTTGGCATTGCTCGCCAGGCTCTAACAGCCGTTACACATTATCGTGTTTCACGAATATCGCGTTTTACTACTACTACCATCTTACATAAATCCTGAACTCACTGGTCCTTACACATTATCATTTACATAAATCGTGGACTCATTGGTCCTTATACATTATCATTTCATAAGCTATTGAAAGCCCGAACACAGACGGTTATACATGTAAGTTAGTGGTCATGCCACATATTCCAAAACACTGCCATAGGCCCGAAGGCTACACAAAGACTCTCAGGTCTTTATCCACGTATTATTATATCGGCTTAAAAGCCCGAGCACAGACGGTTATACACTTGGATAAGTGGCCATGCCACACATTCAAAACACTTTGGTTAATTGGCCACACGTATGAAACACAGCCATTGGGCCCGCAGGCCACACAAAGACTCTGCGTAACTAAGTCTGGTGCGTCATACATCGCCACACGCGAACTATTTAATTTTATTTAGTAGGAGTGTTACGTGGTGCAAACATCCGAATCAAGTTCAAACTAAAATGCTCGCTGACTATGCAACAATCCTCAACAACCACGCAACATCTTATCCACTTCCCATATCATCCTCAAAGTTTCATGTCAATCTGTTGATTCATTCGGTCTCAGTGATTTTTTAAATTTCATCACTCCAAATGGGAAATTGTTCCTAAAAACCCTTGGTACTTCAAGGTAATTGCTACTAAGAAGCCTTGGTACTCAAACTGTTAAAATCTCAAAAATGTCTATTGGTTATATTTCTTTTTTTTGTTTTCTGATGTGTTGTGTCTTTCTTGCTCTCTTTCCTTCCTTTTTTCTTTTCTCTGAGTGTCAGCGTCTGTCATATTATTTTAGTGCCAGTTTGATAACAGCATGATTAATTAACATTTTTATTTATAACGAAAGTAAAACTATTTAATGAGTGAGAAGATATGACAGCAGCATAATGAATGTCTGCATATTAGATGTCATGATGGGTAATGGACTGGTGTCTGTTTGGATTAAATAAAGTTAGCTAGTTAATGACAAAATTTTCAACAAAACTTTTGTTGTTATTTTTCTCAGGTGAAGATCAGCACCAGAACATGCACAAGTGCTACCTGGCCTACTTTTCTGACACTTTTATTCTGCAAACAGCTTTACTGCGCCTGGCTCCAGTTCCTAGCATCTCCTCCATATTTCACACATCTTTGGACCACTCCATGTGGTTCCATGCGCCCTGCAGAGCTGACCAGTGGCTTCTATATCAGCTTGAAACAGAATACATAGGTAGGTTATGACAGATAAGTTTATAACGGTTTCCTTCTAGATTTACCCCTGAGAGCTACATGGCAAAGTGCTTCATTATAACTTGCGTATTCACCATGCAGTACAATGAAGCTTTTTGTTGTACATGTTCATGTGGCATGCAAGCTTTACCTTGAGCAAATAACTTTTGGCTTAGTACTTAACGCTTTCTGTCCCTGGCAGTTTTTAGGATGTATCCAGGCAGCAAAATAGATTCTAGTGTGATGTTTTAAAACAATCAGTAACTATATACTTACTTATTTAGTCGTTCCCCTTCTGCCGTGAGGTGTAGAGGTTTGGAAGAGAGAGCGCCAGATTATCCTATCGGCTGTCTTCCTCCTGGCCTGGTTCCATTCTAGTCCTCGATCCTTCAAAGATTGTCTAATGTTGTCCTCCCAGCAGACTCTGTGTCGTCCTGGGGGTCTGGATCCCTGGCTCTTTGTTTCCCATGCTTGTCATGGTAGCCGATCTTCTCCCATTCTGCAGACATTGCCAAACCAACTTAGTTGGGACTGTTCTACTTGGATCTGCAGGGGGTGGGATTTTAGGCCTTGACATGTCGTCTGGTTGTGGACCATGTCTCTTCTTGTTACTTCAACCACCTTCCTCAGATACCTCATTTCTGAGGTTTGGATCTGGCTTTTGTGGGTTGTAGTCATTGCCTATGACTCACATCCATATGTCAAGACTGGGACATAGGTGGAGCGGTATACAGCCATCTTCGTTTTCTTACCAACCTCTCTCTTGCTGAGGAATCCTCGATTTATGGCACCCCTGTGGTGTAGCATATTGAGAACCCAGTATTGCACACTAAGCTGAAAAAGTCTCCCAGCTGCTGCTTTTCGAGTAGTAACCATATATATATTCTTCTTCTTCCATCCTTAGCCATCAACCGGCAAAGCAGTATGTGGCCAGTACGCCTAGTGGCGTCTTAGGGCAACAACAAATTGATCGATCTATCGCTGTTTCCACCACGCCTAGTGGCGTCTTTGTGGAACAAAAACAGACCAAACAGTCTATCATTGTTTCCGTAATCAGATTGGTTGGCAAGCAGGTGATCAGCCCACTGTGCGAAGTTTTTACGGGATGGGGTAAACAGCCCCATGCCCATACCCTCCTTAGTCGCTTTTTACGACATGCGTGGTAGGGTGCAGTGTTACTATTCTTTGCTCCCCTTTCGGGCCCCGGTAACACACGGGTGCATATATATATATATATATATATATATAAAACAATTGAAATAATGACCACTATAACAGAAGAGGAAACCAAAGGTGATGATGATGGTATCAAGATGGAAGAACTGAAGGCAGCACTGGAGAAAATCAAGGTGGGCAAAGCAGGACATGATAGTGTAATGCTAGAAATGGTTAAGTATGTGGGAACAACAGATGACCTATTACCAAGAAAGCTTTTGTGGCAGATATAAAGAAATATAGACTTGCAGATATTATGTGAGGACAGCAAACCATAAGTCAGACTATGGACTTCCTGGATACCAAGGTAAATTGTTTCCATTGTTGTTGTTGTTGTTGTTGTTGTTGTTGTTTAACTAGGGCTGCTGAGCTTTTCACTCTTTATTAGCCAACACCAAGTTGAAGACTCCTTGGGTATTATCTACACTGTAGATCTAGGCTTTTCCTGTGGCTTTTCTGCCATTCCGTATTGTGTTGAGTTGAAGTCATGAGCTCCAGTTTCTCCAGCTTGGCTTGCATTTAAAGGATCGAACATCTGGTCCCAAGCTAGGAGTAAGAAGTGTGTGACATACTGTGCTTTCCTCGCCATCCAAGGGGGCTCTCCAACTATGCAGATCTAAAATACTGTACTCTGGTTTTGGGCTCTCCCAAGGAATTGTCATGTCCAGCACAGAGCCACTTCTCAGTTTCCCCTGCCTATCATTGGGTCCATAGTGAGATCCTTCTGCACGCAGTGAACCAAGTCAAAGCCAAAGAATTATGCCTGGGGCTCGAGTGACTTCTCTAAGCTTAGTGTGCAATGCTGGGTTCTCAACAAGTTTCACCACAGAGGGAATTTCTGGAAGTGAGTGGATGATTTCAAGAGTCAATGAGGATGTAATTAGCCTCAAAGACATAGATTCACTTCCACTAGATATATTGTAGCATTGTGCATAGCTGGTGGTCATATAAGGATGACTCCAGATATGCCTCCATGCATGTTTCCATTATAAAAAGTCTCTATGCTAACTTTACATGCAGTGTTGGGATGAGGTACCTTACTTTTGGAGTGAAAACAAGTGTATGACAGGGTTGCCCCTTGTCAGCCATGCTGTTTTTAACTGTTCTTTGACTGGCTGATGTGCCAGACAACAGGATATCCCTAGATAAATAAGACGGACAACGTTCACCACATTTGAAGATCTAGAATACGTAGATGATATTGCACTACTCTCACTTTCACATCAGCACATCCCAAGAAAAAACAAACAGACTGAATAAATATAACCAACAAGTGGGACTGAACATCATCCTGAAGAAGACAGAGGTCACGACACTCAATGTAATAAATCCTGAGGCCATAACAATATGGAACAAAAAGCTGGAACAAACAGTTACATTTATATATCTAGGAAGCATAGTAACACTATTTGGCAGAACTAGCAAAGACATTAGTAACAGAATGAATAAAGCCAGAACAGTCTTTGCACATCTAAACAACATTTGGAAATCTTCTCAGTACAGAACAAACTCCAACTTAAAGATTATACGAGAGCTGTGTACTTTCTGTACTTTTGTGTGTCGCGGAGTGCTGGTGAGTAACAGAAAAGTAAATGTCCAAATTATCCTCATTACACGCGAATGTATGCTTCAGTATTTTTGCTCCAGAGTATTCTGTGGGATATATCTTATATTCTATGGATTCGTGGATGGTTGGAGCATGACAGGGAGTATTTTAATCACAAGGGTGTACATTTACAGTCGTTTTGAAGATGTGTAATATTTGAGAGACTGTAGCAGCATAAGGCATTTCTGACCAAGACGACGTACGGCTATAGTTAATTGATACGGGGCAGATATTGTGTCAATGCTATTATGGATAGTATCTATGACATTTTATGTTGCAGTGTGTGACGAGGAGAGGAGCTTGTCACTACGTTTTTCAGTGTTAATAAAAGTATGTCATATATCGTGCAAAGATGGCGTTATTGAATCTATTAATGTTCCACTGTTGGTGATGCTAGGGACCTTATTGTAATTACCAGTTACAGTAACCAGAGTCACTCTCACACATACATTTTAGCACACCACAACCTATTACTCCTGAGGGTCCTACAGGCAGCCTGGTGCCACAAGACTATACCAAAGGATTGAGAGATAGCCATCATAATTCCAGTATTCAAAAAGGGTGACAACTGACAATGTGAAAAGGCATGTCTTTTCTTAGTGCCTGTTGCGTGATAAATTCTCGCAACATCGTTTTATTTCAATATCTGTTTTATAACGCAAGGGCAACAACTGCTTGTAATTTATAGTCACTTTTCTCGGTAAGCATTTGTCTTCTCGCGTTGGTATCGAATGCAGTTAACTTTTGAGCTGTGGTCATTTTTGCGCTGGACTGCGCATGACTTGTCTTGTTGTTTGTCGATCAGTTTCCGCCCACCACTAGTGGGAGTGAGCGATTTGGAATGGCGAAAGAGATGCCTCGTTGAAGAGGGGATCTCCGCTATTTTTGTTCTTATGTCCTCTTATGGATATTTCGTTTAGTCGAGATAATACCTCTAGTGTTTTCCCACATGTCGGGAGGCGTGATATTTCTGTGTATTTCATGAAAGCAAGGTAAATTGACTTTTTCATTAACTCTATCGATTTTGGGTCGTGAGCGATTTCGATTCATAGCCTGTCTCCGAAAGTCGTCGTCACGAGATGTTCTTTCCCAGCTCACATGTCGCTGCATTGTACTGCATCGGTTGATGCATGTACCAAGGACCATTACTTGCTACTTTGTTAAATGAACTAGGTTTAGAAAACCTTTATTATCTAGAGGATATTCTTGAGGACATTATTTATACTTCGGCAGACGTGTCTGTCTTGCTGAAGTCAAACTAAGGAGAGTGAACTGATCTCATACATCTGGTTATCTCCTGGCTGTTATAGAAAAGGATGGAGTTTTCCACCTGACTACATTTACAGCACTATGAAATATAACATGCATCTGACTCATCATTGTAATGCTGTTTACCGTCTATTGCTGTATTGTATTGTTGCTGATCTATGCTAATGCACTGTTACTACTATACTGATGATAAATGAATGATGAAGAAAAGGTCTTAGCTTTAGAGTTGGAAAAATTGAAATTGACGAGCATGAGTAATGGTAATGATTCAAACAAGGGTTCATCTTCTGGTAAGGCTAATAATGATACTTTTAAGATTAAGTTACCAACATTTAGTCCTTCCAGTGATGACATAATGTTCTATCTGGACAGATTTGAACAAGCATGTACAGCTCATAACATAGACAAAGCAAAATATGTTTATCAGTTATCAGGGATACTGACAGGTAAAGCTCTAAGTATATTAAATATGGTGGATGAACCTGACAAGAACAATTATGAGGTTGTCAGGGCCGCTTTGTTAAAGAAATATCAGCTTAACGAAGACGGCTATCGTCTACAATTTAAAAACATGTTACCTGAAAATGGAGTTGAATTCTCCGAGTTTATTGCAAGAATACGCATTACTTTCTCACGATGGGTTGAACTATCTAAGACGGAAAAAACTTATGAAGGACTTATGGACTTAATACTTAGAGACAAAGTCATGTCGTCTGTCAATGAGTCTTTCCTTGCTTTCCTTCATGAACGTAAACCTAAAACAATAAAAGAAATGGAAGATTTCTGTTGCCAATACGTAACTGCGCACCCACACATAACCATGGGTAACTCTAAGGTGAAAGAAGGTTTACCAGTTGCTTCGGCAGCTCCGTATGGTCAAAACTTTGCTCGTAGATCCCAACAAAATTTTGATAGAAAGAGTAGCGGTAATTTCTGTCAAAATCATGGAAATCAATTTCATGGTGATTCTTCTTCGAAGAATTGGAGACAACCTGATAGTACTCGTTACTATCACCCTAATAATTATAAGCATTTCAAAAGAGGATATGGTAATAGAGGTTATTCCTGCCGAAGACCTCAGAACCAAACAAATAGATGTTCGCATCAATGTGAACATGATAGTAATCGTGGAAACTGGAATTCGAACCAGGATAACAATTACAATAGAGACAATAATAACTGCAGAGATAATAATAACTCTGATAACTTCAGAGGTAATAATAGTCGGGGTAGATCTCAACACAAAAAAAAGAGATATCAGCAGGCTAATGCTGTACAACAGGAAACTGAGGGAGCCTGTAATCATGTTGTTGATAGTAAAAACTTTGACGCTGTCACTGGTTCTGCTTTTGACTTTGAGAGAGCAAACAAATGCCCCCAATGCAGTACTTTATTCGAACCGGGTACCATAACTACTTTGAGTTGTGGTCACCCACTTCCCGCTCTTCCTGCTGCTGTTGCGCATGACGGGAGGGGTTCTTTAATTCTACATAAGGGTCTTGTTAATGATACTCCGGTCTCACTACTTTTCGATTCCGGATGCACCACTATTGGTGTTAGACAATCGCTTGTAGATCCATCTTGTGCTACAGGAAGGGTTATTAAATGTGTCACATTTGGCGGCACTCTAGAAAAATATCCTACTGCTGTAATTCGCATTGCCACTCCTTTCTTTACTGGAGATGTGCATGCTTGTCTCTTACCTAATCCTATTGCGGACCTTATTATTGGTCGTATTCACGGAGTTAGGGAGTGTACCCCACAGCAGATTGCTGCTTGGGAAGATAATAACATGCAAGCTACAAATGCAGTAGTTACAAGAGCACAAGCTCTACAAACACCCGAAACTTCACTGAATAGTGATAATGAAGTTGATAGCCAAGATAGTCACTTAGTAATCACTCGTGACTCTTTCATAAAATTGCAAGAAGAAGATCCTTCTTTAAAAAAATTCTTCGTTCTTGCGAAGAAAGGTGATCCGAATCAGGATACAAATAGAAAATCTTGGATTGCAATGAGAAACGGCGTACTTGTACGTATGGTACAAGATTCGACTACGTCGGCACATTCGCAAATTCTTGTTCCCAAGAGCATGAGAGTCCAAATATTACAACATGCTCATGACTCGCAATGTGCTGGACATATGGGTTTTGCCCGTACGAAGTCGAGAGTCCTTGCGGCTTTCTTTTGGCCTTTTGTCAATAAGGACATTCGTATTTACTGCCGATCATGCAAGGTATGTCAGGAGGTCAAATCTAGAGGACCACGACATGCTGCGCCTATCCAGGCTGCTGACATTCCTATTCGGCCGTTTCAGAAAATGGCCATAGATATTATTGGCCCTTTTAAGGTCAAGTCGGCCAGAGGACATCAGTTTATCCTTACATGTGTCGATATGTGCACACGTTGGCCAGAGGCTATTCCTCTTAAGAGCATATCTACTACAGATATCGCAGATGCTCTTTGGTTGATATTTTCTCGCTTGGGGTTCCCCAGAGAAATATTGTCAGACCATGGCACTCAACTCATATCTGACACTATGTCACAGGTAATGTCTACCTTACATATTGAACGATCTCTCAGTAGTATCTACCATCCTATGTCTAATGGGTTAGTTGAGCGTCTGAATAGAACGCTCAAGACTTTGCTTGGTAAGATAACTGAAGATCATCCTCAAGATTGGGACAGGGTTTTACCCGCGGCTCTCTTTGCCTATAGAGAAGTCCCTAATGAACACACAGGATTTTCTCCCTTCGAACTTGTCTTTGGCGCGCGTCCACGCGGCCCTATGTCTTTATTACACGATCTCATCACTGCCGATGATATTAGCGATGAAACTCAATCCTCATATGAGTATGTCATTGCTCTTAGACAAAAGATCATTGAGGCATGTAAGCTAGCAACTGCTTCATCAGAAATTGCTAAAGAGAAGGCAAGGCAGTTTGCTAACAAGAATAGATGTCTACGACAACTTTGTCCAGGTGACAAAGCATTCGTCCTACTCCCCAGTAGGGAAAATAGACTTCTTATTGCATGGAAAGGTCCGTATGCAATAGTCTCTCGGATTTCCGATGTTGACTATGTGGTCGATATTGATGGAAAGCATAAAACTTTCCACATAAACATGCTTTCGGAATTTCACGAACGTCCGGACTATTTGCTGCCTATTTTCCAGGCAACGGATGATGCTCCTGCACCTCACGGTCATTATTCATCCCTGTCTGTCATTCAGGATGAGGAAGCTACCTTCTCTGATGTCAACCTTCCCCTTCCAGTGGTTCCATTACATTCCACGGAATCTTGGAAAAACGTTTCTGTTTCTCCTAATCTTTCTGGTGACGAACATCGACAAGTCTCGTCGATGTTACAAACATTTCAGGATGTTCTCACTGACATTCCTGGACACACAGATGTCATAGAACATGACATAATTCTTACCGACAATAATCCAATTAGGGTTAGGCCGTATCCTATTCCTATACACTTTCAGTCGCAAGTGGAAAAGGAATTGGATGAAATGATTCAATTAAATATAATTGAACCATCGACTTCACCATATTCTTCTTCCATGGTTATTGTCCGGAAGAAGGATAAGAACATACGAATTTGCGTTGATTATCGCAAATTGAATCAGGTCACAAAGTTCGACGCTGAACCGATGCCTTTGTTAGAAGATCTACTGATTAGACTTTCTAATTCTAGATTCTTCACTAAACTTGACTTGTCTAAAGGTTATTGGCAAGTGCCTTTAGCAGAGCATGCCAAACCTCTTACTGCTTTTTCTACACCTAGGGGTCTATTTCAATGGAATGTTATGCCTTTTGGTCTCATGAACGCCCCTGCCACTTTCGTTCGCATGATGCGTCGAATTCTGTCACATCGTTCGGATGTCATCGCATACTTAGATGACATCTGTCTCTTCAGTGATACCTGGGAAGATCACTATTTAGGGTTATATGACTTACTGTCCACTCTACGTGAGAATAATTTGACAGCAAAACCTTCTAAAGCTTTTGTTGGTTTTGGTGAAATCTCTTTCCTGGGTCATCGTGTTGGTCATGGTCTCTTGAAGACAGAAGACCACAATACTTCCAAAATACTGAACATCTCTGTTCCTAAAACGAAGAAACAAGTTAGGAGTCTCTTAGGTTTAATTCAATTTTATGGGAGATTTATTCCAAATTTATCTTCGATCATGGCACCTCTCTCAACATTGTTGAAGAAAGGTTCGCCTAATCTGGTCCGTTGGTCTGAAGAATGCCAATCTTCACTAGACCAAATCAAGAATATATTTTCTTCTCCTCCCATCTTAAGATTACCTACTCTTGATAGGACTTTTGTTCTTCGGAGTGATGCTTCATCCACTGGGATTGGAGCAGCACTGATGCAAGAATATGCAAATACTCTGCATCCTGTTATGTACATTTCTAGAAAACTAAATGCGGCAGAGAGGAACTACTCGGTTTTAGACCGTGAGTTGTTAGCGATGGTTTGGTCAATTCTAAAGCTACAAAGATTCCTCCTGGGCGCACATTTCATTCTAGAGACTGATCAGAAAGCTCTTACAGCTATTCAGACTAAGAATTTGAAGAGTTCGAGATCCACTCGATATGCTATAGCTCTTCAACCTTTTCACTTCACGGTACGAGCTATCCGTGGTGCGGATAATGTGATGGCTGACATTTTGTCTAGATGCCCACATGACTCCAACTAATACTTCTGTCCTATATTTCCATATATTACAGAGTCATAACACACCTATATTTCTACAATAGATTAGCACATCTGTACTTACTTTATATGTACACACTATCGTGCTTTGTTGTCATCTTCTTCTGTTCGTTTTTTAAGATGATAGAGGAGGACTGAGTAGTTAATATAAGGGCCGTTAGTTTACTAAACAGCCACAATTATTAATAATGTATTGTACCTTATGAAGCATATTAGTTATTAATTAGCATTATATTGCTTGTACTTTCTCAGAATGTCATTGTTGAGCTGAGGACTTACCTTACGAGTTCTAGATTGTGTACTTACCCTCGGAATACCAGAGCATATGTCCTGGATCGTCATGTAGTTTAACTTTACTATGTACTTATGTCATTACATGTCAAAGAATGTACTATTTAAATTTTCCTATCAGATTTGTACATCCATTTTTAAAGACAATATTAGAGTATGCTGTTTAATGATGATTATAGTAACTTGCATACGTATATTGTGTTTACATGCTAACGTGATGTGTGTTGGTGACACCTCCCCGATGTGAATATTTTTTGAGACATATTTATTTTTCTGTTGAGGTATATCCTCACCAGACACTCTATAATTAGCCTATTGTTTGGCAATTTAATTAATTATCAGCGCATAATTCGTGCGTTTTGAGCCGCTTATCGCTTGCTCTTTGATATTGAAAAAAAAATATGTTCCACATTTTTTTTTATCGGGAGGAGGTGGTGATATGTTGCGTGATAAATTCTCGCAACATCGTTTTATTTCAATATCTGTTTTATAACGCAAGGGCAACAACTGCTTGAAATTTATAGTCACTTTTCTCGGTAAGCATTTGTCTTCTCGCGTTGGTATCGAATGCAGTTAAGTTTGAGCTGTGGTCATTTTTGCGCTGGACTGCGCATGACTTGTCTTGTTGTTTGTCGATCGGTTTCCGCCCACCACTAGTGGGAGTGAGCGATTTGGAATGGCGAAAGAGATGCCTCGTTGAAGAGGGGATCTCCGCTATTTTTGTTCTGTCAGGGATGTGTAGTCCTCTTATGGATATTTCGTTTAGTCGAGATAATACCTCTAGTGTTTTCCCACATGTCGGGAGGCGTGATATTTCTGTGTATTTCATGAAAGCAAGGTAAATTGACTTTTTCATTAACTCTATCGATTTTGGGTCGTGAGCGATTTCGATTCATAGCCTGTCTCCGAAAGTCGTCGTCACGAGATGTTTTTCCCAGCTCACATGTCGCTGCATTGTACTGCATCGGTTGATGCATGTACCAAGGACCATTACTTGCTACTTTGTTAAATGAACTAGGTTTAGAAAACCTTTATTATCTAGAGGATATTTTTGAGGACATTATTTATACTTCGGCAGACGTGTCTGTCTTGCTGAAGTCAAACTAAGGAGAGTGAACTGATCTCATACATCTGGTTATCTCCTGGCTGTTATAGAAAAGGATGGAGTTTTCCACCTGACTACATTTACAGCACTATGAAATATAACATGCATCTGACTCATCATTGTAATGCTGTCTACCGTCTATTGCTGTATTGAATGTTGCTGTGATAATGACTGTTTGATGTGCCTACACATTTGCGTAACCATTTTGTCACTGTGGCGTCCACAATAAATAATGAAGAAAAACGTCAACGGCTGTTTCAAGACTCATTGACTTTATACGTCGTGAGTTTACTGACGTCCTATGTGGATTGCCCTGTTATTGTTGCATGAACATTGTTTTGACTGAACACATCTACACACTACACAAAACCAGACATGCGGATGCCATCCATCATCATATGGCATCACGCATCAGTGCCCCTGGTAACATTTACTCTAGAATCCTGGAGCAGAGACTAACGCATCTGGCTGAGCCACAAATGGAGGTCCAATATGGCTTCCAGGATAACCGAAGTACTCAAGACCTTATCTTTTCAGTGAAGCAGCTGAGTGAAAAGGCCCTTGACTATAAAGATGAGATGCATCTCTGTTACTAGGATCTGGAGGAGGCATTTGATAAATATTTGCATTACAGAGCTTCTAAAAGACTTGCAGAACTTATGTAAGGATGGCAAACCATAAATCAGAAGAGTTTAGGACCACCACAGGTGCAGAACAAGGTGTTATTCTGTCACCTTATCTATTCATACTCCTCATGGATGATGTCATCAAAGCATGTAAGGAGAGGTCAAGAAAGTATTCAGTGGAGTACTGGAAGATGAGACAGTTGGTATTTCAGAACTGGCATTTGCCGATGATGTTTCCCTGATTGTTAAATCAGAAGCACATCTTCAATTCAACCCGCAAGACTGAAAGGAAGAGCTGGAGATATCATTAGCAGCTCCAAAACAAAAACCATGGTGATATCACACAAAAAACATGGTGATATCACAAAAGGAAAAATGACATCAGATTATTTAGGAGCACAGGTCCTGGAGCAAGTTAAATACCTTGGAGCTGTTATAGACTGGAAAGGGGGGGGGGGGCATCAAAGAAGAGTTGGCTAACTGAAGAGCAGCAGCTGGGTGACATTTTCAGGCCATAAACCAAGTATTCCTCAGCAAAAGACGAAGATGGCTGTACACCGCTCCACCTATATTCCAGTCTTGACTTAACGGATGCGAATCATGGGCAATAACTACAACCCACAAAAGCCAGCCATAAACATCAGAAATGAGGTATCTGAGAAAGATGGTCACAGTAACAAGAAGAGACATGGTCCGCAACCAGACAATAAGTCATGGCCTCTAAACCCAGGCCCTGCAGACCAGAGTGGAACAGTCCCAATTACAATGGTTTGACCATGGCTGCAGATTGGGAGAAGATCGGCTACCACGACAAGTATGGGACATCAAGAGCCAGGGATCCAGACCTCGAGGACAACCCAGAGTTCGCTGGGAGGACATCATCAGACAAGCTCTGAAAGACCAAGGACTTGACAGGAAGCAGGCCAAAAGAAAGACAACTGATAGGATAGCTTGAAGCTCTCCCTGGCTGACCTCTATACCCCAAGGCAGAAAAGGAACGACTGAGTAAGTAAGCTGTTGACTTAATAGAAAGCATTGATTTTTTCACATATTTTGTGTGACTGCATGGTTTAGTTGTAATGTCTTCCTGGTGTGTGATGTAATCAGTGGTACATTTTACAGCCTAAGAGAGTATTTGTAAGTTAGCCACTAGAGATAATATTTGACATGATTCATTACTCATTTGTTCCTTCAAGATGAGGTCAGATGAGAGATTAGTGGGTGGGGAAAAGAAACGGGTGCTGCATGTCATTATGACTGGTTATTTTATTGCAGGTGATGGTCGGGCATTGTGTCATGGAAGGTTGTGGGATACTAGTGGAAATTTAGTGGTCACTGTTGCCCAGGAGGGAGTTATGCGACCTAGTAAAATGCCTGCCAGGTTATAAAACTCTTTACACACATACGGGTTATGTTTGAATATGTGGACATGCCGATTGTTGTAGGAGGTAACCATCTTGACCTGATATAGAAGGTCATGAGTACACTAGTCAAACAGAAAATGGAATCAAGTTGATAAAATGTTATGACTGATAAACATGAGAAAATTATTTTGGTGCTTGTAAAGGCAACACTCAAGTATAGTTATATCATTGCTACACGTCTTGACACTCAAGTATAGTTATATCATTGCTACACGTCTTGACACTCAAGTATAGTTATATCATTGCTACACGTCTTGACACTCAAGTATAGTTATATCATTGCTACACGTCTTGACACTCAAGTATAGTTATATCATTGCTACACGTCTTGACACTAAAGTAGTTATATCATTGCTACACGTCTTGGCACTAAAGTAGTTATATCATTGCTACACGTCTTGACACTAAAGTAGTTATATCATTGCTACACGTCTTCATCATCATTCATATTAGATCAAGTGCCATCTCTGCATCGTAGGTTGACTGTAATAAATCTCCAACATTTTCTGTCTCTTGCACATTCATCATAACATTTTGCCACAAGTGGTCTTTTTCAACTTTCTCATCTAGTTGTTTGTTAGAAGTATCAATGAAAGTTCATAGAAACAGTCAGAATAGCAACAAGAAAAATATCAGATCTATAATTTTGTCAGTGTTGTCTATATGGAGATGCTTTGTTTCACATAAGACACTAAGACAATCCAAAGCTTTATATGTTTTCTGATACTTAATTCCACATTAGATACTAATACTAACGTGCCAGTGTGGCACCAACTCTTAATCTTGAGCATTATGGTTCTTGTGATTTATAAGTTTATCAGTGACTGCAAGGTTTAAACACCAGAGATGTTAATGGCGAAGACAGCTGATAGAATGGTCTGGCGCTCTCTCTTCCAAACCTCTACACCTCACGGTAGAAGGGGAACGACTAAGTAAGTAAGTAAGATGTTAATGGCCATCTTCTTGTCTGAGGTGATTAGAAAACCTCATTGCCTGGGTTCTTTTCTGAGTAACATTGCACACTTCAAACTTCCTGTAAAACAAATTTCACTAACACAAATTACATTATATCAGAGCTGTGTTCTTTCTGTGCTTCTCTATGGCGCGGAGAGCTGGAGAGTCACACAACATGCCTAAGAAAAATTCTCCGAATCTTTTGGCCGAATATCATCACTAACCAAGATCTGCTTACTCGTAGCAAGCAAGAGGACATGTACACCATCATAGCTGGCAGACGCTGGAGCTGGGTTGGTCATGTCCTCAGAAGAGACCCCGATGCCATCACAAGAATAGCTATGCTTTGGACCCCTGAAGGAAAACGAAAGAGAGGCCGACCAAAAACAACCTGGCGGAGGACTGTGGAGGCTGAGATGCAAAGAATGAACCAGAGTTGGGGCACTGTACGAAGGATGGCCACCGACCGAGCAAAGTGGAATCAATTTGTTGTTGCCCTACAAGACGCCACTAGGCGTGATGGCCACTGACTGCTTTGACGGTCGGCGGCTAAGGATCAAAGAAGAAGAGATTGCACACTTCAAACTTCCTGTAAAACAAATTTCACTAACACAAATTACATTAAAACAATTTTTCCACAAGACTGTGTAATGAAATGTTTCCTCAAAAGTTCAGACAAACAAACTTGTTTATCCTGTTTGTTTCTTTCTTTCTATAATTAGAAGATGACCAAAACACAACAAGGTCTCATATTGAAGACAAGTTCAATAACTAAAAGACAATAGTGCATCGCTTGGTTGTCTCCCTCCTTGAGGCTGGAGCATTCTAATCTGTCAGTCAGTCATGACATCAAGTTCTTGCATGAACTGATTTCTAGCAAGTCTCTGGATTTCTTCTGATAGAATATATCAGTTGCTTCTTGTAGGAGGTGTCCATTCATCTGTATTCAATTCTGTTGAAATATAAACCTTCCCAGATTGTTTTAGAGAGGCCTTCTAGTTCAGCTTGTCTTTCCACAAACAAGGCAATTTACTTCTTGGTATACAATTCAGTACTAATGGTTTATTTGTGAATTTAAATGTTACGCCTGCTAATTCGTCTTCAACTTCATGCATATGGATCTCTTCAGACACTGTGTAATCAGTCATAAAATCATATGGAGGATGGAAGATCTGTATCATTGTCTAAGACTAGTTTGTTTGTTACTTTTGAAAAAAAAAATGAAGTAATCATGTCACTAGTTATTTCCACTTGCCTTAGAGAAAACAGCTATCTTTCTTACACAACTTCTGAGCGAAATACTTGTTTACACAATATCAAAACTTGTTCTCACATAGGCTGAAAAACAATCTGTCTGCCTTGGCTTCTATATGAGATCAGTGTCAGCTTTTGGAAGCAACATGAAATCTCAGAGTGCTTTTTACTACAATTATTGAACTATTTTTGATTCATTTCATTCATAACCCTCCACTCCCAAAGGAGCATAGGCCTTCAACAAACACATGCCAAGTCCTCCTGTCACGTGCCATCATCTCAAGTTCTTTCCACGTTTTCCTCATCATTTTCATCTCTGTTTCCAGCTCTCTTCTCCATGTGCTTCTTGGTCTACCTCTGCCTCTCTTGCCCTGGGGGTTCCAGAACAAGGACTGCCTTGTAATGCTATCAACAGGTTTCCTCAGTGTGTGTCCTATCCATCGCCATCGTCTTCTTCTCATCTCTTGTTCCACTGGCACTTGTCTAGTTCTTGTCCTCAGTTCCACGTTGGTAACCTTGTCATACCATTTTAATCCCTCTATTCTACGCAAGCACCCATTTATGAAAGTCTGTAGCTTTTTTGTTGTTGTCTTTATTGTTCTCCATGTCTGAGAGCCATACAATAGGACTGACTTCACATTTGAGTTGAAGATTCTTATTTTCGTGTTGGATCCGATTTCTCTTGATCTCCATATATTTCCCAATGCAATGAAAGCTCCTCTTGCTTTTTGTATTCTTATTTTCATATCACTGTCTGTCCCTCCAACTTTGTCTATATTACTGCCAAGATATGTGTACGATTCTACATCTTGTATTGGATTTTTTTCAAGTTCAACCCTGTTATCATTACCTGCATTTATTCTCATTATTTTTGTCTTTTCCCTGTGTATTTTCAGACCCAATTGCTGTGACTTCTCATCAAGTGTTTTCAATTTGTCCTGCATCTGATTACGGTTATGGGACAGAAGAGCCAAGTCATCAGTGAAATCCAGATCATCCAACTGTTTAGTCAGAGTCCACTGGATTCCATTTCTGTTGTGTGTTGTCGATGATCTCATAACCCAGTCTATTGCTAGTAAGAAAATAAATGGAGACAAGAGGCATGCCTGTCGCACTCCTGTTCTTATCCTAAACGGTTCTGTAAGCTGTCCTTCGTGAAGAACTCTGCATGTCATGTCTTCATATGTTTTCTTTATTAAATTAATGATCTTCAGGGGAACTCCATAATGCCTCATCAATTTCCAAAGTGATTCTCTATCTACACTGTCAAATGCCTTTTTGTAGTCCACAAATCCGATGTATAGTGGTGAATTCCATTCCAGACTTTGTTCAACTATTATTCTCAAAGTGGCTATCTGGTCTGTACAGGATCTGTTTTGTCGAAAACCTCCTTGTTCATCTCTCAGTTTCTTGTCTATGGACTCTTTGAATCTCTCAAGGATAATCCTGTTTAATACTTTTCCTGGCACTGATAGTAACATTATTCCTCTATAATTTGTGCACTCTTGTAAATTTCCCTTCTTAGGCAACTTAACCAGATATCCTTCCTTCCATTCTGCTGGTATCTCTTCCTTTTCCCAGACTTTACCAAGTAATTTGTATAACATCTCTGTAGCAGTGTCGATATCTGCTTTGATGGCCTCTGCTGGAATGCCATCAGGTCCAGACGCTTTTCCATCTCTTAGAAGCTTTATGGCTTTCTTTATTTCTTCCTTCGTTGGTCTTTCACAGTTAATTTGTAGCTCTTCTTCTGCTGGCTGGATGTCCGGGGGGTTTTGTGGAGCTGGTCTATTGAGAAGGTCCTCAAAATATTCTGTCCACCTCTTAATTTGCTCTTGTATATTGCTGAGCAGTTTTCCATTCTTGTCTTTTATGAGGCAACTTGTTTGCTTGTATTTCCCTGTTAGCTTCTTTGTACTGCTATACAGTTCTCTCATATTTCCTTTGGCTGCAGCATCTTCTGCCTCTCTTGCCAACTCCTCAATATACTTCCTCTTGTCTCTTTTGATACTTCTTTTTACTTCTTTGTTTGCTTCTGTGTACACTTCTTGGGCCTTGGCTTTGGAACTTCTGGTTTTGCTTGTGTTTAAATCTGCTTTCTTGTTTTTTCTGTCTTTTATCTTATTGATGGTTTCTGTTGTTATCCATGCTTTTTGTTGTCGTTCCCTTTTCCCCAGTATTTCTTCACATGTCTCATTCCATACAGTTTTGATTTGCTGCCAATAGTCTTCTGTATTCTCTACATCTTCCAGCTGTTGGAGCACTTGGAATTTGTTGGATACTGTGACCGCTAATTTGTTTCTTGATTTCTTAGATGTCCTACATTAAATTCCTGTCTATAATTTTGCATTGTTGCATATCTCTTGAGTTTCATTTTTACTTTGGCTATCAGAAGGTGGTGATCTGATGCCACATCTGCTCCTCTATATACCTTTACATCCTGCAATGATGATCTAAACTTCTTGTTTATGCAAGTATGATCAATCTGATTTTCTGTTCTATGGTCTGGTGATATCCATGTTGCCTTGTGTATTCTCTTATGTGGAAACATGCTTCCTCCTATAGCCAGTTAATTTGAAGCACAGAAGTTTGAGAATAGTTCCCCATTTTCATTCATTATTCCTAGCCCATGTTTTACCATGACTTCTTCAAAGCCGGTGTTGACTGTACCTATCTTTGCATTCATGTCACCCATCAAAATTGTGATGTCTCCTCTTTTTACTTTATCCATAATTTCCTGTAGTCTAGTATAAAATGCTTCTTTCACGGACTCTTCTTTGTCATTAGTTGGTGCATAACATTGGATGACATTTACATGTATTTTCTTTTTAGCCTGTTATTATTCTGGGTCCAACAGCTTCCCATTCAATGAGTGCTTTCTGTACTTCTTTAGATAACATAAGAGCTACCCCTTCATTGTGGTGTGAACTTTCGTCTTCATGTCCTGAGGACAGCACCAATTCACCTGTGATGAGTTTCTTCCTGTCTACCCCCTTCCACTTTGTTTCACACATTCCCAGAACCTTGATTTTATATTCCCTCATTTCTGCTGCTACTTGTGCCACTTTCCCTTGTTCGTTTAATGTCTGAACGTTCCAGGTGCCAAATCTGGAAGTTCTAGAAGAAAGAAGGTTAGTCAGCAACACAGACTCCTTTCGGCTTTCTCTGTGTTGCATCATACGCCTCCCTGCGAGAGGACCTTCCCCTGTCTTGGATGGCTGTGTTTTATTTTCCTTAATTGACTTGTCCATATTTGTTGAAGTTTTTTGTGGTTAAAATTTTTTACAGAATGGGGCAACCAGCCCCATGCCCAACCCTCCTTAGTCGCTTTCTACGACATGCTTGGCAGGGAACAGTGTTACTATTCTTTGCTCCCCTTTCGGGCCCCGGTAACACATGGGTGATTTTTGATTAGTTGACAGATATTACATTTAATCAAATCTTCCTAACTGAGCCACACCAGTATTCTCACATACACCAAAAATCTCGCGTTCCAATTAGTTACCCAACTGTGCTGCGTCAGTACTATGCCAAAATTCTCATGTCCAGATGTTCTGTGTTTTTGGTTGTACGTTAAATAAAGTTCTAGAACATCATTCCAAATGTCAAAATGCTGTAATGTTTTTGTAATAACATTTTCACATTCAGATGTTCAATGTTTTGGTTTATGCCAATTAACTGCATCAGATTTTCATTGTTTTGTCTAAACTAGTCACACTAAAGCTTGCGAATTCAGGTGTTTACACCATACATGTCAACCTCCTGGGATAAAAACCTGTACAGCATACCAAAAGAAGCCTGTACAAAGTTAAAATACATGAACACAATACCAATAAAAACCTTACAAAGTAAAAAAATATATTACACACAAGTTTTTAAAATACAGATGATGAACAATTAAAAAAAAAAAAAAAAATTTACACAGTTTTATCTATAATTAACAATTTAAATCCCTTACTTTTGAATGTGCTGCATTATACAGACACCTTTTGTAATTTATAAAATGTCAACAGATGATTTAAAGTCTATGCAGTAGATGTCTGTGTTTATTTTACATGCATCAGCTCCGGTCAACTAGTGTACATTTTTTTAAGATGCAGAGCCTCACTCATTTGATTGAAGATGCTTAAAATATAATTTAAACAAAAAAAATTGATATGAATTATTCATTTCATTTAGATCATCCTATTTCTGAGAAAAAGATATGGTTATATTTCTGATTGTACAAGATACAACAAAATTGACCTATTTTTGTATTGAAGACTTGTATTTTTGATGCACTTTTTTAGACCAGCATCTAATTTTTATGTCCACTTTTAGCAAGATAAGATCTATTTCTTTTAAAACTAAAAACAAATCACAGCTGAATTAAATTAAAATCAGAAAGAAAAAAAAATTGCACTAGCCCATAGGCCTACACCCATTTTATTTATAGTACACTTATTGGCTCTCTCCGGGTTGGTATTTTTTTTTTTTTTGGTCACATAAAAAGATAAAAAAATCGTTTGTATCATTTATTTAGAAATTTCCTTTAATGTACTTCTTCCTCTACAGTATGTGGTCACATTTATCTAAAACTCAATATGTTTCATGTGTAACTCATTTATAACGATATCCAACAATGATTTTCATGGGCCACATTTTAATATAGGAAACATGTACAACAAATTCAATCTTTGTGTTTTCCTAAAAGTTCAGACATGCTACACATTTCATTTGTCCATGATCTTGCCCCAGTCAAGAATCAAAAAGTGTCCAGACTTCGTTCAGGCTTATCAGCAGTCAATTATTGTTCACATGCTTATTGCAGTCTTCCAGTTCAGCTGTAACTAAATGAGTCATAAACTTTCCATTCACTTAGATGTTGCTATTTTGAATTTGTCCAGACATTATCAAGTGTTCAACACAAATATTTTTTATGCATTGCTACATCATGGTCTATCTTGCTAGCATTGGTCGTGGCACCAAGAAAGGTTGTGACAGGTGCCGAATAGTCATGGCACCAAGAAACCTTGTGCCTGTAATGTGAGATGTTTTGAATCTTTGATAATAATTTACCCCAGACTGTAAGTCAGCTGTAATTACCATGTCATTTAAGAACTAAATTTCAGTCATCCACTGACTCTTCTGCCATACTCTTCTCAGTAAGTAACAATCAAATATGTTATCCAAGTAATAACATTAACTCTTTGACTCCATAATTATTTTACACCCTGTGCCGTAAATTATTTTTTGAAGAATTCTAAACGGTGAAGTGTACTGTCTTTTAGTGTAAATTTTATGTTAATCTGTTCCGTGAACATGTACTTATTATATACCAAACTGTAGGGAAATAGATAGAGAATTGTAATGTATAATGTCTTTGGTAGTATTAACACAAGTAAGTTCGGTATACTTAAAAACATTTTCCATGTAAAATTGAAAAACACTAAAAAGTTAATTGTAGAATACGAGCTTACCAAAGACAAATTACTGTTGTAGACAATAAAACTTTCTTTTTAGTCTTCAAACATCAAGGTAATCCATTTACAAAGTAAAAAAACATTGCTTATGGCCACAGTTAGTACATTTAGTGTTATTTACACCAGCTGTTACTGTGGTCCCTTTTAAGAAAAAAATAAATTATGTAATCGTGCATTACGTAATTTTCAAACGAATAAAGAAGAATAACATCAAAAAAAACTTTTTACATTAGTTTAATGTTTTAATAGTATCCCTAGCTTCATCTTCTACCTAGGACTAGTGATTAGATGTTACTGTAGGTCTAGTTTTGTTGTTTTTCGATTGGCCAGAATAGGACTATGCCCACTCATCAACTAAATCTAATGTGTAGCTTTTCTGCACCAATTCCGTCTTTTGACAACAAACTGTGACTACCAAACAATCAACATCAATGTCAGCAATGTTTCGAAGTAGTTTGACACAATTATTCGTGTAGGAGACTTAAAAAATGTAAATATAAAGCATGACATATTTCTCTAGCAATAACAACGAAAAATGCGAATCGTCACACAAATTGTGATAATAACATCAAAACACACACACACGTGCTCCTTAACTACACTCGAATTAGTTGTTTAAATAGTAGCAGAAGTCATTCGACGAGTTTTAAATATGAACAGCATTAAACGGACGATTTTTGGGGTTTATTTGTGATAAACTAAAAACAACGCTCTGACCACAACACTGTGAGCGTTGGTTAGGAGTCAAAGAGTTAATAAAGAAAGTTAAAACCATCACACAAAAGTAGAAAGTACATGTTCAGAATTCAATGGTAGCTTTCACATCAAAGCCCACATACATAGTTCCACCTGTTTATCTTCTTCTTTGATCCTTAGCCGCCAACTGTCAAAGCAGTCAGTGGCCATCACACCTGGTGGCATAGGGCAGTAACAAACAGCTTCTACTTTGTTCAGTCAGCGATCATCCTTTGTGCCCCAGCTCTGGTTCATTCTTTGCATCTTGGCCTCCACAGTTCTCTGCCAAGTTGTTTTTTGGTCAGACTCTCATTCGCTTTCCTTCAGGCGTCCATAGCATAACTGTTCTTGTGATGGCATCAGGGTCTCTTCTGAGGACGTGGCCATCCCAATTCCAGCCTCTGCCAGCTATGACGGTGTGCATGTCCTCTTGGTTACTCAGAGTAAGTAGTTCTTGGTCAGTGATGGTATTCGGCCAAAAGATTCTGAGAATTTTCCATAGGCATATTGTGCGGAAGGAGGACAATTTTGACATTTCCTTCTCTGTTACTCTCCAGCATTTCACACCATAGAGCAGCACAGAAAGTACATATCTCTCAAATAATCTAATTTGGTGTTTGTGCTTTACTGAGAGGACTTCCAGATGTTGTTTAGGCTAGCAAAGGCTGTTCTCGCTTTATTCATTCTGTTGTTGGTGTCTTTGCTTGTTCCGCTGTCTGGTGTTACTCTGCATCCTAGGTATGTAAATGTGTTCATCTGTTTAAGCTTCTGGTTCCTTATTGTTATGGGCTCAGGGCTGCCCACATTAAGTGTCTTGACCTCTGTCTTCTTTAGACATGTTCAGACCCACCTGTTGGCTACACTTATTTAGTCTATCTGTTTTTTCTTGGATGTGTTGATGTGAATGTACGAGTAGTGCAACATCATCTGCATATTCCAGATCTTTCAATGTAGAAAACATTGTCCATCTAATTCCTCTTGGACTGTCTTCTGATGTCTGGCACATCACCCAGTCTATGACTGTCAAAAATAAAGTAGTTGATAAGGGGCATCCCTGTCATACTTCACCTCGAAAGTTAAGTTGCTCAACCCAACACTGCATGTAAAGTTAGCATAGAGGTTTTTTATGATGGAAACAATGCAGCTGAGAATTCCATAAGCCCTCAGTATTTTCCTCAACTTGTTGTTACTACTGTACCACAGAGAAGCTGAGATGTTTGGTTTTGTCACACCTAACATTTCTGAATAGATTGTTTATAACTGTTGGGTTTTGTTATAGTTTATAATTGTGTTGGGTTTTGTTATAGTTTATAACTGTGTTGGGTTTTGTTATAGTTTATAACTGCATTGGGTTTTGTTGTAGATAATAACTGTGTTGGATTTTGTTATAGTTTATAACTGCATTGGGTTTTGTTGTAGTTTATGATTGTGTTGGATTTTGTTGTAGTTTATAACATTGTTAAGTTTTTTTTTAATGATTATCTTAAAACAGCCAAGCTAGCATGAGCCTGTTTTCTTGTTCTACATTGTACATTTTGTAACTGTCATGTTTTGCTAGCAAGAATTGACGCTTATGATATTGTATACTTGTTATGTTTTGTTTATGTATGAGGCTAGCAACCCATCATGCAAAATAGATTAATGCAGAATGTGCCACTACATGAGCACAAGAAATGTTATGCAGCAGGTTTTATATTTGAAATGGCCTAATACATTGGAGGTCCCATTCTATTTATAGAGGGCAAAAAAAGAGAGGAATTAAAAGTAATGATTTTTTATCAAGGTTTGATGGTTGTGTATTTTGTACCTGTTATGGTTTGCAGGGCAAAAATGGGTGTTGTGCATTTTGCAGCTGTAATAATTCAAGTTAAACAGTTTTGTTATGTTAAAATGAATGAAGCTCATAAATTATGAATATTTGACATAAATTAATGTTTATACTCATTTATGAAATTGAAAGAAGTTGACTCGTGGAGGGAGAGATACAGAAAGAAAGGCAGAGAGAAAGAGAGACAAACAGAAAGATAACTATTTCACATGAAAAGCCAAACTTAGGGACAAAGAAGCCACGAGAAGATGACATAGACTGGACAGAATCTAAAGAAAAAACTTGACAGACACAGAATCCCAAGATGAGACTTGACAGAATATCAAGATGAGACTTGACAGACACAGAATCCCAGGACGAGACTTGACAGACACAGAATCCCAAGATGAGACTTGACAGAATATCAAGATGAGACTTGACAGACAGCCTTGCTAGACAGAGAATCTATATTGTAACAGCCCATGAAAGTCATAAATGCAATTGTTTATTTTACCAGAACAATAATAGATTACACTTGATATAATCAGCAATAAAATATTACAGCATTCCGCCATAGGTTAACTAGTCATTCATTAATCCTTATAAATAGTTAATGTCCATATTTAGCTCAACATCCACCTTCATCTTGCCCTATTAAAATTTGATTAAATTGTTTTCAAGAAAATGTGTTCAGTCAGTCAGTAGTAACCATAGGTCAATGAGTACCCTCGTGTCAAACATTCAGATTGTCTGTTCCATTTGACTCATTACAAAATGTATTCTTTCCATCTCGATCAACTCTGCTGACTTCCATCTCTTTCTCCTATTGTCATTTTCTTCCATGTCACTTTTGTTGGATCTTTGTTGTTAGACTTATTTTTTTTTTAAACATAACACACACTTACAACCAAATTCCAAAATAAACTTTTTATTACTCCATCTCTGTATTATTCTGTGAAAGTGCATCGACTTGGGCGACTAAACTGGCAGATGTATAAATAATTATTTGGGCCAATATGGAACATATGTCCCCTTCAAATTCCTTTCAACTGCCTAAAACTTTTGTCTGTGATCTTGGCTATAACAATGTGTGTTGTGTTGTACAGAACCGCTGGACTATACATTTTGATGGACTCTGCTGTTGTGCATAAATATAAGATAGAGCAATACATGTTTATACTTACAGGCAATGATTTTGCTAGGAAATCTTGTGGAATATATCGGGACAATATCTAGACATGCTGCAGATCAAGCAGCCACCACTGCTGCTCGTCCCCGGCAAGCCCAAAGCACTTATGAGATCTGGCAATGGTAGTTCCTGTAGTCATTGTTTACATTATGAGGTTGCCAGCCTTGTAAACAAACTCAAATTCGTCGCTCGCGTGAGGGTGCAATAGCCCTCATCTTTCTTAGTGTCCTGAAAGACCCCCGGGATCTGAACGGAGTTTAACATCCCATTGTATATTGTTAGTTTGGCCGCCCCTATTCTCTTCTTGGTCTGAGTCTGACTTGCCATCCTGTTATTATTTGTTCTAGACATGAGCAACTCTTCACTTGTTTCAGCCCTATTTTCCCCATATCGGCTAAATATATGTCTTACTTTAGAGAAGCAGACGAGTTATGCAGCCTTCAGTTGTAAGTAAAGTATGCAGACGCCACACTTCAAAGATAGGTGACATAAAGTTCATACATGTACCATAACAATGTCCAAGACCTGTATCCAGTAGCCTTCTCATTTACTAGAGCGTGTTCCAAGAAGATCTGGCAGGGATCACTCATCATATATAGACTTAAAAATAAGTGTCAGACAGGGTTGCTTACTGTACTCATGCCTGTTTCATATCTACACAAAAACAAATTTTCAAACAGATAAGGAAATGTCAGGACTGAACATCGGTGGAAAATCAATATTATAATCTGTTTCTAGGAAAGTAGAAATTTATATGCTAATCTGGGTTTTATTTTTCTTTGGTTAGAAAATAGCCTGTTTCCAAAGAAACAACGATGTACATGGCTACATATAGATCCCGGGGCCCTGCAAATGTATCCCATAGGGAGACATTTGAGTACTATCAAATCTTAAAAAAATATCCCAAAAAGTTCCTAAGTTCAAAAAAATTTTCAGAAAAATTTAAAGTCCAAAAAATGTTCTAAGTCTAAAAATGTTTTGGAAAAATTTAATCTAATTCCTACACTGGGGTCCTATGTCTATATGAGATCAACTTCTATATAAAAACTTAGTGATGGACATCAACTTCAAAAAATTTTAAACTAATCCAGCATTTTACAACATTTTTCATCAAATTTTCACATTGGCAACACTGACCAACAAAATATTCCCAACCTCATCTAATACAGAAGGTCGTCACTAAAAAATGTGACGAGTGGCAACACTGGGAAATATGAGCAATAGTATATTATATTTGCATAACTTAGTTGCATTATCATAATCTATTTCATTTCGTTCAAAAATATAGTTGACTACATTCTCTTAGATATGGTGGGGGGTGTTATCTCTTTTCTGTTATTGGTTCCATATTATAAGTCTGCAAGTACTTAAAAAAAATTTTTTTCTTCCTGGCGTACTTATTTATTTTAGTTTCTAAGTACTCTGCAATATTCCAAGAAATGTCCAAATCCTTATATGGTAATGGTAATCCACTTTCATAGAATAGCTAATGTTCTCATGGGTGCTCATCCTTTTCTTTTTTATCTCTAGTGAATGAGCCACTTGCTCATTATTACATGTAGAAAACATCTCTAGACATCTTCTTCTTCTTCTTCCGTCCTTAGCCAAAGACCGACCAAGCAGTCAGAGGCCATCACGCCTTGTGGCGTCTTAAGGGCAACAGCAGATTGATTTTCTCTGTTGTAGTTTCCCATCACGCCTAGCGGCGTCTTTAGGGCAACAACAAATAGATCCATCTGCCGTTGTTTCCGTAATCGGTGTGACAAGCCAACGGGTGATCAGCCCATTGGGTATCTCTAGACATAATATGCATATATTTTCAAACGATAATATAACAAGCATCATTTTTATATGCAATCTTATTTTACACAATGCAAATACTCAAAACCTCATGGCCAATCTTTATTAATTTGTATCTGAATTTTCTTCCTGTAGTAAATATTCTCCAAGTGATTCTAGTATGGGTGTGTTTCAAGTGTCCATCACTGTAGAAAATGTTCTATATGTTTTTTTTTTTTTTTTCAAAATGCACTGTTTTTCTCCAAAATATGTGAGTTATGTGTTTGGTGGTGATCCTGTCCATAAGTCAGTTATTTCTAATCATTCCTTCTTTTCTGTCAACACAGTATTTTTCCTGTGAACCCTTTCCTAGAAATATATATATATATTTTTTTTTCAAAGATCTTCTTTGACTTACAATTCATCAATTTTCAAACATCAAATTATTCAGCAACCAACAGACGAATATGTTACTATCATATTATGAAATACAAGGGAAAAGGAAAATATAGTTTCAAATCATCATGAATTTTCTACTTTATTTTCTCTGTTAAGACAACTGCTTATACTCTTGACAATATGTATCCATGTTTTCACTCTCAAAGCATCCTTGTATACAGTTTACAATTGTCTCTTTTTTTTTTCATAACTCCAATTTATCATTTATGGTGCTCCAATATCATTGAATCCCTTCTAGTCTTCCTGTTATCTTGAGAATTCATCCTTAGTAACTCCCTATGTACCTTATCTAGCAATACATTTATCAAAAACACATCAAACAATTATTTATGGAACAATCAACTGAGATGTAAGAACTTTTTTTTACAATATGAGATGAAAAAATTTTGTACATTATGTGCAGGATTGTCAACACCAGCTCTGCCTTTGCAGGTCGAAGGTTTGTCAGAGCTGTGCGGTGTTTATAACATCTGGTGAATACAGCCAGATGGGCAGTCTAAGGTCATTCACCTTCAAACTTTTCTTGTTATTTATTATGTATTGTGGGGTATGTATATCATGTTATTCCTAAATCAGCGACATATATTTCCAATCCAGGTATTCTTTATTATTTTATATCTATCCATAGTATATATATCCATGATGCGTCAGTCCGTGGGGTTACATTGTTCTTGGTCCGTATATCATAAGGGCGATCCAATCTCAGTATTGTCACAATGTCTCAATCATAGTTCAATCCTCTGGTTTGTTTTATTATTTAGTTTAAAATACCATAACCATTTCAATATAATCATTGGCAAGCAATAGTTATGTGCATTCCATCTTATTATAATCAGGTTCACAATATAAGGCAAGTGGCAAACGTATCAAAAATTGTCTTCTCCCAAAATGTGGAGATATTACACAATCTTTTGTCTCTTATATATAATATATAATCATTTCATTCCATTATTTTATTATTTTGTCCATAACCTCTGTGGTTCAATGGGATATGCATACTGCATTTGTATATCCTTTGTCTATGGGTGATCCAAATCTTGTATAGTTCCATTATTTTCTGGGTGCATCAGCATTCAATCTTTGTTTTTTTTTTGTTTAATCTCCATTGTGTCCTTGACACCTTTGGTTCTATAGGATTATCATAATTCATTTGTGTCTCTTGTCCAATGATAATCCTTACATTTATGGTTCTCATATGCAGCAATCATATTCCTCTGATTTGTTCTATGTTCATAGATTCCAGAAAATTTCAATTATTTTCTCTGTTATTTCGTAACAACCTAAAATTATTCATTATTCCATCCCAATGTGGGCATTAGTGCTTAAACCGCACAACAAAACATTAGTTGTGTCAACATAAAGTTTCACCATAATAGAAAATGGCATCTTCATCATCACTAAACAGTTGCTTCTTCCTCTCATGTGCCATCAGTGGTTATCATCCAGTAATGGGGGTGTTCAAATCTGGGGTCAGCATACATAAATGCTATAGAAGGGTATTTCATTTGCTATGTCAGCATGTGCAAATGCTATTTTTAACATGGGGCAAAGGCAGCATCAACAAATAGTTGCAATTTATTCAATCTGGGGTCAGCATATACAAATACTTATACAGTATCAACAGAATACTGCTGGGGTGTCATCTGCATAGTTGTCATGTGCAGAGATCATGCTAATAGGGTTATGACTGGCATAGGCAGTATGAGCAAAAACTAGTTGCTCACTCTGATGTGGTGATTTATTTTTTTCTTTTCTTCTATGTCAGCTGCTAACATCAGGGCAGTCAATGTTATATGGCATTGGCCTATGGTGTCATCAAAATGTGTGATGGTGGCATGTAAACATATAACATATCCTATAAAAACATTCAAAATGTTTTATCTTTTTCTTGTTTTCTTTTATGTCTTTTCTCTTTTCATTATTCAGTTTCATTTCTTTTCTGTTTGATTTCTTTTCTTTGCAGTTTCTGTTTTGTTCATCTTTTTTGGTTTGCAAATTTGTTTCTTTTCAATATATCAAGATTTCAATTCTTTTCTTTCAATATATCACAATTACAGGAGAATGATAATAATCAGTTTACCAAACACTAGAGATACTACCAATCCTAAACAATAGGGCTGCAAGCAATATTTAAGGTCAGAAAAAAATTAACATAGTAGTGGCTGCTGTCAATAAGGAGTGAGGAGAGGGTACTGTAAGTTCTTGATAGATATGGGAAAATTAAAGATCTCCTGATTACAACATTATTGTAATTCGAAGGGATGGAAAATGATTTGGATAGAAAAGCTCATAAGTCTAGAATGTCATCTCAAAATAGTGGAAAGGAAAATAGTAAGTTAAGGATGTGTGATAGTGGAGTGAGGAAAATCTTACAATAGTGAATCAAAGGTCTGGATATGCAATCTCTTTTGCAAAGTGTAATAATTTTAAACAAATTTTGTATACATGCTAAAATAAATACACCTGTGGAGAAAAGAGGATAGCATGCAATAATAATTTTGGGTATGACATTTGTTATAATAATGTGACTAAATATGCTGTTAAGTAGATATCATAGTGGGATCAGTGCGATGGATCGAAGTGATAGATAATAGATGAGTTAAGATAATTGGGAACAAAGATATTAGTATCAGGTAAGAAGAACATTTCTCGTGCAAGGGTGCCTGCATGAAGATGCACTAAGACGCATGTAAAAGAAAACACTGAGCTCTCGAGCTGCAAGGACAAGAAGTCGAGCTAAGGAGGTGTGAAGGATGGTTATTTCAAAATATACAGCAATCTCATAACAAAATCATCATGACACATGTGCTATAGGTGAGGTTGGGTAAGTTAACATTCTAAACATCAAAAACTGTCTGTGACTATTGAGTGTGTCTGTAAACTCGTAACACAGTATCTTGTTAGTTTTTTTCATATTTATTTCACAAAACCATAAAATGTCTAATTAAGATCATCTGTGGGCTGTTCTTGAGTGTTCTCTGGTCATCATTATTAGTATGGCTGGGAAAAAACTTTCTTAGTTAGGCTTTGACATCTCACACTGGGACTAAGTCATCTAGAACTGTCAATTATTACCACAGTCTGAAAATAGAGTACATGGGAAAGTTAGGTTACAACAGTGTCACTGAGATCAACAGTCACATATGCGTAGACCGTGCTCGGATTTTGCGAGCGTAGGAAACACTTGGGCGTGTTTTAGCAAAGCTTTAGTAGTTCCTTCAGTTTCTCTGCCATCTCCAACCTTGCAATGTCCCGACTGGTTAGGCGAGCATCATATTGAGTAACTGTGGGTGCAATAGGTGATACGATATTGGCTGAGTGTTGGGGCGTTAAGGAAATCAACGAGGGCGGTTATGATTGCACTGTAGATTGGGGATGTGCGGCAGTTACATCTTTTGATTTGGAAGTAGGTGTATGTTTCGCCTTGATTTTTCGTCAGCCCTGGTTCTGCGGTACGTTAACACTGTTTACAGTGGGCACAGTAATTTGCACACTGTTGCTTTTGACAGGTTGGTGGTAAGCTGAAGAAAATAGTACCGACTGTGATGTGGCCTGGGGATGTATGGCTAGTACCTCTCGGCTTGGTTTCGAAACATGCCTACGTTTCTTCAAAATTTTTCGTCTGATATGGTTCTGCGGCATGCGAGGAATCTTGGTGACAGGAGGTGAGTCATCAGATTCTGTTTTATAGGCGCGTTTGACACTGGAGCTGGCTGGTACAAATAAGGTTCTATCTGTATCACTAGTTTCAATAGTACTAGCTGGGTCTGGTGAATCAATGTCTGTTTCTCGTTCATATACATCCACCATTTCTGTCATTTTGTTCGTTGGGGTCTGACAAAACTGCACTGGGGTTGACACTGTTTTCTCTCATTTCTTGTTCTTTTTCGTCTCCATACAGATTGGTGGTATATGGTTCAGCAAACTGCTTGGGGATAGTTTCTTCAGGATCTGATTGTTTAGAACGACCAACCTTGTTCTGTTGGTATAGCAGTGTTTGGTTGTCACTAGTATTCCAACTGGAGCTGCCTGAACTGGGAGTGTGGTACGTATCGACTGACGAATGGTCACTGCGGGAGTAAGTTTGAGTGTGGACAAACACTGACTTGGTATTGTCATCTCTTGATGTTTGAGGCATGATTTTTTCATTTCTAAAACGCAGGTCTCTGTCTTGGAGTCGATTACGCAATTCTGCCTGTGGGATATCTTCCTCGCTTTCGGACGAGTCTCGTTGTTTTGCCCGACGTATTTCGTCAGTGGGTGGTCTGGGTACGTGGTCGTACTGGTAGAATTCAGAGTCTGTCGTCTCCGACTCTGATATGTCCGTCGACTCTGTACTGGATGGATTATAATGTAGGGTGGCTTTTCTGACTGGTCTGGTAGTTGTAGTCAGAGGTGTAATGGGTCTGTGATTATTGATCCTGAGTTGTTTTGCATGAGCTTTTGTTCTGTGGTTTTTCTCTTCATTCCAGATATTGAAGTTTACAGGCGTCGTTCGTTCTGTAATTTTGTATCCATCTAACCATCGGTCGTCGAATTTTGAGCTGCGGACATGTTTCTTGTAGTATACTCTGTCTCCTATTTTGAACGTTGGTAGCTTGGCTGATTTATCATGTTGTTTCTGCTTTTTGTAAAATGCCTTCTGCGTATTATGGTGTGCAATCTGGTGAGCTTTTTGCTTTTCTTTAAGAATTATTTCTATGGGGTCTTCTCCCATATATTTTCGCTGTGGACGAAGGAGGTTGTCTAAAGGAAAGTTTGGCTCCTTCCGTACAGCATGTAAAATGTGACATCCCTGAGGTATCGTTCATGTTTACTCGAATGGCTTCAAGAGCTTGGTTAATGTATAGGTCCCAGTATTGGTGGTTCCCCTTGATATATTTGCTAATAATATCATGTAGAGTGGCATGCATGCGTTCATTTCTGCCATTTGCATTAGGACAATAGTAACTGGTTGTAGTATGCTCGATATTCAGCTGGTGTAAGGTGGCTTTAAATGGGTTACCGATAAACTGTTTACCGTTTACCGAAATGATTCGTTTTGGACAGCCTAGCCTGGGAATGAATTCTTGTAAAAAAATTTGTGTGATGGACTGCGATGTGGCATCACTGAGTGGGTAGCTTTCTGGCCAAACAGAGTATTGGTCAACTATGTGCAGGAGGTATTTGTTGCCTGATTGGGTGAGTGGGTAGGGACCTGATATGTCAATGCTTACTGTTTGCATAGGATAATGGGAAGGTTGCATTTCTTGAAGGGGAATTAAATGTGGCTTCATGTTTCGCAATTTACATGTTCTGCAGGTGGCCACGTACTCTGTAATGTCTTTGTACATGGTTTGCCAATAATACCTTCTCTTTTCTGACATCAATTGTTTTGTCTCTTCCCATGTACCCGTTGTTATCATGGAACTGTAGCAGTACTTCTGGGATTATATGTGTTGGAATGACTTTTCTTAGTGTCCCTTCTTGTTTATGATCGATATAATATAGACTCCATCCGTTGGGTGTACTGTAAAATCTTTACTTTTTGTTGGGTTTTTCTGGACGTATGTGAGCAGCCTGACAATTTCTGGATCTTTTGCTTGTTCTACCCGAATGTCAAACTTATCTTTACTGTCTTCTTCTACTTGGGTGGCAGAATCTGAGGTACTTCTTTGACCTGGTGAAGTAATTTCATTAATTTCTTTAGCATTATCGTCAATCTCTGAGGATGTGCCATCATTTTTGACTCTATTTGTTTTCACTTCAGTTTCATCATCATATTTAATTCTAGATAGGAGATCTGCACAGGTGTTTAACGTACCAGGGATATATTCGATAGTGGTGTCATAGGACTGCAAATTCATGGACCATGTCTGTAACTTCTTAGGCTGTTCTTGTGTTTTGGTGAGCCAGTTAACTAAAGGCTGATGATCAGTTCGGATAATGAGTTTAGTTCCTCTAACATAAAAGTCCAATTTCTGTACTGCATAGTGAATGGCATATGCTTCTTTCTCAGTGGTGGTTCACCGTTTCTGTGACTTTGACAATGCGTGGGATAGGAATGCAATGGGTTTCTCATTGGGGATGTTTGGTAGGATGGGTGTTTCATCTTCTAGTACTGGTTGTACCAAACACGCACCGATTGCGTTATCCGAGGCGTCGGTGTATAGTATCATGGACTGAGAAATGTCTGGATGTCCAAGAAGCGGGATTGTGGTTAGGGCATTTTTAAGATATTGAAAAGATTTCTGGCATTCCTCTGTCCACCTGAAACGTGCATACTTGCGGGTAAGGGCTATTAATGGTTCAGCTGCTCTGGAGAAATTTATGATATGGCGCCTATAGTATCCCACTGAACCGATAAAAGAACGTGTTTGTCTGACTGTCTTGGGGCTTGGATTTTCTCTTATGGCCTTAACCTTGTCCTCGTCTGGTCTGATACCATCTCTATTGATGACGAAGCCTAAATATTTAGTTTCTGTCTTAAGAAATTCACACTTCGACAGTTTTAACTTTATTTGGTGGTGCCTGAGTCTATCGAAAACTATTTCTACCTTGCGAAGGTGGTCTTCTATCGTGCCTGCGGTATGTATCAGTATATCGTCTATATATGCTAGGGCGAATGGTTGTAAACCCTTTAACACTTCGTCCATGAGTGACATATATGTTGCTGGCGATCCTTTTAGACCAAATGGCATCACATTCCAAGAGAAACTACCGACGTGCGAACAGAATGTGGATTTCTGTTTTGCCTCAGGTGTCATGGGGATGCACCAAAAGCCTGACCTTGCATCAAGTGTGGTGAAGTAGGTAGACTTTCCCAACGTCGCAAGTAGATCGTCTATTCTGGGCAAGGGGTAGGAAATGACTTTTGTGATTTTGTTCAGGGCACGGTAGTCACAACAAAAGCGACTGGAACCATCTTTCTTGGATACTATCACTATGGGGGAGGACCACTGGGATCTGGATCTTTCGATGATTCCTGCCTGTAGCATTTCATTTATAGACCTTTCCACCAGTTCTCTGTTTTTCAAAGGCATATGGTAGGGTTTGAGGTGTATTGGTTCCTCTGTTGTTGTTTGTATGTCCATTGTGACAGTGTTTGTTCTGCATAATTCCATGTCGTTGAGTGCGAATACGTCCTGGTGTTTTTCCACAAACGTTTTCAATCGTGGCCTATTGTCTTCTGTGATGTTCAGGGTTGCTAGTAACTGGGATACCCTCTCTCTGTATTTATGGTCTGCTATGATATTTCTGGTCTGTCTTGATGCCTCTGTTTTTTTCCCCGTAGTATTGGGGCATTTTTCTTTAATCTTGTGAACATCTCTGCTCCTGGTATGTGGCTTTCTTTTGAGTACTTCTTTGCCGTTCGTTGGGCTGTTTTTTGTATTGTTCCCTCTGCCATCTGCTATGTGCATTTTCATTTGTCACTGCATTTACTGTATATACGTTTCTTGTTTTATTTCTGGGGTAGTTATTATTGTGCCATTGTTTATGATTATTGCTGCCATAACTGCACCTATCCGCGTGCGTTACTGTATGTCTTTCTCTTGTGCTATAAGGCTGTCTTCTTTCTGTTGGTACAATTTTATTTTTCTTGCCGTTTTCAACCTTGCTGCTATAGTATCCTCCTGTGGTGGAGTCATATAAGAATTCTTCCTTTTCCTCGGGACGTTCAATTGGTTTTGGGACTGCATCATATCCGCCTATTTCTGCATTATATAGATACTCCATGGGGCATGTATCTCTGTCCTGTAGCTTCGGATATCCTCCTGGCAGGACAATTTCTGTTTCTCTGTGATATACAGCACTTCATCTTTTCTCTTGGTGTGTTGGGGCGCAAAAATGAGTGATTATAGTCATTTTCATACCGTGGCCTTACTCTTCTTATATATGGACTGGTTCGTTTCTGCCTTCCGGGTAGGGTATGTTGTGGTGTAAAAGAACTGTGGCTGATATTTCTGTCTATTTTTCTATAGGAACTATAGCTGTTTACTTTTTGTGTTCCATGGTTATTTGTACTGCGATTTCGTGCACTATGTCCAGTGAGAGTGGTTGAGACAATTTGTGAGTGGTCTCTATTGATTGTTAGTATAAATTATGATACGCATCTGTAAATTTGTGTAACTGTTATTGTACTGTTACAATGTTGGGATTTTATTTTATTGTACTTTCTTGTTATTTTATTATTTAAGTAACATTTAGGATACGTGTGAGAATAAATAGATTAACTATGGAAGAAGAGAGAAAGGAAGGGCAGAATGTTAGACGGGCCTGCGTGACCAATTCTAAACCCTTTGAAAATAAAGTTCGTTCGTTCGTTCTATCTATCTATCTATCTATCTATCTATCTATCTATCTATCTATCTATCTATCTATCTATCTATCTATCTATCTATCTATCTATCTATCTATCTATCTATCTATCTATCTATCTATCTATCTATCTATGATAATGTTTGTACTTTTCAACATATGTTATGTCATGCTTATAAGTAATTAATGTTAATATGAGTGTGCTATATTATTATTTTACTTTACAACGTTGAATTCCTTGAATTTGATATGTAAAATGCATATGAGAATAAATGAATTCAGTATGAAAGGTGAGAGAAAGGAAGGGCAGAATGTCAGACGGGCCTGCGTGCCCAATTCTCAACCCTTTGAAAATAAAGTTCGTTCGTTCGTTCGTTCGTTCGTAGTTTGTCTTAACATTGACTTATCTACCTGTGCTACAATTGTGCCTCTATTTATAGTGGTAGTTTTTCCTGACATATTCAATATTATGATGGGGAAATCTCTGGACTTCGAGACTTCAGCGATTCCCTCTGTAATTTGCAACAATGGGTCATCGATAATACGTTCTTCTGATAGGGGCTGTATTTGGATTGATTGCCCTGGTGTGATGTACTCAGAATTTTTTACTCTGCCTTTTGCTATAACTAGGGAGTTTGGGGCTACCGTTATGGGAGCTGTGAGTCTTACCAAGGAAGCGATGTGGATATCGTCCTGGAGATCAATGTAAATATTGTTGACTTTGATTTTCTGGAAGTCATAGTATATTCGAACTTTGTGGTTGTTAAAGAAATCTCTCCCTAGGATAAGGTTTCTAGACATGCCTTTTGTAATGACAAATGGGTGTTCAAAATTTGTTTCACCTAAGGAAAATTTTACCCATGCTGTCCCAACTGATTTTAGTCTTTGTCCTGTGACTGAAGCTAGGTGTGTTTTGGACGGTTGGAAACGTACCAAATGTTGAATCTTCTTAAACAGCTGGAACCTAATAAGGCTGATGGATGCTCCTGTATCTACCAGTGCTCTATACTGTTGGCCTTGTATAGACATGATGCAGGAACTGGGGTCCGGATGTATTTTGGTTCCATCATTCAGCATTTCTTCATAATGTATTATTCTGGATGGGCTCACTTGACAATTTCTGTTCTGTGTTGTTTCTTTTGTTTTGGACCATTTTCTATGGTGGTCATCCTCACTAACGGTCCTGTTTAGCGAGTGGCGCGGCCGTTTCCCCGACGCATGAGGGGTTGAGGTGTGCCTCTGGTATACTGATTTCTGGTGTAATCACGTTGGGGTGGTGCGGGTTGTTGTGGTTGGTAACCGCCCTCTCTTCTGAATGGTGCATTATTGTAATTTGCTCTGCAGGACTTGTAACCATGTCCGAACCTACCGCATGTAAAGCATCCATTTGGATTGACATTATTAACGTCATTTGGCCTCTGTGTGGGGGGTCTGTAGTTGCGGGGCCTATCATCCTGTTGTCGTGGGCGAGTCCATTGCCTCCTGGCATGGTCAACCTCCATAGGTTCATGCTCAGTATAGTCCCTATGGTCTAGTCGGGGTTCCCTACCTATTCTTTGTTGGAACCTTCGGCGAACATTTTCTTCCTGTATTGCTGCATGGATTGTTTCAGCAATTGTCTTCGTGTCTTTTCTAAAGAGATGCATTCTGATATTGTCTGCTCTAAGGCAATCAACAAATGTCCCCACCAGCTGTATTTCCACATCAGGTGTGGTAGGTATTTCTCCACAAAACGCCTCTTCTGCCATATTGAGGAATCTATCTCCAAAAAGCTGTACTGATTCATCTCTTTCCTGTTTCATGTTTCTAAGGACTGACCAAGCGTGCATTTTGTCTATGATTTCGCCATACCTCTGGGTTAGCTCTTTTCTAAGGGACGCGTAGGTCTCTGTGGGGTACTGCTGGGACCTCCTTCTTAAAAAATCAGTCACTAATGAATCGGAGCTTAACAGAGCGATTTTCTTTTTCTCGTTATCAGTTATTGCCTCTGCTATTGACGCAAATTTTTCCATGTCGGCCAACCATCTTTTGAATCTTTTCTTGTCTCCATCAAACGGTTGGACGATGGATCTGACTTGGGTGAATTTTGCGTAGTTGTCAGCCTTCTGTAAGTTTTCAGTGATGTGCTGTAGCGCTATCATTGTGGGTCCTTCCATATTCTGATTGTCTCGGGGCTGTAGTGGTTGTGCTTGCGCGGATTGGTTTTGCGGTTGCTGCTGTTGTACTCCTAGTTGTTGGAAATTTTCCATTAATTGCTCCATCGTCTTTTATTGCTCTTAACAAGAGGACTAGTCACGGGCACCAGATCTGTTATATGTTGCCGTCCCAGTGTTTCCTATTTACTTGTAGAACTGGGCACGGTACCAAATAGGGGTATTATGTGGCCGGGGTGTAGGTTTCTTATTAGTACCGGCACGGCACTAGATAGTGTTCTATGTTTTTCGAGTGAGTTTGTTTAACTGGCCATTCGCCAGAGGTGTTCCTTAGCTCACTTAGGTATAGTGGACCAGGTTCGTATTGATTTTATTTAAAGTCCTCTCAATTGCTGGTGTTGTTTTATTTGTTAAGAGTCTTGTAAGTTGGGTAGAAATGTAACATATTCCTTACAATAGTCAACTGTATTAAAATCATCAACAGCTGGTAATTGTCAAAGGTTTATTTGTTTGCTTTCAACAATGCAACAAGTCAATTCAAAATCTATATACAAAATGCAGTTCATCAGTTTTTGCAGACATGCATGCCGGCGGCATTTATATTCATAATCAGGCAATGTGTTATTGCTGATTCAAAGTTCATATTTTATCTCCTATATATTTTCCTTCTGTGATCCTGTACCAGGGGTTAGCACTTCTTATGCTACTGGGTTTCTTTTTGCTTTATCTATCTCACCATTTTTTCCTTGGTTCGTAGGGAGATATATCATGTTTCCACTTTTCTTCAATCTAAGTGCATGTCGTCGTTCAGATACATGGTCTAACCAAATACCTTGGCAAATCAAAAGCATGAAAATTGGTTCATACTTACACAAGATCTGAATCAAAATAATCATATAACCACATGATGATCCAGAATACAATACTGAATAAACTTTTATGCCTTTTGTTGAGTTCTCGAACAAAGAATTATTGAACCGAAAGAACACATCTTTCTACATCGCGGTTCAAATCAAGACTGCTCAATTATGGCGTCCGTTCTCGCTGGGGAAAAGCCTCTGAGCTCCCTAATTGGGTAAAAAAATCACGTGACTAATTTTTGACACGTAACGCGACTCTTAGACTAATTAAAATGTATGCCACTGAATTACTTTATAATCTGTTTCTAGGAAAGTAGAAATTTATATGCTAATCTGGGTTTTATTTTTCTTTGGTTAGAAAATAGCCTGTTTCCAAAGAAACAACGATGTACACGGCTACATTACCATGCAGCTCCGACACGTTACCACGTAGCTCTGAGATTTTACAACGTAGTTCAGACACTTTACCACGTAGCTCTAAGATTTTACCACCTAGTTCAGATACTTTACCACGTAGTTCAGATACTTTACCACGTAGTTCAGACACTTTACCACGTAGCTCAGACACTTTACCACGTAGCACAGACACTTTACCATGTAGCTCAGACACTTTACCATATAGTTTTTGAAGCTTTATCATGTAGTGCTCAGCAGTAGTCGCACGCTTATTTGCACCAGACTTCAGGTTTTCTAACGACTTTGGTAGAGTAGTGGTCTGCAGTTCTCCGATAGATACGTCTAGAAAACTACAGTCAGAAGCACAGAAGAAGTTATGCAAGAATCGTTGATCGCCAGAATACGTCAATTTTTGTATGTACTTTCCTCGAATTAGGTAAAGAAGAAAAAACTTCGCGCATCGAGTTAGTCACGTGAAATGTGTAGATTGAATAATTATAGAGAAAGGTCACGTGGTTGGGAGAGGACATTTTTGAAGTACAATGATTAACTCATGAGTAACCAAATGTATCAGCATAGTCTTGGTCAAATTTATACACCCTGGAGGAAAGTCCAATAATTTATAACCAAACAAGCGGCATTGAAAATGACACAGAGAATTTGTTGTCGAGAATAGAGAACTATGTGCTTCCATGCTCCAAGTTAGAGTAGTACGAGATATGTTTGATATGGAGAAAATATGAGTTTGAGTTCTATGCATTTATGTTGTGACGCGTTGATTCAGATATATTTCTGTCCACCGCCTGTCAAAACGCGTTGTTTCTACTTTTGAATTTTTGTCTACGCCCTCTGTCACTTTTCTTTTCATTTTAACGTACAATTCTCGACTTCATGCATGTAAATTTGTTGTACAATAGCCCAGGAGGTCGCTCCTCGCATGTAATTGTGTTTTTATCACACCAGCTGAGTGCGGCTCTCAGTACAGGCCCAGCCATTACGGGATGGAACTACAAAAAGGCCAACTGGGGTTTATTCAGGCATCAGGTGAACACGCTGCTGTCTACCCTCGAGGTACAGAACAGAGACATTAATGGAGTGGTAAGGGACTTCAGCGGATGCATACTACAAGCTGCAAAGGAGGCCATTCCAAAAGGATGCCGGCGTAACTACATACCATACTGGTCCAGCACACTCCAAGAACGTCAGGAAGCTATGGACAGGGCTGGAAAGGACGCAGAGTCTCAGCCTTCACTTGAAACTCACAACAAATGGAAAAAGGCTGTAGCAGAGTTTCAGAGAACAAAGCTAGAGAAAAACGAAAAAGCTGGAGAGCTAAAACGGCATCGCTGAACCTTGAGAAAGACGGCAGGAAACTTTGGAGATTGGTCGGGTCTCTGGATGGAGGGCGTTCCTCACCAGGGCGGACTGTCACATTGGATGAGGGTGGCAGGCTTTTCGGAGGAGGACGGGCTGCGGACTTGTTTGCTAGAAGATGCGGTTTGGAAAGCAACTTGCTCATTGACGTAGACCATCAGAGAGAGAGATAGGAAAAGAAATACTGGCAACCATGGGACAGACGGATGCTCCTGCCCCAGTGAGGGAACCCATCACACTGGGAGAGCTACAGAAGGCTATTTCCAAGCTTGGGTTTCAAAGGTCACCCGGCCCAGACAAAGTCGGCAACGAAATGCTGGTGAGTCTGAGCTCAGCGGCAAAGACAAAACTGCTTGAGATATTCGGCCACGGCTGGTTGAAGGGAGCGGTGCCCCAGGTGTGGAGAGAGGCCATCACAGTACCCATACTAAAGAAAGGGAAATGTAAGACCGAGGCTGCAAGTTACCGGCCAGTCGGTCTCACAAGCTGTGTTGGGAAGACTATGGAGCGAATGGTCAACCACAGATTGAAATGGTATTTAGAGTCTGAGCAGATCCTGGTGCCGGAACAGGCTGGATTTGGAGAGTGCTACAGTATGGAAGACCAGGTTACTTGCTTGTCTCGGGCAATAGAGGATGCCTTCCGGGAGAAGAGAGGGGTCCTAGCGGTCTGGGTCGACTTCAAGCAGGCCTTTGACAGGGTGTGGAAAGATGGCCTCATTGCAAAACTTGGGAGAGGTGGGGTCCAGGACGGCATGATGGGATGGATCCAGTCGTGCTTGCATGGCGGGAGAGCTGGAGTCACTCTTGGCGGTCTGCAGAGCAGAAAAGTGTTGCTCCATCGGGGGGTACCTCGGGGAGGAGTGGTTTCCCCAGCACTCTTCCTTGTTTACATCAATGGCCTGGTGAGGAATCTCCCTGCAGGAGTGAAAGCTGCCTTATATGCAGATGACCTAGTACTCTGGTGCGCTGATGAAAATGTCACCACAGCAAGTTATAGAATGCAGCGGGCGGCGGACATGCTGGTGTCATGGGCAGAGAAATGGCTTATCACAATAAACACAGACAAGGCCTCCACAGCACTGTTCTCCCTCGCCCCCAAGGACAAATCAGCTAACATACACCTGGGGAAAACCGTGGTCAAGGAAGAGGGCTACCCCACCTATCTTGGGGTGACATTTGACCAAAGGCTTGCATGGAATGAGCATATTGAAAATGCAGAGGGAAAGGCCCGAAGACGACTAGGCATACTCAGAAAATTAGCAGGTACCAACTGGGGAGCAAATGAACGAAATCTAAAGAAGATTTATAATGGAGTAATAAGACCACACTTAGAGTTTGGCTCAGCAGCATGGTCATCAGCTGCTAACTCACATCTGCAGTCTTTGGACAAGGTGCAAAATCAAGCTCTCAGGCTCATTACAGGAGCCATGAAAACTACACCAATGGCAGAGATGCAGAGGGTTGCTGGATTGCAGACATTGTCCCATAGGGGAGACACAGAGGCCATGATCCGGATGGAAAGGTGCAACAGTGTGCCAATGCACCCAATGAAGGCAAGACTAGATGATCTGGCATTGGGACGTCTAAAGCGTAGCAGCTTTGTGCATCGGGGAAAAAGACAGCATCGGGAGGACCTATCCATGAAGACAACACCACTGGGGCCCACCCTATACCCTGTACCATGGGAGCAGGCCAGCAGTGCCCTCCAAATTAATACATCGGTCGGTGGTCTCACGGGTGGATGTGAGTATAGTGATCTGCAAAAACGAACTGCTACATTGAGTATGATCCAAGGGGGCTATCCCGGTCAATCGTGGGTGCATGCCTATGCAGATGGATCAGCAACTAATGCTGTTGGGAATGGAGGTGCCGGTGTCTTTGTCTCATATCCTGACAACCACTATGAGACTAGGCACATTCCCACTGGTAAATTCTGTTCCAACTATACAGCTGAGGTTCAGGCTCTAGAGCGGGCTGCCTATATGATTTATAACACCAACTCTGACTGCCACCAGGTAGTCATCCTCACAGATGCACTGTCTGTCCTGCAAGCTCTCAAGGGTGGTAAACTCCCGCATCTGAGAAATGAACTAGACAGGGTGGCTGCCAAAGGGAGAACCATGCTTCAGTGGGTGCCATCTCGTTGTGGTGTACCCGGAAGTGAAGGGGCAGATGGACTTGCAAAGGGGGGAGGAGAGTGTGAACAGGAGGATAATGAAGTCACATACTTTGAGAAAAAGAGAGCTATCCAGACTATCAGAAGAGAACAGAGCCAGCTCAGGGACGGCTGTCGCACTCTCGACCGGCAGGGACAGATAACTGTTTTTCGACTCAGGACAGGGCATAACAAACTGAAAAAACACATGCACAAGCTACGATTGTCTGCTTCACCACTGTGCACATGTGGATTAAACGAACAAACTGCTGAGCATGTTATACAGGACTGTCCTCTGTATGACCAGTTAAGAAAGATATACTGGCCCGGTGGCTCAACACTAGACTCAAGGCTATATGGAGTTGAAGAGGAGCTTCAAACAACGGTCGAATTCATCATGAGAACTCGTCTGACGGTGTAATCATCAAAGATGCGATCGCAAGAAGAAGAAGATCACACCAGCTGATAAATAACTTCCTTGATGCTCGAAGCGTCAGCCACACTAGGTCGCTTTAAATTGAGCGGCAAGGAGTTGTCAACCCTTTGAAAGCCGCGAATTTTCCTTATGCCAGGAAAACCATGTACCTCCAGCACCTTTTGTAGCGGGACCGTTTAGCCGACTTTTGTCGAACGCTTTGTTAGCAGTCATATAACATTATGTAATTACGGGGAATTTAAACGTCTCTCTTGCAGATTCTGGAATAATGTTTTCATTACTCGGGGTTACGTGAAAGCGAAGTGCCCCACGCATGCAAAAGCATGCGATGCATGGTGTTCGAAGCCAACATTTGCTTAGCAGACTATAAATCGTGATAGGTTTACTCATTCGTCACATTACGTACGGAGACCAGGGCTGGATTAACCATTAAACAAAATAAGCATGTGCTTAGGGCACCAAGGGAGTTTCACAGAGTTTTCCCACCAGCTATTATGATCCTAACTCTCAACTCTTTCACTGCCACACTTGACTTTAGTAGATTTTGTTTGTAATTGTCTTTATTGGCCTTGTTTCCCTAGTTATGAGTAAATAATTTGCTTATATTGCTTACTGCAATCTAGTGTTAAATAACATTTGAAAAAGAACCATTCATTTAATATAGTTATGTGGTCTGGCTTGGAAGAAAACTGAATTTTCAATCTCTTATTTCACCATCAGCACTTACGGAGTCTTAATGTCTCGTCAGTTACGCACTCCGTCACGAAACAAATGTTAACAGATATATTTTTTCTGAGTTTAGCAGCCCTCAGTTCGTTAAAAGCTATAATTTGGGTTAACTTGTGGCTGGAAACCTGATGGAGTTTGTGAATTAGAGCTATGTAGATTATGTCCACAGTTTTAACAGTGACGTGTGTTTACTAAAATGTACAGAATTTTAGGGAAGAAGTCGTATATGTTATAAGAACCACTATGTAGGAAATGGGACCATGGAATGTCTATTGTATAGTTTAAATATAACTTACAAGGCAGTCCTAGAAAGTTAACCACCTGTCAGTGAAAGAGTTCTATACCATGTCAAGAAACAATGCATCAAAGAAGCATAAACAGTGCGTTTGTATTTAGGAGATCATTATTGTATTTTTGTTTGTTCTACCAATTCCCCGGGCAACGAGAAATTAATAATGTACAGTAATTATTGCTTACACTCTTTGTGTAAACTTAAGTACTGGCATGATACGAAGAATGCATTCTCCCAACGGGGATGTGCATTTTTTGGGGAAACCCATTGGAACAGTTGGATGTGGACCCTACTTTGATGTAATTGTCACGAAGTAGATTTAAGACTAGAGGTTGTCTTAATATAGAGACAAGACACTAGTGGTAAGAAAGTCTGAGAAGATAGATTTTAGATGGAGATGACAGTGAATGTGGAAAGATGAGGCTATTGGCTTCGAGGGTGAGAACCGAGATTGACTCTCCCTCGCCACTTGTGACGTATTGTATAACTATAGACTCACCACCTCTTACTACCAATAAAGGAGATAAGGTTTAAATAAGGACCACAGACACCACTATACAGACAACATATAAGTACAGTATAGTAGAGAAGCTGATCCAGTATACAGTTTATATATAGTTTTATTTACACCATAAAATAAAGTACATATCAAAAATAAATACCGTGCGTGGTCGCACACCTAAAAATAATCAAAAGATTAAAAGGACTGATATTATAATATAACCCCTGTATGGATGAAAATCAAGGATTACAACAACCTGCTGGGTGGGGTCTCTAACATCAGATCCATCACTCCTAGCTGACCTAATAGATATTAGGCACTCTAACACTACTGTCTGGCTGCCGACTTAACTTACTGGCTCTACTATCTGAATACACTTATCTACTGTCCTACACCACAAATCGCCCGCACTGGTCCGCTAACGGACTCCTTCGGTGCAAACTCAGAGGCCGTCCTAACACAACTTTCTTATTGCCTCTATAACCTCGCTCTCCTATCAGTTTCTGTTCAGTGTCTACTCTGACACTGCCGTCTTCTGCTGATGTGGCGTCTCCGTTAAGCCACTATTCTCGTTATTGGTCGGGAAAAGGAATTTTGACCCTCTCTCCTGCCTGGACCACTGCTGCTGATGACTTCTGACAATAATGACTAGGTACTTGACTTAGTATGTAGAGGCTTCACTGCTGCCGAAACTAATTTCACCTGCCCGGTTAGCCCTCATTGGGTTTAGGGCCGTCAGTTTTATTATGACCGACTTTAAACGACCACACCAGGCCACGTGCCTTTGTTTCGGTGTGTGCCTATGAGCTTAGAGCTCAGGATTGTTAAGAAATCCGTTCCAGCTGAAGACTGCTTCCCTGCAAACTCGCTCTTTGATGCAACCGTACTTGGCGCCGGTACCCCACCGCGTCACCACTTTCCTTTCATTTCTGGCGATCCCTCGACCCTTTCTACCACTGAGAATGGCCGACTATCTTGGCAAGCTGGTGAGGAAATTTTGCATCCCTCTCTGTGCCGTGAAAAATTGCTGAGGAACAAATAACAACAACAGCTATACAACACGTCAAAATATACTCATCTCCAACACCTATAACCACCTAAATAAAGCCCGCTCCACTCTATCCCCTACTCAACTTTGCACGCGATAATTAAATATTTCCTAACCACAGGTCAAACGACCCAACACTTCCCTTCTCCTTCAACGTAAAATTCTTTCTGGTTAAAAAAAAAAACCCCAGATACTGGCTGACCTTAACTCTTTGACTCCGAAACAACGCCCAGAGCGTTGGTCAGATTTCACACCCGTGCCAAAACAACTCTCTGAGCGTTGTTTTTAGTCTATCATGAATTAAAATTACGGCACAGGGTGGAAAATAATTGCGGAGTCAAAGAGTTAATCTTTTGTTACGCCCGTCTAGCCACAGGTATCAAAACATTACAACAGGAGGGAACCTCTGGTACTGAGTTCCTAGGCCTACTTTATTATTTTTACAGGCTGGCCTTGGTGAGTCTACGATTTAAGAAAAAAAAAAACCCCCAATAGACCTCTCTAGGAATAATTTAAATCTCCTCCGTAAAATTAATTACATCCCTCCTGATTACACAACACTTTAAGGGACAAATACAATAACATACCCATAAATAAATGCCACAAAAAAAATTAGTCGTACACACCATACGCTATCGTAGTTTACACTGCAAATATTATAATCAAAGCGAGGTTATCTATCAATCTATATATAAATATATATATAAATATATAAATATATAAATATATATATATATATATATATATATATATATATTTATATATTTATATATTTATATATATATTTATATATAAATATATATATATATATATATATATTCTTCTTCTTCTTCCGTCCTTAGCCAAAGACCGGCAAAGCAGTCAGTGGCCATTACGCCTAGTGGCGTCTTAAGGGCAACAGCGAATAGATTTTCTTTGCCGTTGTTCCCATCACGCCTAATGGCGTCTTTAGGGCAACGACAAATCAATATATATATATATATATATATATATATATATATATATATATATATATATATATATATATATATATATATATATATATATATATACATAATAGATTACATCTTAATACAACAAAGGTGGCGATCTTGTATCTCATCCATCAAGACGCTCCCAGGAGCAGACTGTGACTCCGACCATGAACTTCTTGCTGCAAACTTCAAGATCAAATTGAAAAAAGTCGTTACAAGCGACAAAGTAATACGTTATGACACAAGCGCCATACCAGAAGAGTACAGTGTCGATATTCAGAACAAATTTGACATTCTTATGGCAGTACAGGAGGAAATGACACCAGATGAACTTGCCAATAACATCAAAGATGTTTATATTATAAATGCACAGAGGTTAATTCCTAAAAGAAGTATAAAGAGACGAGAATACATCTCGGACGAAACACTGAAGTTGGTGGTAGAGAGAAGAAAAATGAAGTCCAAAAAAGATACAGAAAATCAGGAGTTGTACTAGGAATACACAAAGCAGATTAAAAAACGAGTCAGACAAGACAAACAACAATACATAAACGACACCTGCAGGAAAATAGAGGAAATGCGCGAACAGGGATTGAGTAAGAATATGTTTTCTGAAGTAAGAACATTGAAGAACAGCAACTTTAAATCATCACCTCGAGCAATAAACGACAAGAAAGGCGACACTCTAACAGAACGTAAAGATATGCTGAACAGATGGAAGGAGTACTGTCAAGAAATGTATACGGAAATAAACAAAGCGGCAGATAACAACGTCATGAATGAAGCGGAACGTGAACCAGAACCTACCATAGAGGAAGTCCGGAACGCAATCAAACACTTAAAAAGTGGAAAATCTCCTGGTTGTGATGAAATAACAGCTGAAATGATACAGGCAGGAGGAGAAGGCAGCGCTCGTATATACCATGCATTATGCTGCAAGATCTGGCAAAGCGGAATTTGGCCCAAGGAATGGAAAAGATCAATTTACATACCCTTGCCAAAAAAGGGCAACCTGAAACTGTGCACAAACTACAGAACTATAGCTCTTATAAGCCATGCCAGCAAAATACTATTACAAATCATAATGAAAAGGATGCAACAAAAGCTAGAAACAGAAATAAACGAAGTACAGGCGGGTTTTCGACCAGGTAGAGGCACTAGAGATCATATATTCAACATGAGGATCATCATAGAAAAGTGTAGAGAATTCAACGTTGACCTACATACTTGTTTCATTGATTACACCAAGGCTTTCGATTGTGTACAACATCAGCAGTTATGGGCTATTATGAAAAATATTGGATTTCCAAACCACCTTATACAACTCATCGCACTGCTGTACCAAGAACAACAGGCAGCCGTAAGAATAGAGGGGGAAACATCAGAATGGTTTGAAGTACAGAAAGGAGTAAGACAAGGCTGTACCCTTTCCCCTTACCTGTTTAACATTTATGCCGAGAATATCATGAGAAATGTAAGAGATGACCAAGAACACACAGAGTTTGACTCATTTAACATCGGCGGGTACCAGATCCCGGAAATCAGATATGCTGACGACACAGTCCTCCTATCGACCAACCCAGAAGGACTTGAACAATTACTTCTGTCCACCAAAAAACACAGCGAGGCCCAGAATCTATACCTAAACACCAAGAAGACTAAAGTATTGACAACAGACAAAGTAAAGACCAAACCAGAAATTGAAATTGATAACGAAGAACTGGAAAGTGTTAATGAATTCGAATACTTAGGATCAATTATCAACAGCTCTGGCGACTGTGCAGTAGAAATTAAAAGAAGACTTGCAATTGCTTCACATAAACTAATACAGATGAAAAACCTATGGCAAGGCACAAGCAAAGAAACAAAGTTACAGCTGATCAGAGCATGTATATTCCCAGTAGCAACATAACTGCTGCGAGACTTGGACACTCAATAAAACAGTTGCAAAAAAGATTACATCATTTGAAATGAAATGCTACAGAAGGATGTTGAGAATACCCTGGACAGAAAAAAAGACCAACAGAGAAGTACTGCACTCACTAAACGTACAGGAACATTGGCTCCTAAATACCATCGCAATAAGGAAGCTGACATTTTTCGGTCATATAAAAAGACATAATAGCCTGGAAAAAACAGTGATGGAAGGCATGGTCCCTGGAAAAAGGGGAAGGGGTCGACCTAGACGACGGTGGACCCAGGACATCACAGAGAGTCTGAACTTGTCTTTGGCTGATGCAGGTCGACTTGCCCAGAATCGTGATGCGTTCAGAGCAGCTGTAATGGAGACAACGTTCTGGAAAGAATACGTCACATGATGAATATATATATATATATATATATATATATATATATATATATATATATGTATATATATATATATATATATATATGTATATATATATATATATATATATATATATTCTTCTTCTTCTTCCATCCTTAGCCAACGACCGGCAAAGCAGTCAGTGGCCATTACGCCTAGTGGCGTCCTAAGGGCAACAGCGAATAGATTTTCTTTGCCGTTGTTCCCATCACGCCTAATGGCGTCTTTAGGGCAACGACAAATCAATCCGTTCGCTGTTGTTTCCGTAATCAAAGTGACTGGCAAATACATACATACAGGGTGTTCCACGAAAAAGCGTCCCGTGACGTCATGGAATGCTGACATATTGTGTCGGAAGTAGTGTGAATGGCCAAGTAGTCCTAACGATCCCGTACGGATATAATTCTCAACAATAGCTATCCTTTCTTGCAGTGAAAACGGCATTGTGATAGACAGTTTATTTAAACACACACGATGGTTTTCAAATACTCACGGTCCAATCACGGAAAATAATTTAGGTCAATCTAGTACTACTTAGAACCTTTTATAACCGACATATTTGTAAACATTGAAAAATGCTGAAAAATCTGGCTACTTTCACTTTGTGAATGGGGCCGATTTTTCGTTGTTGTTGTTGTTGATTTCGTCTACTATAATGCTGTAATACCCTGTTCAACCTGAAAGTTGGTTATAATTTGGGTATATTGTGTGTTTTTTTTTCTTCGGTGCTAGCCTGTTGATAGTCCTGAAAAGGACTGGTCCTAAAAAGGACCACTAGCTGCCTGTCCGGATACCTCTTTGCTCTTGTCCATTCGGGGTGTCGTGACGTGTTCATGGTGTACATTTGTTGTTTTCCTATCTGGCTTGTTAGGTTTTGTGAGTTTTTGCCCTCCTCGTTTCTGTTTCTTGTGTCTTCCTTTTCTCCTGTATCAGGGAAAGCGCTTTTTCTATGACTGTTGGGAGTAGCTCTTCTAGCGTTTTCTCGATGACTTCTTCGTTTGATTGGTCGTTCGTTTTAGTGTCTTTTCTGTTTGATGTAATTTCTTCAATGGTCATTCTTTCTGCCTCTATTCTTTTCAGTAGTTGTTCGTTTTCATCTTTCAGTTCTATCAGTTTCCTGACATCTTCTTCTACCTGTTGCTGAATTCTTTTCATGTCTTGGTGTATTATTTTCATGTCGTTTATGAATTGTTGTTGTTTCGCGCTTTCCGAGCTGTCATGTATTTCTTCACATCTGTCAGTTGAGGTTCTGTTTTTGTGTGGCTGGCGGTTTTCTCTCTCCTTTCGCAGTTGTTGTTTCAAATCTCTCACTTCAGTCGTGAGCCGTCTGACTTGTTCCGTTAGGCTGTCTTGGTGCCTATCACCTAGAGTACTTGCCTTCAGTGTGTTTTTTGCCTCTTGGTACGATACTCCCTTTCCAATGGCAACTGTAATTATTTGCCTTGTTTGTTGGTATTCGGGACATCCTCGGTATCGTGCTCCGTGCTTTCCGAGGCAGTTGGTACATTTTCTATTGTTATTTGGTGCTTTGTAGTCTTGGTCTTTTTTGGCCTTTGGGCAGTCTTTGTATTCGTGGCTGCCCGCACAGTATCTACAGACCGTCTCTTTTCTGCACGTGTTCCTTGTGTGAGAAAATCCCTGGCACTTTGAACACTGTATCACTGGCGGGATGAAGGCATGTGTTCTTCGAGGTCTATTCTGGATAGTGATGTTTTCTGGGACTGTTTTCCCCTGTAGAGTCACTATTATCAGTCGGGTGTCTTCTTTGTTCCAGGATTTAAGCCTTTCTGCGTGTGTGAATCTGTACCGAGGGTTTTCGGCCTGGATGTAGCTGAGGGCCTCTGTATCTGACAAGCTGGTGTCTATCCCTTTGATGACTACTCTCTTGGTTTCAGTGTGGATTTCTGCTTGGATTTTGATCCGGTGTGGTAGTTGAAATTCTTTAGGCCCGGATGCCAGAGCAGTCATCAGCGATTTAGTTTTTTCTGTATCATTCAGGGCAAGTGTCACTCCCTGTTGGTGCCTTCTGATACTTATTATGCCTCTTTTGCCTACTACTTTCTCCAGGACATTGATTACTTTGTCGTCCGGGAGTGCTCTGAGTGTGGCTTCTCCTTCGGACAACTGCGTAATTTTTATTTTGCGCTCTTGATCCTGTTCTTTGTTAATGCTTTCGCCTGGGCGGCCTCTCCCATCTGCTACCACTGGTTGAGTATTTGTCTTCGGGCTCGGTGCCCTGTCCTCTTCTGTCTGATCGAGATTTTGCTTCTCTTGTTTACCTCGGAGGACTTGGCTGTTCTTTGTAGGATTCCGGTGTATCTCGATGTTTGACACTGGAGCCGCCTCAAATAGTGCTTCTTTCATCTCGGCATCGTTTGGTGGTGTTAACGGTGTTTTGTGCAGCTTCTCTGTGGTAGACAGGGCTTCAGTTGGCGATTTGGGTACCTGTGGTGGTGGTCCCTGGGTTTTAGTCGCCTGTCTTCTTTTTCTTCTTTCCAACATCTGTTTTATCTGTTCTAACGCTTTCATCTGGTCTTCTTCTTCTGACATCTGTTCTATCTGCTCTAATGTGCTCACCATGTAGTCATATTCTGGGTCTTCATCGTCAAGTTCAGAACTGCTTGCATCTGCTTTCTGCTCTTCCTCGCAAGGAGTCTGGTCATTCGGGCTCTCAACCGGGTCGATACACGTCGCAGCTAGCTCCGTCATCGTATCAAGAGTTGGAGAAATTTCGGTCCCCGCACGAGTACTTGGGGCAGTTTTGCTCTCTGGCTGTCTTTCTTTGTTGATTGTGTTATTCCCCTGGCTGTTCTGCGCTGGTGGGCTGGTATAAATCTTCCTCTTTTTAGCGTGAGGTTTCTTTCGGCCCATTTTGACTATTGCGATCGCTGTGTACGTCCTGAAAAGGACGCTGGTTATAGTGCGGTTGTTGTATCTATCGAAGTGTTGTATCGTTGCCGATTTTTCGTGGAACACCCTGTATATATATATATATATATATATATATATATATATATATATATATATATATATATATATATATATATATATATATATATATATATATATATACACCCCCTCTGCTACACCAACTCGGTAAAATTAATTACACCACTATTCATATAGAGTTTTATATATATATATATATATATATATATATATATATATATATATATATATATATATATATATATATATATATATATATATATATATATATATATATATATATATATATATATATAGGGAAATGAACTCCCGTCTCAGGAAATAAAATGGGGTCCAAATGGGGCAGTGATGCGCAATACAAGACTCAACATGTCTCTTAGCCTCTCCTGCCCAAGTCTACCTCACCTACTCGTGGTGGACCCCGTTATACCCAGTAATCTTGCCGAAGGTTGGGTATCAACCCCAGCGGGAGGCAAGATGGGACAGCAAACGAGGTAAAGGCAAAATCAAATCCCCCAGCCAGAGGGGGAGGCATGAGCACACTCTGCCTTAAGAAACAGGTGCTGAAGTCAGATGTACCAGGCCAGGAGGCGCACCAGCAACCATGGTACCATGCAACCCGCTTTGGTTTAATATGTCTACACAACAGATGTCAAAAAATTATCGTTATGGTGCTCGCCCTGTGAAGTCCCTCCAGGCAGGAGCAGTGCCGGATTCTGAGCCTCGACAGAATCCACCCTCAGCTACTGGAGGTCTCCTTAGTCCGCCAAATGGAGCCAGGAGGCGGAAGGAGAAAGTAACTGGCCAACCAGATAAGACGACGGCCCCTCTGAATGTCATGCATTGGAATGCAGAGGGAGTCAACAACAAAAAGACTGAACTAGAGAATACCCTATTTCGGAAAGAAATTAGCATATGCTGCATACAAGAAACCCACCTACAGGAAGGAAAACATTTTAAGATACGGGGCTATCAATGCTTCAGAGTTGACAGAAAAGATCGGAAGAAGGGTGGCATACTAACACTGATAAGGAATAACCTCAACGCTATAGAATCCAAGACATATAAAGAAGGTGCAGAATACCAAGTAATCCATATAAAACATAACACTCTGGAACTGGATCTCCTAAACTTCTACTGCCCCAATGACATACCACTGAACATGACTAGCATAGATGTCCCCATTGGCAACTTCATAGCGGTGGGAGACTTCAACAGCCATTCCCAAAGCTGGGGATACAACCAGCTAGATAGAAGGGGCGAAGAGATAGAAAACTGGCAAGACGACAATAACCTAACCCTTCTAAACAACCCTAATGATCCTCCAACCTTTTACTCCAGAAGATGGCATAGCACCTCTACTCCAGACCTGGCATTCTGCACACCTGATTTGGCTGGGATAGTGGAAAGGGAAATAGGAGAACAACTCGGTGGAAGTGATCATCGTCCTGTATTCATCAAAATTAATAGAACAATTAATACAAGTCCAAGTCAGCCAAGATGGAATTATAAAAAAGCAAATTGGTCCATTTATCAACACAGAGCAAATCTGCTTACAAAAGATATTAAGGTACTAGACAGAGACATTAACAGAGTCATCTGGGATTTTAATAATGGAGTACTCAAGGCAGCAAAGGAGACAATACCGAGAGGAGCGAGGAAGAACTATGTACCATATTGGTCCAACACACTACAAAACCTACATGAAGATATGAATGAAGCAAGGCACACTGCAGAGGTACAACCATCCCAACAGAACCATATCATGCTACAAAAGGCAAAAGCAAAATTCATTAAAGGAAAGCTAGAAGCCCAGAGGAGAAGCTGGAGGGAAAAAACATATAAACTAAACCTTGAAAAGGAAGGGAGAAAGTTGTGGAAACTCACTAAACAATTGAATGACGATAACAATTCTCAACGACAAACCATTACACTAGACGATGCAGGGAAACTATATACCGGCAAACAAGCAGCAGACATATTTGCGGAATCCTACAGAAATGAAAGTAACATCTCCGTCAATTTACGCAGACAACGAGACATTCGTCAAGAAATAATCCACACTAGAACTAATGGAAACAGTCCGGACGTTATGTCCAAACCTTTCAATATGGACGAGTTAAAAACAGCCGTGTGGAAACTTAAAGACAGGAAATCACCAGGCCCGGATGGTATAACCAACGAAATGCTAAAACACCTAGGATATACAGCAATGAGCAAACTGTTGCAAATATACAACTACAGTTGGATGACAGGCAGTGTGCCACAGATATGGAGAGAGGCGCTCATGTGTCCCATCATAAAGAAAGGAAAAGACAACAGGAAGGCCACCAGCTACAGACCAATAAGCCTAACAAGCTGTGTATGTAAGACAATGGAGAGGATGATCAACAGAAGATTGAAATGGTACTTGGAATCCGAGAAAATTTTAGTGCCAGAACAAGCAGGGTTTAGAGAGTGCAGCAGCACAGAAGACCAAATCACATACCTGTCACAGATCGTTGAAGATGCCTTCCAAGAAAAGAGAAAAGTCTTTACCCTATGGATAGATCTCCAAAAAGCTTTTGACAAAGTATGGAAAGACGGGTTAATAGTAAAACTGCAAAGGAACGGAATCAAGGGTAATATGAGAAAATGGATCCAGTCGTTCCTACACAATCGGAAAGCAAGAGTCACTATGGAAGGTCACAACAGCAAGAAAATCCTCCTAAAACATGGAGTTCCTCAAGGCTCAGTATTGTCTCCCACCCTGTTCCTTGTATTCATCAATGACCTCATCCACGATCTGCCACAAGGTGTGAGAGCTGCCCTATACGCTGACGACTTGGTGGTGTGGTGTGTAGAAGAACATCTAACTATCGCTAATAAGCGAATACAAAGGGCAGCAGACAACATAGCAGCATGGGCAGAGAAATGGATGGTGCAGATCAACGCTGAAAAATCATCAACAACACTTTTCACGCTCTCCAACAAAGACAAAGCAGGAGAGATACGACTTGGAAATATACATGTCCAAACAGATGAGGAACCGGTGTACTTGGGCATTACATTAGATAAGAGAATGACATGGAGGCACCACATCGAGAGAACAGAGGCTAAAGCGAGAAGAAAACTTTCCATACTGAGGAAAATAGCTGGATCAAGTTGGGGAGCTAACGAAACAACACTAAAGAAAGTGTATACAGGTGCAATAAGACCTATATTAGAGTACGGATCAGCAGCATGGTCTACAGCAGCCAAATCACACCTACAAGCCTTAGATAAAGTACAAAATCAAGCGCTTAGGTTGATCACGGGTGCCATGAAGACCACACCAATAAATGAAATGGAAAAAATCACAGGCATTCCACCTTTATTATACAGACGAGACACTAAGACCCTGATCCAAGCAGAAAAGTACAAGAACATGCCCGCACATCCAATGAAAACTAGATTTGGAGATTTAGCCAGTGGGAGGTTGAAGAGAAGCAGTTTTGTGCATCGGTCCAAAAAACTAATTAGAACATACAAGGATGAACTACCAGACATCACTAAGGAAATAACTCCCACACTCCTCCCAACCCCATGGGAACAACATCAAAATTTCAGTATTAAGACCTCCATAACTACCACCTGCCCCATGGGAGAGCTAAATACTCTCCAAAGGAAAATAGCAGCATGTGACATGATTGAAGAACTATACCCCAGAGAAGCATGGATCCAAGTATATACTGATGGATCTGCAACCAGAGCAGTGAAGAACGGAGGCGCAGGAGTTTATGTGGTCTATCCAGACAAAGAAAATGAATCCACCTGTTCACCTACTGGAATATTCTGTTCAAACTATGCTGCTGAAGTACAGGCCATAAGCATTGCTGCAGGAATAATAAATAACACAATAAGCCAATGTCAGCAGGTTGTATTCCTTACCGATGCAATGTCAGTTCTGCAAGCCCTCAACAGTGATAAACTGCCAGAATTAAACAAAGTCCTATGCGAAGTAAATATCAAAAGAAGGGTAGTGCTACAGTGGATACCATCACACTGTGGCATACCAGGAAATGAGAGAGCAGATATGTTAGCAAAAGAGGGAGCAACACAGGAACAAAAAGAACAAACAATCACATTCCAGGAAAAGAAGACCCTTATCAAGGCCATCAGGAAAATTGATCAACAAAGAGACAACTATCAATATCTTGATCGAGCAAAACAGGTGATCCTGTTCCGTATGAGAACAGGACACAACAGACTGAACAGTCACTTATACAGACTGAGATTGGTCCCATCACCCCTATGTACGTGTGGACAGGCAGCACAGACAGCCGAACACATCCTGCAAGACTGCCACATGCTTAGTCAATTGCGAACTGAACATTGGCCCACAGAGACGCACATCCACACAAAGCTGTTTGGGAGTCTTGAAGAACTTTCAACCACAGCAACATACATCCAGAAAACTGGACTTCTTGTGTAGACATTTCTAAACAACAGCGAACGAGAAGAAGAAGAAGAAGAAGAAGAAGGAAATAAAATATGCCCCTCACTCCCCTGTTCATCCCACTACATTATCAAAAAAAAACCCGCTAGCAAAATTACACAGCTTACACTCGCGTATACCTACTCTTAATCCTCACAAATCACATTGAAATTACATATATCGTACCTCACGATTACAGTAGGCTATAGCATACTGACTTAACCTTGTACAATTTATTTCGCAAGCGTATTTACGCTGCAATTATTATAGATCAAAAGATAAGGAAATATTAAGTACACCCCGGTCTTCTGACTATATAACAAAGTAATAACCCAATTAAATAAAATTACACCATTACACCCGTGTATCTAAACGCTATACTCACACAGATACTATCACAAAGCTACTCCAACAACCAAAGATCGAACTTAGCTTATCATAGACAAAACCCTTATATGCAAACTTACACTTACGTTTTATCTCTAAGATAGTAATTGATGGCGCTTTCGTTATTTAAAAATTAAATTAACTCCCCCCCGAAGAAAACTTTACTTAATCGGGCTAAGATTAATTATTTAAAACGAACTATAAGTTATGGCTTACCATAGTTGGATTTCTCCGTAGAGCAGACGAACTATGTATATTGAATACTGGCGTAGACTTTCACGGCCTGAAGTTTTTTAATCAGAGAGACCGCTACGTTATTAGACGCAGGTATTTATTACAGAAACAGCTGATGCAAGCCCACGCTATGTGTGAGTCATCGCTTGGCTTCGCTTTCGGGGCCGTTCTTCTGAACCAATAATCTTGCCGCAAAATCTAAACATAGTCCGTGCTCATAGCTATAATTAGCACGTAAGCGTAACCCGCTGTCCTATTTTTCCTGCTGGAGTAATTCCATTAATTACCGAGCTTAAACCTGGGTAGTGCTTTTCCTCATTCCCCCCCCCCCCCCCCAATAAACCGGGTGGGGGTTTTATAACGTCAGACAAAGGTTTATCCAGCCTAATAATATAATAATAATAATAAATTCTTTAAGCACCAAACACGGCGCATAAGGCAGAAACCAGTGCTCTCCAGGTTGTTCGTTGTGACGCCACTCCTCTTAACTCTTGCACATTATTTAGGCCCAACGTTCTTCCTTCTCTTATTATTGTTCTTCTAAGTGTTACTTTTGGTCTTCCTTTTTTCCTCTTACCCTCAGGAACCCACGTGAGCGGCTGTAGTGGTATTCTGTTGTTTTGCATTCGTAGGACATGACCGATATATGACCATCGTCTTTTCCTTATATAGTCGGAGACATATTTCTGCTTAGAGTCTTTTCAATAAAGTTGCTCTAATAACATCATAATTATCCTTGTCAGCCTCTTCAACCAAGCTTAAACTAGTCAGAGAATCACCTTTCAAATTTTCTGATAACTGGTTAGCATATTGTGATTTATCCACATTATGAGCTCGACAAGAACGTTCAAAACGATCCAGCCAGAATGTAATATCGTCACTGGAAGGATTTAACGCTGGTACCTTGAGCTTGTAAGTAAAGGGTTTACCACTATTACCATTTGACTGATTAACATTACTCATATTTGTCAATTTCAATTTTTCTAACTCAAATGCTAAAAGTTCTTTCTGATGTTCATGTTCTCTTATTGTTTTTCTCTCCTCGGCTTCAGCTTCTCTGTCTAATCTCTTTTGTTCAGCCTCTCTTTCTAATCTCTTTTGTTCAGCCTCTCTTTCTAATCTCTTTTCTTCAGCTTCTAATTTCTTTTCTTCTATTTGAAGCTTTCTCTCCTCAGCAGCAGCTTTTTTTCTCCTCAGCAGCATCTGCAATCTTAAATTCTCAGCATCTATCTTCTTTCCATTTATTTTCCTGTTTTTGCTTCTTTTCTTCTGACTTTAATACCATGGCAAATTGAGCAGTTGCAAACTCCTCTAATTCCTTACCAGACTTATCAAGGGATTTCCCTTGTGCAATAAAGTATTCCAATGTAGAGATGATGTCTAATAATGATAGCAATCACTTGAAACAATAATGCAATCTATTTCCAAGTAAACAGGAACAAGTTCTAAATGAACTTGATTAATTAGCTCACAATCCCAATCTCTGTGGGAGACAAGCCTTAATAAGGTCTTGTATAATTACCTGTATAATAATAAACTTGATAATAATAACTTACTGGTTTATTCTAAACCACTAGTGCCCTGCACAACTAATAGTGCCTGATCACCTATACCTATATATATATATAGAATATGTGAACAACCAACATACACAAAGAACAAATAAGAAAGACAACATGAAAACATTTGCAGAAATCAAATAAATCAAATAGGAAAAATCAATGAAAATAATCACAGAATCTGTGATGACAACTGCAAGGGAATAAACAAAACAAATGACGTCACAGTGTATAAATATAAATGTGTATAGAACTAAATTTTAGAAAAGGGTAGATCTACAAGTACAAACAAATCAAAACAAAACTGAAGAACAGAAAAATATTACAAAAACCATGATAAGCACAGTCTTCACAGCTAACACTAATAGCAACAGATGTCGCAGCAAATTTTCAACCAAGAAAATTGCTTCCTATAGAACACTAATATAGGACCAATATGACTCGGTATACCCTATACTAGTCACCTCACCAACCGCCCACAGAAATATAAACTAATTCAATACACAAACAAATAACATGTAGACATTTAAGCATAAATACATTTATATCATATATAGTATATAATAGTGTGTGTTGCAACAAAGGCTCAGTTATATCATATAATGGTACAGTTCAATCAAAATTAACTGCCACTTTAATAAATTAATACTGGCCTAAACTATTAAAGTTCAACACAAGATAATAATGTATAGAAGATCCACCGTTGAAGGGAACTGCAACAACGACAATAGTTAGTGGTCTCCAAAGTATTCGGATGTGTAGCAATGTCTGTTTAACATAAACAATGTCTGTACTTTCCGCGCTGTTCTGTGTAGGAATGTCTGCACAACGTAGATGTCAATTATCGCAATCTTGTATCGTAACTTGGGCTTCAAAACATGGCAACAAAGTAATGGTACTTGACCTTCTCAAAAGACTGCAATGTATCGGCAACGCCGGGTACTTTGAAAATACAGTCAACTTGCTATATCTCGTTATAGTTGGAGATGTCTTGAAACGATAGCGTACTTGACAGCTTGAATGAAGAATGTTGCCTGCAGAATGTCGAATGGGTAATGGACCCCGAATATGCTGGTGCCAGCCCAAACCAGCATTTGGCCACCACAATGATAGAGTGTAATTTATGATAACGCACTGGTTACCACAATGATAACGACTGTTTATTCTGTGTTGTTATTATATTTTCTTCACCCTATCTTTGGACACCCTGTGGTAAAGTGGGATGATATAAATATTTATAGGGACTTAGTGTACTGACTGAGATCAGCTGTGAAGGTATCTGTATCTAATATGTGTAGTGTTTTACAGATAACCTTACTTACTGCCACATATTTATATCTCAGTCAGAATTATTCTGGAATATTGTGTTGGCAACGTTATATGTCTAGGGTTATGCAAATGATGAAGTGTAAGTCACCACAACAACAAACAGATAAACAATTTAATTATTCCACCATACTTGACAATACTGTGACACTCACAAACAGTCAACACTCTAGAAGACTATCTTAAAAGATTCAATGATAAATTTCAGATATATACAGATGTATTGATTTTTTCTACAATAGTGATCCTGATTCAACTACACAGTGAACCAGGCAATATTATAACATGTAATTACAAATATTGTGTACACAGATATAAATGTGGTCTTTGCATTGACATACAATATTAGTAATCTAGGTGTGTGAGTTGTGATGTGGTAATATGAGGTAATACTGGTTTTGTTCTTCAAGATAGATTCTTATTAGACATCATGACTGCATGTGCTTGTGTATGTTTGGAACTAGTATTGGAGATGGTCTCAGTTCCGAACATTAAAACAATTAATTGCCCCTCTTTAATTAAGTTAGTGTCATTTACGAGGGGTACATAGTGTTGAGCTCTTTTGGCCACAGTGGGCTTAACTTTCGTGATGGCGGCAGGCAAAGACTCCTCTGCTAGACTTCTTCACTGGTTCTGAAGACACCTCACTGGTTACTACAGGGACCAAAGAGTATGTTGTAGCCTCTGGATTCAGCAAACGCTCAGACCAGGTGCGGCTTCAATAACTAGGACCACAGTCCCTGAAACAAGAAGGATGTACCTTCTACTTCAGAACTAATTTATACTATCTGGCTAGACTGAGCACAATACATCACAAACACAGAGTTCAGAGCTTTAGTTTAACTGCTATCTTCTTCTGAAGCAGCTTACTCCAGTATTAACCTCCTTAATGGTTACTACGCCTCTGCACTTTCAGCTATAAGTCCTTCCATATCATAAGGTAGGTGTCAGTGTACTATGTGGTAATTCCATGTAGTTTGACTTTTCTCCGACACCTTCTGTTCAGGTTGGAGCAATATATATATAGATATAGGCCTTGTCTCATGTTCGCTACTGAACTGCACATATATACAGACATAAATTATCAATGTACATTCAATTTTCATTAAAAAGAGATCAAATATTTCAACCTACCAAAATTCAAGGAAATAAACACAGATACGTTGACTAGCACTGAATGTAGGCACAAATACTGGCACAAATTCCCATCTGCTTATGTTCCAGGCTTTTATTTAGCAAAAATATGAGCTGGCTTCAACGCACTGTTGCTTTATCAAGCTTATTTGAACTAGTGGTCTCGAACTAACGCTATCAATTAACTATATTAACAGACCTAACCAATCAGGCCATCTCTACCCAATCGTTTGAAAAAAAGTACTCTTACTTCCGTCTCCCTTGACAACAAAAGATAGCATTTATAGTCCGACTAATCGTGTTTAGCCTTACATATCATTCCATCCAATCAATTCAAATGTAACTTGTGGCCTATTTCCGTACAATGGTGGTTTAAAATTCTGCCACTGAGCGACTCCGAGTTTTTAGGTTGTCTGACACCCTCATTATTTTCTTTTGCCTATAATTTATTAATTCCTGGACTATTTGCGTAACACTTAACATATTCTGTGTCAGCAAGCCCTAAGGAATCCAAATATCTCAATCTAAGGGAGCTAGGTGGCTGCGTTCAAAATGTGCATTTTCTACCACCTCCTGTTCACTTCAATCCCCATGTGGTGTCTGGGTACTGTCATGTTTTCAAACGTAAATCCATCTAATGTCATCTTTCCTAATAAGCGTTTTCCAGGTTTTTTAAAACCTAACTCTGGGAAGGGTAGTGTTTTTATCACTGTCCGTCTGAAAAAAAGTTAGTGCATGTGGCCTTACACGCGTGATAGTAGTAATTGTATATCGCGTTACGCTTGTTGGGGGTGGCATTAATAGCGAGACGCGTGTTTAGTGTTGCATGCGTTCCTGATTTTCAGCCCTCCCTTCTTTCCATCCTACATCCATCTGTCCATTCGTAGTGTAATTAATTTAGGTCATACGCAGTGTGCCTCTCAATGTTTTTTCTTAGAAATGCAATACCCGTTTTAATGTGTTGTGGAAACGCTTGTATTATGCAGTGGCTTATATTTAACGTGGAAACGTTACAATTTGCAGACGAAGCATAAAACAAAGGGGATTTCGAGTACTGTCATTGTGACAGCACTGTTCTTTACCATTCTTCTTCCTTTTATAGAATTTATTTGTTAGGCTTTACATTTACTTTTTAATTTATATATGTGGATTAGAATTTCTCACGACAAATCCTCCCCTCTTAAAACAGACGTTATATGTCAGTCTATAATTCTATATACACATAGAGAAATTTATTATTATTTCTGGGGCTTACGGTGATTCTCATCACACGGATGGCGGCTTAAAAAATCCGCTCCCAGATTTGTTTTTCCACTTATATACTCTATGCTAAACTCAAATGGCTGTAGCAATAATGACCAACGGAGTAATCTAGTGTTCTCATGCCTAGCTTGTGCTAGAAACGACAAGGGTTTGTGATCCGTTTGCAACTTAAATGCCTTCCCATACAGATAAATATTGAATTTCTTTATCGCCCATATTACTGCAAGACATTCTTTTTCGCTAGTTGAGTAGTTGGTTTCAGCTTTATTCAACTTTCTGCTAGCATATGCCACTGGGCTTAATTCCCCATCCAATGCATCTGATTTCTGTAGCAGAGTTGCACCTAACCCAATATTACTGGCATCCGTTCTTACTACAAATTCCTGACTTAAGTCAGGTAGTTTCAAAATAGGTTTACTTGTGAGCTTTTCCTTCAATTCTTGGTAAGCCATTTCACATTGTGGTGTCCATGTAATTCGATCTGGGTTTCCTTTACGTGTCAAATCAGTTAACGGTGCACATATGGAATTAAAGTTTTTGATATACTTTTGGTAGAAACCACATAATGAGACAAAGGATCTCACGTCTTTCTTGGTTTGTGGTCTCGGGGCTTTCTTTAGTTTCTCCAAATTCTTTGGGTCAGGGGTCATATTTCCCTGATAAACTGTGTGTCCCAGGAATTCCAATTCTTTACATCCAACGCAACATTTGGTTGGTCGGGCTGTTAAATTCGCTTCCCTAAGTCGATTAAACAGCATGTTCAGAGAGTCAATGTGTTCCTCAAAGGTTTCTGTTGCTATAAGGATATCATCCATGAAATTTGTAATGCATGGGTTATTCAGAGGGTCCAATAATTTTCTCATCATTCTAGAGAAGACACTAGGTGCATTCTTCAATCCAAATGGCAATCTGTTAAACTCATAGTGTCCTTCTGAGGTACTAAAAGCTAGATATGGTCTAACCTCAGGCTTTACTGGAATTTGATAGTATCCTTTACTCAAATCCACTTTTGAGAAATACTTAGCTTTATTTAGCCTGGCAAACAACTGATTTGTATCCGGCAATGGATCCACCTGTCCTTCTGTAATAGCATTCAGTCTCCTGTAATCTATACAGAGTCTATGTTCTCCAGAGGGTTTCCTTAAAAGTACAACACTGGAACTATACGAAGATTCACTGTGTGAAATAATTCCTTCCTTCAACAAATAGTCTATCTCTTCCTTCAAAGCTTTCTCCTTAGCAAAAGGAATCGAATAAGGCTTCATACAGACAGGTGTGGGGTCTATCAGTTTCATATCATATTCCAATAAGTTTGTATGCCCCGGTCGGTCTGTTAACACCTCTGTATGATTATCTAGAACCTGTTGCACTCTCTCCTTCTGATTTTTCGTTAAATGTGTACTGATTTTCACCTGTGCCGCTGTCTCACAGGGGTGTAATGGATATTCAAATGATGAAAGTGGTTCCTTCTTCATCTCCATTGCAATGGACAAGGTTAGCAAGTGTGTCTCTTCCTGATGTTCTCTTTCCAAATATTTCTTCAGGAGATTCACATGATAGATTTTTTCTTTCCCCTTCTTATCTATCTTATAATTGGTTCTAGACACCTTCTCTAGAACTGTATATGGACCTTGCCATCCAATTTGTAACTTATTCTGATTTCCGGGCAAAAGAAGCAGTACCTTCTCTCCCACAGCCAAATCTCTGTCTTTTGCCTTCCTGTTATAATAAGCAGCATGTTTCTTCCTGGCTTGTTTCAAATTTTCATTGGCAAGTTTCCAGCCAGTTTTTAAACGAGTGGTCAGCTCATTTACATATTGGTATGAGGATGTAATATTTTCCTCTGCTTTTTCATCCGTCCACGTTCTTAACAGTGCTTCAAGTGGACCTTTTATTGGCCTTCCAAACAATAATGTTGCCGGGGCCATACCGGTTGAACTATGGGGTACCTCCCGATAAGCAAAGAGGGCGGCGTGAAGGTACTGATCCCATGTATCTGGTTTTTCGTGTGCCAACTTTCTCAGGATCGACATCAACGTGCCGTTAAATCTTTCCACTTGGCCGTTCCCTTGGGGATGATACACACTACAATGGTAGTGTTTGGCCTGGAAGATCCTGAAAACTTCTTCAGTTAGTTTCCCCTTGAACTGAGAGCCATTATCAGTCAAGATTTGATTGGGAAAGCCTAACCTTGTGAAAATTGTGAGTAATGCCTCTGCCACATGTTTAGAATCAATCGATGACAGGGCTACCGCCTCTCCCCACATAGAACAAGTGTCCACCAGAGTCAGAATGTAGCTGTTCCTTCTCTTAGTTCGAGTGAGAGGTCCCACAAGATCCACGGCAACTCTCTCAAAGGGTGTTCCCACTATGGGCATTTCTCCCAGAGTTGCTGGTGCAGTCCAATGTTTAGGTGCTACTCGTTGGCACTCTGGACAGGATTTTACATATCGTTTGATATCTTCAGTTATTCCTGGCCAGAAATAGTGACAAGCTATTCGCTGTCCTGTTGCGCTGATCCCCATATGACCACTGAAGGGAATCGCGTGCCCTAGTTCCAACACTTTAGTCCTATATGAAGTGGGAAGGACCAGCTGTCCGTGACCATTGGATTCAGATCCAGCCTTCCTATAAATCAGTTTGTTCTTCATATAGAATTCTCCCTTGCCTGGAGGTGTATGTGATTTGGGCAACTTCTTGAAACACGGCTTGAGTGTTTTGTCCTCCGCCTGTGCCTTTCTCATCTCATCTGGATGAGTATTTATTGGATTATCCTCCTCCTTTTTAGACTGTGATCTGGTCTGCACTGTTGCCAATATCACAGGTCTCTTGGGATTCCCCAAGAAGACATATCTACACCCCAATATCAGAGGGTAGATTGGCTCATTTATCACTGCTGCTTTTATGATTCCTTCCACATATCGCGTTTTCACCTTTATCCGGGCGACGGGAAGTGTCATGGTAGCTACATCCTTGGTTGCAGTTTGAATCTCCACTGTTTCTGTGGTGTATTGATCCGCCTGCACCAGGTGAGAACTCACAACGGAATCGTAATCTAAACCGGTATCATATAAACATCTTATAGTGACACCATTACAGATGACATCTTCACACACTGGGGGGTGGTATGGTTCCTGTAGTTCTGCAGGTTTGACCTTTTTTTCCTTTTTCCCCGATGTCATAGCAGCACAATGAGGAGGTTTCCTTCTACAATGGTCAGTGTCATGATTGTTCATCTTACAATTCTTACACCACCTTTTCCCTTGGTTGAAAGATTTTCTTTCATCATATTTCCTTTCATCGAATTGTGGGTTTTTATTTTTATTTTCATACCGTGGCCTATCAAATTGGTGCTTACCTTTGTTTTGATCCCTATGATCAAATTTATTAAAGTTCTGTGGTGCCCTAAAATTATCCACCTGTTTCTTTTTATTACCTGATACTTCTGCTTGGGCCGCTTGATACCTTTCTGCAACATTTAGCAACTCACCCAGTCTCTCTGCACCTTGTTCCATGAGAAACTTTCTCAGGTCTGGAGCCATGGACTCTCTTAATTGTTCTATAAGGACCATTTCCTTAAGATCTTGGGTTTTCCCCAGAGAAGTCCATTTCTCCAAGTATGTCTCTATCCGTGCAGAGAACTGGTGATAGGTTTCACCTGACAGTAGTTTAGCATTCCTAAATTTTTTTCTGTAAAATTCTGCATTCTTTTCATATCTTAACAAAAGAGCCTGCTTTAGCATGTCATAATTTTCCTGATCATCTCTGTGCATTTTGGCAAAAACTTCATAAGCTGCCCCACGAAGTCCTTGAGATAACTTTAAGCTCCACCTTTCTCTCTCTAACCCATATGTGGTAGCTAATAATTCGTATCTATTTATATAGCTCTCAATATCATCGTCTTTCTCAACAAAATGATCTAAATGAAAATTCATAGCTGAGGTTGAGGCTCCCTGAGTAACCGTAGCATCAGAGGCAAAGGGACTGGCACCATTTTCAGGAGCATGGCCTTGAAACTCAAACTCCCTTAGTCGTAACTCATGTTCCCTTTGTAATCTCTTCTCCTCTTTTTCTGCTTCCCTCTCTGCAGCTAATCTTCTTTCCTCGGCTTCCCTCTCTGCAGCTAATCTCTTGTCTTCTCTTTCTGCAGCCTGTCTTCTTTCCTCGGCTTCCAATGCTTTAGCCTCTTTGTCAGCCTCAATCTGCAACCTCTTAGCCTCAGCCTCTAACCTTCTTTCGGCCTCTTTTTCTAATCTTCTTTCTTCCCGTTCAATAAATTTGTCACATTCAGTAGTGACATAGGTAATCATAACTTGCCCCTCTAATCCCAACTCTTTTGCAGTCTGTACAGCCGCAGATCGAAATTTGGCCAGGTCCGCCATTTTATATCAGGTAATTAAATAAAATATCTAACTAAACAATATAATCTGTAATTATATATCCAATGGACAAAACAGGCACCAAGAGCTCAACCTTATTTAATTCCACCCAAGGATACCTTTTAACTTTTTATATTCCCTGAAGTGAATTACCCCCAATATTTATACTAGTAAAGGATTCAATATCCCGGACCGGACCCCAATATATGTGGTAAAGTGGGATGATATAAATATTTATAGGGACTTAGTGTACTGACTGAGATCAGCTGTGAAGGTATCTGTATCTAATATGTGTAGTGTTTTACAGATAACCTTACTTACTGCCACATATTTATATCTCAGTCAGAATTATTCTGGAATATTGTGTTGGCAACGTTATATGTCTAGGGTTATGCAAATGATGAAGTGTAAGTCACCACAACAACAAACAGATAAACAATTTAATTATTCCACCACACTTGACAATACTGTGACACTCACAAACAGTCAACACTCTAGAAGACTATCTTAAAAGATTCAATGATAAATTTCAGATATATACAGATGTATTGATTTTTTCTACAATAGTGATCCTGATTCAACTACACAGTGAACCAGGCAATATTATAACATGTAATTACAAATATTATGTACACAGATATAAATGTGGTCTTTGCATTGACATACAATATTAGTAATCTATGTGTGTGAGTTGTGATGTGGTAATATGAGGTAATACTGGTTTTGTTCTTCAAGATAGATTCTTATTTGACATCATGACTGCATGTGCTTGTGTATGTTTGGAACTAGTATTGGAGATGGTCTCAGTTCCGAACATTAAAACAATTAATTGCCCCTCTTTAATTATGTTAGTGTCATTTACGAGGGGTACATAGTGTTGAGCTCTTTTGGCCACAGTGGGCTTAACTTTCGTGATGGCGGCAGGCAAAGACTCCTCTGCTAGACTTCTGCACTGGTTCTGAAGACACCTCACTGGTTACTACAGGGACCAAAGAGTATGTTGTAGCCTCTGGATTCAGCAAACGCTCAGACCAGGTGCGGCTTCAATAACTAGGACCACAGTCCCTGAAACAAGAAGGATGTACCTTCTACTTCAGAACTAATTTATACTATCTGGCTAGACTGAGCACAATACATCACAAACACAGAGTTCAGAGCTTTAGTTTAACTGCTATCTTCTTCTGAAGCAGCTTACTCCAGTATTAACCTCCTTAATGGTTACTACGCCTCTGCACTTTCAGCTATAAGTCCTTCCATATCATAAGGTAGGTGTCAGTGTACTATGTGGTAATTCCATGTAGTTTGACTTTTCTCCGACACCTTCTGTTCAGGTTGGAGCAATATATATATAGATATAGGCCTTGTCTCATGTTCGCTACTGAACTGCACATATATACAGACATAAATTATCAATGTACATTCAATTTTCATTAAAAAGAGATCAAATATTTCAACCTACCAAAATTCAAGGAAATAAACACAGATACGTTGACTAGCAATGAATGTAGGCACAAATACTGGCACAAATTCCCATCTGCTTATGTTCCAGGCTTTTATTTAGCAAAAATATGAGCTGGCTTCAACGCACTGTTGCTTTATCAAGCTTATTTGAACTAGTGGTCTCGAACTAACGCTATCAATTAACTATATTAACAGACCTAACCAATCAGGCCATCTCTACCCAATCGTTTGAAAAAAAGTACTCTTACTTCCGTCTCCCTTGACAACAAAAGATAGCATTTATAGTCCGACTAATCGTGTTTAGCCTTACATATCATTCCATCCAATCAATTCAAATGTAACTTGTGGCCTATTTCCGTACAATGGTGGTTTAAAATTCTGCCACTGAGCGACTCCGAGTTTTTAGGTTGTCTGACACCCTCATTATTTTCTTTTGCCTATAATTTATTAATTCCTGGACTATTTGCGTAACACTTAACATATTCTGTGTCAGCAAGCCCTAAGGAATCCAAATATCTCAATCTAAGGGAGCTAGGTGGCTGCGTTCAAAATGTGCATTTTCTACCACCTCCTGTTCACTTCAATCCCCATGTGGTGTCTGGGTACTGTCATGTTTTCAAACGTAAATCCATCTAATGTCATCTTTCCTAATAAGCGTTTTCCAGGTTTTTTAAAACCTAACTCTGGGAAGGGTAGTGTTTTTATCACTGTCCGTCTGAAAAAAAGTTAGTGCATGTGGCCTTACACGCGTGATAGTAGTAATTGTATATCGCGTTACGCTTGTTGGGGGTGGCATTAATAGCGAGACGCGTGTTTAGTGTTGCATGCGTTCCTGATTTTCAGCCCTCCCTTCTTTCCATCCTACATCCATCTGTCCATTCGTAGTGTAATTAATTTAGGTCATACGCAGTGTGCCTCTCAATGTTTTTTCTTAGAAATGCAATACCCGTTTTAATGTGTTGTGGAAACGCTTGTATTATGCAGTGGCTTATATTTAACGTGGAAACGTTACAATTTGCAGACGAAGCATAAAACAAAGGGGATTTCGAGTACTGTCATTGTGACAGCACTGTTCTTTACCATTCTTCTTCCTTTTATAGAATTTATTTGTTAGGCTTTACATTTACTTTTTAATTTATATATGTGGATTAGAATTTCTCACGACACACCCGAACCACGGTAGACACTCACAGATGTTGGAGGTGATGGAGATGAAGAGGTAGGGTGTCTCTGGACTGGCTTGCGTGGGTGGTGTGTTGACATTATGTATACAGAAATGATATCGATAAAGTTCCACCCAGAGCAACTGTACACTCGTTCCATGGACGTCACACTGACTCACGACGAGGAAGAGAATAAGTAATAGCTGGTGACGTTTCCAAACATTTATTAGGACGCCACAATAGGTACGCTGACACTGACGATCAATCACAAGCAAGGTAAGGCATATCAATCAACATAATGTAACGTTCCTCAATAAATTGTGCATTCAAGTAAGCTGATCTCATAGATATGTTAGCTTCAGCAGGTTCAGCTAAAACATTAGCAATATGCGAGTTAAACAACTCTTTCCTGATACAAATAGATCATGGGTATATATAAATATAGGCAAGTCTCAATACAAACCGCACGGAAATGGCGGGTTGTGAATCCAGTTCACGTTGAACTTCTGTGGACATATTTTCTAAGTCTAACCTTCGTAAAGTTCGAGGAACATCATAATAACTGTTCTGTGGGCATAAGTAGCCTGAAACATAGATATATCAGGTATAGAGATATCTGGTGTACTTCTAATAACAAAGTCTCTCCTCTACCTGACGATGCGAATGAGCCGAACAACAATGGCTAACTTCACCGGCTACAGGACAAAGTAAGAAGAGCGATTACCTTTGTGTTCGAAAACACCACAATTCCAACCGTCTCCAGACGTTAGAAATAAACACATGGGACTAATGTTAATGGACTTGCCATCCAATTCACAGAAGGCTTTCCCCATGATAAAAGAAAAACTCGGGGACATAAGAACATGTCTTGCCCCGTACCCAGATCAAAATCTCGACTCCTCGTCTGACAGCCTTCAACAACTCCCCTTAGCGACACATCCGCCGAACAACCTTTAACCCCCGAGTTCGACACCGAAGATAGTTCGACTTAGACATACAAAGATATTAAGATATAAGACATACTCGTCCTACATAGACAAAAAATACAGATAGATTCGGGCCATAGATATTCTGAAGCAAGAACAATCTATTTCTAACCAAACAAAGAATAGATCGCTGTAAACCTAGTTTTCTACGCTGAGTTCGATATTCAGGAAAGATACAAGAACAGATAACTCTCAGAATGAATACACATCGACTAATCTGAGTTCTGTCCCTTAGGCTAAGAATCGTGAATTCAAAGATAAATATATTTTTATCAGACAAATAATTACATTTTACATTTGTATGCGTAATCTGTGCGCCACACAAAAGAATATGTGCGCAACACTTTTATTTGTCGATTAGACTTAAATTCTTTCCAACTGATGTTCATGAGTTTTCTAAGACATTTGTTCTCGAATGTATTCAGCTTGTTCTCCAATGATTTTGTTATTTTCCAACTCTCACATCCGTATGTTAACACTGAGATGACATTTGAATTAAACAGACGAAGCTTGGTATGTATATTCAGTGATCGTAATTTCCAAATGTTAGATAATCTATTGAAGGCGCTAGCTGCCAAAGCAATTCTAGTATGAATTTCTCTTTTTGTGTCACCATCCTGAGTCATTTTACTGCCTAAATAATTGAAACTTTCAACTTTCTGTAGTTTTTCCCCGTTCAGGATGATATCGAAGGTCTCGTTAGAAAAGTTCATAACTTTAGTTTTAGAGGCATTTATTTGGAGACCTATTTTAACCGAGAGATGACTGTTGCGCACATATTCTTTGGTGGCACGGATTACGCATACAAATGGAAAATGTATTTATTTGTCTGATAAAGATATATTTATCTTTGAATGCATGTTTTTCGGTCTAAAGGGACAGAACTCAGATTAGGCGATGGGTATTCATTCTGTGAGTTATCGCTCCTTGTATCATTCCTGAAAGTCGAACTCGGCGGAGGAATCTAGACTTGCTTTGGTCTATTCTGTGTTTGGTTAGGAATAGATTGTTCTTGCTTCAGAATGTCTATGGTCCGAATCTATGTGTAGTTCTTGTCTATGTAGGACGAGTATGTCTTATATCTTGATATCTTAGTATGTTTAAGTGGAACTATTTTTCTTGTACTGTACTTTAGGGGTCAGGGGCTTTTCGGCGGATGAAGATACGTTAGAGTTTTTTTTCGGTTGTCAAAGCCTATGGCGGAAAGTCATGTCTTAGACATGCCCAAGAGTTTGTGATCTCTTTAATTTATCATGGGGACGAAGATAGTTTCTTCCAGGATTGTTTAGTCTATGAGTTCCCCAGTGGTGATTCTATAACGCCTGGAGAGCGTTTGTGCTTGCTAGTGTATTCTTATGTCAAGGTAAACGTACTTTTGCTGACTTCATTCATTCCTAGGCTTAAGATGGGCAGACGTTTACATGAATCTACCTATGTCAGTATGTCAGAACGACATATTATCTAGCAGCACTGATTATGTTTCTATACAGCAATTATGAGGACAGATTATGCTGATGCTTGTGAAAACTTTGATAGTCATGAATTGAATCTTTATTGAAGCTTAGTCGTGCATCGTTATGGTGAGCGATGTTTACAGGACCAGGAGCCATCTTGGAATCCTGCCTATTGTCAGTCATCGATCTGAGAACAGGGATGCCCTTATTATCCGATGATGATCAAGAGATCACACTTATGAAAGGAAAATCTATTACGGGTGATTTAACATTCGCTCAGAAGATATTTGCTGAATGCTATTTAAAGAAATCTCTGCTTGGGTGCAAGCTACACTTATGCTAAAGGAGGTTCTGTCTAGGAGTCACCGTAAACATTATTGATTAACTGACATGACTAGTCAGTAAGGCCTGATGAAGATTTGTTAAACATTACATATTAACTGACATGATCAGTCAGTAAGGCCTGATGAACATTTATATGAGATATGGAACCCTGAACGTTTGTGTACTGATGTTCCATTGTGATTTTCCTCAACATGTATGCCAATTTGTTATTGTACACCGTGGGTCAACAATATGCTATTGATGTGGACCTGTGTTCCTGCAACTGTACCCGTTCTGTCAAGTGTGTGCGTCCCATTAAACTGTTGAAATGTTCACAGTAGTCTGTATCCTTAACTTCTGATACGTATGAGTGAGTATTTGTACTTCCAGTCAACTCTACAGAACAGTTCACACATTCGCGTATTAACAGTCACTCTACCACTCATGATACACATTACATCCTTGTTGAGTCCTCAAGACGTTTGGAGCAAGATGACCTGTACACCTGACACTGTGCTCGGTTGTTTGAGTTGACTATTCAGTCCCAGTACATCTTTACAACGTACACTGGTAAAACACAGTATACAGCATCCAAGAATAACAGCCTTTATCATTATTACCACAAGAAAAAAGGCGTTTGTCAGTGACACAGATTATTTACTGCTTCTTGGGCCTAATAATACTCATGCCTCTAATACAATGAAAATGACCGCAATTATTTTAACAAAGAAAAACCTCCGTGATCGCGATTTCTTTAAAGAAACGAAAACTGGCGCGAGTATAAAATAAACCTACCGTAATTTCTCCTGGAAAAAAACGCAATAAATTATCTACAAAAAAAGACTAAACTCCAATAATATTCATTGAGAAGAAACGTGGGGCGGATAAAATAAAACCCCACAGTAATCCCTCATGAAAAAACATAAATAATACAAGGAGAAGAAACATGGGGCCTGTGGAAAATCAAAATCACAGTAACTTTTCACAGTAATGTATTTGATGTACTTGTATGAACAAATAAAGTTATGCTATGGACGCTGCATCGAAGCATGAATGTTAGAATTAGTATTGTGGATGTTAACAGGAAGATTACTAGTATGGATGGAACAGTATACGGACTTGCCTAACATAATAAAACCACCACCTTAGGTGTTTATGCTTCTATGATGCATTTAAGAAATGTTAAAATTAAATTGATGTTTTGATTTGAATTTTTTTTAAGGTAATGTATGTATATTCGCCTCAGTTCCAGGCACTGCCGTAAAAGCTGAAGCAGGCGCAATATTGAGAGAATGCACAATTATCTCTCCTACGCCCTTGCCAGTAAGCAGCTGCGAGACGTATGCTGTCACCCACCCACACCCACCATATATACTTATATATACTTACTTGTACACATCCACTATCGGAGTCCACTAAACTTGTGGAAGTTTGCAGATACTACTCACAGTAGTGCAACCCTAGCGAATACAACCAGACACCATCAAACAGTGTACATTTCTGGGTCTTTACTCACCAGGCCATCAGAGGTCAGATCACATAGGTATCTACTAACTCATCTGTCGCAATTTCAATAGGGCTTAGAAAAAACGAGTAACCGTGAGTATCCAACCAGCGCCAAGACACAGGAATATTTATATTTAGCAGTCCCCACACTCACAAATCACAGCGAGCCTTATTGGTACCTCTGGATCATAAGTGTGATTTATTTTTCCAGGCTCAAGGATAGAACTTATTTTAGTAACACCAAACCAAGACGGAGTATAGTCACTGATAATGGATACAATGGTTCCTTTTTTGTATGGACGAGCTTTATGCTGTATAGACCTGTGTGTCTGTTGTGTGTCATTTCCAAATTGTGCTTTGGATGTACGAAAATTAGTAATTGTTACATTTCTTGTGATTTATATTGATGTTGTGTGACATTGGATATGTTGTTATCTGCACTCCACAGAGTTATTTTTTTAATTGTCTGTAATAAATGTAATCTTACTAGGTAATGCGCTTGTTCATATTATTATTAAGTGACTATTCAGCTCTTACTATTTCTCTGTCTACTAGTGAGGAAGAAGAGAGAGCGGGTTATTTAAAATGAAAGTACTTCCTGATGGAAATGACGTTTTGGGTTGTTAACATTGGAACAGAGCTCTAGACAGGAGCAAAACATCCGAAGCCACTTAAATGGCTCCTGGGCCAAATAGGTCTAAACCCTGAGCCATTATAGTGGCTCTTGGGGCTTAAAGAGTTAAGAATACATAAGTGAATTGTGGGGCTTGGAAAGAGAGATAGCTTTAATTACCTTCTTCCAGGCTGTCTTAAGATTCTCCCTGATTACGCACATTATCTGTGTTTTCTCTATCATTCTTGCAGTTCACTCAGATTGTCTTACTCAACAAACTACCTTTAAACCCAACTCACGACATGCGTGAACGGGCAGGACGAGAAAGTTCCCTGCATATCAAGACGACTTTTATCACTTATTGTGCATATATTCATTGAGTGTTGAATTAAAAAATTGAAAAATATACGTACGTTAATCGCCAAAGATTGAATAGAAGTGAGAAGACATCTCAAGCCGTCAAGGGTTAACATGAACTGGGACATAATTCAATCACGAAAAGGTTAGAATATCTAGCTTGGCCAAGCTGCCACGGTTGTCTGTTGTTCTAATACTTGTAGCCTATATCAAAGAGTGGGAATACGGCGTAATGTTGTCTTAGACTGACAATAAATAAGAGTGGTGACAGGACACAATCTTGTCTTACGGCTGACAGTAAATAAGAGTGGTGACAGAAGACAACCTTGTCTTACAGCTGACGATAAATAAGAGTGGTGACAGAACACAATCTTGTCTTACAGCTGACAATAAATAAGAGTGGTGACAGAACACAACCTTGTCTTACAGCTGGCGATAAATAAGAGTGGTGACAGAACACAATCTTGTCTTACAGCTGATAGTAAATAAGAGTAGTGACAGAACACAACCTTGTCTTACAGCTGACGATAAATAAGAGTAGTGACAGAACACAAACTTGTCTTACAGCTGACGATATATAAGAGTGGTGACAGAACACGACCTTGTCTTACAGCTGACAGTAAATAAGAGTGGTGACAGAACACAATCTTGTCTTACAGTTGACAGTAAATAAGAGTGGTGACAGGACACAACGTTGTCTTACAGCTGACGATAAATAAGAGTGGTGACAGAGCACAACCTTGTCTTACAGATGACAGTAAATAAGAGTGGTGACAGAACCCAACCTTGTCTTACAGCTGACGATAAATAAGAGTGGTGACAGAACATAATCTTGTCTTACAACTGACAGTAAAAAAAAGTGGTGACATAACAAAATCGTGTCTTACAGCTGACGATAAATAAGAGTGGTGACAGGACACAACGTTATCTTACAGCTGGCAATAAATAAGAGTGATGACAGAACACAACATTGTCTTACAGTTGACAGTAAATAAGAGTGGTGACAGGACACAACCTTGTCTTGCAGCTGACGATAAATAAGAGTGGTGACAGAACACAACCTTGTCATACAGCTGACGATAAATAAGAGTGGTGACAGAACATAACCGTGCCTAACAACTGACAGTAAATAAGATTGTTGAATGGAAACAAACTTGTCTTACAGCTGACAGTAAATAAGCACAGTGGCAGAACACATTCTTGTCTTACAGCTGACAGTAAATACGAGTGGTGACAGGAAACAATCTTGTCTTACAGCTGACAGTAAATAAGAGTGGTGACAGAACACAATCTTGTCTTACAGCTGACAGTAAATAAGAGTGGTGACAGAACACAATCTTGTCTTACAGCTGACAGTAAATAAGAGCGGTGGCCGAATACAATTTTGTCTTAAACAAATGCGCAGTAGCTAGATTCGTTGATTTCTACATTCACTGGACATTATTTATTACTTATTAAATGTATTACCAGCAACACATGTCTAAATGAACACCATTTGGTACAGCTACGTTTAATAGATAAACATATACATGTGCCATACATACAGACGTACATACATATATAAGGGACCAACCTCGTTCACATTGTCACGGGTCGCCTCCCCTTAGCTCTGCAGTAGTGGCCCAACAGTGGCCAAAACTCAAGAGTAACTAATGTCGGTCTTCAAAGGTGTCTACCTTCGCACAAGATTACTCTTGCCAGAGTTGTAGGTAGAAGAATAATGTTGCTTCTACCTCGAGGGAGTTTCACAAGATATTCAGACAAGCGAGAACAATGCTGCATTGGCTGAGCACGTTAACTCTAGTATCTGCCGTCAACTTTTGTGAAGGATTATGTAATATAATTTTAGCTCTTTCAAGCCCCCAGCTAAGCTAATTCAGCGAATTTCCTCATTATTATTTAGCTCTACAGGCAGAAGAGGCAGCACTGAGAAATGAACAAAGCACAGTATACAAAATAACTAAATTCATCAGCGGAAAACAAGGTGCAAACAATATTACATTAGTAAGAGATAAGCAAGGAAATCTCATCAAGACAGCAGAGGGACAGGAAACAAGATGGGCAGAGCACTTCAGAGAAACTCTGAACAAGGAAATACCAGAGACACAGTTGAATGTTCCTGAGGCTGAAAACGATCTAGATGTAAATACAGACATTCCACGTAAAGAAGAAATCATCACAGCAATCAAAGGGTTAAAGAACGGTAAAGCTCCGGGCCATGATAACTTAAATGCAGAGCTATTTAAGACAGACCCTGAGCCAGCAGCAGAACTATTAGAACCACTATTTGCACAAGTGTGGAAAACGGGGACAACACCATCAGAGTGGAACAAAGGAATAATTGTCAAATTGCCAAAGAAGGGAGATCTTTCAGACTGCAATAATTGGAGAGGAATCACTCTTCTCTCAGTTCCCAGCAAAATACTAGGCAGGATAATTATACAGAGAATTTCAAAGGCAGTAGACTACAAACTGAGGAAAGAACAAGCAGGATTTAGAAAGAACAGAAGATGTGTAGACCATATATTCACTCTCAGGAACATTATAGAGCAGTGCTCAGAATGGCAAAGACAGCTTTACATAAATTTTGTTGATTTTGAAAAGGCTTTTGACAGCATACATAGGGACAGTTTATGGAAAATACTGAGGGCTTATGGAATTCCAAGCTGCATAGTGTCAATCATAAAAAGCCTCTATGCCAACTTTACGTGTAGTGTTGGGCAGAGCAACCTAACCTTCGAGGTGAAGACAGGAGTACGACAGGGATGCCCCTTATCAACCACTCTATTTTTAACAGTCATAGACTGGGTGATGCGCCAGACAACAGAGGGCAGTCCAAGAGGAATAAGATGGACTACATTTTCAACATTGGAAGATCTGGAATATGCAGATGACATTGCACTGCTGGCACATTCACATCAACACATCCAGGAAAAAACGGATAGACTTAATAAATTTAGCCAGCAGGTGGGCTTGAACATCAATTTAAAGAAGTCTGAGGTCATGACGCTCAATGTGAGCAACCCTGAGCCCATATCAGTAAGGAATCAGCAACTGGTACAGACAGATACCTTCACATACCTAGGAAGCATAGTAACACCAGACGGTGGGGCAGGCAAAGACATCAACATCAGAATGAATAAGGCAAGAACAGCCTTCTTTAGCCTAAATAACATCTGGAAGTCCTCCCAATACAGCACAAGCACAAAATTAAGATTATACCAGAGTTGCGTGCTTTCTGTGCTTCTCTATGGTGCGGAATGCTGGAGAGCCACAGAGAAGGAAATGTCAAAATTGTCCTCTTTTCACACAACATGCCTAAGAAAAATTCACCGAATCTTTTGGCCGAATACCATCACCAACCAAGATCTGCTTACTCGTAGCAAGCAAGAGGACATGCATACCATCATAGCTGGCAGACGCTGGAGCTGGGTTGGTCATGTCCTCAGAAGAGACCCCGATGCCATCACAAGAACAGCTATGCTTTGGACCCCTGAAGGAAAGCGAAAGAGAGGCCGACCAAAAACAACTTGGCGGAGGACTGTGAAGGCTGAGATGCAAAGAATGAACCAGAGTTGGGGCACTGTACGAAGGATGGCCACCGACCGTGCAAAGTGGAATCAATTTGTTGTTGCCCTACAAGATGCCACTAGGCGTGATGGCCACTACTGCTTTGACGGTCGGTGGTTAAGGATCGAAGAAGAAGAAGATTTAGCTCTGCTTACGTGTATTTAAACCAAGATCTGCTTACTCGGAGCAAGCAAGAGGACATGCATACCATCATAGCTGGCAGACGCTGGAGCTGGGTTGGCCATGTCCTCAGAAGAGACCCCGATGCCATCACAAGGACAGCTATGCTATGGACCCCTGAAGGAAAACGAAAGAGAGGCCGACCAAAAACAACTTGGCGGAGGACTGTGGAGGCTGAGATGCAAAGAATGAACAAGAGTTGGGGCACTGTACGAAGGATGGCCGCCGACCGAGCAAAGTGGAATCAATTTGTTGTTGCCCTACAAGACGCCACCAGGCGTAATGGCCACTGACTGCTTTGACGGTCGGCGGCTAAGGATCAAAGAAGAAAGACGTGTATTTAAGAAATTGTCTGAGACATACGGATGTAGTACATTCAAAATTATTAAATCAACTTTAGATGTGTCTTTATACAAGTAACAAATTTGATAACCAATTAGGTCTTAACAGTTATAAAAATGAATAATTGTTTAGAAAAAGTATTCATCACAGTGTGACGTTATGGTTTTCGAAAATGGACACTTCACGTGGCAGCTTTTAAGTTTTACTTAGCTGCCAATAGTTGTTTCTGCTCCCGCTGATGTTTGGGTTCTTCGTAGATAGGTGACTGGAGCGCTCGCGTCCCTGGTCAAGATTAAGATTTGCACAAACGTTTTTTAAACACATAAAGAAGGGAAACCGGAGGCCTGCCAACAGTAAATAAATATTACACACAAATGCTGGAGAGTATAGATGGTGCTGTAGCTAAATTTGATGACATATTGACAGCAGGGAGGAATACAAAACATCATGATGAAATATTGCAAAATGTCATTGACAGAGCTACATCCTACAGCCTGAAATTGAACTGGGTCAAATGTCTGCTAAGACAAGGCAGCGTTAAATACCTAGGACATACTATCAGCAAAAATGGAGTTGAACCAGATCCAGACAAAGTGGAGGCTGTGACTTAAATGAAGAGACCATCTTCCAAGCAAGATATCAGAGATTTCTGGTATGCATCACATGTCTCTCAAAGTTCTTGCCTAGACTCAGTGATGTAGACAAACCCCTAAGAGATCTCCTCAAAGAAAATGTTGATTTTCAATGGCAGTCCAGTCAGGAAGAAGCATGTAACAAGTTGAAACTATTGTGTACCAAAACACTAGTATTGGCACTGTACAATGTTTCAAAGCCTGTTGAAAAGCAAGACATGTTACAGTTGATCTGTGGTAGGGTGGGCGAGATGACGATGATGATTATATTGTGATATGTGATCACTCTCCTTTCACACTCGCACCGACCCGAACAACAATAAAAACTCTTATTCTGAGGCAGGGGCTGTATTTATTTTTACAACCCATTCAGTGCCAAAGCAAACATTAAACAAATAAACTAGAGAACATAACAAAACAAAACTAAACACCCAGCATGTGCCCGATTGCTAATTGTGTCATGTCTTTGTGTTCTTCTGCTTACCCACACAGGGCGCCTCGTTTCGTTCTCTCTTGTCTGGACTGATACTTAAGAAGGGCCCTGCTGATTATCGCATTCTTTTATAACCCTAGGTCGAATCACTCAACTTAGTCCGCGCTGCGCGGATTAATTGCGCCACGCAAATAACACACGCGATTATTTGCTTTAGAAGGCCCAAAAACAGAAATATACACAACTATTTCTAGAGCAAAAACACAATTCTACACCACAATTTAATTTCAAGGCATTATTATGGCCTTTTCATCAATCTTGAAGAATTTACACCCAAGCATGCTTCGCGCACATCGAAAATATGGGCGATAAATCTGCCAAAACAGGAAGGGGGCGGGCGTCTCCTTTTCGGCCCCATCACATATCTCCCTCTTGATTTTGTTGTCGTCCCGACAACATCACTACCTCTGGCGCTTCAGTCGAAATCTCTCGGATCGTTAGTGCTGCGCTTGATTATTTCTCAGCGGCGATGTTTTGGGCTCAGATTCTGTATTCGGTACAACCCGGCTGGAGACACTCTTGGTCGTCATGTCTCCAGTTGTACGTTGTCGGGCTGTCAGCCGCTGTGGTCTTGAAGACTCGCTCACCTGTGCCGCGTCGCTGTCTGCCCGTGACATCTGCCTGTCAGTGCTTGCAGCTGTCGAGTTTGAAGAGAGATCGCTCTTGACGTGCTTTCCACTCATCTTGTGTGGACGGTGGCTTACATTCCCCACAGTCTGCTTTTGATGAGTCTCCTCGTCTGGACACCGATGTGCACTCCCACCTATCTGCTTAGGATGGGTTTCCTCACCTAGACGATGGCCAATTCTCTCGGCGCCCTTAGTGTGACCGTTGTCGTGGCCATCTCTTGGCTTGCGCCCTAAAGGGAACCTGGTTGTGACACTCCGTCTAGGAAAAGAGCTCTTTGAGGGACAGGCGGCTATCAAATGTTCTGGGGATTTGCATCCAAAACATCTCTTCGGAAGCGGGCCTTGAGGGCACTTGGCTGCCATGTGGTCTGACAGGTCCCCACAATTGTAGCATCTTATCTTTCTGGGCTTCCTCTGTGCCATGGGTCGCTTCCTGCTGCCCTTACACTCTTGACCGCCAATGCCGCATACAATGACTGCTTCCATGCCCTGGACCGATGGTTTGCTGTCAAATTCTACTCGTTCATTCTTCGCCAGACTCCGGAATCCCTTTCTGTAGATCTTGGTCTGATGTACGAATACATCAATACCTCCATCATCTGGCGTGATGAACCCTCATCCCCTGTGGACACTATACCCCTTGCACATCCCTTGTCGCCTTGTCGGTGCCACTGCGTTTATTGGTGCTGTCAGCTCACAGCTTTCCTTGACGACAGCCTGACTCTCACATACAAGAAGGGCTAGTTGCGGTTCCTGCGGACACACCTCCTCGTCTTGCGTTGGCTGTTCCCGCGGACACACCTCCTCGTCTTTCGTTGGCTGTTCCCGCGGACACACCTCGTCTTGCGTTGGCTGTTCCCGCGGCTGGCATGGTGCTCTCTTTCTCTGCACCTCCTCTTGTGCTGGCGAACTGGACTGTGACATCTGTGCTAGCTGTGCCTTTAGGAGCGATAATTCTGCTTTGAGTGTCTCCTTCTCCTTCTGAACTTCTGCACTTGCTATCTGGACCAGTGTCTCATGCTTTTTACTTTCACCATAAACAGCATATTCCCAAGGGAAATTCCTGGTCATCTCACTGACTGGTGGCTGCTCGCTGTAGGCTCTTTCTATTATCTTGAGTAACTGCTCAGGGCTGGCCTTGGCTCCGCCATGTATCCGTAATTCTCTAGATACCCATGGTGTCACGTTGTTCCAGATCATGTCTAACTTGTCTTCTGCCCAAAAAGGCGCCACCTTCCACGCGGCTTCCACAAACTCTTGCCAAGTGGGACTCCCCTCTCCACTAAATAACCTTATCTCTGGCTCCTTCACGTACACTACCTTCACATGCGCATTAGCCATCTTGCTGCAGGAATGCACTGCTGGGTGTTTACAATATTTGTTCGTTTGCTGTTTGCTCAGTGTCACTGTCTGCCTTATCCTGTCGACGACGCCAATTGTGGTAGGGTGGGCGAGATGATGATGATGATTATATTGTGATATGTTGTAGTGGAGTTGATGGTATTGTATGGTTGATGTTACCTAGTGTGATGTATGAGGTCAGCTGTGAAGGCTCCTGAGATAAATGTAGCTGTGAATTTACAGAAGGCCCTTCTTGCTACCACTTACGACCTCACACATATCTTTTTTACTAATGAATGTGGCTACGTTAAAAATCTAGGGTACTGATATGTAATGTGTTGTGGTAGTTTACATACACACACACACAGATATTTAATAAGTCTAATAATATTAATAAAATTTATAACACACTGAACTAACTCAAGCTGTTTAAATTTTGATATTAAATTTTCTTTAAGTTTATTTGTTCTGAACCAAGGTTTTATTTTGGTCAGAACATATGAAAGGTTTTGAAATTATGAATGAAATGCATGAATATATGTCATAATAAACTAGAAAATGTGTACATATGTATTTCAAATGACTGGTTAATAGTAATTATCTTAAGATAGTCCCAGGAGAACTTATTTCTAGATATGCTGTTGGGGTGATATCATCACTCCCTGTCTATGACTACCAAACATTGTCCATTCACTGATGGGAGTAATACAAGTTTTATTTCCCAAAATTTTTGTGGGTTCTAGTGATGGTAATATAGTTGGTGTGTTAGTTAGTAAATAAGTTGGTGAAGGTCCAGCAGGCCAGACGCTCACGTATCTTGACTGAGTAGTTCTGGTGCTGGAATCTGGTGGCCCCACCTCTCCGTGCTTGGGGGCAATATAAGGCTGCTCTGACAAAATACTAGACTGCACTGGTCCACACTTGTATTTATTAACACAGCATTTGACACCACTTTGGTGCCAAACAGAAACTCACACTTCTGCAACAAAAGTATTAGGTCATGTGTCAGAACTCTACCTCCTGAGCCACTTCTACACAACACTACACAACAACACCACATAGACGGGGTCAGATCTCTCTGACCATACAGCACATCTTACCAAGTTGGTTTCACATAGTACTAGTTCCCCAAGACTACATATTCTGAAATATGTTCATTAGCTTCCTGCTATTGAATAAGATAGGTGATATGTTCCACTGATCTCAACACTTGATCCGCCCTTCATAATCCTTGCTGGCGTTTATGTATTTTGTTTGTCTCTAGACCCTGAACTTGGGCTGGGGATCTAGAGCGAATCCTTACTTGTTGTAAGGGATAGATTTTGATATGGCAGTATCAAATCACTCGAAACATTAAACAATATTAAATTATACAAAGAAATACTTTCATTCTTACCAGAATTATGAATAGAGAACACAGTTATATTCTAGCAAAACTCAGCTGAGCTGCTGGCTCTAGTATGGCGTCCCTCTAAATATTGCAATTAGCTTCTGGGAATTACACCACTGAAGAATTACTGTGTCTACTACTGGACAATTTATGTTGAATGGCAAAAATGCGCGTCTGTGCGCCGATAATATGATTATCTGTGGCCAATCACCGACTTTCCCCCTTTCAAATTTCAAACCTCCTACCAAAAGTCAATTCAGTCATACCTCAGTCAAGTATGTATTATTGTCTGTTGGTCCGTCTGTCTCTACTTGCTTTTTCATAAAAAACACGCTTGGTTCTACATGCCTTTCTACACGAATCGGTCTCTAGAGTTATTTTTAGCCACAATTTTCCACTATTTCCCCCTCTCTTTCATTCCAACTAGATTTTAGCACTTGAGTCTCAAGGCCGCAATTTTTGAAAATTAGTGACATTTTTTTAACAGTGCAGTCGCTCGTCTGTTATGAACAACACAGTCTTTTGTCAATATCTTCATTATTATCTATCCGTCTGTATAAATGAAAGCATATTATTTCTCTGCTCAAGATGGGCTATCAGACTAGCTAGGTTTTATATTCCTAACATTATTATTAAGAAAAAGTTACTTTTTCAAGGTTAGTTGTTTTTTTTGAAATATGTTCGAGCATCTTCTGTAATGCGTTTGCCGCTGAATTCAAATAAAAGGACTAAGTATCGTAAAAGCGTCCAAGAAATGACTGTTGCGTATAATAGCTAAGGTCCCTTTTGTCCATTTCTTTACATTGTGTCAACTTGGGGACGTGAATTTTTTTCCTTTCCCCACCAATTGCGTCTTTTTAGCCTTGCTAGTTTCAAGCACGTGTTCAGTCATATTTTTTCTTTTTGATCTCCGTTCCCTCCCGTCTCCAAGGGTAAACGTTTTGTCTTCACGTCTAACAAGTTAGTTTCCATGGCGGGTAGTGAACCGCGGCATGGGCGATCATGTCTTCTAGTAGCTTACGCATTATTTTTATCCCTACATTTTATCTTTGGAGATATTTTAACGTTGTATCACGGTTAAATTTATCACACATCTCCCCACTTGAAAACATGCCTACGGCAAGTTCCAAAACCAGTGATACACATAGATAAAATTACTCCTCACGCCTACCACTACTCTAATTTTGATCACAGGGGTGCCGACTGAGGAAATCTGCACCGACATTCAATGACCCTGGGATGTACTCAATACTAAACTGATAAGGTTGCAGTAATAAAGACCACCTCAACAATCTTGCGTTTTCATGCTTAGCCTGAGATAAGAATACTAGGGGCTGATGATCCGTCTGGACCACAAAAGTCCTACCATACAGATAGATTTGAAACTTCTTTATTGCCCAGATTAACGCTAAACATTCTTTTTCGCTTGTGGAATATCCTTGTTCCGCCTTATTCAATTTGCGGCTTGCATAAGCGACTGGGTTCAGTTCCCCATCAGGTGAAGATGATCTTTGCAACAAAGCCGCCCCGAGTCCTACATTACTTGCATCTGTTCTTACGACAAAGTCCTGTGTCAAATCAGGCAGTTTGAGAATAGGCTTGCTAGTGAGTTTTTCCTTTAACTCTTGGAACGCTAATTCACATTGTGCAGTCCAAATAATTTTATCTGGAAGTCCCTTGCGAGTCAGATCAGTCAGAGGAGCACAAATAGAGTTAAAATCTTTGATGTATTTTTGATAAAATCCGCATAACGACACGAATGATCGCACGTCCTTTTTTGTTTGTGGTCTAGGTGCTCTCTGCAGTTTTTCCAAGTTCTTGGGATCAGGGGTCATGTTACCCTGATATACAGTGTGTCCCAAGAATTCCAACTCTTTGCATCCAATACAACATTTTGTTGGCCTAGCAGTTAAGTTCGCCTCCCTAAGCCTATCAAATAACATTTTTAGAGAGTCAATGTGTTCTTCAAATGTCTCTGTGGCGACGAGAATATCATCCATGAAATTCGTGATACATGGGTTATTCAGGGGATCCAACAATTTGCGCATCATCCTTGAAAATACACTCGGAGCATTTTTCAGTCCGAATGGTAGCATGTTGAATTCATAATGTCCATCCGAAGTGCTAAAAGCCAAATAAGGTCTCACTTCAGGCTTCACTGGAATCTGGTAATAGCCTTTACTAAGATCCACCTTTGAAAAGTATTTTGCCTTGTTTAATCTGGCAAATAACTGTTTTGTGTCTGGTAATGGATCCACTTGTCCTTCTGTGACAGCATTCAGTTTCCTGTAATCTATGCACAGTCTGTGTTCCCCAGACGGTTTTCTCAACAAAACTACACTGGAGCTAAAAGATGATTCACTGTGTGAAATAATCCCCTCCTTCAACAAATAATCTATTTCTTCTTTCAATGCCTTCTCCTTCGCGAACGGAATAGAATAGGCTCTCATACAGATTGGGTTTGAGTCTACCAGTTTCATGTCATACTGTAGCAAATTTGTATGTCCTGGTTTATCTGTTAATACATCTGTATGTTCCTCCAGAACCTGTTGAACTCTCTCCCTCTGGTTTTTAGTCAGGTGCTTACTGACTTTTACCTGTGCTGCTGTTTCACAAGGATGTAATGGGTATTCATGTGAGGTGAGTGGTTCCTTTTGCATTTGAGTTGCGATAGCCAAGGTCAGTAAGGGGGTGCTTTCCTGGAGTGGTCTGTCCAGATACTTCTTTAAAAGGTTTACATGATAAACTTTCTCCTTCCCCTTTTTGTCAATTTTATAGTTTGTTCTAGACACCTTCTCTAGAACCGTATATGGACCTTGCCATCCAATTTGTAATTTATTCTGGCTACCGGGTAGTAGAAGCAGCACCTTCTCTCCCACAGCTAGTTCTCTGTCCTTTGCCTTCCTATTAAAATATGCTGCATGTTTCTTCCTGGCTTGTTTCAAATTATCATTTGCCAGTTTCCATCCAGCTTTCAAACGAGTGGTCAGTTCGTTCACGTATTGATAAGATGAGGTAACAGTCTCTTTTGCCTTCTCATCTGTCCAGGTCCTTAATAATGCTACATCTGGATTTTTAATTTTTCATATTTATTTTTCATGGAACCCATCGGGTCCCGTCCATTAGAAGCATTATAGTGAGGACTTTTCTTCCTCGAATCATCACTCACAAATCGACCACTACCAATTTTTTTCTTGGGTTTGTCTCCCCACTTTAGATTGCTTATGAGAGATCTTCGCTCTCTTTTCTGTTCTTCCAGTTTATATAAGTCTGACCGAGGGATTGTCATCTTATCCTGGGTAAAATTTACTCTTTGTACTCGTCGCATAGTGGCCATGTTAATCCATTCAAGTGAAGACTGGGTGTGAAAAGGGGGCTCCCATTCCACTTTGTCTACCTGAGTATAATTAGTTTTCCTTCCAGGCCTAAATTTGCCCCGTGGCGTTTCTAGGTCCTGCACATATTTTCCCTTTGTGGGTGTTCCCTCATGAAATACGCCACATGCTTCTACAAAGTTTTCAATATCGACATTTACGTCGGGCCAATAGTATTTTCGAGCAATCTTTTGGCAGATGGTACCGACTTTCTCATGGTCACCATCTTTTCCAACATGTAAGCTCCTTATCAAATTTGCCCTATATATCTTGGGAAGAACCAACTGTCCGTGACCAGTGGATCTAGTTCCTGTCTTCCTGTATAATAATTTGTTCTTCATAAAGTACTCTCCCTTGCTTGGAGGTGTGTGGCATTTGGGCAATTTTTTAAAACATGGCTTGAGTGTCCTATCCTCAGCCTGCGCCTTCCTCATCTCCTCTGGATGAGCATTTATAGGTTCACCTTCTTCCTCCTTTTTCTGTGACCTGGTCTGCACTGTCGCCATGATCACAGGTCTCTCGGGATTCCCCAAGAAGACGTATCTACACCCCAATATCAGAGGGTAGATTGGTTCATCTATCACTGCTGCTCTGATTTCTCCTTCCACATAGCGAGTTTTCACCGTTATCCTTGCGATGGGAAGTGTCATGAGTGGTATGTCCTTAGTCGCCCCTTGTATTTCCACTGTTTCTGTGGTATACTGACTTGGGTCCACTAGGCTAGACTTCACAACTGAATCATAATCCAAACCTGTATCATAAAGGCACCTTATGGTGACCCCATTACAAATAACATCCTCACAAACTGGGGGGTGATAAGGTTCCTGCTGTCCATTAGGATTAACCTTTAATCTTTGAGTCCCCGACTTCATTGCAGCAATGTTTGAAGGTTTCCTTCTACAAAATTCGGTGTTATGGTTATCCTTCTTGCACCATTTGCACCATCTTTTTCCTTGGTTCAACGGTTTTCTTTCATTGAACTTTTGGTCATTGAACTGTGAGTTTCTGTCACGATAGTCATTTCTTGGCCGCTCAAAATTTGTCCTACCTTTATTTCCCTGCTCTCTATTATCAAATTTATTAAATTGCTGTGGAGCTTTAAAATTGTCTATGTGCTTCTTTTTAGCACCACTTACCTCTGCCTGGGCTGCCTGATACCTCTCAGCGACATTTAAAACCTCCCCCAACTTCTCTGCACCTTGTTCCATGAGAAATTTTCTCAAGTCTGGAGCCATGGACTCTCTCAATTGCTCTATCATGATCATCTCTTTAAGATCTTGGGTCTTCCCCAGAGCAGTCCATTTCTCCAAATAGGTTTCCAGTCTGGCAGAGAATTGGTGGTATGTCTCCCCAGACAACAGTTTGGCATTTCTAAATTTCTTACGATAAAATTCACCATTTTTTTCGTATCTTAACAACAAAGCCTGCTTTAACATGTCATAATTGTCTTGGTCTTCTCTGTTCATTTTTGCGAAGACTTCATAAGAAGTACCTCTCAGTCCCTGTGATAACTTTAAACTCCACCTCTCTCTCTCTAACCCATATGTAGTAGCTAATAATTCAAAAAGACTGAGGTACCCCTCTGTGGTAAAGTGGGATGTTATAAATATTTATAGGGGACTTAGTGTACTGACTGAGATCAGCTGTGAAGGTATCTGTATCTAATAGGTGTAGTGTTTTACAGATAACCTTACTTGCTACCACATTATACCTCAGTCAGAATTATTCTGGAATATTGTGATGACTACGTTAAATGTCTAGGGTTATGTAAATGATGAAGTGTAAGTCACAACAACAACAGACAGATAAACAATTTAATTTATTCCACCACACTTGACAACACTGTGACACTCACACACATTAACACTCTATAAGACTATCTTAAATGAGTCACTGGTAAAGTTTCAAATATATATGTATTAATTACTTTCACTATTATATATCCTGATTCAACTACAAAGTGAACCAGGAATCACAATCAAATGTAATCACAATTTATATGTACATAATTTATAAATATGAGCCTTGTAGTGACATATTTTATTAATATTATCCTATGTGTGTCAGTTGTGTAGTAGTACTATGAGGTAATACTGGTTTTGTTTTTCAAGCTATGTTGTTATTTGTCATCATGACTTCAAGTGTTTGTTTATCTGGGAAATAGTATGGGGAAAAATTCACAGTTCCTGTCAATTTAAACAAGGTATTGTCCCTCTTTTTTTTAACTAAAATGTCAATTTTTGGGGGGACCCATAATGTTGAGCTCCTCTGGCCACAGAGGCTTAACTTTCGTGATGGCGGCAGGAAAGGACTCCTCTGCTCGACTGCTCCCCTGTGTTCTGGAGACACCTCACTAGTCGCTATCTGGACCCAGGAGTATGCTGTCAGCCTCCAGATTCAGCAAAGCTCAGACCAGGTGCTGCTCAATAACTTTAGGACCACAGTCCCTGAAACAAGAAGGTTGTACCTCCTATTTCATAACTAATTTATAATCTATTTCCAGACTGAACACAATACATAACAAACACTGAGTTCAGAGCGGTAGGCCAACTGCTATCTTCATCTGAAACAATTTACACCAGTATACTCCTCCCTAATGGTTACTACGCCTCTGCAATTCCAGCATTATTTCTTTCTAGTCAATAAGATAGGTGTCAGTGTACTGTTTGGCAATTCCATGTAGTTTTACTTTCCTCCGACACCTTCTGTTCAGGTTGGAGCACTATATAGGCTTTGCCTCATGTTCGCTACTGAACCACACACATATACAGACATAAATTATCAATTTACATTCAATTTTCATTAAAAAGATATCAAATATTTCAAGCTTACCACAATTCATGGAAATAATACAGAATTACGTTGACTGGCAATGAATAGGCACAAAATCCGATCTGCCGATGTCCCAGGCTTTTATTTAGAAAACTATAAGCTGAATCTCAACGCACTGTTGCTTTAGAAAGTTTATTTGAAAATGTGGTGCTGAACTGACGCTCCTAATTGACTATATTGGCGGGTCTAACCAATCGAGCCATGTTTACACAAGCGTTTGAAAAAAAGTACCCTTCCTTCCGTCTCCCCTAACAACAAAAGATAGTATTTGTAGCCCGACTAATCGTGTTTAGCGTTACATTTATTGCGCTCCAATCAAATAGGATTTAACATGGGGACCTATTTCCCGTACAATGGTGGTGTCAAAATCTGCCACTGAGCGATTCTGATTTTGGTGTTGTCTGACACCCTCACTATTTCTTTTGGCTATAATTTGTTAATTCCTAGACTATTTGCGTAACACTTAACATATTATTTGTCAGCAAGTCCTAAGGAACCCAAATATACAAATTTAAGGGAGCTAAGTGGCTGCGTTCAAAATATGTATTTTCTAGGATAGTCGTGTAGTTGTTTTTTTTTTATTTTTTATGTTTAGAACCGCCACCTGTCCTGCTGTACTGTCAGACTAATGTCAGGATTTTAGACATAAAACAGTAGAATGTCATGTTTCCTAATAAGCGTTTTGTAAGTTTTTTAAAACCTAACTCTCGTATGGGTAGTGTTTTTTATCACTGTCGATTTGAAAAAAGCTAGTGCTTGTGGCCTTACACGCGTGATGGTAGTAATTGTATAGCGAGACGCGTGTTAGTGTTGCATGCGTTCCGGCTTTCAGCCCTCCCTTCTCTCTCTCCTAATTACATCTGTCTTTCGTTTATGGTAACTTAGTGTATAAAATGACATGAATGGAATATTAAATATAGGTCCGCTTGCGTATCTCAAGGTTTTTCTTAGAAAGGCAGTACACGTTTTATTGTTGAAAGCGTGTATGATGCAGTAGGCTTTTACTATCAACGTGAAACGTTACAATTTGCAGACGAAGTAGAAAACAAGGGGGATTTCGAGTACAGTCATTGTGACAGCACTGTTCTTTACCATTCTTCTTTCCTTTTATTGAAGTTATTTGTTAGGCTTTACATTTACTTTTTAATTTATATATGTGGATTAGAATTTCTCACGACAAATTCTCCCCACTTAAAACAGACGTTATATGTCAGTCTATAATTCTATATACACATAGAGAAATTTATTATTTTTCCTGGGGCGTACGGTTACTCTCATCACACGGATGGCGGCTTAAAAAATCCGCTCCCAGATTTGTTTTTCCACTTATATACTCTATGCTAAACTCAAATGGCTGCATCAGTAATGACCAACGGAGTAATCTAGAATTTTCATGTCTAGCCTGCGCTAGAAACGACAAGGGTTTGTGATCCGTTTGCAACTTAAATGCCTTCCCATACAGATAAATATTGAATTTCTTTATCGCCCATATTACTGCAAGACATTCTTTTTCGCTAGTTGAGTAATTGGTTTCAGCTTTATTCAACTTTCTGCTAGCATATGCCACTGGGCTTAATTCCCCATCCAATGCATCTGATTTCTGTAGCAGAGTTGCACCTAACCCAATATTACTGGCATCCGTCCTTACTATGAATTCTTGACTTAAGTCAGGTAATTTCAAAATAGGTTTACTTGTGAGCTTTTCCTTCAATTCTTGGTAAGCCATTTCACATTGTGGTGTCCATGTAATTCGATCTGGATTTCCTTTACGTGTCAAATCAGTTAACGGTGCCCATATGGAATTAAAGTTTTTGATATAATTTTGGTAGAAACCACATAATGAGACAAAGGATCTCACGTCTTTCTTGGTTTGTGGTCTCGGGGCTTTCTTTAGTTTCTCTAAATTCTTTGGGTCAGGGGTCATGTTTCCCTGATAAACTGTGTGTCCCAAGAATTCCAATTCTTTACATCCAACGCAACATTTGGTTGGTCGGGCTGTTAAATTCGCTTCCCTAAGTCGATTAAACAGCATGTTCAGAGAGTCAATGTGTTCCTCAAATGTTTCTGTTGCTATAAGGATATCATCCATGAAATTTGTGATACATGGATTATTCAGAGGGCCCAATAATTTTCTCATCATTCTAGAGAAGACACTAGGCGCATTCTTCAATCCAAATGGCAATCTATTAAACTCATAGTGTCCTTCTGAGGTACTAAAAGCTAGGTATGGTCTAACCTCAGGCTTTACTGGAATCTGATAGTATCCTTTACTCAGATCCACTTTTGAGAAATATTTAGCTTTATTTAGCCTGGCAAACAACTGATTTGTATCCGGCAATGGATCCACCTGTCCTTCTGTAATAGCATTCAGTCTCCTGTAATCTATACAGAGTCTATGTTCTCCAGAGGGTTTCCTTAAGAGTACAACACCGGAACTATACGAAGATTCACTGTGTGAAATAATTCCTTCCTTCAACAAATAGTCTATCTCTTCCTTCAAAGCTTTCTCCTTAGCAAACGGAATCGAATATGGTTTCATACAGACAGGTGTGGGGTCTATCAGTTTCATATCATATTCCAAAAGGTTTGTATGCCCTGGTCGGTCTGTTAACACCTCTGCATGATTATCTAGAACCTGTTGCACTCTCTCTTTCTGAGTTTTCGTTAAATGTGTACTGATTTTCACCTGTGCCGCTGTCTCACAGGGGTGTAATGGATATTCAAATGATGAAAGTGGTTCCTTTTTCATCTCCATGGCAATGGACAAGGTCAACAAGTGTGTCTCTTCCTGATGTTCTCTTTCCAAATATTTCTTCAGGAGATTCACATGATAGATTTTTTCTTTCCCCTTCTTATCTATCTTATAATTTGTTCTAGACACCTTCTCTAGAACTGTATATGGACCTTGCCATCCAATTTGTAACTTATTCTGACTACCGGGCAGAAGAAGCAGTACCTTCTCTCCCACAGCCAAATCTCTGTCTTTAGCTTTCCTGTTATAATAGGCAGCATGTTTCTTCCTGGCTTGTTTCAAATTTTCATTGGCAAGTTTCCAGCCAGTTTTTAAACGAGTGGTCAGCTCATTCACATATTGGTATGAGGATGTAATATTTTCCTCTGCCTTTTCATCAGTCCACGTTCTTAACAGCGTACATATGGACCTTTAATTTTGTGGACCTATTTGTCCATGCACCGGTATGGTCTCTTCCACTCGAAGCTCTATAGTGATGATTTTTCTTCCCAGAATTATCATGCACAAAACGACCGCTACCAATTTTTCTCTTGGGGTTGTCTCCCCACTTAAAATTCTTGAGGAGAGATTTCCTCTCTACATCCTCTTCCTCCAGTTTGTTTAAGTCCGATTGAGGGATTTTCGGCTTATCCTGGGGTAAGACATCTGTTTGCACTCTCCGCATAGTGGCCATTGTAAAACAGTTAAGTGAAGCTTGTCCGTGAAAAGGGGCTTCCCATTCCATTTGGTCCACTTTATCAAATTTATTTTTCTTTTTATTGTCAGGCCTAATTTTGCCCCGTGGCGTGTCCAGGTCCTGATCCATGTTCCCACTTGTGGGTGTTCCCTCATGTGCTATGCTACACCTTTCTACAAAATTCTCAATGTCCCATCTTGCTTTGGGCCAATAATAATTGTGAGCCACCTTTTGGATGATGGTACCTATCTTCTCATGGTCCCCATCTGGTTTCACATGTAGGCTCCTTATTAAGTCTGCCCTATATCTCTTTGGAAGAACCAGCTGTCCGTGACCATTGGATCTAGCTCCAGTCTTCCTATACATCAACTTGTTTTTCATGTAAAAATCTCCCTTGCCTGGAGTTGTATGACAAGTTGACAATTTTCTGAAACAAGGCTTGAGTGTTTTATCCCCAGCCTGTGCCTTCCTCATCTCTTCTGGAGTGGTATCTAACATAATATCCTCCTCCTGTCTTGAGGTCGACCTGACCTGAAGGGTTGCCATATATACAGGTTTCCTTCTGCAACGGTCAGTGTCATGATTGTCCATCTGACAATTTTTACACCACCTTTTCCTTGGTTGAAAGATTTTCTTTCATCATATTTCCTTTCATCGAATTGTGGGAATTTATTTTTATTTTCATACCGTGGCCTATCAAATTGGTGCTTACCTTTGTTTTGATCTCTAGGATCAAATTTATTAAAGTTCTGTGGTGCCCTAAAATTTTCCACCTGTTTCTTTTTATTACCTGATACCTCTGCCTGAGCTGCTTGATACCTTTCAGCAACATTTAGCAACTCACCCAGCCTCTCTGCACCTTGTTCCATGAGAAACTTTCTCAGGTCTGGAGCCATGGACTCTCTTAATTGTTCTATAAGGACCATTTCCTTAAGATCTTGGGTTTTCCCCAGAGAAGTCCATTTCTCCAAGTATGTCTCTAACCGTGCAGAGAACTGGTGATAGGTTTCACCTGACAGTAGTTTAGCATTCCTAAATTTTTTCCTATAAAATTCTGCGTTCTTTTCATATCTTAACAAAAGAGCCTGCTTTAGCATGTCATAATTTTCCTGATCACCTCTGCTCATTTTGGCAAAAACTTCATAAGCTGCCCCACGAAGCCCTTGAGATAACTTTAAGCTCCACCTTTCTCTCTCTAACCCATACGTGGTAGCTAATAGTTCATATCTATTTATATAGCTCTCAATATCATCGTCTTTCTCAACAAAATGATCTAAATGAAAATTCATAGCTGAGGTTGAGGCTCCCTGGCTAGCAGTGGCATCAGAGGTAAAGGGACTGGCACCATTTTCAGGAGCATGGCCTTGAAACTCAAACTCCCTTAATCGTAGCTCATGTTCCCTTTGTAATCTCTTCTCCTCCTTTTCTGCTTCCCTCTCTGCAGCTAATTTCTTCTCTTCTCTTTCTGCAGCTAATTTCTTCTCTTCTCTTTCTGCAGCTAATCTTCTTTCCTCGGCTTCCAATGCTTTAGCCTCTTTGTCAGCCTCAATCTGCAACCTCTTAGCCTCAGCCTCAATCTGCAACCTCTTAGTCTCAGCCTCAGCCTCAAATTGTAACTTCTTAATTTCCTTTTCAGCCTCTAACTTTCTTTCGGCCTCTTTTTCTAATCTTCTTTCTTCCCGTTCAATATATTTGTCACATTCAGCAGTGACATAAGCAATCATAATTTGCCCGTCCATTCCTAACTCTTTCGCAGTCTGTACAGCAGCAGATCGAAATTTGGCCAGGTCCGCCATTTTCTAACAGGTAAATTTATATAATGTCTAACTAAACAATACAATCTGATATTACTTATCCTAGGACACCGCAGGCACTGAGAGATCCACGTTATTTATTTTCACCCAAGGCTACCTTTTAATTCTTATATTCCCTGAAGTGAATTACCCCCAATATTTTTAATAGTTAAAGATTCAAAATCCCAAGAGCGAGACCCCAATATATGTGGTGAAGTGGGATGTTATAAATATTTATAGGGGACTTAGTGTACTGACTGAGATCAGCTGTGAAGGTATCTGTATCTAATAGGTGTAGTGTTTTACAGATAACCTTACTTGCTACCACATTATACCTCAGTCAGAATTATTCTGGAATATTGTGATGACTACGTTAAATGTCTAGGGTTATGTAAATGATGAAGTGTAAGTCACAACAACAACAGACAGATAAACAATTTAATTTATTCCACCACACTTGACAACACTGTGACACTCACACACATTTAACACTCTATAAGACTATCTTAAATGAGTCACTGGTAAAGTTTCAAATATATATGTATTAATTACTTTCACTAATATATATCCTGATTCAACTACAAAGTGAACCAGGAATCACAATCAAATGTAATCACAATTTATATGTACATAATTTATAAATATGAACCTTGTAGTGACATATTTTATTAATATTATCCTATGTGTGTCAGTTGTGTAGTAGTACTATGAGGTAATACTGGTTTTGTTTTTCAAGCTATGTTGTTATTTGTCATCATGACTTCAAGTGTTTGTTTATCTGGGAAATAGTATGGGGAAAAAGTTCACAGTTCCTGTCAATTTAAACAAGGTATTGTCCCTCTTTTTTTTACTAAAATGTCAATTTTTGAGGGGACACATAATGTTGAGCTCCTCTGGCCACAGAGGCTTAACTTTCGTGATGGCGGCAGGAAAAGACTCCTCTGCTCGATTGCTCCCCTGTGTTCTGGAGACACCTCACTGGTCGCTATCTGGACCCAGGAGTATGCTGTCAGCCTCTAGATTCAGCAAAGCTCAGACCAGGTGCTGCTCAATAACTTTAGGACCACAGTCCCTGAAACAAGAAGGTTGTACCTCCTATTTCATAACTAATTTATAATCTATTTCCAGACTGAACACAATACATAACAAACACTGAGTTCAGAGCGGTAGGCCAACTGCTATCTTCATCTGAAACAATTTACACCAGTATACTCCTCCCTAATGGTTACTACGCCTCTGCAATTCCAGCATTATTTCTTTCTAGTCAATAAGATAGGTGTCAGTGTACTGTTTGGCAATTCCATGTAGTTTTACTTTCCTCCGACACCTTCTGTTCAGGTTGGAGCACTATATAGGCTTTGCCTCATGTTCGCTACTGAACCACACACATATACAGACATAAATTATCAATTTACATTCAATTTTCATTAAAAAGATATCAAATATTTCAAGCTTACCACAATTCATGGAAATAATACAGAATTACGTTGACTGGCAATGAATAGGCACAAAATCCGACCTGCCACTGTCCCAGGCTTTTATTTAGAAAAATATAAGCTGAATCTCAACGCACTGTTGCTTTAGAAAGTTTATTTGAAAATGTGGTGCTGACCTGACGCTCCTAATTGACTATATTGGCGGGTCTAACCAATCGAGCCATGTTTACACAAGCGTTTGAAAAAAAGTACCCTTCCTTCCGTCTCCCCTAACAACAAAAAATAGTATTTGTAGCCCGACTAATCGTGTTTAGCCTTACATTTATTGCGCTCCAATCAAATAGGATTTAACATGGGGACCTATTTCCCGTACAATGGTGGTGTCAAAATCTGCCACTGAGCGATTCTGATTTTGGTGTTGTCTGACACCCTCACTATTTCTTTTGGCTATAATTTGTTAATTCCTAGACTATTTGCGTAACGTTAACATATTCTTTGTCAGCAAGTCCTAAGGAACCCAAATATACAAATTTAATGGGGCTAAGTGGCTGCGTTCAAAATATGCATTTTCTTCTAGGATAGTCGTGTAGTTGTTTTTTTATTTTTTATGTTTAGAACCGCCACCTGTCCTGCTGTACTGTCAGACTAATGTCAGGATTTTAGACATAAAACAGTAGAATGTCATGTTTCCTAATAAGCGTTTTGTAAGTTTTTTAAAACCTAACTCTCGTATGGGTAGTGTTTTTTATCACTGTCGATTTGAAAAAAGCTAGTGCTTGTGGCCTTACACGCGTGATGGTAGTAATTGTATAGCGAGACGCGTGTTAGTGTTGCATGCGTTCCGGCTTTCAGCCCTCCCTTCTCTCTATCCTAATTCCATCTGTCTTTCGTTTATGGTAACTTAGTGTATAAAATGACATGAATGGAATATTAAATATAGGTCAGCTTGCGTATCTCAAGGTTTTTCTTAGAAAGGGAGTACACGTTTTATTGTGTTGTGGAAACGCATGTATGCTGCAGAAGGCTTTTACTATCAACGTGAAACGTTATAATTTGCAGACGAATTAGAAAACAAGGGGGATTTCGAGTACAGTCATTGTGACAGCACTGTTCTTTACCATTCTTCTTTCCTTTTATTGAAGTTATTTGTTAGGCTTTACATTTACTTTTTAATTTATATATGTGGATTAGAATTTCTCACGACACCCTCTATGTCATCGTCTTTCTCAACAAAATGGTCTAAATGAAACCCCATAGCTGATGTTGAGGCTCCCTGACTAGGCGTAGCATCTGAGGCAAAAGGGCTGGCACCATTTTCAGGAGCATGGCCTTGTAATTCCAGCTCCCTTAGTCGTAATTCGTGCTCCCTTTGCAACCTTCTATCTTCTGCCTCCTTTTCGGCCTTTTTCTCTGCTGCCTCCCTTTCGGCAGTCAATCTTTTATCTTCTGCTTCCCTTTCGGCCTTTTTTCTGCTGCCTCCAATGCTTTTGCCTTCTTGTCAGCCTCAATCTGCAACCTCTTAAGTTCTTTCTCACCCTCAACTTGTACCCTCTTCTCTTCAGCTAACCTCCTATCTTCCCTTTCAATATACTTATCACATTCTGCAGTTACGTATTGAATTAAACCCTGACCATCCATTCCCATATCCTTCGCCGTTAGCACAGCAGCTGATCTGAACTTTGCCAGCTCCGCCATACTTTTTAGACAATTTAGCAATGAGCAAGATAAATCTCTAACCAATTAATAACTAAAGTAATTCTAATTAATTAATTAATCAATTAACTACCACTGGCTGTGAAGATTCACCAACTTTTATTTTAAGGGACACTTTTAATTTTTACAATTTGTCCCCCTAATTTAATTCTCCCACCAGGAGATCCTAATATTACTGATAAGCTAATTATCCCTGGACAAGACCCCAATATATGTAGTGGATTTGATGGTATTGTATGGTTGATGTTACCTAGTGTGATGTATGAGGTCAGCTGTGAAGGCTCCTGAGATAAATGTAGCTGTGAATTTACAGAAGGCCCTTCTTGCTACCACTTACGACCTCACACATATCTTTTTTACTAATGAATGTGGCTACGTTAAAAATCTAGGGTACTGATATGTAATGTGTTGTGGTAATTTACATACACACACACACAGATATTTAATAAGTCTAATAATATTAATAACATTTATAACACACTGAACTAACTCAAGCTGTTTAAATTTTGATATTAAATTTTCTTTAAGTTTATTTGTTCTGAACCAAGGTTTTATTTTGGTCAGAACATATGAAAGGTTTTGAAATTATGAATGAAATGCATGAATATATGTCACAATAAACTAGAAAATGTGTACATATGTATTTCAAATGACTGGTTAATAGTAATTATCTTAAGATAGTCCCAGGAGAACTTATTTCTAGATATGCTGTTGGGGTGATATCATCACTCCCTGTCTATGACTACCAAACATTGTCCATTCACTGATGGGAGTAATACAAGTTTTATTTCCCAAAATTTTTGTGGGTTCTAGTGATGGTAATATAGTTGGTGTGTTAGTTAGTAAATAAGTTGGTGAAGGTCCAGCAGGCCAGACGCTCACGTATCTTGACTGAGTAGTTCTGGTGCTGGAATCTGGTGGCCCCACCTCTCCGTGCTTGGGGGCAATATAAGGCTGCTCTGACAAAATACTAGACTGCACTGGTCCACACTTGTATTTATTACCACAGCATTTGACACCACTTTGGTGCCAAACAGAAACTCACACTTCTGCAACAAAAGTATTGGGTCATGTGTCAGAACTCTACCTCCTGAGCCACTTCTACACACAACACTACACAACAACACCACATAGACGGGGTCAGATCTCTCTGACCATACAGCACATCTTACCAAGTTGGTTTCACATAGTACTAGTTCCCCAAGACTACATATTCTGAAATATGTTCATTAGCTTCCTGCTATTGAATAAGATAGGTGATATGTTCCACTGATCTCAACACTTGATCCGCCCTTCATAATCCTTGCTGGCGTTTATGTATTTTGTTTGTCTCTAGACCCTGAACTTGGGCTGGGGATCTAGAACGAATCCTTACTTGTTGTAAGGGATAGATTTTGATATGGCAGTATCAAATCACTCGAAACATTAAACAATATTAAAATATACACAGATATACTTTCATTCTTACCAGAATTAGGAATAGAGAACACAGTTATATTCTAGCAAAACTCAGCTGAGCTGCTGGCTCTAGTATGGCGTCCCTCTAAATATTGCAATTAGCTTCTGGGAATTACACCACTGAAGAATTACTGTGTCTACTACTGGACAATTTATGTTGAATGGCAAAAATGCGCGTCTGTGCGCCGATAATATGATTATCTGTGGCCAATCACCGACTTTCCCCCTTTCAAATTTCAAACCTCCTACCAAAAGTCAATTCAGTCATACCTCAGTCAAGTATGTATTATTGTCTGTTGGTCCGTCTGTCTCTACTTGCTTTTTCATAAAAAACACGCTTGGTTCTACATGCCTTTCTACACGAATCGGTCTCTAGAGTTATTTTTAGCCACAATTTTCCACTATTTCCCCCTCTCTTTCATTCCAACTAGATTTTAGCACTTGAGTCTCAAGGCCGCAATTTTTGAAAATTACTGACATTTTTTTAACAGTGCAGTCGCTCGTCTGTTATGAACAACACAGTCTTTTGTCAATATCTTCATTATTATCTATCCGTCTGTATAAATGAAAGCATATTATTTCTCTGCTCAAGATGGGCTATCAGACTAGCTAGGTTTTATATTCCTAACATTATTATTAAGAAAAAGTTACTTTTTCAAGGTTAATTGTTTTTTTTGAAATATGTTCGAGCATCTTCTGTAATGCGTTTACCGCTGAATTCAAATAAAAGGACTAAGTATCGTAAAAGCGTCCAAGAAATGACTGTTGCGTATAATAGCTAAGGTCCCTTTTGTCCATTTCTTTACATTGTGTCAACTTGGGGACGTGAATTCTTTTCCTTTCCCCACCAATTGCGTCTTTTTAGCCTTGCTAGTTTCAAGCACGTGTTCAGTCATATTTTTTTCTTTTTGATCTCCGTTCCCTCCCGTCTCCAAGGGTAAACGTTTTGTCTTCACGTCTAACAAGTTAGTTTCCATGGCGGGTAGTGAACCGCGGCATGGGCGATCATGTCTTCTAGTAGCTTACGCATTATTTTTATCCCTACATTTTATCTTTGGAGATATTTTAACGTTGTATCACGGTTAAATTTATCACATATGTGATCACTCTCCTTTCACACTCGACCGACCCGAACAACAATAAAAACTCTTATTCTGAGGCAGGGGCTGTATTTATTTGTACAACCCATTCAGTGCCAAAGCAAACATTAAACAAATAAACTAGCGAACATAACAAAACAAAACTAAACACCCAGCATGTGCCCGATTGCTAATTGTGTCATGTCTTTGTGTTCTTCTGCTTACCCACACAGGGCGCCTCGTTTCGTTCTCTCTTGTCTGGACTGATACTTAAGAAGGGCCCTGCTGGTTATCGCATTCTTTTATAAGCCCAGGTCGAATCACTCAACTTAGTCCGCGCTGCGCGGATTAATTGCGCCACGCAAATAACACACGCGATTATTTGCTTTAGAAGGCCCAAAAATAGAAATATACACAACTATTTCTAGAGCAAAAACACAATTCTACACCACAACTTAATTTCAAGGCATTATTATGGCCTTTTCATCAATCTTGAAGAATTTACACCCAAGCATGCTTCGCGCACATCGAAAATATAGGCGATAAATCTGCCAAAACAGGAAGGGGGCGGGCGTCTCCTTTTCGGCCCCATCACAGATCCATAACAAACACTTGGAAAATGTCAAGTGTAAACAACGAGCATGAGAAGTGCTTTACTGGCCTCAAATGAATGCTGACATAGAAGAACTGGTGAAGAATTGCTACAAATGTGCAGAAAATTGCAGAAGCCTACCCAAAGAACCTCTAATCCCCACACCACATCCAGAGCTCCCATTTTCAGAAATTTCTATTGACATTTTCGACTTTGAAAGTAACCATTACGATGATAGTTGATTATTATTCAAGAGCCATTCAGGTAGAACAATTGCCAAGTATGAAATCCTCCGCTGTGATTGAAGTGCTTAAAAAGGTCTTCAGCATCCATGGAGTACCAAGTAAAATAAGATCAGACTATGGCTCACTGTTTACAAGCACAGAATTCCAGCAGTTTTGTCGTGACTACCAAATCAGCCACACTACGGCATCTCCGCACTTCCAGAGCTCAAACGGACTTGCAGAAAGATGCATGCAGACAGTCACACGATTGTGGCTGAAATCAACAGACAAGTACTTAACTCTCCTGGACTATAATACAACTCCCCTGGAAGACATTGGGTTGTCACCTACACACTTGCTCCTGGGCAGAAGACCAAGGAACCTATTACCCTTCCTAAACTGCCGTTATGAAACCAGGGCTACACAACCTAGCGGAAACAAAGAGATACTTTGACAGACGAGCACGGAAACAAAACTACTTTTAGAACAGGAAAGCAGGACAAAGTCTCCCAGCTCTCAGCCCAGGACAGACAGAGACGTGACTCAGCAGTATTATGTGTTGGGGAGCAACATCTGAAAACATGTACAATTCAGAATAATTGTAGTGGAACTGATAGACAGAAATAACAGAATGAAAGGTTTACATTCTTAAAGAAAGGGAGATATAATGTCTTGAGTATTGGTTTCCACTTTTTAGAATAACCAATATTAGAGAAGGCTATGTTGCAGGATTGTCAGTTGGGTAGCGCCCTAAATAAACATGTGAATTATTAACTCTTCGTCTCGTGTTTGGTAATATTCTGTTATAGTCGACATTACAGAACATTACAACATATTTGAAGGTTTGGTTTCATCTGTGAAAACCTTTTTTTTTTTTTAAAAACTTTTGTCTCGTTTTCGGCGAGTCCGCGTCCCGTTCAACCTGATCGGTTATATTATGCCGCATGTCCAAATAAATTAGATCTGATAATTATGATTAGTGAAGATCTTCTCATAGTTATTTTACACTATGGAAAACTACATTGTAACTTTTTACTTTTCCTCAGCGTGATGAACGAATTATATTGCTTGATATAGGCTGTAAAATAGGAGTCTACATACTGTGGGCGGCGGCAATGGGGAACCGAGTGATTGCAGTGGACATGCTAGCCACCAACATCCACCTGCTACAGGCCTCTTTGTACCTGAACCGCCTCAGCAAAAAAGAGACACTCATCAACAACGGCATCTACCAAGATCACCGAACATTGGAGACAATATTTTTTGTGTAAGAATGTGTCACTTAATTCTTCCTACCTGGGGCGTGTCGTAGTCGTAATATTCAATGACTGTCTAGAGGGAATCACGTGACTAGTACCTCCTGCTCATAAATACTCAACAACTTCTTGTATTCATGGTTTTCTTAGACTTGATTATTGTCCGCGGACAAGTGTTTGATGTTAGTTGGTATAAATTTATTAGGATCAGTTAGCCAAACGTGCGTTATTTTATATCTACTCTTAAATAACGGTTGTTCGCTTTTCTCAGCCGTAGAACTACTAGGCTATGACTTCCCGCTCGTGTAGTTCATCTAATGTCCATCTTCTTCTTCTTCTTCTTCCGTCCTTAGCCACCGACCGTCAAAGCAGTCAGTGGCCATTACGCCTAGTGGCGTCTTAGGGCAACAGCAGATAGGTTTTCTTTGCCATAGTTTCCCATCACACCTATTGGCGTCTTTAGGGCAACGGCAAATCAATCCATTTGCTGTTGTTTCCGTAATCGAAGTGACTGGCAAACGGGTGATCAGCCCGTTGGTCATCTAATGTCCATGTTTGGTCTCAAAGAGCAGTGTGATCATGACGAGGGCATTGACCGCTTTCTGTTTTGCGTTCACACCAATGTTCAGGAAGTAGTATCACGTGACATGTGCTAAAAATAGCTTAGATCTATTTAGTTCTTCCACGTGCTAGTATTCATCCTGTTTTCTTCACAATTTAAAATAAACAATACAATCATATGTCTTTTTTTTAAAAAGCAGCAGGCCCTCCAGAAACAGGAATCTTAAAAAAGGACCTGACAAAAGGAAGAAACACGCCAGATGGACCCGACAAAAGGAAGAAACACGCCAGATGGACCCGACAAAAGGAAGAAACACGCCAGATGGACCCGACAAAAGGAAGAAACACGACAAAAGGACCTGACAAGAGGAAGAAACACACCAGACGGACCCGACAAGAGGAAGAAACACGCCAGATGGACCCGACAAGAGGAAGAAACACACCAGACGGACCCGACAAAAGGAAGAAACACGCCAGATGGACCCGACAAGAGGAAGAAACACACCAGACGGACCCGACAAGAGGAAGAAACACGCCAGATGGACCCGACAAGAGGAAGAAACACACCAGACGGACCCGACAAGAGGAAGAAACACACCAGACGGACCCGACAAGAGGAAGAAACACGCCAGATGGACCCGACAAAAGGAAGAAACACACCAGACGGACACGACAAAAGGAAGAAACACGCCAGATGGACCCGACAAGAGGAAGAAACACACCAGACGGACCCGACAAGAGGAAGAAACACGCCAGATGGACCCGACTGTTGCTGAGTTATTTGCCGGTTGAAGATCATGCACTGAGTATGGTTACTTTATTGATCTCTTGTTAATCGTGCTTTGTTTAGTATTTCGCGAATTAGGGTGAAGGTGTTCATACAATTCAGTAGCATGGTATGAAGAAGTAGTTCATGTAACTTGAACTCAGCAACATTAATGAAGTAATTAATGCCTTCAGATTGAGTCCGTAATATTTAATCACATGTACACACAGGATGATCATTTCAAATAGGAACAGAACATAAGTCCTTATAAGTCATGCATAAATTAATCAATAACGTAGACTGCTGGTTTACGTGTCAATGTCCGTTTAAGGATACAATGCAGTATTGTCGTCAGAACATCACAGCTATATGCACGCGCAGCTAGACATGGCTACCTGCCGACAGTGAGACTGCGAGTCTGAATATTTCATACGAATTTGACGATTATTCTCCTCCTTCTGAGAATTCTAGTTAAATACTAACCTCCATAAATTTTCCTCTCATATAGAGTTCTAGGACTGACCCTGGTCCATCAAAAATGCACATATAAATGGCTATATCATGCCATTGAATTGGAAGGTTAGAAAAACGCAGCTATTCAGCTTGGCGGTCAAGTAACAAAGGGTAGCGTCTCCTAGTTACCGACTGTGTCCTAAACAACGCTAGACACGTCATAATCGATCGTGTATGGAGCGTTCAATAATTGAAACATCTATCGCAATATATTAAATGTCTTAACCTTTACAATTGCACGTCTGATAACCTTTAGCAGACGGCGTTAATATCATATACCGTAACAATTCCCTGTACACCGGGGAAAAAAAAATCGATAGATTTTTTTTCAAGATCTATCCGACTTAACAATTTTTCAAAAAAAATTTAACACAATTGTGACATATGGCCGACGATGTTCTGAGTAGAACCGTGTCGCGGTCATGTCAACTAACTATTTGTCATAGTCATCTAACATTAATCACATTATATATCAATATTATACATATTATTATATCAACTAAATAAAATGTCCAATGTTAATAGTGAATGATAGAATTAAATTAAAGTAAGGTCTGTCGTATTAGTATGTCATATAGGAATTAATTTGACTAATTAAAATTAAATTAATTAATTAAACTAAGAGTTAAATTATTAAGGTTCTAATGTAACGCGATGTTATGAGAGAAGAAAAGACAAAATAAGTGAGAAGAAATAGAAAGAAATTCGAATATAAGTTTAACTTAATTGTGTGTGTTAAGTGTTAGTGAATAATAACTATCTAATTTAACTAACTAAATAATGTATAGGTACATTAAAAAAAAATATTAATCTAATACTTGTGTGAGATTTATTTTCTCTTTTCATAATTTCTTCTTTTTATATTTCGTTCTCTTTTTTTTTGTTCTTTCATTTCATTTTTTTCTCACATTTCATTTTATTGATAATAATTCAATTAAGAAGTTAAGTTAACTAATTAATTAGTATAGGATATGATGATCCATCCGTAGTCTTGATCCTGATGAATTCTTTTAGGCAAAAATGTTCAAACGTTTACGTTGGAAAGAAATGTCATTTATCCCAGCATCCAAGAATTAAGTGCACATAGGATAATAAGTTCGACTTGTCGTCAGATATTGTTCCATGATTGTTCAACGAATATTCATATATCGTGTATGGACGTTAGACGAAGTTTCAATGTCAATATGTATACCTTGATTGTCTTTAGTTCAATTCTGTGATGCATATAGTGTTTATAAAGTTTAAATTGAAGGCAAGGTTAGTTCCCTTATAGTTGATATGTTTTAGGAATGTTAATGTTGATTATTCGTCGTCAATAGGATTACGTGACAACGCATCCGCCACAATGTTTTCAGTGCCAGGAATATGTTCAATGGAGAATTCAAATGGCTGTAGGATGATTGCATATCTGGCGAGTTTTTGGCTCTTATGGTTAGATCGACGCAAAGATGCTACAGCACGTTGGTCCGTCTGTATGGTGAAGGGAGCACCAAGCAAGAACTTTTCAAGTTTAGTTATTGCCCATATCACTGATAAAAGTTCCTTGTCCACTGTGGAATACTTTGTTTCTGCCGGCTTTAGCTTTCTTGAAATATATAAGGTAGGATGTAGAATGCCATCATGGTTCTGGAGCAGGCATGCACCAATGCCGTAGTTACTAGCATCTGTTCGTAAGAAAAATCTTTTGGAAGCATCGGGAAGTCTTAAAATTGGTTCATGCGAGAACAAATTTATAATTTTGTTGAAAGTTTCATTGCATGTACCAGTCCATGTCACCTTCACCGGCATGTCTTTTTTTAACAATGAAGACAATACAGCCGTGATGGATGACAAGTTTGGTATGAATCTACTGTAATATTGAACAAGTCCTAACAAACTCCTGACCTGTTTCTTCGTCTGAGGAACTGCTATGGTTAGAATTTTGGAGACTGTACTAGGTAACGTTCGGATATATCCCGATCCAATGATATGTCCCAAAAAGGTTATCTCATTACACGCGATTTGCACCTTTGTAGGTTTAGCAGTTAGATGATAATTCCTTAGAGTGTCGAAAACATATCTAAGTCCCGAAACATGTTCCTCAAACGACGAACTAAACAAGCATATGTCGTCAATATATGTAATAACGTCTGGTCTACCTGATAAAATTTGTCGCATCAGGCGAATGAAGGTAGCTGGCGCATTAACAAGCCCAAAAGGCATCACATTCCACTGGTATAGACCTTGTGGAGTGGAAAATGCGGTGTAGTACTTAGCCTTTTCGGTCAGTGGTATCTTACTAAATATAGTTGCGTTGGATAGACGTGGCAGTAAGTCGTCGATAAGTGGATGTGGTTCGCTGTCAACTATAGTCTTAGCATTTAATTTTCTATAATCAACACATAGTCTGATGTTATTGTCCTTCTTCCGGACAATCACTAATGGAGAAGAGAATGGCGAATTACTAGTCTCAATGATTCCCAGAGACAACATCTGTTCAAGTTCCTTAGTAGTTTTAGCAAGGAAATGTAAAGGAACCGAATAGGGATGTACACGAATAGGTGTATCATCATTGAGAGTAATGTCATGACTGATAGCCGATGTGCGACCCGGGACGTCGGTCAACACATCTGGATAAGATTGTAATAGATTAGCAATCTGTAGACGCTGTTGCGGTGTAACCGTTGAAGAGATGGTTACATCCCGCCAAGATTCAGTAGGTTGAACTACTGGTACCGGTAACGGTAACTGTACCTCAGGAAAAGAAGATTCTTCTTCCTGGATGACAGATAAGTTAGAATAATAACAAGTAGATACTGTGTTGTCATCTAGTTCATGAAAAATTGACTGTAAGTGTTCAGGACGTGTATGAAATTGCTTGAGCATGTTAATATGAAATATCTTTTTGTGTCCCTTGATATCTAAGACGTATAAGAATAAATGACCAATAAGGAAAAGAAATGATGACTGACTAGAGCTGAGTCATCAAGAAATAAGACAAAAGGGTGAGCGTACACCATTATCTGCGTGGCGCAGAATCAGGTACTAATTGTAACTTTAGATAACGGTGATGAAAATAAACACCATTATCACGCTCGATTACCCAACGAGCGTCTCGATTGTTACGAAATGTAACCATCGCCTGTCTATTCTGCCCATTGCATGATGGCAGAAGACGAACAAACTTAACGTTTGCTGTATAATCAAAAAAAATTCTAAGTGCCTGCCAGGTAGTATCCTGCGGCAGATTTCGCACTAACACTGTGCGAGAATACGCACTTTTCCCAATATATGTAGTATCATTGTCACGAAATAGTGGACAATGATGATATGTATTCTTTGTCAAAGAATTAACCTTCCCTTTCAACACCGACATTGTCTTTCTGTTGGATGTCGTATCATCCTGACTGGACTGAGGATGATACCTATCATCACCAAAGGTATTAAGTTTCCTACATGTCGTAGACATGTCCTTGCTGGGCAAAGTAAAAACTTTTTCATCATAATTATTTGTGTTAACTTTATGTTTCCTTTTAAGTCCAGCATTATTATTTAACCTATTATTCTTCCTCATAATGTTTTTGTCAATGTTGACAACGTCAACAGTTTTATTAGGATCAGTTATATCCTTAGTATGTTGTCCAATAGATCTATCATCTTCATCAATTTCCAGGATAGTACTGAGAGTGAAGTTGGAAACTGCTGTGCCACATGTATTTATGTTGTTGGCACGAAGTGTAGCCATATCAACAACAGCGTTAGCGTTGCTAAAAGAATGCAAATTTTTTTTCTCCCAATCATTAATTTCTTTAGGAGTGCAATCTTTACTCCCATGTATGCGTCCTAATGTAAGATCAGCTGATGGATTCTGTAGCATGCACACCTTGACATTACCTGAAAAAAATGGTGTATTAACATGTACTATGGCAGTGGGGTAGTACTCAATAGTACCCCCGAAGGTCATGCAACGGACATAGTCCCCTGTTGCATAGCTAGGATGTACCAAAGACTGCCGAACTCCAATGGTTGTTGATCCAGAGTCTTTTAAAACTGAGACCACCGTACCATTGACTAATCCTCTATTGAACATCAGGGTACCCTTGCCATCGTTCGCTGAAAGACCAACTGCTGTATGAAGGTGTCCACAATTCAGCACCGTTTCCTTGGCCTTCTGAAAAATAGTATTACAATCTTGGCAACTATTTGCCACATTATAATTAATAGCAAAACATGCAGCAGAAGACTGTGTTGTATTATTGTCAAGTGGGACCTGAGCTATAGGGGTAGTATTATTTGTAACTGCCGCCCCTGTATTATGGTTGTAATGAGATGATCCCCGAGAATGAGATCGATTCCGAGTATAATTGTTAGAATTATCTCGTCGTCCTCTATAGTAACTATTATCTCGATGTCTCGAGCCATGATTATTACCATTCCAGTTATTATTATTATTGGGAGTATGTGATCGATTATAATTAGTGTTATGTTGACCATTGTGGTAGTTTGTTTGAGGTGAATAATTTCTATCTCGTGATCTACCTCTGTTGAACTCATTTTTATTGTTGAAATCATTATTATGTCCCTTCTGAAAGTTAACATTGTGATTTCTTTGGAACCTGCTTCTGTCTACACTGTGATGTCTTTGTTTGTTATTATGATTGTAGGCCATATTAGACGCCACAGGTAGAGGTTCTCTTAATGAGGAGTTAGAAATGGTTGCATTCGGATGTGCCGAACAGTAGTTTAAAGAAATTTTTTCTAACTCGTCCATAGTACCTGGTTTACGCTCCTGCAAATATGCAAAAAATGGCTGGCTAACCGAAGATAATACCTTATCCCGTAGTAGTAAATCAACTAATTTGTCGTATGATTTGTTGACTTCTGCCAGTTCAACCCATCTATTAAATGTATTGCGTATGTTCGCAATGAATCCTGCAAAATCTTTTGGAGATTCAGGTAAAATTCCCTTAAATTTCAACCTACAGTGTTCCTCGTCCAGGTGAAACCTTCGTAAAAGCAAGGACTTAATAGCACCGTAGTTATTTGCTATTGATGGGTCAGCATTTTGAGAAGCCGTCAGTGGTTCTCCAACCAAGAATTCATTTAACTTGAGTACCCATGACTCTTCAGGCAAATGATTTGTTTTGCAAGTCTGTTCAAAACGTGACAGGAACGATGAAAGGTCGTCCACGTTTAAGTTGAGAGTGGGTAATTTAAAGTTGTAGAAATGTTTAGTTTGGCTGGATGACGATCCATTTTGTGCGTTATTATTCTGGTTTGCATCAGCACTTTGTGCTTGTAATCTTGCTGTCTCCAATTTAATACGCGCCAATTCCATTTCTTGTTGTAAAATAATTTCCTCTCGTTTCAATTTATTCTCTTCTTCCTGTCTGGCGATTGCTCTTTGCTCTTCTCTTTCACGTTGAGCAATCTCTCTCAATCTATTTTCCTTGTCAATTTGCTTCATCTCACGTTCCTCCATTTCTGCTTTATGTTTTTCCAGTTCTGCCTCAGCAAACTGACGAAGTTCTTGAGATTTATAACCATATTCCTTACCAATTTTAACGAAATGGTCTATAGTAAGCATTTTGACTTTTATCTGTAAGTAATTATTGATAATTACTGATTAAAATAGTCAATAGTAGCTTCAGAGTAATTATTATACTTACTCAACTTAGGAATATTCAATATAAATAATCACAATAGTACTGAACTCTTATGTCTAAGTTCAACTAATAGACAATATTTTGTAACAATATTGTATCTAAATACGAACTATATCATAAATAGTTATGATATCTGTTAACTATAATGTAATTACATCACACAATTAATCTCAATATCCAATAATGTTGGGTATGATTCCTAGTAATTATATTGTTCAATGTACTAAGTCACTCTCTTAGTACCAGAAAAGTATATTAAATAATATACAATGGGTCTATTACCTCAAAGGTAGACTATAAGATTATTTTATTTGGTCAATATATATATTATATTATTATGCCCTAGGCATCTCTTATAAATTGTAGTGCTACTTTCTTGGACTATCACTGCATAATTATGCAATGTCCCATATTAACCTTAAATATCAGAAAAAATTAATTAAATTAAATTACAAGTGTATTATTGCATATAATATCATATTATTAATGTAGTATTTAATATATATATCATGAGGACAAACAAAACAATGATGCAACTAAAGGGTACAAACAATGTCAAGACGCAAACAAGACATTTTCACAATTAAAAATGAATTTATGAACTAAATAAAACAAGCGGAAGTGTCACAAGCCAAATGAAGGGTCAAGGTCTGACCCGAGGTCAACTTAATATTCAAAGTACACAAAAAAAATGACTGCAAAAAATGATGACATCACAGGACTCATAACGGACGACCATTTAACAATCATCAAATAAATGATAGTAAGAGGAGACTGGACGAAATAGTTAACGAACATGATACAAAACTGAATAAAATTGTGAACTGAGTACGAATAAAATACACCAGTTATCTACGGAACGGTACAGCTAACACAAATCGTCAAACGACAGCAGATTTGGACAGACAGTCCAATGGCAAACCTCAATGGGGCTTCCAAAAGTGCAATCGTTTAACTGCCCTAAGAAACGACCGAAATCAATTCAGGCATCGTGAGAGCCACAGAATCTAATTTCGGTTCATCCTCCCTACCTCCCACTAATTAACAACACATTAAGACAACAAAAAGTACATTAAACATAGGTAAAAACATGCCGATGTAGGCAGAGGGCATGGACTCAGTTAGCACTGTTTGCAATAACAACAGTTAAACAACTAGACTTATCTTTTCCGTTGCTTATATCAGTGCTAGAGGTCGTCAACAGCTAGGCTAAAGCCCCTGACTGTCTGCTCCTGTAGTCCATATCATGTGTTTGCTTCAAATGGCTCATGTTTCCCCTGGTTAGACTTAGAAACGGCTTTGGTTTCTCCGACAGATCACCTACACGACTTTCAGTGACGTCACGTTGTTAGGCATTAGAATGAGTAAGACGTCATCTTCGACTGGATCATGTGATCGAAACTTGATCATAAATATTATGGTTAACATGTGCGTAAGGAACAGAAGTTTGTTTCTTTTTTCTGTCGTTCCCCGCATTCGGCCGCCACTTTGTTGCTGAGTTATTTGCCGGTTGAAGATCATGCACTGAGTATGGTTACTTTAGTGATCTCTTGTTAATCGTGCTTTGTTTAGTATTACGCGAATTAGGGTGAAGGTGTTCATACAACTCAGTAGCATGGTATGAAGAAGTAGTTCATGTAACTTGAACTCAGCAACATTAATGAAGTAATTAATGCCTTCAGATTGAGTCCGTAATATTTAATCACATGTACACACAGGATGATCATTTCAAATAGGAACAGAACATAAGTCCTTATAAGTCATGCATAAATTAATCAATAACGTAGACTGCTGGTTTACGTGTCAATGTCCGTTTAAGGATACAATGCAGTATTGTCGTCAGAACATCACAGCTATATGCACGCGCAGCTAGACATGGCTACCTGCCGACAGTGAGACTGCGAGTCTGAATATTTCATACGAATTTGACGATTATTCTCCTCCTTCTGAGAATTCTAGTTAAATACTAACCTCCATAAATTTTCCTCTCATATAGAGTTCTAGGACTGACCCTGGTCCATCAAAAATGCACATATAAATGGCTATATCATGCCATTGAATTGGAAGGTTAGAAAAACGCAGCTATTCAGCTTGGCGGTCAAGTAACAAAGGGTAGCGTCTCCTAGTTACCGACTGTGTCCTAAACAACGCTAGACACGTCATAATCGATCGTGTATGGAGCGTTCAATAATTGAAACATCTATCGCAATATATTAAACGTCTTAACCTTTACAATTGCACGTCTGATAACCTTTAGCAGACGGCGTTAATATCATATACCGTAACACCGACAAAAGGAAGAAACACGCCAGATGGACCCGACAAAAGGAAGAAACACGCCAGACGGACCGGACAAAAGGAAGAAACACGCCAGATGGACCCGACAAAAGGAAGAAACACGCCAGATGGACCCGACAAAAGGAAGAAACACGCCAGACGGACCGGACAAAAGGAAGAATCACGCCAGAAGAAAAGATGGCATTAAAAAAAAATAGTATAAACAAGAAGAAGATTGATTGCCCTGCCATCCTGAAGGTCAGTCGACTTCTACAAGATTGCCGCTAAAATATCGATGCTTTAAAAAATGGCTGATTAAATAATAGCTGTTGTGAAACGAGAAAGAAAAGGATTCAAATAATTTCATGAATGAAAATCGCGTGAATTATGATTTGTTTATAAAAGTTATTTTATTAGTCGGGTACCGTTGACGCGGTTCAGGTGTTCTTCCTTGTCTGATGTTACTAAAATATTGCATTTCCTGTTGCTCTAGGATTTTGTAAATACTTCCAAAGATTAAAACACGTTGATATTCAACAAAGATGTGAGAACGAAAAGGTTACACCAATTTTGTGGAAGAGAAGCTTAAACAATATTCCATGAAAGTGTTTGGCACAGGAGAACCAGAAGTGAATGGACAAAGACAAACAAGAGTCCGACAGAAACAGATACGATTTTGGACACGGATATGGACTTGAATATCTTCGATATTGTTGATCAAAATCTACACCACTACACACCGAGCAAACCCTAGTGTAAAGGGCAATTTTTACTATCTTGCAATATAATACATTTATATTCTTATTATGTTCGCAAATATTTGGTAAGCAAAGTATTTCCTTTTTTAAGTGTTTAAGGAGAAGTCATTTTTGGGTTGCTTCCCTTGAAAATAGTTCTGTCATCTTCGATCGGACTCCGCAGACGACTCTAGGCCTACTGCGATTTATTCTGTGGCTGGGTAGGAATAGATTGTTCTTGCTTCAGTATATCTATGGCCTGAATTTATACGTAGTGTTTGTATGAGTAGGACGAGTCTGTCTTATATATGGATATCTTTGCATTTCTAAGTCGAACTAATTTGGTTGTCGCTAGAAAAGGTCAAAGGCTATGCAGCGGAAGTATCGCTAGCAAGGTGTGTGATCCATGGCTGTCATCCTGTGAGGATGCCGAGTTTTGTTGTAGCAGGCTTTTTGCCGAAATAGTGATCTATATATGGATGGGGAAAAGTGATAATCATTTAGACATGTTGTATGTACTTTACCCCAGTGTTTATTCTCTTTTGCCAAGGAATGGCAAAGTTATATTTCGCATAAAAAGGTAAAACCACAATTTATTATGAACTTGGGCTTCGCCATCGTTGTTGATAAGCAGATGCACAGTGGTACTTTTAAAAAGAATATCCATTCAAAGGAAGAAGACATTCCTATGTATCAGCACTGGATTGTATGATATTATTCAATTACCTCTATGAGAGAACCTATGAAGAAATGAGGACATTTAATGAATGACTAATTTTGGTCTATATTCTATAGTGAGTAAAGCTCACGAGAGAGAGAACAGCCATGTTGAAATTCATATACTTTGTATTTATCGAGTGAGAAAAAGGGATGCCTGTACTATCGCTCGATGAACCAAGAGATCACTGCTACATGTGAGAACCCATGTCTGGGATTCCTATATTATGAAATATATATATATATATTGAACTTTACGTGAAGGAATATTCGCTAGACGAGGTTAGGTCTAGGAGCCTTCCTATGTATTGGTTATGGTCTGACGTGCCCAGTCAGTAAAGCCAGATGATTTACATGATGGAACGCTGAATGCTTATTTACGAATGCTCCATTATGATATTTGCCAAGCATGAATGCTAACTTAAGATGATATTCCTGTGATCAACATTATGCTGTCTATGTCGACATTTGTTCCTGTAACCATACACGTACTGTCCAAGTGTGCGTCCCATTAAATGTTATAAAAAGACCACCGTAGTTCCAGTACTTCTTGAATTCGAACAGTGTGAGTATGAGTGATGTACTACCAACCTGTCAACTCTATCGAATCATTCTACCATTCGCGTACTGACATTCAGATACACACTCATTGTTTACACTCACATTCTTGTCGGAGCCTCATCACGTTCCAGGACAAGATGACCTGTATGACCAAAACTGTGCTGGGTTTGATGAGTTGACAATCGTTACACTTTACTACACCAGTCCCAACATCTACATTTATCCACTGGTGGACATTCACATCATTTAGCAAATAAAGCATGATTCAACAACTAGTAGCCAGTATGAGTTAACAACTACACAAAGAAAGAGTTTTAACACCTAGGCGCTCAGTTTTCCTCAGTAAACGTCGAAGGGTATGAACGCTAATAGTTCCGTGTTGTTGTTGTTGTTGTTTTCGTCTACTATGTTGCTGTAATACCCTGTTCAACCTGAAAGTTGGTTATAATTGGGGTATATTGTGTGTTAGGTTCTTCGGTGCTAGTTGTCTGTTAGTCCTGAAAAGGACTGGTCCTGAAAAGGACCACTAGCTGGTTGACTGGTTTCCTCTTCGTTGCTTGTCGGTTGTGGTGTGTTCATTTCCTGCCTTCCTATCTGTCTTGTGTCGTTTTGTTAGTTTTTGCTTTCCTCGTTTCTGTTTCTCTTGTCTCCCTGCTTTCCTGTATCTGTAATAGTGCTTTTTCTATTATTGCTGGTAGAAGTTTTTCAAGTGTTTCTTCGATGACTTCTTCGTCTGATTGCTCGTTTGTTTTGGTCGCTATTGTGTTTGCTGTCATTTCCTCGATGGCTCTTCGCTCTGCTTCAATTTTCTTGAGAATTTTTGAGTTTTCTTCCGTCAGTTCTGTCAGCCTCTTTACATCTGCTTCTATCTGCTGCTGAAGGCTTTGCATGTCTTTCATCATTTCTCTGACGTTTTGTAGTTCTATTACATCATCACCGTTGTCTTTGTCGTCTTCGGGAGCTTGCTTGTTTCTGTTTACGACCTGTAGTTTCATTTTCATATCTTTGACTTCAGCGGTTAGTTTGTGTAACTGTCTTCTGTCGATCATGCTTTGTTTTTCTGCACCATCCGCAGCCACTCTGTTTTTTGCCTCTTTGAAAGGTGTGTTTTTGGACACGGCCTCTTTCAAGATGCTCTTTGTTTCCTGGAACATCGGGCAGCCTCGGTACCTAGCCCCGTGGTTTCCGAGGCAGTTTGCACAGGTTCGGTTTGGATTTATGGCCTTGTAATTGTTATCCTCCTTCGCTTTGGTACAGTCGCGATATGGGTGGTTACCCGCACAATACCGGCAAACTGCATTTCTCCTGCACGTTTTCTTGGTGTGTGAATATTTCTGGCAGTTAGAGCACTGCATCACCGGAGGGATATATGCCTCTGTCTTTTTTGTTGTGGTTTCGAGCGTCAGTCTCTCGGGTCTTGTCGATCCTTCAACCGTCACTATCACTAATAGTTCCTGTCGGGTACTGGTTGTATATACTCTCCTACCTCCACCCCTTCTAGACTTACATTTGATGCCAAATTTCAACAGTGTTATCCTTGTTGTTTCATCGATTGCGGTGTCATTGTCCAACAGGCGATCTTTTATTATCCTTAGTATCTTTCCCTTATCCATATCCAGTGTTCCCACTATGGGGGCTCTCAAGGCTAGTCTGTGTGACGACATTTATCGCGTTCTTTTACACCACTTCGTTCTCTCCTTCATTATCCATTTATTTCTTAATTTTTTTTCCGCATATAAAATTGTGCCCAGCCACTTCTTAGATTTGGGTACCTTTTTCCAGACTCCAATCGTGTCCTTTCACGGCTAACTGACCCCCGCTAGGCAGATTAATTTTATCGCCGAGCGAGTGAACCCAGACCGGCAAGATACAATGGACTTAAAATGATTGTTGACTTTGTACGTAACGCATTTCCGGCCACCGAGACATAGAGATTACATGTGGTGTTGATCGCTCATCGCGACAATACTGAGTTGAACTACAAAGGAAGACACAAGCTGTTATCTGTGGAAACGTCAGTGGTCAGCGAATGTCAGCGATAATCCGTCTGGTGAACGAATTCTAGTACGGGTGATAATTTTTAAAAGCACTTCCGTCCAGAAGTTTCTGTAATAATTATTACAGAGAAGGCCGTCTGGGAGACAAATTAGCGAGGACACTATCTTGCAAGTCTGATTTGAAAGATTACTAAAGAGTAAACGGAGAGGAGGTCATGTGTATGAATGATTTAACAACCCAGAATCATCGCGGGAGCTATGGAGATCGTGCTCTATCGTCGATACCCACAGAAAGTGTAAATAGGAGTCGAATACATTTAGAAAACCTGTCTGTAGCATAACTTGTCAAGTAAAAATATGGAAATCCGAAGGGAAAATGAAAGTGAGCTAGCCTATGACAAAATAGAAGCGTGGATGATAGCAGTGGAGAGAGAGGGAGAGCGAGAGAGAGAGAGAGAGAGAAAGAGATGGAGGGAGTTGCAAAGAGATGAGATATGCCACTGAACTGTACAACTGTTGCTGAGTTATTTGCCGGTTGAAGATCATGTGCTGAGTATAGTTATTTTAGTGATTTCTTGTTCATCGTGCTTGTTTTATCATTACGCGAATTAAGGTGAAGCGTTCATACAACTCAGTAGCATGATATGAAGAAGTAACATGTAATACTTGAACTCAGCAACATTAATGAAGTAATTAATGCCTTCAGGTTGAGTCCGTAATATTTAATCACATGTACACACAGGATGATCATTTCAAATATGAGCAGAACATAAGTCCGTATAAGTCATGCATAAATTAATCAATAACGTAGACTGCTGGTTTACGTGTCAATGTCCGTTTAAGGATACAATGCAGTATTGTCGTCAGAACATCACAGCTATATGCACGCGCAGATAGACATGGCTACCTGCCGACAGTGAGACTGCGAGTCTGAATATTTCATACGGATTGGACGATTATTCTCCTCCTTCTGAGGATTCTAGTTAAACACTAACCTCCATAAGTTTCCTCTCATATAGAGTTCTAGGACTGACCCTGGTCCATCATAAATGCACATATAAATGGCTATATCATGCCATTGAATTGGAAGGTTAGAAAACGCAGCTATTCAGCTTGGCGGTCAAGTAACAAAGGGTAGCGTCTCCTAGTTACCGACTGTGACCCAAACAACGCTAGACACGTCATAATCGATCGTGTATGGAGCGTTCAATAATTGAAACATCTATCGTAATATATTAAATGTCTTAACCTTTACAATTGCACGTCTGCTAACCTTTAGCAGACGGCGTTAATAACATATACCGTAACAATTCCCTGTACACCGGGGGAAAAAAAATCGATAGATTTTTTTTTCAAGATCTATCCGACTTAACAATTTTTCAAAAAAATTTAACACAATTGTGACATATGGCCGACGATGTTCTGAGTAGAACCGTGTCGCGGTCATGTCAACTAACTATTTGTCATAGTCATCTAACATTAATCATATTATATATCAATATTATGCATATTATTATATCAACTAAATAAAATGTCTAATGTCAATAGTGAATGATAGAATTAAATTAAAGTAAGGTCTGTCGTATTAGTATGTCATATAGGAATTAATTTGACTAATTAAAATTAAATTAATTAATTAAACTAAGAGTTAAATTATTAAGATTCTAATGTAACGCGATGTTATGAGAGAAGAAAAGACAAATAAGTGAGAAGAAATAGAAAGAAATTCGAATATAAGTTTAACTTAATTGTGTGTGTTAAGTGTTAGTGAATAATAACTATCTAATTTAACTAACTAAATAACGTATAGGTACATTAAAAAAAAATATTAATCTAATACTTGTGTGAGATTTATTTTCTCTTTTCATAATTTCTTCTTTTCATATTTCGTTCTTTTTTTTGTTTTTTCATTTCATTTTTCTCACATTTCATTTTATTGATATTAATTCAATTAAGAAGTTAAGTTAACTAATTAATTAGTATAGGATATGATGATCCATCCGTAGTCCTGATCCTGATGAATTCTTTTAGACAAAGTGTTGAAACGTTTCCGTCGGACAGAAATGTCAATTATCCTAGGATCCAAGAATTAAGTGCACATAGGATAATAAGTTCGACTTGTCGTCAGATATTGTTCCATGATTGTTCAACGAATATTCATATATTGTGTATGGACGTTAGACGAAGTTTCAATGTCAATATGTATACCTTGATTGTCTTTAGTTCAATTCTGTGATGCATATAGTGTTTATAAATATTAAATTGAAGTCAAGGTTAGTTCCCTTATAGTTGATACTTCGTTCTATCCAATGTAGTGATGATTGACGTATTTTAGGAATGTCAATGTTGATTATTCGTCGTCAATAGGATTACGTGAGTACGCATCCGCCACAATGTTTTCAGTGCCAGGAATATGTTCAATGGAGAATTCAAATGGCTGCAGGATGATCGCGTATCTGGCGAGTTTTGGACTTTTGTGGTTTGATCTACGCAAAGATGCTACAGCACGTTGGTCAGTCTGTATGGTGAATGGAGCACCAAGCAAGAACTTTTCCAGTTTCGTGATTGCCCATATAACTGATAAAAGTTCCTTGTCCACTGTGGAATACTTTGTTTCTGCCGGCTTTAGCTTTCTTGAAATATATAAGGTAGGATGTAGAACGCCATCATGGTTCTGGAGCAGGCATGCACCAATGCCGTAGTTACTAGCATCTGTTCGTAAGAAAAATCTTTTGGAAGCATCGGGAAGTCTTAAAATTGGTTCATGCGAAAACAAATTTATAATTTTGTTGAAAGTTTCATTGCATATACCAGTCCATGTCACCTTCACCGGCATGTCTTTTTTTAACAATGAAGACAATACAGCCGTGATGGATGACAAGTTTGGTATGAATCTACTGTAATATTGAACAAGTCCTAACAAACTCCTGACCTGTTTCTTCGTCTGAGGAACTGCTATGTTTAGAATTTTGGAGACCGTACTAGGTAACGTTCGGATATATCCCGATCCAATGATATGTCCCAAAAAGGTTATCTCATTACACGCGATTTGCACCTTTGTAGGTTTAGCAGTTAGATGATAATTCCTTAGAGTGTCGAAAACATATCTAAGTCCCGAAACATGTTCCTCAAACGACGAACTAAACAAGCATATGTCGTCAATATATGTAATAACGTCTGGTCTACCTGATAAAATTTGTCGCATCAGGCGAATGAAGGTAGCTGGCGCATTAACAAGCCCAAAAGGCATCACATTCCACTGGTATAGACCTTGTGGAGTGGAAAATGCGGTGTAGTACTTAGCCTTTTCGGTCAGTGGTATCTGCCAATAACCTTTAGTTAAGTCTATCTTACTAAATATAGTTGCGTTGGATAGACGTGGCAGTAAGTCGTCGATAAGTGGATGTGGTTCGCTGTCAACTATAGTCTTAGCATTTAATTTTCTATAATCAACACATAGTCTGATGTTATTGTCCTTCTTCCGGACAATCACTAATGGAGAAGAGAATGGCGAATTACTAGTCTCAATGATTCCCAGAGACAACATCTGTTCAAGTTCCTTAGTAGTTTTAGCAAGGAAATGTAAAGGAACCGAATAGGGATGTACACGAATAGGTGTATCATCATTGAGAGTAATGTCATGACTGATAGCCGATGTGCGACCCGGGACGTCGGTCAACACATCTGGATAAGATTGTAATAGATTAGCAATCTGTAGACGCTGTTGCGGTGTAACCGTTGAAGAGATGGTTACATCCCGCCAAGATTCAGTAGGTTGAACTACTGGTACCGGTAACGGTAACTGTACCTCAGGAAAAGAAGATTCTTCTTCCTGGATGACGGATAAGTTAGAATAATAACAAGTAGATACTGTGTTGTCATCTAGTTCATGAAAAATTGACTGTAAGTGTTCAGGACGTGTATGAAATTGCTTGAGCATGTTAATATGAAATATCTTTTTGTGTCCCTTGATATCTAAGACGTAATCAACGTCGGAAATTTTATCAATGACTTTGTAAGGACCATTCCAAGATATCAATAATTTATTGTTATTGTGAGGAAGTAACACATAAGCCTCATCGCCTGGGAATAATTGGCGTAATCGTCGAGACCTATTTTGTAGAGATCGAGCCTTAGCTTTTGCAGCCTCAGAAGAAGCTGTTGCCAACTGGCAAGACTCAATAATGTTCTTCCGAAGATTAATCACATACTCGTAAGATGACTGAGTGTCCTGAGTCATCTCCGCGTCAATTAATAAGTCTTTTATTAGTCCCATAGGACCTCTTGGGGGAGCACCAAAAACTAATTCAAAGGGAGAGAAGCCAGTTTGTTCATGCGGTACCTCCCGATAAGCAAATAGAACAGCTGGGAGTGCTCTGTCCCAGTCATGAGGGTGCTTAACAGTAACCTTATGTAGTAGTTGTTTAAGTGTACGGTTAAGTCTTTCAACTGCACCATTACTCATAGGATGATAAATACTACTTAAATTCCTATCAATGTTCCAGGTTTTCATGACTTCCTTCATGGTGTCAGATATGAACTGTGACCCATGGTCTGATAAAAGTTTTCTAGGAAACCCTATTCTAGAAAAGATGAGATGTAGTGCATCAGCTACATCTGTGGTAGTGGTGGTCTTTAATGGGATAGCTTCTGGCCATCGTGTGCACAAATCAATGCACGTAAGGACGAATCTATGTCCTCTGGCCGATGGTAGCAATGGACCAATAATATCTATGGCCATCTTGTCAAACGGTCTTACTGAGATATCGCAAGCCTGAATAGGCGCCGTGTGAAAAGCTCCACGTGCTTTCACTTCTTGGCATGTAGTACAGGAACGTACATACTGCGAAATATCTCTTGACACTCCTGGCCAAAAGAATGAAGACAGTACTCGAGATCGTGTTCGAGTATATCCCATATGTCCAGCACACTGTGAGTCATGCGCATGTTGAAGAATGTACCGTCTAAAAGTATACGGGACCATAACTTGTTGTTTCATTTGTGATTTGTCATTAAAACATCTAATCAATATGTCATTTTTAATAACAAACCAATGTTTGTTATTATTACCTGAGGATAGATTGTCAACTTTATCAACCAGCTTAAAATTTTTTTTAAAGATTTATCCTCTTTTTGTTTGGTTGCAAATGTTTCCCTGTCAATAGGTGAATTGACTACAAACTCCTCTTGGTTGTCTGCATCCATCTTATTATCACTAACTTTCTCCATGAGTTGAGTCTGCGCTCTAGTCGTCACGGCGTTTCCAGTGCATAGGTTATGTTTCTCCCATTCTATGATCTCATCTGGAGTACAATCTTTACTGCCGTGTATACGACCAACCATCAGATCAGCAATAGGCTTTTTTAGCATACATACTTTTACATTCCCTGTGAAAAAGGGTGTTCTAATATGAACAATAGCTGTGGGGTAGAACTCAATAGTTCCACCAAATGTCATGCAGCGTACATATTCTCCTGTCGCACAGCTAGGATGTACCAGCGACTGACGTACACCAATCGTTGTGGATCCTGAATCTCTCAGCACTGAGACGACGGATCCATTAACGATTCCCCTGTTAAAAATTAGTGAGCCTGTTCCATCGTTGACTGCAAGACCTACCTCTGGTGTAATATGTCCGCAGTTAAGCACTGTTTCTTTCGCCTTCTGAAAAATAAGATTGCATTGTTGGCAACTATTTGCCACATTATAATTAATAGCAAAACATGCAGCAGAAGACTGTGTTGTATTATCGTCAAGTGGGACCTGAGCTATAGGGGTAGTATTATTTGTAACTGCCGCCCCTGTATTATGGTTGTAATGAGATGATCCCCGAGAATGAGATCGATTACGAGTATAATTGTTAGAATTATCTCGTCGTCCTCTATAGTAACTATTATCTCGATGTCTCGAGCCATGATTATTACCATTCCAGTTATTGTTATTATTGGGGGTATGTGATCGATTATAATTAGTGTTATGTTGACCATTGTGGTAGTTTGTTTGAGGTGAATAATTTCTATCTCGTGATCTACCTCTGTTGAACTCATTTTTATTGTTGAAATCATTATTATGTCCCTTCTGAAAGTTAACATTGTGATTTCTTTGGAACCTACTTCTGTCTACACTGTGATGTCTTTGTTTGTTATTATGATTGTAGGCCATATTAGACGCCACAGGTAGAGGTTCTCTTAATGAAGAGTTAGAAATGTTCGCATTCGGATGTGCCGAACAGTAGTTTAAAGAAATTTTTTCCAACTCGTCAATAGTACCTGGTTTACGCTCCTGCAAATATGCAAAGAATGGTTGGCTAACCGAAGATAATACCTTATCCCGTAGTAGTAAATCAACTAATTTGTCGTACGATTTGTTGACTTCTGCCAGTTCAACCCATCTATTAAATGTATTGCGTATGTTCGCAATGAATCCTGCAAAATCTTTTGGAGATTCAGGTAAAATTCCCTTAAATTTCAACCTACAGTGTTCCTCGTCCAGGTGAAACCTTCGTAAAAGCAAGGACTTAATAGCACCGTAGTTATTTGCTATTGATGGGTCAGCATTTTGAGAAGCCGTCAATGGTTCTCCAACCAAGAATTCATTTAACTTGAGTACCCATGACTCTTCGGGCAAATGATTTGTTTTGCAAGTCTGTTCAAAACGTGACAGGAATGATGAAAGGTCGTCCACGTTTAAGTTGAAAGTGGGTAATTTAAAGTTGTAGAAATGTTTAGTTTGGCTGGATGACGATCCATTTTGTGCGTTATTATTCTGGTTTGCATCAGCACTTTGTGCTTGTAATCTTGCTGTCTCCAATTTAATACGCGCCAATTCCATTTCTTGTTGTAAAATAATTTCCTCTCGTTTCAATTTATTCTCTTCTTCCTGTCTGGCAATTGCTCTTTGCTCTTCTCTTTCACGTTGAGCAATCTCTCTTAATCTATTTTCCTTGGCAATTTGCTTCATCTCACGTTCTGCTTCCTTTCTTTCACGTTCCTCCTCCTCTTTCTTTAATGCAACCTTTTGTTCCTCTTCCCCTTTCTTTAATGCAGCCTTTTGTTCCTCTTCCTCTTTCTTTAATGCAGCCTTTTTCTCTGCTTCTTTTCTTTCACGTTCCTCCATTTCTGCTTTATGTTTTTCCAGTTCTGCCTCAGCAAACTGACGAAGTTCTTGAGATTTATAACCATATTCTTTACCAATTTTAACGAAATGGTCTATAGTAAGCATTTTGACTTTTATCTGGTAAGTAATTATTGATAATTACTGATTAAAATAGTCAATAGTAGCTTCAGAGTAATTATTATACTTACTCAACTTAGGAATATTCAATATAAATAATCACAATAGTACTGAACTCTTATGTCTAAGTTCAACTAATAGACAATATTTTGTAACAATATTGTATCTAAGTACTAACTATATCATAAATAGTTATGATATCTGTTAACTATAATGTAATTACATCACAGAATTAATCTTAATATCCAATAATGTTGGGCATGATTCCTAGTAATTATATTGTTCAATGTACTAAGTCACTCTCTTAGTACCAGAAAAGTATATTAAATAATATACAATGGGTCTGTTACCTCAAAGGTAGACTATAAGATTATTTTATTTGGTCAATATATATATTATATTATTATGCCCTACAGAAGGATGTTGAGAATACCCTGGACAGAAAAAAAGACCAACAGAGAAGTACTGCACTCACTAAACGTACAGGAACATTGGCTCCTAAATACCATCGCAATAAGGAAGCTGAAATTTTTCGGTCATATAAAAAGACATAATAGTCTGGAAAAAAACAGTGATGGAAGGCATGGTCCCTGGAAAAAGGGGAAGGGGTCGACCTAGACGACGGTGGACCCAGGACATCACAGAGAGTCTGAACTTGTCTTTGGCTGATGCAGGTCGACTTGCCCAGAATCGTGATGCGTTCAGAGCAGCTGTAATGGAGACAACGTTCTGGAAAGAATATGTCACATGATGATGATGATTATTATGCCCTAGGCATCTCTTATAAATTGTAGTGCTAATTTCTTGGACTATCACTGCATAATTATGCAATGTCCCATATTAACCTTAAATATCAGAAAAAATTAATTAAATTAAATTACAAGTGTATTATTGAATATAATATCATATTATTAATGTAGTATTTAATATATATCATGAGGACAAACAAAACAATGATGCAACTAAAGGGTACAAACAATGTCAAGACGCAAACAAGACATTTTCACAATTAAAAATGAATTTATGAACTAAATAAAACAAGCGGAAGTGTCACAAGCCAAATGAAGGGTCAAGGACTGACCCGAGGTCAACTTAATATACAAAGTACACAAAAAAAATGAATGCAAAAAATGATGACATCACAGGACTCATAACGGACAAACATTTAACAATTATAAAATAAATTGATAGTAAGAGTAGAGTGGACGAAATAGTTAACGAACATGATACAAAACTGAATAAAAATGTGAACTTAGTACAAATAAAATACGCCAGTTATCTACGGAACGGCACAGCTAACACAAACCGTCGAACGATAGCAGATCTGGACAGGCAGTCCACCGGCAAACCTCAATGGGGCTTCCAAAAGTGCAATCGTTTAACTGCCCTAAGACCGACTGAAATCTAGGTGGTCAGCTGTTCGCGACATTCCCCAGAGATTTCAGTTCCCTCCAACCGGCCCGCTAATTAACAACACATTAAAACAACCAAAAAATACATGAAACACATTCAGAAAAAACATACCTATGCAGGCAAAAGGCATGGACTCAGTATTACTGTTTGCAATGACGACAGTTAAACAACTAGACTTATCTTTTCCGTTGCTTAGATCAGTGCTAGAGGTCGTCAACAGCTAGGCTAAAGCCCCTGACTGTCTGCTCCTGTAGTCCATATCGTGTGTTTGCTTCAAATGGCTCATGTTTCCCCCGGTTAGACTTAGAAAAGGCTTTGGTTTCTCCGACAGTTCACCTACACGACCTTCGGTGACGTCACGTTGTTAGGCATTATAATGAGTACAACGTCATCTTCGACTGGATCATGTGATCGAAACTTGATCGTAAATATTGTGGTTAACATGTGCGTAAGGAACAGAAGTTTGTTTCTTTTTTCTGTCGTTCCCCACGTTGGGCGCCACTTTGTTGCTGAGTTATTTGCCGGTTGAAGATCATGTGCTGAGTATAGTTATTTTAGTGATTTCTTGTTCATCGTGCTTGTTTTATCATTACGCGAACTAGGGTGAAGCGTTCATACAACTCAGTAGCATGGTATGAAGAAGTAACATGTAATACTTGAACTCAGCAACATTAATGAAGTAATTAATGCCTTCAGGTTGAGTCCGTAATATTTAATCACATGTACACACAGGATGATCATTTCAAATATGAGCAGAACATAAGTCCGTATAAGTCATGCATAAATTAATCAATAACGTAGACTGCTGGTTTACGTGTCAATGTCCGTTTAAGGATACAATGCAGTATTGTCGTCAGAACATCACAGCTATATGCACGCGCAGATAGACGTGGCTACCTGCTGACAGTGAGACTGCGAGTCTGAATATTTCATACGGATTGGACGATTATTCTCCTCCTTCTGAGGATTCTAGTTAAACACTAACCTCCATAAGTTTCCTCTCATATAGAGTTCTAGGACTGACCCTGGTCCATCATAAATGCACATATAAATGGCTATATCATGCCATTGAATTGGAAGGTTAGAAAACGCAGCTATTCAGCTTGGCGGTCAAGTAACAAAGGGTAGCGTCTCCTAGTTACCGACTGTGACCCAAACAACGCTAGACACGTCATAATCGATCGTGTATGGAGCGTTCAATAATTGAAACATCTATCGTAATATATTAAATGTCTTAACCTTTACAATTGCACGTCTGCTAACCTTTAGCAGACGGCGTTAATAACATATACCGTAACAACAACCTAAGAAGCCAGTGGCGTTGATTCTTTTTCTAAACTTTATATCCAATTTTTTTGTCATTCTTTTATCTCTTCGTTGGCAGCTTTTACTTGGTGTAGTGGTAGTTGTTCTCAGCATAATATTTACAGCTGTCAGTATCGCAGCTAATTTTTATTTCGCCGAATTCTATGAAGCACTAACTGTAATTATTATACGTTTTGATGTTTTATGCTTACAGTAGTTAGTGTTATGTTGCAGAGTTTATTGTTTTAATTTGCTTTTGCCGCCGCTTTCCTGCAGCAGACGTTGAGAATATCGGTGTTATATTGCTGATTAACCCTTGGTCGTCGACAGATTATGTCAGACCACAGAGATCAGGTTTGATATAATCATGTTAGTGTTCCCTGGACAGCTAAAATCATTGATGAGAATAATCTCGAAACTGCTGATGCTCAGGTAAATAAAATTCATAAGTACTTGACAGAAAGGAGGACATCAGGCAACATAAAAAGAAATATTAGTATACGATTACCGGGAATTGAACCAAGGAATCGCCTTGCTGTCAAAGTAAACCGTGAAAGGACGCACAGCCTATTCAGCACCCCAAAAAAGTGCTTCATTGGCCGATGTCATTCTCACTACATCTACACAACTACGACACATAGGATCCGTGAACGAGCCAGACATTTAAAGACTCAGTTACTAATATAACTTTTCTGTCAGCAAGTATAGACCAAATAAATGCCGAAATACGTGTGTCCAGTAATGTGTAGTGGAAGACGAATAACACAGATTATACCGGTTAAAGTCACAGATTAGTGATGTTCAAATTAAGCTTGCTACACACATTAGCAATCAGTTTTCTCAGTATTATGGAGCGTATTATGAGTTGAGAAAAGTTAGATTTACAACACTGTGTGACAACTTACAGCCGCCAGAATAACTGACTGAAAATGAGAATGCGAAAGAAGGAATATGATGAGAACGGTTTTAGACAAAAGTTGTCACGAGACACGATGGCTAACTCCAGCGCATCACTTGAGTTCACAGGTGTCGATGTTGTGTTCTGCAATGGCTGTTGTGGTATCAGTCCTTAGGCAGACTGTTTTTCTTGTAATTCTCGATGTGATCATTGTTGTTAATGAATTATTGATACAGTTATTGTTGTAATTATCTGTGTGACCGTTGTTGTTAATGAATTATTGATACAGTTATTGTTGTAATTATCTGTGTGACCGTTGTTGTTAATGTATTATAGATACCGTACTGTTATTATTGCACTTATCAATGTGATCGTTGTTGTTAATGTATTATAGATAATGTTATTATTGTAATTATGTGTGTGGCCGTTGTTTGTTAATCTATTATCGATACTATTATTATTGTAATCATCTGTGTGATCGTTATTGTTTATGTATTATAGATACAGTTATTATTGTAATTATATGTGTGACCATTGTTGTTGATCTATTTTAGATACTGTTGAACCATCATGACCATTGTTGTTGATCTATTTTAGATACTGTTGAACCATCATGACCATTGTTGTTGATCTATTTTAGATACTGTTGAACCATCATTACCATTAAGCCCCCGGAGAATCATAGACATAATCTCTCCTGTGCTGTCCCTTAAAGCTTCTGTCAATGTTATCGATATCGTTTGATCAAGGAAAATAAACTGACCAATCAAATAACTTGTCATGTTCTCTGATCGTCAGGAATAGTATGGGTGCCAGTCGTCTCAACACTTCCAAGCCATTTAAAGTTGAGGAGGACCGAAGTCGACCCAGAGAAAGTGTCCGGACGATCTGACTGGATGACCTAGTGCCTCTTCTGCAGGGTCAGCTCGTCTACATGAAGATGGACATTGAGAACACAGAACATCACGCCCTGGCTTGTGCTGACCAGCTCTTTAATCAGGTCAATGTCAAGGTTGTACAGATGGAGTGGCACAGAAGAGTTCCAAAAGAAAGCGTTCCTATTTTAAACTTCATGTCAGCACATGGATACGTGGCGTCTCTATCTTCCGTCCATACACACCAATCGATCTTGAAGACACCAGAAGACGGATGGATATTTTTTTCTTAAAGAAATCTGAATTCCGCATTAATTAAATTATTTTGTATTTTCAGACATTTATAAATTACAGAAAAAATTGGTGGCGTGAGAACGAACAGTTGATACGTATAACTTGTAAAAATGGTGGTGTGGAAACGAACAGATGACACTTACAACTTGTAAAAATGGTGGTGTGGAAATGAACAGTTGACACTTATAACTTGTAAAATGGTGCTGCGGGAGTGATCAGTTGAGATTTGTTTCAAATATGAACAGTCAGGGTTTACTTATAAATGAACAGTTGAGACTTACTTATAAACGATCAGCGGAGACTTATAAATGAACAGTTGAGGCTTATAAATGTGAATAATTAATACTTTCTAATAACCGAACAGTTGAGACTTACTTATAAACTAACAGTTGAGACTGACTTATAGATGAACAGTTGAGACTTGCTTATAACTGAACAGTTAAGACTGACTTATAACCAAACAGTTAAGACTGACTTATAAATGAACAGTTAAGACGTACTTATAAATGAATAGTTAAGACTGACTTATAAATGAACGGTTAAGACTTACTTATAAATGAACAGTTAAGACTTCCTTATAAATGAACAGTTAAGACTTACTTATAACCGAACAGTTAAGACTTACTTATAACTGAACAGTTAAGACTGCCTTATAAATGATACAGTTAAGACTTACTTATAAATGAACAGTTAGGACTTACTTATAAATGAACAGTTAGGACTCACTTATAACCGAATAGTTAGGACTTACTTATAACCGAACAGTTAAGACTAACTTATAAAGGAACAGTTAAGACTGACATATAACCGAACAGTTAAGACTTACTTATAAATGAACAGTAGAGACTGATTTATGAATGAACACTTGAGAGTAGTATATAAACGAACAGTTGAGACTAACTTATAAATGAACAGTTGAGACTGACATATAAACGAACATTTGAGACTGACTTACAAGTGAACAGTTGAAACGTATATTTAAATTACAACAAATTCTGCCGATGTCGGAATGAACAGTACAAGAATACATTTTCGTCAACATTCTGAGATAATGATCTCCAAAATGTGCTGTGTTGCCACATCTGTTTAAATTAGCTGCATGTTCTCGTCACCTGTGTCTGCATGTTCTCGTCACCTGTGTATGAAGGTCTGACGCTGTTCTTACAATATATATGACTCTTGACAGTTGAAAGTGAATTAAATGTCTATTGAAGTCAATTATATAACTGGAAACACCAGGCCTTTACAACCCTCCCCCTTAATATTACTTTTTTAATGTTATTGTTTGGTTTTGTTAGGTTATATCGTTTTTGTTTGTTTGGGTTTTTTTCAAACATACAAGCATAATTGGTAATCTTGATTTGCCATATTTACAATGAGTTGACAGGTGTGATGCCACTTTCCCATATCGGCAGTTGTTCATATTATTTGGAATTGAAAACAATATATATCCTAATTATAACCCATCAGAGGTTGAACAGGATATTTTTCATTATTAAATTTTTAAAAAATCTATAAAGCCTGTCAACCAATGAGAATGAATCTCTGCGTCAACCAATGAGAATCTCTCTAAAGTTTTTTTATAACCAATGAGGATCTCTCGAAAGTGTGTCAACCAATGAAAACCTCTCTAAAGTTCGTCAATCATTTAGAATCTCTCTTTAAAGTGTGTCAACCAATGAGAATTTATCCAAAGTTTGTCAAATAAAGAGACTCTAAAGTTTGTCAACAAATGAGAATATCTCCACAGTTTTTTGTTGTTGTTATGTTTTAACCAGCCAGAATCTCTCTAAACTTTGTCAGCCAATGAGAATCTCTCTAAAGTTCAAAGAACGTCCTTATACCAGTACTGGTCAGGTGAAATCTGAGGTGCAAAGGTTTAAAAAATAAATATAAGCAGAAAAAAAAGATACAAGGTGAAAGAATGTATATCCCAAATCAGATTATTATTCTCCAATACAGAATTACATCCAGTTTCTCCTGAATTGTCATACATTTTATTTTCAATTCTGGAAATGTTGAATAAAGTAAAGAAATAATGTACCAGACTTAAATTTAAAGCAAAGGAAACACGACAAATGCATTCAGTAAATGGTTAAAAATAGATCATTACACTTACGTGTTACACATAATAAAATATACACACATTATTATATAATGTCAAAGGTTAAGGTTCACTGTTGAAGGCAACTGTTGTGTAGCTCTTGAAGACAGTTAGCGTTTGTCATAGTAATTTTAAAAAAGCAGCATGCATTTCATCTCAGACAAACGATTTTGATTGTTTCGTCCTCAAATCTGGACACATTTTATTGTTATTTTAGACGTAAACACCATAGAGGAATCGTGCATGCTTGATACGATTATGTGTACAGGTAATTTGGTGAGCAGATACACCTGTGAACAGTCCAAGGACGAGAAATTCTCAGAGTGAGAGAGTGAATGAAAGTAGAGACGATGACAACAAAAATAATTTGTGTAATGTACAGGAAAATGTTGGAGAATGGAAAATGGTTGGAGACAGGAAAATGTTGGAAACTGGAAAATGTTGAAGCCTGGAAAATGGTTGGAGACTGGAAAATGGTCGGAGACTGGAAAATGATTGGAGACTGGAAAATGGTTGGAGACTGGAAAAATGTTGAAGACAGGAAAATGGTTGGAGACAGGAAAATGGTTGGAGACTGGAAAATGATTGGAGACTGGAAAATTATTGGAGACAGGAAAATGGTTGGGGGCAGGAAAATTGTTGGGGACTGGAAAATGTTGGAGACAAGAAAATGGTTGGAGACAGGAAAATGGTTTGGCACAGGAAAATGGTTGGAGACTGGAAAATGGTTGGAGACAGGAAAATGGTTGGAGACTGGAAAATGGTTGGAGGCTGGAAAATGGTTGGAGACTAGAAAATGTTGGATGTGATCTGTTAAGTCAAGAGGAGGCCGCAAATTGTTATCTGGAGAGCAAGTGGCCGCACATTGTCATCTGGAGTGCAAGACGAGGAAGCCGAACAAAAGAAGAGAATAAATCATGAGCAAGTCGATCAGAAGCGAGACAAGCAAAAATAGACAGGCAATGAGAGAAGAACAATATAAACAACTTTTGGAGGGTGTGAGCAAGCGCGCAAACTCGGCTCAACTCAGTTGCTCATGTGCTCCTGCTGGACTATACAGAAATGTGAAACAAACATCCAAGCGTTCTCGGAGAATATGATCGCAAATATGGAGGAAGTAGCACAGGAAGACAAGAGAAGAGATAATGGAATCGAAGAATCGTTAGGATTGATATTAATCTTGCGATCAGAAACGGAGATGGAACTAGATAAGTACCATAAGAGTAATGGAACATAGAAGTGGTTAAAGACAAGTGACACTTTTCTAAACCGGGGTCACTAGGTATATGTTGACTTGTGGCAATGTGGACATTTGAGATAGAAACTTGGAGAGAAAAAAAATAATCAGCAAGTAGACTTGGAAAATCCAATACTGGACAAGACAAAAATCTCATGACAGCTAACGGTGAAGTTCAAGGCCAGTAGATAGTAGCCTCTTATCCAACTTGCTCAATACCGAAATCCTTATAATAGGAAGTTATAACGCACTATTTTTTCTGCAACTCATGCAAGCTGAAGAGTTCCTTAATGGTTCAAAGAATTATTTCTTTGTACACTATTCAGTAATGCTGGTAACAATATATACATGTACGTTTTAATATATTTTTAAAACAATTCAAGTAAATTAAAGAAATTCAACTTAACAAATGGTTCACAACACGTAGAGATTTTCACATGACTTTGACAAGTGGTCTTTGCGGAATATTTTGCTCAGCAGGCTTTTACTCCGAGCGTAGCAGCTCACATCCTCATTGGATGACTTTCCATGAGGCATAGCTTTCAGTCTGATCTGCGAGACCACGCCCACCAGTAGCTCGTCTACGTTGTGGTTTAGAACAACTGAGGTTTCGATGTACTTGCAGTCATATGTTGTTGCCACACTTTTGGCTTCTGAAAAGAGATATACACTGTATTAAATTCTGGCCACTTCCGCTTGTGTTTAAGAACAAATAATAATCTATTTAAAAAAAAAAATTTTGCCTCGTTTTTATGAGACGCGTCCCGTTCAACCAAGTCGGTTATATTAGGGCGCATGTTCAAATATGAAGAATATGATACAATTATGTCGTCACATAAAAAAGAAGATAAAACATCACTTGAATGACAGATACTGTGCATAGAAGACACCATAACTAGCGCTAGTGACTGCTTCGTGCAGGTTCTCTCACAGGGAACCAACATTTACAAATTACTGACTGTCGTTTCGTGATAGAGCGGCACTGGATGTTTCCTGAAATTACAGTAATTTATGCATTCATTATTACTATTCATCAAAATCGTACATACTCCACGTGTGGGATCATGGTTCACTTTCCAACGATTTAGAGTTCTTCTGGTTGAATCTTTCAGGAACGTAGGCTAATATCAAGCCTAGATTTTTCACTTTAACTTTAGCAGTATAACCATTTTCGACGGAGTCATCTGTCAAGTTATTTGCCTATGTTTTATCATAAGTATAATTGTGTCTTTACCTGCGATGTCAGGTTGATTAGGGGTTGTCTTCCCTTGTTTATTCATTCATTGTGTTTTGACCTTTAGGGTCAAAGGTTGACAGTTCGGGCGTAGGCCTATGGGAAGGTTTTTTAAGCGGGAGAGATATACTTCCGGCAAGCCGGGAAGGTCCTGTTTTTCTGAAGGGACCAAGAGTCCATTGTTTTTCGGGGAGAATCTTCGAAGTAACTGCTATGGCAGTTTTCCCCAGTGAATCTCTGTGCGTCGGGATGACGACAGAATTCCTTGTTATGTTCTGAGGATTCATTTTCCAGGTAATACCGACCTTTATGCATTATTACGCTTTTCGGTGGCAGAACATGTAAAAGGATTACTTAGTGTGAACTGCAGCTCACCGATCCTATATATTACAGAACTTATATTTTGTGCTCGAGGTAGCCATCCAAGACTGTTAGTCTTTATATTGTCCAGAAATCCAGTGACGAAGATATATTGTGGGAACCGCAGATTGGCGGGATTTATGTCTACAATAAGCATTACTGCAGGGTTGATGATAACCTATTTAACAGAAGTACACAGCCGACGTCAGAACGAGGCCTGTGCTTTCGGCTATTATACTACAGCCTGATAATGTGCAATTGGCGGGGAATGCCAAGTTGCACCTATGTGTCAAAGTGACTAAGGCATCTGACGCGTTTAGTCAGAGATGCCAAGGGCGACGCTACGAACTGTCATTATTGAAGAACTTTGCTATTGACCATGCACGTCTATTCCGATGTTTACCTTTTTGAATGCCAAATGTATACCTATCGATTTCCGGTCAGCATGACCTTGTTACACTGACTGTTCCTGTTGATACTATGTGTGTTCTCGTCAATAAATGTCTTGAAACATGCCTGCAGTGTCCAAGCATCCTTGACTACTGCATGTGAGAGTATGGGTGGCAGGGTCTTCATATATACGAGCCTAAACACATTCGCGCCTTCATTCGCACCCACACTCAGTTCATCATACGCTCGCACTACACATCTAACAACAAGTATACTGTCTTGGGCCAATGATCACCTCAACAAGAGAAAAAGACAGTTACATTTCTGGTGGACCAGTTACGTGGGCTCTTAAGATACATTTCTTGTCGCCAATGTGGCCTAGAAACTTACATTTCTGATGGACCAGATCTGTGGGTTTAAAAAGAACAGAGCGAGCATTTGACATTATTGTTGACATTAATGGATCCAGAAATTTACATTCCTGGTTGGCTTTTACATATATGATGTCTCCAGTTTTGTCCAGAAATTTACAAGAAGGACAAGTACACATTACACTTCTGATCTGTGGGTCTAAGCTACACACGGGACAGCCGTAACACACAGCGCTAATTCTACACTTGCAAGTTTTGGCTACAACAGGACAGAAATAGGTCATCAACTGTTGACCTAGATAAACAGTGCGGGCATTTATATTATAATGCTACATAAACCACAACAAGACAAGTACTGAGGTTAACATCTAGGCATTTGCTACGTGGACCATAACTGCATAGAAGGCGGGTTCCTATTGTGAACAGTACTGCTGGTTGTTACACGTTTCAGTCAACAACAGACTTTTCTATGTCCGAGCATTCAAGCTACATTGTTCGAGGTCAAGTGTTTGTAAACAGTACGTGGAAATTGTAAACATTCAATGTGCAAGTCCTAATTCGAGAAGGTCATAGTAACTTTGGTTCGTGAATACCACTTTATGCTACAGTGGATTTGACGTTCAGTGCGCGTTTGACATTTCGTTTCTGTGTTCGCAAGGAGCAAGAAATTTATTTTAGTTTCAGCTGTGACTGAACTTGTTCTGCAACACATTGAAATTGATTGCTATATGTTTATGTTACTTCTACTGTTTTTGTGTATTTTTCAGCGGGTTTTCGGTTGGTGGGTCTTACAGTAAATATGCCACTTAATCGAGGCTTACTGTAAGCGTTCTGTAGGTGCAAATTTTCTTAATTTGAAAATTTGCTAGTGACAATTGGTCGCTATTGATGTTAGCTGTGATGTAACTGTACTTAACGTTGTTTTTGTAATATTTTGTCTGTTTTTCAGTTTTGATTTTCGATTTGTTTTGTTTGTATTCTGTAGGTCTCTCCTTTCTTTTGTGTATTTCTCTACACATTTTTGGTTAAAACAGTGTTGCCATTTGTATTGTTTTGTATCTTTGTCTTTGTTTTTTTTTTGTTTGTACTACATTACTGTCATGCACAGTCTACATACATATACTTGGTCATGTATTGTTATTATTGATAAGGTAGACTCTTCATATAGAGTTTGTTAATAAAATATTATTATATAAGATATTTATACAAGTTCTTTGATAAAAGACTTGTTATCTACAAAGATTGAGACAAGGTGAAATACATATTCAAGTTCTTTATAAAAAAGACTTGTGCCCATAGTGAGTGGGATATAAGGGAATTTTTTTTCCACAGTACTCAAGTGATTTTTTTGGTTACATTATAAACAAGAGGACCATACAAAGTCTTTGTCTAAGACTAAGAGAGTGAAATAAAGTGAAGTGAGTATACAAGTCTAGCATTTCAGACTTGTCCCCCATTAAAGTGAGATAATTTAAGTTATTTACTTCTGCAAGTTACTAATCTCAGTAGACAAGATGTCTACATTAGAGTACTTTATTACACAAGGGAGAGCCCTTGATAAGACTGGTCAACAGTTAGAACAATGGGCTGTTGCTCAGTATGACAAAGCATTAGCTGCTGAAGAGAGAAAAGCTGCTGCAGAAGAAAAAAAAGCTCTGGCTGAAGAGAAAAGATTAGAAAGAGAAGCAGCTGCTGAACAAAAAAGACTAGACAGAGAAGCTGATGTTGCTGCTGAACAAAAGAAATTGCAGATGCAGGTGGAGGAAAGGAGATTTGAAGCTGAACAAAAAAGATTAGACAAAGAAGCTGCTGCAGAGGAGAGGAAAGCTCAAGCTGCTGCAGAGGAGAGGAAAGCTCAAGCTGCTGCAGAGGAGAGGAAAGCTCAAGCTGCTGCAGAGGAGAGGAAAGCTCAAGCTGAGGCTGAAATTAGAAAAATGGAACATGAGGAAAGAAAACAGAAGATGGAACTTGATGAAAAACTCGCAACTTTGGAGTTAGAGAAATTGAAATTGGCGAGTACGGGTGCTCAGCAAACAACTTCGAGTACGACAAAGGAGTTTGTTAGTAGGATTAAATTGCCTCATTTCAATCCTTTAAAGGATGACGTAGCAGATTATCTAGATAGATTCCAATTTTTGTGCGATACGCATAACATAAAAAAGGAAAAATATGTTGAACAACTGATGCCATTTTTTACAGGTGACACAGTGACTACTCTTATGACAATAGACGAACATGAGAGGACTAATTATGATGTTGTCAGGGCAGCATTGCTAAAAAAATACCAACTAAAACAAGAAGACTATCGTCTTCGTTTTAGGACAATGTTGCCAGAAAATGGAGTAGATTTCTCTGATTTTGTTACAAAGATACGTCGTACATTTACACGATGGGTTGAGTTGTCTCAGATTGAGAAAACATATGAAGGTCTAATGGACTTATTATTGCGAGATAAGGTTTTGTCATCTGTTAATGATTCTTTTCTTGCATTCCTTCATGAGCGTAAGCCTAAAAACTTAAAAGAAATGGAGGAATACTGTTGTCAGTATGCCACAGCACATCCCCATGCTACAGTTAGCAATTCTAAAGTGAAAGAAGGGTTGCCAGCTGCTTCGGCAACACCATATGGCCCTAATTTCAAAAAAAAATTTCAGGGTGCTCAACAAAATTGGAATAGGGGAAGTAATCAAAATTACACTCAGAAGCGGAGTAATCCAACACATGATGGTTCTTCGTCTATGCAGTGGAGACAAGATGGTAGTTCTCGTAATTTTAGTGGTAATAATTTGAGACACTTTCGCAAAGGCTATCCAAATAATAACTATTCAAATTTTCGAGGTAATCATTCTCGACGTCAAGATTATGACGATGGTGAATTTAGAAACCGGGATTCAAACCGGAATGATGATTACAATAGGCAATATGATAACAATTACAGGGGAAATGATAGTCGAAATAATTACAGGGGAAATGATAATCGAGGTAGACCTAGGTTTAACAAGAAAAGACCTTACCAACAGGCAAACTCTGCACAACAAGAGTTTGATGGAGCCTGTAATACAGTAAATGATAGTGGTAACTCTAGGGCTATCACTGGTTGTGCTTTCGATTTTGGGAGAGCAACTGAATGCCCCCAATGCTTAACATTGTTTGACTCATCGACTGTATCTACGCTAAGTTGTGGTCACCCTCTTCCTGCTCTACCTGCTACAGTTGCGCATGATGGGAGAGGATCTCTCATCTTACATAAAGGTCTAATAAATGATAGGCTAGTCTCAGTACTTTTCGATTCGGGATGTACTACCGTCGGGGTTAAGGAGTCTCTGATAGATCCTTGCTGTGCCACTGGAAAAACAATCAAATGTGTTACATTTGGTGGTACTATGGAAAGCTATCCTACTGCTATTATTAGGATTGACACTCCTTTCTTCACAGGAGATGTCCATGCATGTCTTCTTCCTAATCCTATTGCGGATCTTATAATCGGTCGTATTCATGGGGTTAAGGAATGCACCCCGCAACAAATTTCTAGTTGGGAAGAAAAAAACATTCAAACGGTCAATGCAGTGGTGACAAGAGCTCAAGCTCTTAATCCCCCAACTTCATCTGATAATAGTAATGAAGTTGATAGCCAAGACGAGCACTTGGTGATTTCCCATGACTCGTTTGTTAAACGTCAAGAAGAGGATCCTTCTTTGAAGAAATACTTCCTTCTTGCAAAGAAAGGGGATCCCAATCAAAATACGAATCACAAATCGTATATCACTATGAAGAATGGTATATTGGTACGAATGGTACAACACTCGGACAAGTCTATGCACTCGCAAATTCTTGTGCCTAAGTGTATGAGAGCCTTAATTCTTCGGCATGCACACGATTCTCAGTGTGCTGGACACATGGGTTTTTCCAGAACTAAAACTAGAGTCCTTGCGTCATTCTTTTGGCCATTCGTGAATAAAGACATCCGAATTTATTGCCGATCTTGCAAAATTTGTCAAGAGGTCAAGTCTAGGGGTCCGAGACATGCTGCTCCTATTCAGGCTGCAGATATTCCGATTCGGCCGTTTCAGAAAATGGCTATAGACATCATTGGTCCGTTCAAAATTAAGTCAGCCAGAGGACACCAATTTATCCTCACTTGCGTGGACATGTGCACGCGTTGGCCAGAGGCTATTCCTCTGAAGAGCATATCAACTGTCGATATCGCTGATGCTCTTTGGCTCGTATTTTCTCGTCTGGGATTCCCCGGAGAAATACTGTCGGATCACGGCACTCAGTTAATTTCGGACGTTATGTCTCAGGTAATGGCTACGCTAGACATTAAAAGGTCTCTCAGTAGTATTTATCATCCAATGTCCAATGGATTGGTAGAACGTCTTAACAGGACACTAAAGAACTTACTTGGCAAGATAACGGAGGATCATCCTGAAGATTGGGACAGGGTTTTACCTGCAGTCCTCTTTGCCTATAGAGAGGTTCCCAACGAGCATACAGGGTTTTCTCCTTTCGAACTTGTCTTTGGCGCGCAACCGCGCGGGCCAATGTCCTTGTTACACGATTTGATAACTTCCGATAATATTGACGATGATACACAATCGTCATATGAATATGTTATAGCTCTTAGAGAAAAGATTATCGAATCGTGCAGGTTAGCAACTTCATCTTCCGAATTTGCGAAAGAAAAAGCTAGGCGATTTGCTAATAAGAAAAGACGCCTACGTCAACTTTGTCCTGGAGACAAAGCATATGTCTTACTGCCCTCAAGAGAGAATAGACTTCTCATTTCTTGGAAAGGTCCATACACTATAGTCTCGAAAATTTCTGATGTCGACTATATTGTCGATGTGGATGGAAGGCATAAAACCTTCCATATAAATATGCTAACAGAGTTTATTGAACGTCCAGACTATTTGCAGCCTATTTTCCAGGCGACGGACGACTCTCCAGTTCAACATGGTCACATCTCATCCCTGTCCGTTATACAGGATGAGGAAACTATTTTTTCTGACGTGAACTTACCTCTTCCTGCGATTCCACTTACTTCAACGGAATCGTGGAGAGACGTTACAGTCTCTTCGAACTTGTCTTTTGAGGAACAGCGTCAAGTATCCTCTACGTTACAATCATATCAGGATGTCCTTACCGACATTCCTGGACACACAGATGTCATAGAACATGACATCATACTTACTGATCGTAATCCGATCAGAGTAAGACCATACCCAATACCTATTCATTTTCAAGCACAAGTCGAGAAAGAATTGGATGAAATGATTCAACTACAAATAATTGAACCATCCACTTCAGCTTATTCTTCGTCGATAGTTATTGTTCGAAAGAAAGACAATAACATACGTCTTTGCGTTGATTATCGCAAATTAAATCAAGTTACGAAGTTCGATGCTGAACCTATGCCGTTATTAGATGATCTACTTATTAGACTTTCTAAAGCTAAATTCTTTACTAAACTAGACTTGTCGAAAGGTTATTGGCAAGTCCCACTGACGGAACACGCCAAACCTCTCACTGCTTTTTCGACACCTAGGGGTCTGTTTCAATGGAATTTTATGCCTTTCGGGCTTATGAACGCCCCAGCGACTTTCGTGCGCATGATGCGACGAATTCTATCAGATCGTGCAGATGTCATTGCATATTTAGACGACATCTGTCTTTTCAGCGATACTTGGGAAGAACACTATTTGGGTCTAAAGGAATTGCTATCTACTCTACGTGAGCATAGTTTGACTGCTAAACCCTCTAAAGCTTTTGTTGGGTTTAGTGAAATTTCCTTCCTAGGTCATCGAGTTGGTCATGGTCTGTTGAAGACAGAGGACCAAAACATTTCAAAGATATTAAATATCTCGGTTCCGAAGACAAAAAAGCAAGTGCGTAGTCTCTTGGGATTGATACAATTCTATGGAAGATTCATTGAGAATCTGTCCTCCATTATGGCACCACTTTCAACGTTATTGAAAAAAGGTTCTCCTAATATGGTGCGTTGGTCCCAAGAATGCCAATCTTCATTGGATCAGGTTAAGAATTTGTTCTCATCTCATCCTATCTTAAGACTACCAACGATTGATAAGACTTTTGTCCTTCGTAGTGATGCCTCTTCCACTGGGATTGGAGCGGCACTAATGCAGGAATATTCAGGAACTCTGCATCCTGTAATGTATATTTCTAGGAAGCTAAATGCGGCAGAAAGGAATTACTCGGTTTTGGACCGTGAATTGTTGGCTATGGTTTGGTCCATTCTTAAGCTACAAAGGTTCCTTCTGGGCGCGCATTTCTTTATGGAAACCGACCAAAAAGCTCTTACGGCTATGCAAAGTAAGGATTTGAAGAGCTCGAGATCTACTCGTTATGCTATTGCTCTTCAGCCTTTCCATTTCACGGTGCGAGCTATCCGTGGTTCGGATAATGTGATGGCGGACATATTGTCTAGATGCCCACATGATTCCAGTTAAATCTTGTGTCCTAGTTTTTCCTGATATACTTTCAGACTTAGGTCTGTCCTTAATATCATAATATGTTGTAATACAAATGTATTTGGATGATGTTTAGATAATTTAACAAATTTCATTTTGTCCATCCATCAGTGATATGTTGCTAAAATAGCATTGACATTTGTATATTGCTATGATTATATTATTTAGTAATGTTTGATATATGATTGGTATTGCCAGCAACTTAGGTTTCTTGAATGGTATCCCTTAGTTTGTTTGGCTTAAAGGAAATATTTTCTCCTATGTTGAGAGATGATTTGTATCCTCTTATATTGTACCTGATATTAGGTTCAGTTTTTGCATGAGCACAGAAGTGATACTGGTGCTATCTTGCTCATGGACATATTAAAAAAAAAAAAATTTCATTTTTTTTTTACAGGGGGGTGGTAGTAATGTTGCTGTCATTTTCGACGGAGTCATCTGTCAAGTTATTTGCCTATGTTTTATCATAAGTATAATTGTGTCTTTACCTGCGATGTCAGGTTGATTAGGGGTTGTCTTCCCTTGTTTATTCATTCATTGTGTTTTGACCTTTAGGGTCAAAGGTTGACAGTTCGGGCGTAGGCCTATGGGAAGGTTTTTTAAGCGGGAGAGATATACTTCCGGCAAGCCGGGAAGGTCCTGTTTTTCTGAAGGGACCAAGAGTCCATTGTTTTTCGGGGAGAATCTTCGAAGTAACTGCTATGGCAGTTTTCCCCAGTGAATCTCTGTGCGTCGGGATGACGACAGAATTCCTTGTTATGTTCTGAGGATTCATTTTCCAGGTAATACCGACCTTTATGCATTATTACGCTTTTCGGTGGCAGAACATGTAAAAGGATTACTTAGTGTGAACTGCAGCTCACCGATCCTATATATTACAGAACTTATATTTTGTGCTCGAGGTAGCCATCCAAGACTGTTAGTCTTTATATTGTCCAGAAATCCAGTGACGAAGATATATTGTGGGAACCGCAGATTGGCGGAATTTATGTCTACAATAAGCATTACTGCAGGGTTGATGATAACCTATTTAACAGAAGTACACAGCCGACGTCAGAACGAGGCCTGTGCTTTCGGCTATTATACTACAGCCTGATAATGTGCAATTGGCGGGGAATGCCAAGTTGCACCTATGTGTCAAAGTGACTAAGGCATCTGACGCGTTTAGTCAGAGATGCCAAGGGCGACGCTACGAACTGTCATTATTGAAGAACTTTGCTATTGACCATGCACGTCTATTCCGATGTTTACCTTTTTGAATGCCAAATGTATACCTATCGATTTCCGGTCAGCATGACCTTGTTACACTGACTGTTCCTGTTGATACTATGTGTGTTCTCGTCAATAAATGTCTTGAAACATGCCTGCAGTGTCCAAGCATCCTTGACTACTGCATGTGAGAGTATGGGTGGCAGGGTCTTCATATATACGAGCCTAAACACATTCGCGCCTTCATTCGCACCCACACTCAGTTCATCATACGCTCGCACTACACATCTAACAACAAGTATACTGTCTTGGGCCAATGATCACCTCAACAAGAGAAAAAGACATTTACAGGGATCATGGTTCACTTTCCAACGATTTAGAGTTCTTCTGGTTGAATCTTTCAGGAACGTAGGCTAATATCAAGCCTAGATTTTTCACTTTAACTTTAGCAGTATAACGTGACACTAGCTTACAGCCTGAGACCTGTTTTATTTGTAGCATAGGTAGTCCCAAGCTGCTAGGGGAGCAGGGAATGAATGATGATATTACAATGTACACAAATACTATGTTAAACTCTTCATATGTTTATATGTATATTTAAACATCTTTAATTAAATCCAGGGATGGGCTGTTTTCCGTTGTCCAGCCATTTTTTCATCAGATTTAGTGGGTTTAACGTGATTTTTCATTCAATCCACTGGGTTTAACATTGATGCTCAGCATGGCAGTATTGCCTCCCCTGCTTTGCAGTAGTGGTCCAACCGAGGCCAAAATTCTACAGTATCTAATATGGGCTTCAAAGGTGTCTATCTTCGCACAAGATTACTCTTGGCAGATATGTAGATAGAAGGTTAAAGACGCTTCTACCACAAAGGCGTTCCACGAGATATTCAGATAAGCGAAAACAATGCTGCATTTGGCTGAGCACGTTAATTCTAGAAGCTGCCGACAACTTTTGTGAAGGATTAAGCAATAGTTTATGCTAGCTCGTTTAAGCCCCCACCTCTGATTAACTCACGGGAATTCTTATTATTCTGGTATAGCTCAGTTTAGAGTGTGTGTAGTAAATTGACTGAGACAAACATGCAGTAACTTTAAAATGATTAAATCGAAGTTAAATTTGCAAATTTACAAATAACAAAATTTATTTATCACTTACGTTTTAACAGTTTAAAAATAATTTGAATAGTTATGGATGAAGAAAAAGTTATCATCACGGTCGTGATAGGAGGCAAATTGTTACAAGAAGTTCAAGTGGCAGCATATATGGAACTTAGACGCTAATGACGGTTCTGTTCCTTCTGATAGGTTGGTTCTTTTTACACTGCTCACACTCGTCGTTGATCAAGGTTGTCGGGTGTAGCTCGTTTCCCAGAAATGTCAAGGAGAGTCTACAAAGTTGGTCCCTTTGTCTTAAAGCTTAGGCCACTGTTCCCTTATTGTTCCAGAGATAGTACTTTCTGCTGGTACCACCAATAATTATGATAAAGAATAGAAACTAAACGCTCTTCTGAGTATTGCGTTTCCCGACACATACTTATGTGTCCCCTTTCCTCTATTCTACCATTCCACTTATCTCAGAATTTACCCTCCAAGAGAATTAAATTTTATCCCTCGGTATATATATGTATATATGTTAGTTCACATGTTAGTAGTATAAAATGTAAAATCACAACTTACGCCAATCCTGGCTCTCATACTTTTTGCTCAGATGAATAAAAGAGATCTGAATCGGCTCTTACACGCGTCTGGGGTGTCGTTAATTTAATAAGTTCCCTCTCTGACTGTGTGTGTTTCCTTCAGTTTCACCAGACAGCGGCTTTCCTAATTAAAATGATAGATATTTCCTGGGCTGTTTTTGTAAGTCCTGATAAATACTCAAATAAAAGGCGTCCGGTCTGATAAAATGGAATTCTGAATTCTAGGCTTCACTCTGACAAGGTCTTGGCAAGCGATCTTCACAGTAGGTTTGACATACTGAAGCGTCAGGTTATATTCACTGCCTTCCCACGCATTCGTTGTGATGAAGCTCAAATGATCAGCCAATCTGTTTTGAATATTGGGCGATGTACGTATTAATCTGTGTGCTGATATTGGCCGCGGCTGAGATTAACAAACTGGGTTGTCAATAATGTTCTCTCAGCCGCTCCTGCAAACGTTTAGTATTATCATCCACCAGGAGTGTCAGATAAACAGACAAGACACAATATCAAATATCTGCTACTTAGCAGAGACAGAAAGAAAGAAAGTGTGACAATTGGAAGCACGCAATAAAATCCGCACCACAAATGTATCGATTACTGCCGTAGTGAAACAGAGATTAGAAATAAGAAGGGGTCGCCCGAATGCATTCTGTGATACTCAGGGAGGTAAAATTGCTGAGAAAAAAAGGGAAGGTGGAATTGATAGCGGGAAGGCGCCTGACTAGTGTCAGGAAACCGGTACTTAGCAGAGACATTTGTTTCTTCTCAAGTGTGTGGTACCAGCTTGGCACGAGTCTGTGGATCAAGAGCTTGTGGTATACGCTAGATGCCTGTCTTCAATGTGTTGTGAAGATTCATGCCTTGACATTCGGAGCGGTTACCCCTGCAACAACGTCTGGGACGTGTCGTCACCACAGAAGTCGACGATTGACGAAGCAGTCAGGAAATCATTTTCAACATCCGGCCAGTTTTGGGATTTTAATCAAGCTAGAGCTAACGAACTCACACTGCCTAAAAGCAAACCACTTTCACTATTTTTTTCTGTGAGGAAAAAACTCAATTTTTTCAATTTCCTAAACTCATTTATTTAATTACTCTTGTTAAGCAAATTGATAGTTGATTTAATTATTACAAAGTGAAGTTTACACGTATGAACCAGTTATTTTAAATATATAATACAACAGAGCAACTAAAGTAATATTTTACTGAAAAATTCAGTTGGATTCTCAGAAACGAGCAAATATATCTTTATCATCATAGAAGGGGCGGACAGATAATAAGATCATGACAGCTTACATAATCTCAGCGTTGTGCTTGACTTCTAAAACATCCTATGAGGACTCCCTAAAATAGAAGCACCATCCTTCTATTTACAACTCTGCCAAGAGTAATTTTGAGCGAAGGTAGATACCTTTGAAGACCCTGATTGTATACTCTAAATTTTGGCCACTGTTGGACCATCATTGCATAGCAAGGGAGGCAACCCCGTGACACCTACACAATATCTGACAGTTAGCAGTTTGGATCATCATGAACAAATTCATTTTAAATTTGATATATCTTTTCTTGTCAACCAGTAACCCAACCTTCTTGTCAACCAGTAACACAACCTTCTTGTCAACCAGTAACACAACCTTCTTGTCAACCAGTAACACAACCTACTTTTCAACCAGTAACACAACCTTCTTGTCAACCAGTCACACAACCTTCTTGTCAACCAGTCACACAACCTTCTTGTCAACCAGTAACACAACCTTCTTGTCAACCAGTCACCCAACCTTCTTGTCAACTAGTTACCCAACTTTCTTGTCAACTAGTAACCCAACCTTCTTGTCAAAAAGTAACCCAACTTTCTTGTCAACCAGTAACACAACCTTCTTGTCAACCATTAACACAACCTTCTTGTCAACCATTAACACAACCTTCTGTCAACCAGTAACAAAACCTTCTTGTCAACCAGTAACACAACCTTCTTTTCGACAAGTAACACAACTTTCTTGTCAACCAGTAACCTTACCTTCTTGTCAACTAGTAACACAACCTTCTTGTCAACCAGTCACCCAACCTTCTTGTCAACCAGTAACCCAACCTTCTTGTCAACCAGTAACCCAACCTTCTTGTCAACCAGTAACCTGTCAACCAGTAACACAACCTTCTTGTCAACCAGTAACACAACCTTTTTGTCAACCAGTAACCCCGTGACACCTACACAATATCTGACAGTTAGCAGTTTGGATCATCATGAACAAATTCATTTTAAATTTGATATATCTTTTTGTGAGGGGGCCGAAAAGGAGACGGCCGCCCCCTACCTGTTTTTGGGCAGATTATTTTCGATGTGCGCGAAGCATTCTGGGTTGTGAAAAGTCTGAAGTAGAAGATATGTAATGAGGCCACAATAATGCCTTTAAATTAAGTTGTGGTGTAGAATTGTGTTATATTAAATAGCTGTAGGTTTTATTTGGGTTTTCGCTATTCCTAAGCGATAATCGCGTGTGATATTTAAGTAGCCAAGATTAATACGCCCAGCGCGCAGTAGTTGAGTGATTAGCCTAGTGCCTATAAAAAGAGATAGCGAACTACAAGCGGGCCTATTTTGCCACAGCCGCCAGAGAGAACAGACGACAGAGCCAAGCTGTAAATGCCTTGAGCACATTAGCATCGGGCACTGTTGGGTGTTTTGTTTTGTTTGGTTTTGTGATGTTCGCTAGTTTATTTGTTTAATGTTTGCTTTGTCACTGAAAGGGTTATAAAAATAAATATAGCCCCTGCCTCTAGAATCAAGAGTTTTATTGTTGTTCGGGTCGGTGCGAGTGTGACAAGAGAGTGATATCACAATCACAACATAATCATCATCATCATCTCGCCCACCCTACCACAATTGGCGTCGTCGACAGGATAAGGTAGACAGTGACACCGAGCAAACAGCGAACGAACAAATATAGTAAACACCCAGCAGTGCGGTCCGGCAGCAAGATGGCCGCGAGGAGCACACGTGCTACGAGCAAAGGGGAGCATGAGGATGCAGATCCAACACAAGTGGTCGGGGCATCAGTGGTGCCAACTGAAGGATCAGTAGCAGGTCCACTGCCCCAGGCAGGACACGGGCAGTACATGTTGGTGTCAACCCACAAGAAAGTGAGAACTTTTGGAGAACGCACAGGGCCAAACGCGGAGGACTATGCAAGGGAGGTTAGAGCTGCGTGGAGGTCCGGCTACATGAGTAAGGAGGATCAAACCGATGTGATACTCGACAGTGTGACCCCAGTTGTCCGCAGGGAGCTGCGGATACAAGTAAGAGACAATGACCCGGAGGCAATGCTTCAGGCCATACTCAGGGTGTATGGAGAATCGAGGAGCACCCAAGAACTAATGGCGCTATTCTATTCAGCGTACCAAGGGCCACGGGAATCGGTGCGTGAGTTTGCCTATAGGCTGCATGAGATATTTGAGCAGGCAGCAGGGCGCAGGAGAAAGCCAGTGGTGTCAAGCTTGACGAAACAGTGCTAAGGGACCAGTTTGTTGCCAGTCTAAGGGACGACTTGACGCGGAGAATGATGGAGGACAGGGTCCGGCACGACCCTGCAGTATCATTTGTGTCCATAAGAGATGATGCTCTGAGATGGACTGGGAGTGGTCAAACAGCAAGAGCTGGGATAGCCACAGTCACAGCATCCGACGAAGAAATGGCACCCTGGTCACATGAAGGAAACGCCCTAGTGGAGCAACTCAGAGCAGAGGTCGCACAGCTGAAGCGCCAAATGACTGAAATGCAAGACAGGCAGAGAAGGCCGGCGAGGGCCATCCGATGCTTTCGGTGCAAAAATTTAGGGCACGTCCAGAGGGAATGCCCACAACAGGCACTAAACTAGACCCCTCTGTGGCTGGGAGTCAGGCTGTGGAAGGGGAGCTTTGTGACTCGAATAGAAAGAGTACAGGTAGAGGGGGCAGACAATCACAGGTTGGCATGAGGAAGAATGTAAATGAAAGGGAAGGGCCTGTTTCTCCAAATAATAGGGAGACTGAGATGTTGGTGCGACAAGTGGGGGTCATTAACAGGAGGACCATCTCTAGACGCCACGGGAACAGCCGCAGGTACAGAAGTAGAAAGAAACGTCATTTGTGGAATGGCAGCCAGAGAATCAGGTGCTATAACTGCGCTGATTTTGGGAATCATATAGCTGCCAGGTGTCCATGTGGTCCTCTACCTAGAAGATGTTTCCAATGCAAGTCAGCACAACATTTAGTGGCGAGCTGTTCGTTTGGTAACTCTGCGGCTAGGGCATCACACAAAGTGGAGCGCGGGCAGAAGGACCGCCACTCAGAAGGAATGTTAGAGATTCAACCATCGCAGGAAATGTCGACCAGCAGCGGACCAAATCCCCAGGAGCTTGAAGAAAGAAACGTGAAGGGAGAGCACCATGAAAACCGGATCAAGATGGTAGGAGGTCGGCCTGAAGGAGTAGTGCTGATGGAAGGGAAAGAGGTAAATTGTGTGTTTGACACAGGTTCACGGGTGTCTACCATCACAGAGCAATGTTTCAGGGAGATGTTTGGAGGGCTCCCCTTGGATGAGGGTAGATGGGTGCGTCTGACAGCAGCAAATGGTGCCACCATTCCATATATTGGTCACTTAGTGGTGGACATACAAGTTGGGTGCACAGTAGTGAAAAACTGTGGGGTTTATGTTGTCAAGGAAGTACAAGGACATAGAAACCAGAAGAAAACACCAGGGATTATAGGTACTAATGTCCTTGTGGAAATCCCAAACATACAGAACATACTAAAATGGAACCCTCCAAGGGATCAGGAGATGACGCAGAAATCAGACTCTATAAAAGTATGGGTAGCTGGGAGAAAGCAAACCCACATACCTGCTCGATCGATCAGGGCCATAACAGTCAAATGCAGGGGAAGAGGCCAGTCAGAAAGTACTTTTCTCTTTGAGCCAAACAGAGACTTAGAACACAGAGGGCTGATTATGAGTCATACATTGACTGTTCTTAGAAGTGGGTCTTGTGATATTCAGGCCATAAATTTGGGAGATGAAGACTTGTTTTTAGCTCCCGGGACACAAGTAGGAATACTGACAGAAGCTGGTGTGGACTATAGCACATATTTCAGAGTTGTAGGAGCTCAAGAGGTAGAAATGTCAGCAAGTCCACCATACACGAATCCAGAGCAAGAGATGTGCCCAATTGACCTGACCGGGTTTGAGGGCAGTGAGACTGAAGAGCAGGAAGTAAGAGCATTGTTGAGACGCTATGCCGATCTTTTTGCCACAGATGAGACAGATGTAGGGTACACGGACAGGGTAAAGCACACCATCCCATTAACAGATGACACCCCAGTTAAGCAGCCTTACAGGAGAATACCTCCTGCTTTCTATAAAGAGGTACAGGATCACCTACAAGGATTGCTTGACAAACAAATAATCAAGGAGAGTTGCAGTCCTTGGGCCTCCCCAATAGTTTTGGTCCGGAAGAAAGATGGTCGGCTTAGACTCTGCGTAGACTTCAGGGCACTCAACAGCAAGACGAAGAGGGATGCATACCCTCTACCCCGAGTAGATGAGTACCTGGATGCGTTAGGAGGAGCAAAGATATTCTCATCGCTTGATCTGGCAAGTGGTTACTATCAAGTAGCAATGGATGAGAAAGACCAAGAGAAAACCGCCTTCACTACCCCTTTTGGACTTTATGAATACACCAGGATGCCGATGGGCTTAGCCAACTCGGCCAGCACCTTTCAACGATTAATGCAGAGCAGTATGCATGATTTAGTGTTCCAGCTGATACTAGTATACCTTGATGACATTTTGGTGTACTCTGCTGACTTCACTAATCATTTGAGCCGACTGGAGAAAGTATTCTCTAAGCTACGCCAGCTAGGGCTGAAGTTGAATGGAGGAAAGTGTAAGCTGTTTAGGACGACGATTGAATTCTTGGGGCATACTATATCGGCAGACGGAATAGGAGCTATGGAAGACAAGGTGAAGGCTGTTCAAGAGGCCCCTGTACCACGTTCCCAGACTGAGTTACGGTCATTCCTGGGATTGGCCAGTTACTACCGCAGATTTGTGCCGGGCTTTGCAAAGATAGCCAAACCGCTACATGATTTAGTAGCTGCGCTCAATCAAGGCATGCAGACTAAAAGACGAAGTAAGTCACCCATAGGAGAGTTGTGGACAGAAGAGTGTGCTGTAGCCTTTGAGACACTGAAAAAGGCACTAACCTCCACACCGCTACTAGGGTTCCCTAACTTCTCGCTACCATTTATCCTGGAGGTAGATGCATCATTTGAAGGATTGGGAGCAATTCTCTCGCAAGTACAAGATGGAACAAAGAAAGTCTTGGCATATGCAAGTCGCACACTTCGACCCTCTGAAAGAAACTCAAAAAGCAGTATGAGACTGGAACTGCTAGGTCTTAAGTGGGCCATGACTGAGAAGTTCAGAGGTTACCTGCTAGGATCACAAGTAGAGGTATTTACAGACAATAGGGGTCTGGCCTTCTGGGAGAAAGCTAAACTGGGAGCTATAGAGCAGAGATGGATGGCCCAGATGGCGATGTTTAACTACACAATCCGACATCGGGCAGCAAGAGCCAATGGAAATGCAGATTATTTGTCCCGTTTTCCTATTGAAACCGCAGGCGAGGAACTGGAGGATGACGCAGATGTTGCAATAAGTGGCATAACAGCTGAGGTTATCGGAGAGTTTACCCAGATACCATATGAGATAGGGTTGATGACAGCAACAAGCCAGAAAGATATCAGTGAAAGGGTACCGGCCGAATCAACCACAGCACCAGCAACCACTCAAGCATTTCCCACCTATTCGCGTGAGGAATTGATAAATCTCCAGGGAGCGGATGATGTGGTAGCGATGGTTAGGAAGATGGTAAAGGATGGCACCAAACCTGCAGGAAAAGATGCTCGAAAGATCCCCTTGGCTGCAAGGAAACTACTTAATCAGAGTAACCGGCTCGAAGTGACAGATGGGTTGTTATACCGGACAGTGAAGGGATCAGATGGATCCAGCATAAAACAACTGGTAATACCTGAGTCCATGAAACCACGGATACTAGACTCTGCTCACAGGGTGGGCCATCAGGGAAGAGAGCGCATGCTGCAGTTGCTGAGAAGTAGGTGCTTCTGGGTAGGCATCACAGCTGATGTTGACGTCTTTTGTCGCAGATGCAACCGATGTAACGTTGCCAAGGCACCTCAACTGAAGTTTCATGGGCCATCGGGAAACTTGATTGCCTCCAGACCACTTGAGGTGGTAGCAATGGATTTCACCCTGCTAGAGCGGGATTCCAAAGGGTTCGAGAATGTATTAGTGCTGACAGATGTGTTCAGCAAGTACACCATTGCTATACCAACAAGAGACCAAAAAGCAACAACAGTCACCAAGGCCCTGGTGGAAAAGTGGTTCCAGTATCTCGGAGCTCCTCAGAGGATACACTCTGATCAAGGCCGGAACTTCGAGTCAGCGATAGTCGCAGAGCTGTGCAAGGTATATGGAGTCCACAAGAGCCGCACTACAGCTTACAATCCTAAAGGCAACGGGCAGTGCGAGCGCTTCAACAAGACGTTGCATGATCTGCTGAGACCCATGACAGCCGACCAGAAGCGAAGGTGGTCTGAGCATCTAGCGGAGGTGGTTATGGTCTACAACTCTACCCCCCACTCTTCGACAGGGTACTCACCATACTACCTCCTCTTCGGCAGAGAACCGAGGCTTCCTCTAGACTTCATGATAGGCACGCGCCCAGATGAAGAGCCGGAGACAACTGACGAGTGGCTGCAAGGTCACCTAGAGAGGTTGCACATAGCCCACCAAAAAGCTGCAGAGAGAATGCAGAAAATGGCCGCTGACAGGAGGGAGAGAAGTAATCAGCTTCCAGGCCCCACACCATTGCGAGTGGGTGAAAGAGTGCGGAAAAGAGTGCACTACACTGACAGGGCCAAAATACAAGACGTGTGGTCCAACGACGAATTCATTGTATCGTCAATTCCAGAAGCAAGCGGTGGTCCTTATGTGATAAGGCCAGCAAGCAACGAAGATCTGAAGATGAGGGTTGCGGCGCACGAACTAAGACGAAGTGAGGACAAAGATGATTCTCCGAATCTGGTAGATGCTACACTAGGCCTACCTGAGGCACCAGCTTCGCTAGATGAGACAGATCCTGGGGAGGACGTGCATGGTCTAATGCCCGAACCAGGCTGGTATGCCCTGCAGCCAATAGAGGGTCCTGCCCCGAGACGATCTGAGAGGTTACAACTGAAGCGCCAGAGGTACTGATGTTGTCGGGACGACAACAAAATCAGGAGGGAGATGTGTGATGGGGCCGAAAAGGAGACGTCCGCCCCCTAAGTGTTTTTGGGCAGATTATTTTCGATGTGCGCGAAGCATTCTGGGTTGTGAAAAGTCTGAAGTAGAAGATATGTAATGAGGCCACAATAATGCCTTTAAATTAAGTTGTGGTGTAGAATTGTGTTATATTAAATAGCTGTAGGTTTTATTTGGGTTTTCGCTATTCCTAAGCGATAATCGCGTGTGATATTTAAGTAGCCAAGATTAATACGCCCAGCGCGCAGTAGTTGAGTGATTAGCCTAGTGCCTATAAAAAGAGATAGCGAACTACAAGCGGGCCTATTTTGCCACAGCCGCCAGAGAGAACAGACGACAGAGCCAAGCTGTAAATGCCTTGAGCACATTAGCATCGGGCACTGTTGGGTGTTTTGTTTTGTTTGGTTTTGTGATGTTCGCTAGTTTATTTGTTTAATGTTTGCTTTGTCACTGAATGGGTTATAAAAATAAATATAGCCCCTGCCTCTAGAATCAAGAGTTTTATTGTTGTTCGGGTCGGTGCGAGTGTGACAAGAGAGTGATATCACAATCACAACATAATCATCATCATCATCTCGCCCACCCTACCACATTTTCTTGTCAACCAGTAACCCTACCTTCTTGTCAACCAGTAACACAACCTTCTTGTCAACCAGTAACACAACCTTCTTGTCAACCAGTAACAAAACCTTCTTGTAAACTAGTAACACAACCTTCTTGTCAACCAGTAACACAACCTTTTTGTCAACCAGTAACCCCGTGACACCTACACAATATCTGACAGTTAGCAGTTTGGATCATCATGAACAAATTCATTTTAAATTTGATATATCTTTTCTTGTCAACCAGTAACCCTACCTTCTTGTCAACCAGACACCCAACCTTCTTGTCAGCCAGTAACCCAACCTTCTTGTCAACCAGTAACCCAACCTTCTTGTCAACCAGTAACACAACCTTCTTGTCGACAAGTAATCCAACCTACTTGTCGACCAGTAACCCAACATTCTTGTCGACCAGTAACCCAACCTTCTTGTCAACCAGTAACCTAACCCTCTTGTCAACCAGTAACACAACCTTCTTGTCAACAAGTAACACAACCTTCTTGTCAACCAATGACCCAACCTTCTTGTCAAGCAGTAAAAAACCTTCTTGTCAACCAATAACACAACCTTCTTGTCAACCAATAACACAACCTTCTTTTCAACCAGTAACACAACCTTCTTGTCAACCAGTCACCCAACCTTCTTGTCAACCAGTAATCCTACCTTGTGTCAACCAGTAACCCAATCTTTTTGTCAACCAATAACACAACTTTCTTGTCAACCAGTAACACAACCTTCTTGTCAACCAGTAACACAACCTTCTTGTCAACCAGTAACCCAACTTTCTTGTCAACCAGTAACACAACCTTCTTGTCAACCAGTAACAAAACTTTCTTGTCAACCAATAACACAACCTTCTTTTCAACCAGTAACACAACCTTCTTGTCAACCAGTCACCCAACCTTCTTGTCAACCAGTAACCCAACCTTCTTGTCAACCAGTAACAAAACCTTCTTGTCAACCAGTAACCCATCTTTCTTGTCAACCAGTAACACAACCTTCTTGTCAACCAGTAACACAACCTTCTTGTCAACCAGTAACACAACCTTCTTCTCAACCAGTAACACAACCTTCTTGTCAACCAGTAACACAACCTTCTTGTCAACCAATAACCCAAACTTCTTGTCATCCAGTGACCCAACCTTCTTGTCAAGCAGTAACACAACCTTCTTGTCAACCAGTAACACAACCTTCTTGTCAACCAGTAACACAACTTTCTTGTCAACCAGTAACCCAACCTTCTTGTCAACCAGTAACCCAACCTTCTTGTCAACCAGTAACCCAACCTTCTTGTCAACCAGTAACCCAACCTTCTTGTCAACCAGTGATCCAACCTTCTTGTCAACCAGTAACCCAACCTTCTTGTCAACCAGTAACCCAAACTTCTTCAACCAGTAACCCAACCTTCTTGTCAACCAGTAACCCAACAACTTTGAACGCGTTTTTCTTGTCAACCAGTAACCCAACAACTTTGAACGCGTTTTTCTTGTCAACCAGTAACCCAAGAACGTTGAACGCGTTTTTTCTTGAAACAAGCTGAAGTGCAGATGTAATAAAACAGTCGCAAGGTGACAACATGTTACTGGTCAATTTTTGATTTCTGCCTGGTGCCATTACTTTCTTGGAGAAGTCAGCAGTTCTATTAGGAGATCAGGTAGATTTGATGAAGTCAGTAGTTCTATTAGTGGATCAGGTAGATTTGATGAAGTCAGTAGTTCTATTAGTGGATCAGGTAGATTTGATGAAGTCAGTAGTTCTATTAGTGGATCAGGTAGATTTGATGAAGTCAGTAGTTCTATTAGTGGATCAGGTAGATTTGATGAAGTCAGTAGTTCTGTTATTGGATCAGGTAGATTTGATGAAGTCAGTAGTTCTATTAGTGGATCAGGTAGATTTTATATTTTAAAAAATGGTGAATGATTTAGACAGTGTGAATGATGTAGGAAAAGCTGTGCAACAGAAAACTGAGCAAGTTTTGAATCACATATGTGGAATATAAAAAGCTGTGCTTAATTTCAGTGCAATCAGCTAGACAGACAGACACGAAAACAGCTAGACAGACAGACGCGCAAACACCCTTACAGACAGACATGCAAACAGCTAGACAGACAGACACGCAAAACAGCTAGACAGCCAGACACGCAAACAGTTGGACAGATAGACGTGCAAACAGTTGGACAGACAGACGTGCAAACAGCTAGACAGACACGCAAACATAGACAGACAGACAGACACGCAAACAGTTGGACAAACAGACGTGCAAACAGCTAGACAGACAGAAACGCAAACAGCTAGACAGACAGACGCGCAAACACCCTTACATACAGACACGCAAAGACCCTTACAGACAGACACGCAAACAGCTAGACAGATAGGCACGCAAACACCCTTACAGACAGACACACAAACACCCTAATTACAGGCAGACACGCAAATAGCTAGACCAACAGACACGCAAAAACCCTTACAGACAGACACTCAAACACCCTTACAGATAGACATTCAAACACCCTTACAGGAAGACACACAAACACTCTTACAGACAGACACGCAAACAGCTAGAGAGACAGACACGCAAACACCCTTACAGACAGACACGCAAAGACCCTTACAGACAGACACGCAAACATAGACAGACAGACACGCAAACAGTTGGACAAAGAGACGTGCAAACAGCTAGACAGACGCGCAAACAGCTAGACAGACAGACGCGCAAACACCCTTACAGACAGACACACAAACACCCTAATTACAGACAGACACGCAAACACCCTTACAGATAGACATGCAAACACCCTTACAGGCAGACACGCAAACACTCTTACAGACAGACACGCAAACAGCTAGAGAGACAGACACGCAAACACTCGTACAGACAGACACGCAAACAGCTAGACAGTCAGACGCGCAAACACCCTTACAGACAGACACGCAAACATAGACAGACAGACACACAAACAGTTGGACAAAGAGACGTGCAAACAGCTAGACAGACGCGCAAACAGCTAGACAGACAGACGCGCAAACACCCTTACAGACAGACACGCAAAGACCCTTACAGACAGACACGCAAACACCCTTACAGACAGACACGCAAAGACCCTTACAGACAGACACGCAAACAGCTAGACAGACAGACACGCAAACACCCTTATTACAGACAGACACGCACACACTCTTACAGACAGACACGCAAACACCCTTACAGACAGACACGCAAACAGCTAGACAGACAGACGCGCAAACAGCTAGACATATACGGACTGCTAGACCGTGAAGCCACGAGCTGTACCAACCTTCAGTGGACACTTCCCTAGTCCTGACCAAGTCGCACTTATTGGCCACTAAAATAACCGGCCCAGTCCAGCCATCTATCTTCCTGAGCTCGTACAGCAGGTCCGTGGCTCTCTCGAAGGTTGACCGATCGTCAATTGTGAAGACAAGGACAAAGGCATCAGGGTTAGTCACTGCGTGAAGATTCTAGGCCAAGAGAGAAGAAGGACAGTTAACTGCTGATAATTTGGTGTATTGCTGGTTCTGTTCGGAAATAAAAGTAACTGTAGCTTCAGTGTATTATGAGGGTGTATTGGGGAACACCTGCTTTGACCTCTTGCTGCTTTATATATTCACCAAGTTAATTACATTTCTTTGAAATTAGTGGAATGGGGGGAAAAAAAGAAAGAAAAAAAAAAACAAATAGTAATGCGTCTTACAAGGAGAAAAGACAGGAAAAACCTACGTTGCGGCCACAAGGCCTTCGTCAGGGACAGACAAACAAGACAGGAGGGAAAGAAAGAAAAGGAGAATTAAGTAGAGAACATGAAACTATAAAAATAAGAGAAAAATAACTCCCTTGTGTCCAGTCACATGTCCAGTCACAGAAGCAAGATGGCTGCCACTAAACCGGAAAACGGAAGTCGAAAGTACATTGAAAACAAGAAATAAGAAACAATGAAAATAAGGACCGGAAAAGAGTGAGGGAAAAAAAAATAATAATAATATATATAAAGTGAGAGAAAAGTGATATAGAAAAAAAAAATAAAATAAAATAAATAGATATAAATAAAAAATAATAAAAATAAATAAATAAAATAAAAAAAAAATTAATAAAATGAAAAATATATATATATATATATATAAAATAAAAATTAAAAAAAAAAAAAAACAAATTAAAAAAAAAAAAGGGTGATCACATCAAAGTAGACAGTCATAATACATTAGGGACTAGATAGAGAAAGGCGTCTCAGACAAAAGAATGTTGGGTATTCAAGCCGTGTGGTTTAAGGCAACCCATAAGATGAATGAGGCGTTGTTCCTGGCGAAACCGACTGTTGGCGTCCGAGGAACAGGATCTGATAGCTGTCACCTGGATGTCAGTGGCACCGTGGGGGTCCGGGCCATTGAAGTGGATGGCCACAGGTGTGGATTTAAACTGAGAGATGTCATAGAGGTGTCTGCAGAATCGGTCGCCCAGTCGTGTGCCCGTTTGGCCGATGTAAGTAAGGGTGCAACGTTTGCATATAATAGCATAGATGACGTTGCGTGACTCACATGTGAAGCCATGTGTGATGGTGAACTTGGCGTTAGGGAACGAGACTGAACGTGTTTCGATAACATACTGACATGTCTTACATCGTGTTCGGTTACATGGGTTGGTCCCAAAGTGGCCATCGTTGACGGTTTTCAAACGGCTGTGGACTAGGAGGTCCCACAAATTTTTATCCCGTCTATATGCCAGCAAGGGTGGCTCACTAAACACTTCCCGCGCCTTTGGGTCAGCTTGGAGGAGAGGAAGGTGACGATACAGGATCCTTTTGACAGCAGTGTTGTGAGGGTGATAGGTCATTATTAACTTGACTCTATCAGAGGAGGTGTTATGGCGGGGTTTGAGGGCCTCTAGACGTGAGATAGGGAGAACACGCTCTAAGGCAGAGGTAAGAACATCCTCTGGATACTGTCTGTTACGGAAGAAGTCCAACATTTCTTGTGCTCGGCATAGAAAGTTGTCATCATCTTGGCATAACCGACGGAGACGGAGAAGTTGTGAGAAAGGCAAGGAGTCACGACAAGCCGGAGGATGAGAGGAAGTATAAAGGAGGTAACTATGTGCATCGGTGGGTTTGTAGTACACCGAAGTGGTGAGGTGGGGGAGAGTGATGGTGACAACGATGTCGAGGAAATTAACAGAGACAGTGGAGATGTGAGAGGTGAATTGGATCGCAGGGTGGAAGTTGTTAATGAAGTTAATGAACCTAGATAGGTCAACCTCTGGCATATCAGTGAGACCTATGCCATCATCTATGTATCTAAGATACATCAATGGAAAAGGTCCAGGATACTGCTGCCACACCTGATACTCCAGGTAGCCCATGAAGAGGAGGCATAACTGGGACCCATCTTGGTGCCCATGGCGACTCCACTAATTTGGTCAAAGAACTGTCCATTGAACTCAAAGGAATTGAGTCGAAGGACAAGTTCTGCAAGGCGCAGGAGAGTTACTGTAGCAATAGAGGGGTGCGTGCGCTGGTCCAGGAAAAACTGGAGAGCACGGAGACCATCAGAGTGAGGAATGGAAGTGTAAAGTGAGCAAACATCTAACAGAAATAAACGGTAGGTACAGTCTGGGGAAAGCTGGATAGAGGAAAAAGTAGTAAGAGCATGGTTTGTGTCCTTTAAGAAGGAAGGAAGCTGCTCTACAATAGGCTGGAAGATGCCATCGAGGAAGTCTGATATATGTTCAGTAGTTAATCTGAACCTGAAGTTTACCTGACTTAAAAACAAAGGGGATGTATGTATCGTGAACCGTATTTTAATGTTTTCAATGGATGACTGACCTCCCTTGTTGGAGTGACCGCACAGGTTTAGACACGCCCCTTGTGTTGACATTCATGGAGGACAGTGCTGGAGACAGAAGTGATCGACAATGCTGAGGAAGACGTGGTTTGAACTTGAGCTGATGGCGCGTGACAGGGGGACTTGGCATATGTTTTTTAAAGGCTTAAGCTGCTTGGGGAGATAAAGGCTATTGAGTGATTGATGATTGTGTGGACACTGCTTGTGGGATGATTGTGTGGACACTGCTTGTGGGATGGTTGTGTGGACACTGCTTGTGGGATGATTGTGTGGACACTGCTTGTGGGATGGTTGTGTGGACACTGCTTGTGGGATGATTGTGTGGACACTGCTTGTGGGATGGTTGTGTGGACACTGCTTGTGGGATGGTGTGTCAAAATGTCCTGCATATAAAAATAATTTCCCTGTTAACACAGTCAAGCTGCTGTAGGCAGACATTTGAAAATAGAAGCATTAAAAGTAGGTTAACAAAAAACAAAAGGTTTTTTTTTATAAAATCAGCAACGGGAAAAAAGCTTGAACAAATCACGAGCAAATAATGTAATTTTTTAAAGTTAAAATAATAATCTCATCAAATATAAAATTCTAGTAATAAGACTCGAAACAAAATAAAATACTAGCTCAATTCAAGTTGGAATGAAAACAGTAGATCTAGATCAGTGGCGTATTCTCTATGTGTGCTGTGCGTGCTGCGCACACCTATGCCCGAAGGAAAATAAAAATTTAATTTATTATTCTATAAAATATTTCTCTTCTAAAGTTCTGCTTTCGGACCGCACGTATCAGGATAACGGATTTTCCCGCATAGAATCTTCGAGTATATCAAGTTTCAGTTTCCCAGACGCGTTTTATAGTGCAGTTTTTATTGGGTGGTTACAATCGCCCGAAGTTTCTCGGGTAATTCCGTCGCAATGCGTGCGGCACCTTTCGGATTCACGTCTGAAGATTGGATTGTGTTTATCGGGGTCATGGCCAGATACGTCAATACAATACGAACATGCGTGCGGTGGTCTTGCAGCTCTCGGGTTGTAAAAATCGGCTGTGTCCGTCCAGTGTTTTTTGTGATTAATTTTTGTTAGTTGCCGGGAATGCAGATTATTACAGTGACAGTGAGTTTCAAGTTGTAAGTTAATTAGTATTTCGGAGATAATTGACAAATACCCCAAATAACTATCGTTGCGTAATTGAATATAGTTGGTTTTTAAATTAAGAGGGGAAGAAGTTAAATAGTAGGCGTACATATTCATTTTAAGTAGCAGCACGCCTAGCTCGCATTACCAGGATACGCCACTGATCTAGATAGGTAATTTTATTCGAGAAGTTTCAGTTTTATGGCCATCCTATCTCGAAGTTAGAGTTCTGTAATCTTCCAGTAACAAGATACGCCCAGTTAATGAGCTTAGCAAATCACTTTCTACGACAAACAAAATCTCCAATTCGCAGTATTAAAAACGCACATTTAAACTGTAGACACGGAGAATTACCGATAACATGAAAATGTAAGCGCCTGGAATAGATTCCTTTTTCGTATAGGACGTAATTAGCGTATATATATATATATATATATATATATATATATATATATATATATATATATATATATATATATATATATATATATATATATATATATATATATATATATATATATATATATATATATATATATATATATATGTAAATTCCTTGTTTAATTTCTTTCGTATCCCGAGCGCTACCTCCCCCCCCCTTTTTTTTCTTCCATTATTTTCGATTCGGTTCTTTCAATATATCACACGCTCATCCTTGCTGTCACACAGTCTACTTCGTTTTCTTTGACTATGTCTTCCTCCCTGATGTTTCTTCATCCTTTCAATGTTTATTTTACATTTCTTACTTCAGTTGCCTATGACAGCACATCCTTCTGAATTTTATTTTCCATGTTTCACTTCAGTTGTCCATGATCACATATTCTTTCGAAGTTTATTTTACATTTGTCACTTCAGTTGTCCATGATCGCATATCCTTTTGAAGTTTATTGTCCACGTGTGTCACGGATTGCCTCCCCTTAGCTCTGTAGTAGTGGTCCACCAGTGGTCAACACTCAAGAGTATCTAATATGGGTTTTCAAAGGTGTCTACCTTCGCACAAGATTAATCTTGGTAGAGTTGTAGATAGAAGGATAACGATGCTTCTATCTCAAGGGAGATTTCACAACATATTTTCAGAAGTCAAGAACAATGCTGAGCACTATTAACTTATATCTGATCCGTCGCGTTTTGTGAAGAATTAAGCAATAGTTTTAGCCCGTTGAAGCCCCCAGCTTGTGTAATCCAACTAAATTCTTTTATAAGTATTTGCTCTATAGATGTAAATATATGTCTAGCTGTATATATATATATATATATATATATATATATGTATATATATATATATATATATATATATATATATATATATATATATATATATATATATATATATATATATATATATATATAAAAGAGTCTTGCTCATACGTTTGCTTTCATACCTATAATAACTAAATCAACAATGATGGTTTTGTTTTAAAATAACATGTAACAAATTTAATAATCAATTAGTTTTAACAGGTTAAAATAACGATGGAATGATGGTGAATTTTAGATGTATATAAAATTGTCTTCACTGAGACTTGGGTCAGGATTTATTAAAAAAAATTGTCCTTTTGCTGTTTCCTTTAATAAGAACTTCGCTGGTCTAAGTGAGTTCTGCAGCCGTGGTTTCGTCAATTCTTTTGTGATGAGGGCATTTCTTCACACAACTCGTCCAATGTAGGTGGTCAGTGTTGAATCCCTGCTCTTGATTCACAACTAATGGCGTATAAACTTTAGTCTTGCAGCTTCGCACCACGAACTTTAAACAAAATAAAAAGAACAAATGCCCCTGCTAAGTACACTGGGTTGGAAGATTAACAGACGCATTGTCTCGCTGTCTACTCAACAATGTTAGCTTCTCTGAATAATTATTCTCCCTGAGTATACACTGTATAACTCAGGGAATATGATTAGAAATCTCCGTTATTCTTCTGGTTACTTTAATGGGGAAAATGTGTCTGGACAGCGCTAGGGCAATGGCTTGCCTGAATTACAATTAACAAGGTACATATATCTCACAAAATGATACGGTACACTTGATGCACATGGGATGTACTCATCACTGCTCTATTCGGAGTCTGGGGTTGCTGCTACTTTCGCTTTTCTGTATGAACTAGCATGAAGCAATCACCAGCGATTGCTGTAGTGGTTTATGAATATTCTATTTTCATATGTCGAGGTTGCCAGCCTCATTTATAACCACTTAGCAAGAAAAACATGTCAAATTCACATTTGTAAAATATAGGTTCACAACTTACCCCAAATGGAATCTACAATCTCCTGGCCCAGTTAGAATGGACACATCAACTTAGGTTAGATGCTTCGAATCACTTGTCTTGGGTTAGTGTAGAATCCCGCTTATGACTTGATTCTGATTCCTTAAATCTCCAGTCTTTGTATTTAAAAATGGGGTTTACTTTTAAGTTTCAAAATTGCCTAAATACTCTGTCCTGGTCCTTTAAGTTTCCCGTCTTTGTATTTAAAAATGCGGGTTTACTTTTAAGTTTCAAAGTTGCCCACATACTTCGATCTGTCACTTATAATTTTTTAATCCTTTGTCCGATCCTTCTCTCTGGGTCTGGGGAATTGCTAGCTTGACGAGACGATGCAGTCTGATCTGTGTCTCTGATTTCGCAAGATTATATTTCCATATCTCATGTCAAGTCCCAGATTGTACTTTTGCCAATGAGAACCATCGTGTATTCCTGCTTTTTTATCTTTGATTCTTTAGAATCTTGCTGTTTTTGTATATATATATATATATATATATATATATATATATATATATATATATATATATATATATATATATATATATATATATATATAAATATATATATATATATATATATATATATATATATATATATATATATATATATATATATATATGTGTGTGTGTGTGTGTGTGTGTGTGTGTGTGTGTGTGTGTGTGTGTGTGTGTGTAAATTAGGTCAATGCCTGCAGGTTGTGTCCAATAGTTATGAAGGCTATTGTGAATAGGTTATCTTACAGCGTATGTTATTGTCGCTGTAAACAATGAACAAAGGGCACACTGACTTACCAAGTTGTCCTGGGGAGTGAAGAAGTCTAGAGTAGTTTCAGATCCGTCCAATAAAACAGAAACATGGAGCTCTCTCTCACAACCTGCAGTAGGAGACCAGAAAAGGTGTGAAAGTTACTGTGTGACCTATGGAGCTCTCTCTCACAATCTGCAGTAGGAAACCACAAAAATGTGTTAAAGTAACTGTGTGACTTATAGAGCTCTCTATCACAACCTGCAGTAGGAGACCAGAAAAAGGTGTTAAAGTTACTGTGTGACTTATGGAGCTCTCTCTCACAACCTGCAGTAGGAGACCAGAAAAAGGTGTTAAAAGTTACTGTGTAACTTATGGAGCTCTCTCTCACAACCTGCAGTATGTCGTATATTTTCGATAGGATAATTAAGATCACTTTTGGTCCCGACTGAATAGGACTAGTACAGGCAATAGCTCAGTGAGAAATAAGGTAAAGAAATAGAATTTCACAAGTGAACTGGTGAAAGGTAAAATCTGTCCCTGGAATTGATAGATAACACTGACAAACAACATTTTTCTTTCTTATATAAGAATAAGTGTTCTTAGGTCAGTTTCTTGCGCTGATTTCAAATTTGAAATCCGTTTATCTCTATCACGTCGGGTTCTTAAGATATTTGTGAATAAATATATTTTTGGGAAACCGTTATTTGCCCCGTTTCATTTTTACTATATAACTTTTTAATAATTTATAAAATGCAAAATAATTCTACTTTTTATACTGCTAAAAGATGCATGACATATGTTACGTTATATTTCAAATAGTTACTGTATTTTGAAATAATTCTGAGTGAAATATGGCTTCTAGAAGTTGTAGAAATTCGGCTGATCTGTTCTGTTACGTGTGCGGATATTTTACCGATCGTGTTCACCAAAAAAACTTTACACCATTGCTAAAGAAAGCATATGAACTTTATTTCGATTCGAAAGTTGATGATGCAAATAAATCTTGGAATCCAAATGCAGTTTGTTCGACTTGTGCAAATACATTGGCAGGTTGGTTACGAAAATCGCCGAAGCATAAGTCGATGCCTTTTGGAGTGCCAGTAATATGGCGTGAACCGACAAATCACGCTACTGATTGTTACTTCTGCTTGACAAATATCTATGGTTTCACTTTTAAAACTAGAAAGTCTGTGGTTTATCCAAATATTGAATCGGTTTCGAAACCAGTGCCTCATGATCCAATCACGTGTCCGATCCCAGTTCCACCAGAACAATATCCGTTGGACGTGAATGAACCATCAGAAAGTGATAGTTTACCTGCTTTAGAAACTAATTCTGACTCGGATTATGTACCAGTGAATGATGGGGTTCACTTAATTAACTATTCAGAACTTTCAGATCTAATACGTGATCTCGCTCTCACCAAAGAACAAGCGGAATTACTCGGTTCGCGACTCAAAGAATGGAATCTTTTAGCGCCCAATACTCCGATATCTAAATTTCATCATAGACACAGAGAACTTGTTCAATACTTTGAGATGGATGATGACATTTGCTATTGCAAAGATGTAAAAGGTCTAATGGTGCACCTCGGTCATGAGCACATAGTCAACGAATGGCGACTTTTCATCGACTCTTCCAAGACTAGTCTAAAAGCCGTGTTATTGCATAATGGAAATTTATTTTCATCAATTCCATTCACCTACTCTGTTCATATGAAAGAAACTTATGACAATATGGCTATACATTTGGCAAAAATAAAGTACAATGACTACCAATGGCGGATTTGTGGAGACCTAAAGGTCATTGCAATTCTCACGGGAATGCAGACTGGGTATACTAAATTTTGTTGCTTCCTATGTGAATGGGACAGCCGCAACAGACAGGAACATTATGCAAGAAAGGTGTGGCCTATCAGGGATCGTATGCAGCTCGGGCATAAAAATGTAATACACGAGCCATTAGTTAACAAAGACAGCATCATTTTACCACCGCTACATATAAAGTTGGGGCTCATGAAGAATTTCGTAAAAGCGTTAGATAAAACGAGCAAAGCTTTCGCTTATCCTCGAGAAAAGTTTCCGCAAATTAGCGATGCAAAGATTAGCGATCCAAAGATAAAGGAAGGTATCTTTGTAGGACCTCAGATTAGGAAAGTTATTGCAGACAAACAATTCGAGAACTTGTTACATGGTAGTGAACTTCGCGCATGGATGGCATTCAAATCGATCGTCGATAACTTTCTGGGAAATCACAAATCTGTCGACTATGTGCATATTGTTAAGCAGTGCATAGATGCATACAGAATTATGGGCTGTAACATGTCCCTCAAAATCCATTTGCTCGATTCGCATCTTGACTTTTTCCCTGAAAACCTTGGCGAAGTCAGCGATGAACATGGAGAACGATTCCATCAAGATATCGCCGTAATGGAGTCACGTTATCAAGGACGGTGGAGTGTGACCATGCTTGCCGATTATTGTTGGATGTTTCATCGCGATGTACCACATGCCATTCACCGACGAAAGTCGACTGCAAAGAAATTCAAGCCTACATAACTGTTATACTTCTTGTACAAATGATGTTGTAATACTGTATGCGTTGTTAAAAAACTTCAATTGCGTATTTCTAGAGATCCCGACCTGATAGAGAAAAACGGTTTGCAGATTTAAAAACAGCGCATTAAAATTGACCAGAAAAACATAGAAATGTTAGAGAAAGAAAAAAAAAATTTTTTTTTGTTAGTCAGTGTAATCAAACCCGTCTATCGATTACGACTGAGAGTTCAGATCAGACAGTTTCCTATATATATATATCATCATCATCTCAGCCCGTAACCCGTCATGGGTCGTAGGGGTGCCATGGTGGAAGCATCGGCAGACAGGGTCCTCCACTGCTCTCTTATGTATATATATATATTATATATATATATATATATATATATATATATATATATATATATATATATATATATATATATATATTGATATATTTAACCACTCACATATACACCCACACAGATAAGTGACGACGATTAGACGCACATACGTGAAAACTATATCTATGAAATAGGGATCTTTTTGAACAAGCTGACTGCTACACGTGAATAAAGTTATGTAAATTTTTATTTATCATAAAAAAGAAACTTTACATCGACAATATTGAATATCAAATCAAATACAATAAACATAGGTTAAGAATCAATTAAAGAGATAGACTCATAGGTGAAATCCTTTCCACTCTCTGTTGCCAAGATCCCGTTATAAGAGAAGTTATAGCCCCAAAGAGTCACAGATTCATACGCTAAGGTCCAAGGTCTTCCCTCTCTCAGTAAAGAACAGAGTTTATATATATTAATCTATCCTAAGAGGAAAACAGCATAAGCAAAAAACTTGCATACAAGAGAGAATACAAAGTTATTACATGGGTTAAATCATAAACGAATTATTTATCCCTGTTATTCTCTCTCTCTGACAGCTGTGCTCACAGACAACATGCGCACTCTTACCTAATCGTTGCTTTTCATAACATCTGGAACAAATTGGTCAGTCACTCACAGATCATCCAAGTTTGAGTTTACTGGCGAGTCAATCCCCAGTTTCTCCAAAGACTAATTAATTAAAATGTTGGGAAACGTTTGTCTCACTGTTGTAATAGGAGGATGATGAAGGTCACTTCAATTTTTGTCCAGTTAGGAAAGTACTTATGATATCTAATGTTCACAGGGTACAATAGCTTGGAACTTCACTCGTTAAGTTGAATGTCAGGTACATAAATCGGTTTAGGATAAATCTCCGTCACAACACAATGGTTGTTCTATGGGAAGTGTCAAATGTTATTTCAGTCGCCACCACAGGCGAAGTATATATGAACTTGAGAAAGAAATCTGGATATTCTGTCAGTCCAGTTACCATTTATTCTTAATATTACTTTTGGGCCAGTACTCTGTCGTTCTTCTGGGTGTAAAAACACGAGGCCAGACAGGTCACTTGCAAAACCCGGTAATTATATTCAGAATGTTCTTTTAGTAAAGTTCTTCTCAGTTACATAGGTACTGAAAGCCGCTGGTAAGATTTAGGGTTTATGACCCAAAATACTGTATAGGGAAGAAAAGAACACATAAATACTCAACCATAATAGTATATCAAATCCTACGCGTAAATAATATTCACTTCGGTTATTCAACTTAAATTAGAAACCATAAGCTTAGAGCTAGTCTAATCGTTAAAACTTCCGTGAAATAAATTCTAGCCATTTAAAAAACCCATCATCATAAATTAGAAATACATAAAATATATTTCGTCAATACTCATGAGTCATCAGTGCATTTACTTAGTTAGTTAAATTATTCTTTTACTGGTTACTAGCAGTTTAATCAAATTTATTAATAGCCGAATGAGTTTAGCTAGAAATATAATTTATTTGCTCTCCACTGTAACGCAGGAACTTTAGAGAATACAACTGAATTATCATTTAATCTCTCTACACAGAAATTAACTAGTGCAATAAAATAGGCGATTTACCACTTAAATCACTCAACATTACTAGATATATAATATTACCTCCAAACAGAACTACAGGCGATCACCATGAAACTAGAATTATTCACTTATATCGGTATTCTAGAAGCTCGGCAAAATTGTCGAGAAAAACTAAGAACTTCGCTATACAAGATTATTCTCTAGCACGAAGCGATCCGTCTACTGCAACTTAGGAGGACTGAATGAATGAAGTCAAACTACTCTGGTATAATATCTGAAAACAAACAAAGGATGCACGCTATTCTCGAAAACCCGAAATTAGCGTCCCGTCTTAACACTTCACATTAACTCAGGCGCCGGCAATAAAACTGCCAGTGCTCGTTCTAACACCTGCCGCTACCTCTGGTCATTCCCGAGCGATGCACGTTGGCGCCTCTCACACCTATCACCGAGAAACTTAACCGTAGAAGCTTCGTGTCAGATGAAAATGTTAGTCGATTGTCTGCCATCATATGTCTGTTGAGAACGAATTTCACACTATTCGGTCTACTCAAGAACTTAGCTTAACAGCAATAAAAATTCGTTGCTACATAAGAAAAGAGACAGGCGAAGGTTTGAATGGGAGAGTTATATTTTCACAATCAAACGAATGCAAAAAAAGAAAAAGGATAAAAGAGCGATAATAAAGTAGAAGACACGGGTAGAATAGAGAAAATATAGAAATTTATTAATCATAAATCTCTCTGTGACACAGTAGGAGACCAGAAAAAGGTGTTAAAGTAACTGTGTGACTTATAGAGCTCTCTCTTACAACCTGCAGTAGGAGACCAGAAAAAGGTGTTTAAAGTTACTGTGTGACTTATGGAGCTCTCTCTCACAACCTGCAGTAGGAGACTAGACAAAGGTGTTTAAAGTTACTGTGTGACTGTGGAAGTTTATACGTCTGTCACATGGTTAATAATGACGTTGTTGTTACTATCAACACTAGGAGTTAAAGGAAGAGGATGAAAAGAAAGTTGTGTCTGTACTGATAAAGACATACATCCCCCCTCCCCCTACGCCGTGTTGATGAGTGATGAGCAGCCATGATAGTAGAAATAGGGCTACGACAACCTCAGGATAAGGCATATCCAGGAGCCCAACGTAGCAAATCTTGCAGCCCAAAAGGGCACATCCTGAGGCCACGAATGACACATCACAGAGCCCCAAATGACACATCATGCAACCACAAATGACACATCATGGAGCCACAAATGGCACACCCTGCAGCCACAAATGACACATCCAGGAGCTACAAACGGCACATCCAGGAGCTACAAATGGCACACCCTGCACCCACAAATGACACATCCTGCAGCCACAAATGACACATCATGGAGACACAAATGACACATCCAGGAGCTACAAATGGCACACCCTGCAGCCACTAACGACACATCCAGGAGCTACAAATGGCACACCCTGCACCCACAAATGACACATCCTGCAGCCACAAATGACACATCCTGAAGACACAAATGACACATCCTGGAGCCACAAATGGCACACCCTGCAGCCACAAATGACACATCCAGGAGCTACAAACGGCACATCCAGGAGCTACAAATGGCACACCCTGCACCCACAAATGACACATCCTGCAGCCACAAATGACACATCATGGAGACACAAATGACACATCCAGGAGCTACAAATGGCACACCCTGCAGCCACTAACGACACATCCAGGAGCTACAAATGGCACACCCTGCACCCACAAATGACACATCCTGCAGCCACAAATGACACATCCTGGAGACACAAATGACACATCCTGGAGCCACAAATGGCACACCATGCAGCCACAAATGACACATCCTAGAGCCACAAATGGCACATCCTGCAACCACAAATGACAATCCTGGAGTCACAAATGACACATCCTGGAGCCAAAAATGACAGCCTGCAGCCACAAATGACACATAATGGAGCCACAAATGGCACATCCTAGAACCACAAATGACAATCCTGGAGCCACAAATGACACATCCTGGAGCCACAAATGGTAAACCTTGCAGCCGCAAGTTATCACTGTAGTGTAATCTATATTTTTCAACGTCTGTCGGTTTGTCCCCTACAGAAACAGGGGATGCAATTTTTTTTTTTTTTTGGTCATGAAAGTTAGACATTAATTGTATTGTTTCCCTTAATATTAATTTTGGTTCAATATATCAATGAACTTCCCATTAAAAAAAAAGGATTCAACAAGATCTAGGGTCGCATTTGTTTGTGTGTGGTTCGTCTACGTTTAGAGTCTACATTATCGCACACAGCAAGAAAAATTAGATGACATTCTACTTAAAAACCTATAGAGTTGATGACCCACTAGCATTAAGGATGAGACACAGATATGATCATACAGAAGATTTTAAACATCAGTCTCAGTTAATATACCTGAAATGGAAATTGGTAACAGTGATGAAACTTACAATATAGCTTAATTGCCATAGAAGATAGGTAATTTTTATGGAAGGGAAGGAACTGCATACTCATGGTCTCCTTCAAACTAACCGAACTGAAGGAGGTACAGTGGAGGAAACGATTGGAGTAGATGTGTTAGAGGTGAAAGGTATGGTGAAGGACATTGATGATGTAGATGTGTTGGAGGTGAGAGGTGTGGTAGGAATGTCATGAAGAGAGATAACTGAGATTGGGATAACGATGTTAGCAATTAGTGAATAGCGGGACTTGATCACGTGATATGATTTATAAAACGCATGAGCAGACGTGAAAAGAATCTTTTTGCTCGTGTATTCTGCGTGAGGAATGCTAGCATGGGCTAACTGAAGCAGCCATCTGCGTAATGTAGAAGTTAGTATCAGCTCGTGTACAATTGTGAATAACTGTACCAACTGCGGTTTGCGGGAAGACAGAAGACAAGACAAATTTCTTCATGACAACAGAATGTTGTTTTCGAGCTGTGTCAAGTTATGTCGTTCCAGCATTTCATCAAGTAACAATTGGTATGTAAATCATTGCTATATAGTTATAAAACGTGAAGATAGTTTGAGAAACACGTGCTTGCAGTGTTAGTCCAGCGACGGACATAAAGTGTAGAGCTAATGCAGAACTCACCCGTGTGTTACCGGGGCCCGAAAGGGGAGCAAAGAATAGCAACACTGTTCCCTGCCAAGCATTTCGTAGAAAGCGACTAAGGAGGGTTGGGCATGGGGCCGGTTACCCCATCCTGTAAATAATTTAAACCACAAAAAACTTCAACAAACATGGACAAGTCAATTAAAGAAAATAAAACACAGCCATCCAAGACAGGGGAAGGTCCTCTCGCAGGGAGGCGTATGACTGTTACGGTATTTTATTGAAGTCGTCTGCTATGGTTGGCAGTGTGCTATTTCTAGGGTCACAGCATTTAATATAATTTGATGTTAAGAATTCACGGACTACTGAACGCTATGTACACGATCGATTTATGACGTGTTAGCGTTGATAGGTCACGCACCGTGACTTAGATACGAGACCCTTTTTACGTTGACCGTCAAGCTGTGAAGACGCGTCCTATATCCGTCCAGTGTTGGGCATTGTATTGCCGCATATATGTAGATTTACTTCGAAGTAAGGTCTCAGGGTCAGTCCAAAGTTAGGTAAATCAAATACGATAATAAGGTTAGTATATAACCGACTTCAAGGAAAGATTATTAACCAGTCCATAATATTATATTCGTCAGACTCATACGCTCACTGTCGGCTGTTGGAATCCCCAACCGCGCGTGCATATAGCTATGCTGTTCTGTCTATACTAATTCATTTACTGGACACGGACTGAGAATATTATATGGATTCAAATGTATTTAATTGCAGATGTATGCTTGTAATGAATAATACTTGTGATGTGTTATCGTCAATAAATGTCGGACTTGTGGACTCGAATACTTGGGCTTATCAAGTCAATATTATTCCATTGTTCACCAGTTCTAACCAGTACCCAGCATTCGCGTAATAGACAATAGAAGCACGATGATTCAAGAATGAATGAGAATTAAGGAATTAATAGACATGGCCAGACTTTGCAATAGTATTTATTAATTACAAGTTGGGCGTTGTTACGTGCAGTCTTTGATATCTTACAATATTATACATAGGTAATTTTTTAGTGCTTAAGGGAAAGTCATTATTGAGTTACTTCCCTTGAACTCCGCGGATAAATACATTTTACTGCGATTTATTCGTTGTTTGGGTAATAATAGATTGTTCTTGCTTCAGAATATCTATGGCCTGAATTTATGTGTATTGTTTGTCTGAGTAGGACAAGTCTGTCTTATATCTGTATATCTTTACATATCTAAGTCGAACTATATGTTCTGTTGTCTCTAGAGAGGTCAAAGGCTATTCGGCGGATGTGTCGCTTGAGTGGTGTGATTTGGCTTCGTCCTGATAGGGACTGTGTGTGTTTTGCTATGTCGGCTTGATGCCTTGAAAAAGTGATCTCAGTGGTTTTGGGGAAAGTGATAGTCGTCTAGACCTATCGTGTATGCTTTACCCCAGTGTTTATTCATCTTGCCAAGGAATGGCAGTTTCATATTCCCTCTACCAAGGTAATCAAAGATACTCTTATGAACTCTCGATCGAAGCCACCATTGTCGATAATTACGATTTGAATGTTTAAGAGAATATATTTGACTCGATGAAAAACGACTTCGATTCCTAGCAGCACTATATTCTGTAGAATGCAGTCTATTGTTCATGACCAAATCTACAGAGCAACGAAATGTTGTATGAATGACTAACTTTAGAACAGATTCATTATCTGTATTCAAACGTGAGTGACAGTTCACGAGTGGAGCCATCTTGGAACCAAAACATGTAGGACTTTCAAGAAGAGAAAAGGGATGCCCGTATTATCGCTTGATCAGTCCAGAGATCACTGCTACACATGAGAACCCATTGTTAGCGGTTCAATATTATTATATGGAAAAATATGTGCTGAACATTATGTTGAAGAATCGTTGCTAAACGAGATTAGGTTTAGAAGTCATCTGAAATATTGTTTACAAGCTGACGTGCTCAGTCAGTGACGTCAGATGATATATGTATGGGCGATACTGAGTGCTTGGCTATTGACAGTCCATTATACCATTATTCTACATGAGTGCCCATGTAACATTGCAAGACCATTTGTCCACTGTACTATGATGTATTATGGCAACCTGTGATTTGTCACTATCTGTGCTGTCGAGTGTGTACGTCCAATTAAACTTTAGAAAAGGTACACAGTCGTTGGTGTCGATGACTTCCGGTCATACATGAGTGTGAGAAGAGAACATTTGTCAACAACACGAACCCTTATCATCATTCGCACATTATACACTCCATCCATGTCTACACAACACTGCGTAGGTCAAGTTGACATTCCATACACTACAGTGGGGCAGGCAACACCATAGGGATCTTGTCAACTGATGATGATAGACGCCTGTCTTCCCGCCTAGGAGTGTTCTGGTGTACTTTATCAACATATATTATATCCAACTAAATATCAACTTTATCAACTGGTGGACCAGCTTTCTGGGTTTGACCTCGCAGAAATTCAGAAGTCAACAGATTACCGATACCAGACCGTTTCCTGTGGCTGATACGACACACTTGCAGTATTGGTTTGCTCTTTGTCAACGCTTCGTCACGTGACCTGTCAAGTGAATGCAGTATGTAGGTCAGCGTTGTTGACATTTTTTACATTAGACATTATAGAGTTTCACAGAACAGTTGGATCAATTCTTGTCAGTGTTAACAGAAAGACAGTATTTGTGAACTAAGAAGTCCTGGTTTCATCGATGGATCTTCTTGTTTGCCATATATGAACTTTAATATTTAAGGCCAGAATGTTTAATTGAATAAAGTGGCAGTTTGTTTGTTTTCATGAAAAATAACTTTGCCATTACTGTAAGACTGAGCCTATTTTGCAACACATACTATCATACACATAATTTATATATATTTATGTTTACATGTTATTTGTTTGTATAGTATGTTAGTTTCTATGTCAGCGGGTTGTGTTTAAGGTTGGGCGGCGTCCTCACAACAGAGTATCCCACGTCATAGAGGGTCCGTTGTGGGCGTTTTCTATAGGTGCAATTTTCTTGATTGAAAATTTGCTGCGACAACTGTTGCTTTTGTGTTAGCTGTGAAGTCTGTAATTATTGTTATTTTTGTAATATTTCTTTGTTCTTTAGTTTTGTTTTGATTTGTTTGTAATTTGTTGGTCTAACCTTTTCTATCTTTCAGTTCTATTCATAATTTATATTCATATATTGTGACGTCATTTGTGTTGTTATTCTTTGCAGATTCAGTGATTATCTTCATTGATTTCCCTATTTGATTTATTTTGATTTCTGCAAACGTTCTTGTATTGTCAGTCCTATTTGTACTTTATGTATTCTGTTGGTTGACATATGTTTTATATGGGTATATTTCATAAGACACAATTGCCTGTGCACTGCACTTGGATTATGGTATAGACCAGTACCTGATTATTATTACTATTATACAAGACCTTATTAAAGGCTTGTGACCCACAGATATTGGGATAGTATACTGATTAATCAGGTCATTGAGAACTTGGGGTATTATTATTGATTCAGGTGATTAGTATTATTGTTAGGCATCATGTCTACTTTAGATTATTTCATTACACAAGGGAAAGCTCTTGATAAGACTGGTCAACAATTAGAACAATTTGCAGTTGCTCAATATGACAAAGCATTAGCTGCAGAAGAGAAAAGATTAGCTGCAGAAGAGAAAAGATTAGCGGCAGAAGAAAGAAAAGCTATGGCGGAAGAGAAAAGATTAGAAAAAGAAGCTGAGGCTGCTGCTGAACAAAAGAAATTGCAGATGCAGGTAGAGGAAAGGAGATTTGAAGCTGAACAAAAAAAATTGGAAAGAGAAGCTGCGGCTGAACAAAAAAGATTAGACAGTGAAGCTGAACAAAAAAAATTGGAAAGAGAAGCTGCGGCTGAACAAAAAAGATTAGACAGGGAGGCTGAACAAAAAAGATTAGATGCTGAAGAGAAAAAAGCAATAAGAGAACATGAATTTGAGTTGGAGAAATTGAGATTGACAAGTATGAGTAATGTTAATCAGGCATCTAGTGGTAATGGTAAACCTTCTACTTACAAGGTTAAGGTTCCACCGTTCAATCAGTCCAGTGACGATATTACATTCTGGCTGGATAGATTTGAACGTTCTTGTCGTACACATAATGTGGATAAATCACAATACGCTAATCAATTATCAGAAAACTTGAAAGGTGAATCTTTGACTAGATTATGCCTTGTAGGAGAAGCAGATAAGGATAATTATGATGTCATTAGGGCGGCTTTGATAAAAAAATATCAGCTAAGTGAGGAAGGCTATCGCCTTTTATTTAAGACGATGGTACCTGAGACGGGTGTAGAATTCTCAGAATTCACTGCAAAGGCACGTCTCACAGTTGATCGTTGGATTGAGCTTTCCAAAACAGAAAAAACGTATGAAGGACTTATGGATTTGTTGCTCAGAGATAAGATTATGTCATGTGTGAACAAACCTTTCCTTGAATTTATACATGAGCGTAAACCCAAATCTCTAAAAGAAATGGAAGAATATTGTTCCCAATATGTCACTGCACACCCCGACGTGACTTTTGGCAACACTAAGATTAAGGAGAGTATGCCAGTTGCTTCAGCAACACCATACAATCCCAATTATTCACACAGATTTCAGGGACCTCAAAACAGATTTGATAAAAAAGGTAACCATAATAGTTATCAAAACCAAGGTAACCAATCATTTCAGGGTTCTTCTTCAAAGAACTGGAGACGACCTGATAGCTCTCGACACAGGGGTGGTCATAATTATAGGAATTTCCGTAGAGGAAGTAATTATAGAAACTATCAGGGTTATCCGTCTTGGAGTCAACAAGATCATAATTACAGAGATACTCATTATAATGAATATGATAATGGTAACCAAGGGAACTATGACTCAAACCCAAATAGGGGTTACAATAGAGGTAACAATAACTACAGAGGTGATAATAACCGAGGTAGATCTCAAAACAAAAGACATAAACCACATTTTCAGGCAAACTCTGCACAACAAGAGTCCCATGAAGCCTATAAACAGAGTAAAGATAATAATGATGCTAGTAATATGGCATGTGCCGCTTTTGATTTTGGGAGAGCATCTCAGTGCCCCCAATGCAAAACGTTATTTGAGCCAACCACAGTGTCTACTTTAAGCTGTGGCCATCCTCTTCCTGCTCTTCCAGCATCAGTCGCGCATGATGGAAGAGGTTCTCTTGTCTTACATAAGGGTTTAGTGAATAACAATCCAGTCTCTGTGCTATTTGATTCTGGATGCACCACAATTGGTGTTAGGCAGTCACTCGTAGATCCTTCCCGTGCCACTGGACAAGTAGTCAAATGTGTAACATTTGGCGGCACATTAGAGAAATACTCTACTGCTATCATTAGGATTGCTACTCCTTTCTTTACAGGAGATGTACACGCATGTCTTCTTCCGAATCCGATCGCTGACCTCATCATCGGTCGCATTCATGGAGTCAAGGAATGCACTCCGCAACAAATTTCCACGTGGGAAAGGCAAAACATGCAGATTGCTAACGCTGTAGTCACTAGAGCTCAGGCTCTTAATATGCCTCAAACTTCATCTACTGAAGATAATGAAGTGCATAACCAAGATAATCCCTTGGTAATTTCTCGTGACTCGTTTATAAAACAGCAAGAAGATGATCCCACTCTGAAGAAATTCTTCATTCTTGCAACTAAAGGTGATCCGAATAAAGACACAAGTCGTAAATCGTGGATTACAAAGAAGAATGGCGTACTTGTACGTATGGTTCAAGACTCCATTACGTCAAGTCATTCTCAAATCCTGGTTCCCAAGAATTTGAGAGTTAAAATTTTGCAGCACGCTCACGACTCTCAGTGTGCTGGACACATGGGTTTTTCCCGTACTAAGTCAAGAGTCCTTGCGGCTTTCTTTTGGCCATTGGTAAACAAGGACATACGGATTTATTGTCGATCTTGTAAAGTATGTCAGGAAGTTAAATCCAAAGGTCCACGGCATGCTGCACCCATTCAGGCGGCGGACATTCCTATTCGGCCGTTTCAAAAAATGGCCATAGACATTATTGGTCCATTTAAGATCAAGTCTGCCAGAGGACATCAGTTTATCTTGACGTGTGTTGATATGTGCACACGTTGGCCAGAGGCTATTCCTCTGAAGAGCATTACTACTGCTGATATTGCAGATGCTCTTTGGCTTATATTTTCTCGTCTGGGGTTCCCCGGAGAGATATTGTCAGACCATGGCACCCAACTAATATCAGATACCATGTCTCAAGTAATGTCTACTCTGCAGATAGATAGATCTTTAAGTAGTATCTACCATCCAATGTCTAATGGTATGGTCGAACGCCTTAATAGAACACTTAAAAACTTACTGGGGAAGATAACTGAGGATCATCCTCAAGACTGGGACAGAGTTTTACCTGCGGCCCTCTTCGCTTACAGAGAGGTACCCAATGAACATACGGGATTTTCTCCCTTTGAACTCGTCTTTGGCGCGCGTCCGCGTGGCCCTATGTCGTTGCTTCACGATCTCATAACATCTGACAATATTGACGATGACACAAAGTCATCCTACGAATATGTCATCGCGTTGAGACAAAAGATTATCGAAGCATGCAAATTAGCAACTTCTTCTTCTGAATTTGCGAAACAGAAGGCAAGGCAATTTGCCAATAAGAAGAGATGCTTACGACAACTTTGTCCTGGTGACAAAGCATTTGTATTACTACCTTGTAGGGAAAACAGATTACTTATTTCTTGGAAAGGTCCGTACGATATAATATCGAAAATTTCCGATGTCGACTATATTGTCGATATTGATGGGAAGCATAAAACCTTCCACATCAATATGCTTACTGAATTCCATGAACGTCCGGATTATTTGCAACCCATTTTCCAAGCAACGGACAATTCTCCAGTACAACATGGTCATTACTCATCACTGTCCGTGATACAGGATGAGGAAACAAGTTTTTCAGATGTAAATCTTCCTCTTCCAATGATCCCACTTCATTCCAGTGAATCATGGAAGAACGTTACTGTCTCTCCTGATTTGTCTCTAGGAGAACAGCGACAAGTTTCAACTATGTTGCAAACATTTCAGGATGTACTCACTGACATCCCTGGACAAACGAATGTCATTCAACATGACATTGTTCTAACTGACCATACTCCTATTAGGGTTAGACCTTATCCTATACCTATACATTTTCAAGCACAGGTCGAGAAAGAGTTGGATGAGATGATAGATTTGAAAATAATCGAACCATCCACCTCTGCATATTCTTCGCCGATGGTTATTGTGCGTAAAAAAGACAATAACATACGTCTTTGCGTTGACTATCGAAAATTGAATCAAGTAACGAAGTTCGATGCCGAACCTATGCCTTTACTGGAAGAGCTACTTACTCGACTCTCCAAATCTCATTTTTTCACTAAACTTGATTTGTCTAAAGGATATTGGCAAGTTCCTTTATCTGAACGCGCCAAACCTCTCACGGCTTTTTCAACACCTAGAGGTTTGTTCCAATGGAATTTTATGCCTTTCGGTCTTATGAACGCACCAGCTACGTTCGTACGCATGATGCGCCGAATCCTATCTTATCGGTCAGATGTCATTGCATATCTAGACGACATCTGTCTTTTCAGCGATACTTGGGAAGATCACTATTCAGGGTTAGATGAATTGCTGTCTACTTTGCGTGAGCACAACCTGACAGCGAAACCCTCTAAAGCCTATATTGGTTTTAGCGAAATTTCTTTCCTAGGCCACCGAGTTGGTCATGGTTTCCTAAAGACAGAGGACCATAATACTAGTAAGATACTTAACATCTCAATCCCTAAGACTAAAAAACAGGTGAGAAGTCTGTTAGGTCTTATTCAATTTTATGGCAGATTCATTCAGAATCTATCCTCTATCATGGCACCTCTCTCAACACTTCTAAAGAAAGGTTCGCCTAATGTGGTCCACTGGTCTCAGGAATGCCAATGCTCTCTGGATAAGATTAAAACACTGTTTTCAACACCACCTATTTTAGTGCTACCCACTAAAGATAAGACATTCGTTCTTCGTAGTGACGCTTCATCCACTGGGATTGGAGCGGCACTAATGCAAGAGTACTCTGGAACTCTGCATCCTGTAATGTATATTTCCAGAAAACTTAATGCGGCAGAAAGGAATTATTCGGTTTTAGACCGTGAGCTATTAGCTATGGTTTGGTCGATCCTCAAACTACAGAGATTCCTTCTAGGCGCACATTTCATAGTAGAAACCGACCAAAAAGCTCTTACTGCTATACAGAGTAAGAATTTGAAGAGCTCGAGGTCTACTCGATATGCAATTGCTCTTCAACCTTTTCATTTCTCTGTGCGAGCTATTCGTGGATCAGATAATGTGATGGCAGACATTCTGTCAAGATGCCCACATGATTCCACATAACTATTAGGGCTTAGACTTCTTGATATGTCTAGTTCTATAGTAGTTCCTTTTCTATATCATGATAGATACACATTTGTAATTTAATAATATAATGATTGTATCACTACATAGCGGTTCATTGATGTTTATTCACCGCTGTGCTTTGATGATTTTTTCTTCATAAATCATAAATTTAAGATATCTAATACGAAATGATGATATGAATTTTTTAGGCATTGTGTAATTGCCAGAATTGTATTATACTTTGATGACACCTTCCTGGAAAAATATACTTGTAGAGAAATAATTTCTCTCAGTTTATGAGACACATTCTCACCAGTCGCTCCATAAGTCGACTTAGCCTCATATTAGGCGTTATAGGTATTCCTAATATTTTCATCTGCGCATTATTCATGCGTTGTGAGCCTATTGTACGTTGCTCCTAGATGTATTTCAAAAAAAAAAAAAATGTTCCATTTTTTTTTTCCCGGGAGGTGTGGTAAGACTGTTACGTGCCGTCTTTGATATCTTACAATATTATACATAGGTAATTTTTTAGTGCTTAAGGGAAAGTCATTATTGAGTTACTTCCCTTGAACTCCGCGGATAAAAACATTTTACTGCGATTTATTCGTTGTTTGGGTAATAATAGATTGTTCTTGCTTCAGAATATCTATGGCCTGAATTTATGTGTATTGTTTGTCTGAGTAGGACGAGTCTGTCTTATATCTGTATATCTTTACATATCTAAGTCGAACTATATGTTCTGTTGTCTCTAGAGAGGTCAAAGGCTATTCGGCGGATGTGTCGCTTGAGTGGTGTGATTTGGCTTCGTCCTGATAGGGACTGTGTGTGTTTTGCTATGTCGGCTTGATGCCTTGAAAAAGTGATCTCAGTGGTTTTGGGGAAAGTGATAGTCGTCTAGACCTATCGTGTATGCTTTACCCCAGTGTTTATTCATATTGCCAAGGAATGGCAGTTTCATATTCCCTCTACCAAGGTAATCAAAGATACTCTTATGAACTCTCGATCGAAGCCACCATTTTCGATAGTTACGATTTGAATGTCTAAGAGAATATATTTGACTCGATGAAAACGACTTCGATTCCTAGCAGCACTATATTCTGTAGAATGCAGTCAATTGTTCATGATCAAATCTACAGAGCAATGAAATGTTTTATGAATGACTAACTTTAGAACAGATTCATTATCTGTATTCAAACGTGAGTGACAGTTCACGAGTGAAGCCATCTTGGAACCAAAACATGTAGGACTTTCAAGAAGAGAAAAGGGATGCCCGTATTATCGCTTGATCAGTCCAGAGATCACTGCTACACATGAGAACCCATTGTTAGCGGTTCAATATTATTATATGGAAAAATATGTGCTGAACATTATGTTGAAGAATCGTCGCTAGACGAGATTAGGTTTAGAAGCCATCTGAAATATTGTTTACAAGCTGACGTGCTCAGTCAGTGACGTCAGATGATATATGTATGGGCGATACTGAGTGCTTGGCTATTGACAGTCCATTATACCATTATTCTACATGAGTGCCCATGTAACATTGCAAGACCATTTGTCCACTGTACTATGATGTATTATGGCAACCTGTGATTTGTCACTATCTGTGCTGTCGAGTGTGTACGTCCAATTAAACTTTAGAAAAGGTACACAGTCGTTGGTGTCGATGACTTCCGGTCATACATGAGTGTGAGAAGAGAACATTTGTCAACAACACGAACCCTTATCATCATTCGCACATTATACACTCCATCCATGTCTACACAACACTGCGTAGGTCAAGTTGACATTCCATACACTACAGTGGGGCAGGCAACACCATAGGGATCTTGTCAACTGATGATGATAGACGCCTGTCTTCCCGCCTAGGAGTGTTCTGGTGTACTTTATCAACATATATTATATCCAACTAAATATCAACATTATCAGGCGTTGACATATAAAGGACAATGATAATGCAACAACTGTTGTTAAAGGGGCGTTTGGTCCGTTGTTGCTGGGGTTGTTTTAGTTTGTTGCAGGATCCATTTGTTAATGGTTGCATTATCATTGTCCTTTATATGTCAACGCCCAACTTGTAATTAATAAATACTATTGCAAAGTCTGGCCATGTCTATTAATTCCTTAATTCTCATTCATTCTTTAATCATCGTGCTTCTATTGTCTATTACGCAAATGCTGAGTACTGGTTAGAACTGGTGAACAATGGAATAATATTGGCTTGGTAAGTCCAAGTATTCGAGTCCACAAGTCCGACATTTACTGACGATAACACATCACAAGTATTATTCATTACAAGCATACATCTGCAAATTAAATACATTTGAATCCATATAATATTCTCAGTCCGTGTCCAGTAAATGAATTAGTATAGACAGAACAGCATAACTATATGCACGCGTGGTTGGGGATTCCAACAGCCGACAGTGAGCGTATGAGTCTGACGAATATAATATTATGGACTGGTTAATAATCTTTCCTTGAAGTCGGTTATATACTAACCTTATTATCTTATTTGATTCACATAACTTTGGACTGACCCTGAGTCCTTACTTCGAAGTAAATCTACATATATGCGGCAATACAATGCCCAACACTGGACGGATATAGGACGCGTCTTCACAGCTTGACGGTCAACGTAAAAAGGGTCTCGTATCTAAGTCACGGTGCGTGACCTATCAACGCTAACACGTCATAAATCGATCGTGTACATAGCGTTCAGTAGTCCGTGAATTCTTAACATCAAATTATATTAAATGCTGTGACCCTAGAAATAGCACACTGCCAACCATAGCAGACGACTTCAATAAAATACCGTAACAATGACGCAACACAGAGAAAGCCGAAAGGAGTCTGTGTTGCTGACTAACCTTCTTTCTTCTAGGAGAACTTCCAGATTTGGCACCTGGAATGTTCGGACATTAAACGAACAAGGGAAAGTGGCACAAGTAGCAGTGAAGATGAAGGAATATAAAATCGAGGTTCTGGGACTGTGTAAAACAAAGTGGAAGGGGGTATACAGGACGAAACTCATCACAAGTGACTTGGTGCTGTCCTCAGGACATGAAGTAGAAAGTTCACACCACAGTGAAGGGGTAGCTCTTATGTTATCTAAAGAAGCACAGAAAGCACTCATTGAATGGGAAGCCGTTGGATCCAGAATAATAACAGCTTCTTTTAAAACAGCTAAAAAGAAAATGAATGTAAATGTCATCCAATGTTATGCACCAACTAATGACAAAGAAGAGTCTGTGAAAGAAGCATTTTATACTTGACGACAGGAAATTATGGAAAAAGTAAAAAGAAGAGACATCACAATTTTGATGGGTGACATGAATGCAAAGATAGGTACAGTCAACACCGGCTTTGAAGAAGTCATGGGAAAACAGGGGCTAGGAATACTGAATGAAAATGGGGAACTATTCTCAAACTTCTGTGCTTCAAATCAACTGGCTATAGGAGGAAGCATGTTTCCACATAAGAGAATACACAAGGCAACATGGATATCACCAGACCATAGAACAGAAAATCAGATTGATCATATATGCATAAACAAGAAGTTTAGATCATCATTGCAGGATGTAAAGGTATATAGAGGAGCAGATGTGGCATCAGACCACCACCTTCTGATAGCCAAAGTAAAAATGAAACTCAAGAGATATGCAGCAATGCAAATTATAGACAACAATTTAATGTAGGACATCTAAGAAATCAAGAAACAAGAGACAAATTTGCGGTTACAATATCCAACAAATTTCAGGTGCTCCAACAGCTGGAAGATGCAGAGAATACAGAAGATTATTGGCAGCAAATCAAAACGGTATGGAACGAGACATGTGAAGAAATATTGGGGAAAAGGGAACGACAACAAAAAGCATGGATAACAACAGAAACCATCAATAAGATAAAAGACAGGAAAAACAAGAAAGCAGATTTAAACACAAGCAAAACCAGAAGTTCCAAAGCCAAGGCTCAAGAAGTGTACACAGAAGCAAACAAAGAAGTAAAAAGAAGTATCAAAAGAGACAAGAAGAAATATATTGAGGAGTTGGCAAGAGAGGCAGAAGAAGCTGCAGCCAAAGGAAATATGAGAGAACTGTATAACAGCACAAAGAAGCTAACAGGGAAATACAAGCAAACAAGTTGCTTCATAAAAGACAAGAATGGAAAACTGCTCAGCAATATACAAGAGCAAATGAAGAGGTGGACAGAATATTTTGAGGACCTTCTCAATAGACCAGCTCCACAAAACCCCCGGACATCCAGCCAGCAGAAGAAGAGCTACAAATTAACGGTGAAAGACCAACGAAGGAAAAAATAAAGAAAGCCATAAAGCTTCTAAGAGATGGAAAAGCGTCTGGACCTGATGGCATTCCAGCAGAGGCCATCAAAGCAGATATCGACACGGCTACAGAGATGTTATATAAATTACTTGGTAAAGTCTGGGAAAAGGAAGAGATACCAGCAGAATGGAAGGAAGGATATCTGGTTAAGTTGCCTAAGAAGGGAAATTTACAAGAGTGCACAAATTATAGAGGAATAATGTTACTATCAGTGCCAGGAAAAGTATTAAACAGGATTATCCTTGAGAGATTAAAAGAGTCCATAGACAAGAAACTGAGAGATGAACAAGCAGGTTTTCGACAAAACAGATCATGTACAGACCAGATAGCCACTTTGAGAATAATAGTTGAACAAAGTCTGGAATGGAATTCACCACTATACATCGGATTTGTGGACTACGAAAAGGCATTTGACAGTGTAGACAGAGAATCACTTTGGAAATTGATGAGGCATTATGGAGTTCCCCTGAAGATCATTAATTTAATAAAGAAAACATATGAAGACATGACATGCAGAGTTCTTCATGAAGGACAGCTTACAGAACCGTTTGGGATAAGAACAGGAGTGCGACAGGGATGCCTCTTGTCTCCATTTCTTTTCTTACTAGCAATAGACTGGGTTACGAGAACATCGACAACACACAACAGAAATGGAATCCAGTGGACTCTGACTAAGCAGTTGGATGATCTGGATTTTGCTGATGACTTAGCTCTTCTGTCCCATAACCGTAATCAGATGCAGGAAAAATTGAAAACACTCGATGAGAGGTCACAGCAATTGGGTCTGAAAATACACAGGGAAAAGACAAAGATAATGAGAATAAATGCAGGTAATGATAACAGGGTTGAACTTGAAGAAGCACCAATACAAGATGTAGAATCGTACACATATCTTGGCAGCAATATAGACAAAGTTGGAGGGACAGACAGTGATATCAAAATAAGAATACAAAAAGCAAGAGGAGCTTTCATTGCATTGGGAAATATATGGAGATCAAGAGAAATCGGATCCAACACGAAAATAAGAATCTTCAACTCAAATGTGAAGTCAGTCCTATTGTATGGCTCTGAGACATGGAGAACAACAAAGACAACTACCAAAAAGCTACAGACTTTCATAAATGGGTGCTTGCGTAGAATAGAGGGATTAAAATGGTATGACAAGGTTACCAACGTGGAACTGATGACAAGAACTAGACAAGTGCTAGTGGAACAAGAGATGAGAAGAAGACGATGGAAATGGATAGGACACACACTGAGGAAACCTGTTGATAGCATTACAAGGCAGTCCTTGTTCTGGAACGCCCAGGGCAAGAGAAGCAGAGGTAGACCAAGAAGCACATGGAGAAGAGAGCTGGAAACAGAGGTGAAAATGATAAGGAGAACATGGAAAGAACTTGAGATGATGGCACGTGACAGGAGGACTTAGCATGTGTTTGTTGAAGGCCTATGCTCCTTTGGGAGTGGAGGGTTATGAATGAATGAATTATGAATGCAGAACTATCCAAGTTGGCTAGAGGATAAAGGTTCCAGCTCAGGTAGTGATCCAGTAAATACATCCGAGCCAGTAAAATTATAATGAAGAAATATCGTAAACCTTAGAACCACAGCCAGAATAGAAATAGAATAATTAGACAAGTGTTAAACGACTAGCTTCCTGACCAGGTGATTTGTATGCTGAATGAAGGTACCAACGTAGAAGCCATGTGTACTTTATCAACATTATATTTCGGCACAGTGATTGCCAGATGTAAATATGTTCTTCTGACAACAATAAAATAATGATCGTCATCAGCGTGTCATCCAGTTATTTGCAATCGTAGAATTTTGTCTGTCCGTCGATGTATTAAGAGCCAGCAGTCTTAAACAGACAAGTAATACAAGCATGTTAATAAGATAGACTGTATCACCACGAAGACGACACCTTTATCTCCATCAACACTTGGTAGAAGACAAGAATTATTGAAACATATATAAGTGACGTAAGAGGTCAACGTTTCATACATGATACGTTTACTGACAACCTTTGTTGACACAATCATGTATGGTATACAAGGCATCTTATTCTCACAAGCAAAATGAACCTGGGTTGACAACAGCCATAGAGGTATGGTGGAGGACATGATTGAATTAGATGTGTTGGAGGTGACAGGCATGGTGGAGGACATGATTGAATTAGTTGTGTTGGAGGTGACAGGTATTGTCACCGGGCGACCTACTACTATGACTATAGCATAGTTCGTGCTAATTGTTAGGAAGAATAGTCACAAGGTTTTATGGAAATAGATTTAAGATAGGCGAGTATCAGATTGAATCTAGAATTAAGAAAATCGGAATAGCCGAAATACTTCCATCGGGAGACCTATAAAATAAATAGGGTAATATTAAGCCGCCCAACCGAAAGGCTGGAAAAACCGCACTATTTTAAGGGGAAGGCAAACTTCGGGGTGATAAGGCAGTTGATCTGAAAATGCCGGTGTGTACAGATGTACAATCGTAGATCTTGAAGTTTTCAAGACATCGACTCGATAAAGATAATATTACTTAAATGTGTGGGAAATTCTTTGAGGCTGTAAGTAGAACTTCAAATGACTTATTTAACAGTGCAGAAAAATACAGTAGTTACAAAAGGTCACGAGATTCAGAGCTCAAAACACAGTGTTATTATTTTGGCCCGCTCACAACACGCAGTCACGATAAATGAAGGCTCACCGCACGAGTGAGAAGGTCGCAGTACTTTCCCGTGCCGGGCGATTCACAGTATCAGATTACAACTCCAGGAGTCAACTGAATAACTTAATGATTCGTTCAGGGTGATTGGAGATTTTTGAATATTAATAATGAAGATGAGATTGTGAATATTGTTATGGAAAAGGCATTTTTAAGTTTGCACGCACTGGAAGATATAGCAAGGAGAAGGTAACCAAATGTATACATCTGACTTTGTTTACTATGCATTGGTAGAATTACCTAAATAAAATGATTGTTTTGAATCTGGAGAGTTTACTCTATTATCTCTCGTTGATGAAGTCTTACAGTAAAGATATATGAAGAAATACATGCAAATAATTGTCACGCCACATATAACAACACAGAGGAAGTTTGGAACGGACTAGGTTACAGATATCAACAAGAACAAAGATCTCTGGCAGTATACCAGTATTCCTGACTTGGATGATATAACAAACATCTACACTATACTAATCACTTCCCCACGGCCACACAATAACCTATATATGGTGCCGAGACCAGTCCTCTGAGTGGCATAGCATGTAAACCTATATATGGTGCCGAGACCAGTCCTCTGAGTGGCATAGCATGTGAACCTATATGTTGCCGAGATCAGTCCTCTGAGTGGCATAGCATCTAAACTTATATTGTACCATAACCAGTTCTTTGAGTGACATAGCATCTAAACTATATGGTACTACGACCAATCCTCTCATTGTCATTGTATTCAGGAAAGGTAAAATTGGACTAAGCTGATAGGCTATACATATGACTTTTGCAAATGGAGGCATATCAACAACAAATGGCACAATCACTCCCTCAACAACAATACCAGCAGGCTTCTAATGTTCCGCTCCCCACCGAGCAAGACTCAACCATGACAGCTCTTCAGCGGATTACGGATACACTGTCTAACGTTGACCATTACGCCAAGTTCAACCAAGTAAGATCAATGATAACTCCCTTCGCAGGAGAGGCGAAATGTTTTAGAAAGTGGTTAGTAGATATTGAAAAATTTGCTTTAATGGTAAATGCTGTCACGGATGCAGACAAAAAACGTGTTGCATTCTTGTCCAGTGACTCACTAGTGACAGATTTTCTAAGAAGGCGTATGCAACTTTATCCTGATGAGACATACGACTCCCTTAAGAAGGAGCTAGTAAGTAGATATAGTGACATAGTTGACAATCAGCACGCTTGGACATTACTCAGAAAGATCAGGCAATAAAGGAATGAACTAGTCCAGTTCTACGGTGATCGATTGTTGAATCTTTCTGAAGAAGCATTTTTAGGTGGATCTATCCCATCGCCAGAGCTCGAACGTCATTTGGTAGGAATATGTGTTGATGGACTCTATGCCGACAATCTGAAACTTCACCTTATACGTAAAGATACGAAAACAATAACGGAGACGATTCAGGCAGCGGTAGCAGAAGAAAATGTTCACAAAAGATTTCACCAGAGAATAGGTAGGGAGCCACAATCTAATGTAGTCTTTGATCACAAACCCATGGAAGTAGACCATACAAGACAACAATGGCGTCGACCTGACACCCAAAGACACCATAACCATACTGGACGTGAGATACAACAACATTCACATGGACCAGCACAAAGACAGAATGTGTACAATGTGTCTACAATCGTTTGTTACAATTGTAATAAAAAAGGACATATAGTTAAAAATTGTAGAAGTAGAAACGCAGATAACCACCACAGGCAGTTTCCATTTAATCAAAGGTACCCACAGGGAAATTACAATTATGAATCAACATCCAGGCGTACGACACCAGTCAAGAAACACTGGGATACATTGAACAAAAGAACAAGTAGAATGGCAGTAAGAAATTTTATCAATGTAGTTAAAGCCAGAAAAATTTGGGAGTTCAAAAGTGTAGTACTGGAAAACGGACGAGGGTGTCGCATAACGACAGCAGATGGAAATTGGACACATATAAGTCACACTAATCAAGAAAAGAAAGACCGCATATGTCATGAGATAAACTTAGTTCGTATGGGTAACACACATCATACCCACGAGTATAACAGGCAACCAAAGAAGCTTCAAGTATGGTCTATGAATTTGCAAAGTCATGTACCGACTCCAGAGTTGAGCGAAGTTTCCTTAGATAGTGGATATTCAAGAAATAACAGCCCTAATCCACAAAAGAATCAAGTGCAGCTGAAGCAAGTTACAGCATCAGCACAGATAGACTCAACAACACAAACAGAGAATAAAGTTGCAGTTTCAGCAACACAAACAGAGAATAAAGCTGCAGTTTCAGCAAAACAAACAGATTTTGACCTTAACACTGACACATCATGCAGGCGTACAAGAACAGTACAGAGGGTCGACAGTGTTTCGGAGGAGAAGAAGAAAATTATCAAGGTAGCTAAGCCAAATGTACAGGAGTTGAAGAAAGAAATAAAATGTATCCAAAGAGAATGCGACCTTAAAACCTTGACAATAAAGGAGGTGTACCAATTATTAGAGATGAAGTTTGATATAGACTTATCGCAAAGAATACAAGAAGTAAGACAGCTTGTGAGAGATGTGATGCAAGAGGAGTATGGGGAGGACACAGTCAAGATGGCTCAAGAAGTAGTTGTACCACAGTATAGATTTATCGCAGAAGTAAAGAATAAGACGACCGAACCAAGTATAAATCAGTTGAAAAAGGAAATAGAACTCACCATAGCACGGCCTTGGTTTGACGGGTCAAGAAGAACAGTATGGATATTGCTAGAAGAAAAGTATCGGACACAGTTTCTAGAGATAAGAAATGAATTAGATATGGTTATAACGAAAATGTTAGATGACAGAAACGAGGAGAAATATAGAATAATAGACCAAGCAAATCGTGATAGAAGGCAAAGAGAGAGAGAGAGAGAGAGAGAGAGAGAGAGCAGGAAAATCGTGATCGAATTCAGAGGAGAAATAAAGGAAGAGGCAAATACAGATATTGATAAACTGATAGCGTTAGAGGCGCTTAAAAGTAGAGAGGCCATGATGATGAAGTTTTTAGATATGGTGAATAAGTAAGGAGAATGGGAGATAGTAGCAGGAGGCTATGGGAGGAGACATAGCATATGTTAAACGGAACAAGTCAGAAATAAAATACTTCGCAAACGTCGCCCTACACAGATAAGCAAATCAAGTCTTCAACACTTACCTCCCACACCATCGTTACCAACTTCATGTCGAGCGACGATAAACACAACGCTTTCAACGCCCACGCCAACGTATGACAGTCGCCTATCCAAACGTGAAATAACACTTTTGGAACTCGCCAAACTCCTTTCAGCGCAGATTTAGTACTGGTTTTACCACCCCACTACATCAGTACTCACCAGCCTTATTTTAGGCCGAATAGATATTTTACATCTTTATTTTCTTTTTCACGAGAGATGTCAGCGAGAGATGTCAGCCCCCTTTTCACCACCATACTACTGCCCATGGTAGTATTCGCAGCGAGAGATGTCAGCCCCCTTTTCATCACCATACTACTGCCCATGGTAGTATTCGCAGCGAGAGATGTCAGCCCTTTTTCATCACCATACTACTGCCCATGGTAGTATTCGCAGCGAGAGATGTCAGCCCCTTTTCATCACCATACTACTGCCCATGATAGTATAGGCAATGACAGATGTCAGTGCCACACCAGTAAAACTTATGATCGGTAACAGCAAGTTATGTAATGATCAGTGATTGTTTTAGTCCTTAAGGACACAGACAAACATTGTATCACAAGACATATGTGTGATATTAGGTACTTTTATTATATTATTTAAATTGTTTATTCACTGATACCAATTTGAAGTGCACATGCTTAGGATAATGCTTACAGATCTTATGATAAGATTTCAGAAAATTAGACAAGCCAATCGCACTAGGCGATCCATACTTCCTTTTATAGGAAATGCACTGGAGTACATTTTTTAGTACTGCTACTGACTCTAATTATGGCAACTTACAACAGAAGCAAGGAAACCAACTTACAACATGCCATACCAGACTCAGCTTCAAAGCAGGAGAAGAGAGAACATGTCATTGGCAATACAGCCAAACTAGTGTGAATAGCACACAAAAACGCTATTGCATCGAATTGGAAGAGAATAAATGACCTCAGATCAGTGTTGATACACTTAACGAATTTTATCGATGTATTGTTCGAAAATGATGATGAGAACATAAAATGTTATGCACAAGAACTAAGCCACGATGATAAGATAAACGAGATTACCTGGTTAGGCAACATTTATTAGCATTAATATTATCACTATACTCCAAAGGTTGTTATTGCCGGGAGTTGTAGTGAGGATAAGCTCTCACTGCAGATAAAATACTTCTATGGTACGCGCCTCAAACAGCCTCTGACAACCAAGTCCAGCTCCCGGCCTTCACGTGTGGCTCAATTTGAGCCCGGCGGAACTGTTTCCACTGACGGGAGAAGGGGCAAAGGCGAGCGACTGGCGCCTTAAAACCAGCAGCTTCGGGCAGATAGGGCTCGTGATCCTTGGTTGGTAGCTTATCTAAGAGAAGGAACTCTGAATTCAAACCACCCTGCCTTGCGGGAATATCCATTTGTGGAATTGGCTTCGGGAGTAAACCCTGAGGATAAATCCGGAGTCGGAGTCCCTAAGGCAGTCTAATGTCGATTCGACATTATTCTGGCAACTCCTGCGACATGGCTGGTACCAAACTGTATCGGCTATTGCCGTTCCTTTGGATCTACCGGCTGTGTGGAGAGGGGGAACATGCTGCATGGGCAACAGCTTGATCTCCATATAACTGTGCCCAAGCTCGCGCCCTGGAGAGGACACTCCAGCTTCACCCTATAGGTGTCGGCAAAACACGGGAAGTAGCAGTTACCGGTTATAAGCATTTTGCCCAATTGGCGTAGGGCATGGCGCCAGGGGCTACTTCCGACAGTGGGAGAGGTTCTAGGATCTCACTGGACAGCTACCGCCCGCTTCAAGCTGGGCAGCCCCCAGTCAATAAGGTGTTGTCCCGCTGTCACCGTTGACTTTGCTAGGAGCATTATAAAATGCTCAAGCAGGAATTATAAGCGGTGATTTGGTTTTGGTTAAGAGGGAAGGTATGAAAAAATGGTTTAAGAAATAAGAATGGATTTGAATAAAGACTATTTGTCTTGCTAAAAGGGGGATAATATGAGTGAGGTGGTGCTTTGATCAAAGGGAGAAGACTCTAATTATTAAGGTCAGGGGAGGAAAGTGCTTAATTACACTTAAGTAGATTTGGTGAGTTGGTAATTATGGTTTAGAAAATGTACATATAAGAATTGTATAGCAAGCTTTAGAGAAGACAATATAAGGTTAAGTCAAATATGCAAAGGGAGACAATGGGTAATTACCTCCCTTATATGATTAAGTGAGTTGAGAGGAAAAAAATATGCACGTGAAAAGTTTACCAGGACAACGGATGGCACTTCACTGAGTTGTTTACACAGCGGATAAGCGTGAACATATTTCAGCTGAGCGAAGAATAGGAGGAACCAATGAATTTACAGTAAACAAGGACAGATCAGCTGATAATGATTTTATAGAAGAGAAGGCATTTAGACGCGCTGAGGAGCGGTCGCATTTTCGGAGGAGCAGTCCTAGTTAAGGACGTAGAGTAGCAGGAATGTGTATTCTGCCAGGCTCAAGTTACATTTCTGTGGGAAACAGAATGAATACTTCTGAAGAATCCTATAGACCTAGTTAGAGTAGTAGAATCTATTCACATATGAAAGACAGAACTGTGTTTAAAATATAGGTTTAGTCTAGTGCTAAGAGGTGATAGTAAGAAATATGAGTGTTGTGAGGATTCTGTGAAACCAGAGTAAGTAGGTCCTTTGACTCATAACTTTTGATAGACATTGAATAGAATGATTTCAGAAGTTGAAATAAAGTATTACAAGGTTAACGACGCTTACAACTAGGTGAGCGCAGAATAATGAGAAACGAAGCTGAAGCTACAAAATTGACTATGAGGTGAATAAACTGAGACTAAGTAGGCAGCTGAGGAGATTTACAGAAGAACAGGGACTTAATAGCCGTGCTGGGCTATTGTATAATGAACTTTGCAACATCGACTGCTACAAGTAAGATGAGTAAGCAATTGAAGGCTGATTGTATTTACAGGATGAAACATGCGCTCTCTAGCAGGTATAAGTATGAGGATACCGCAACAGGTGTACCCAATGTATTGATTTGCATATATGAATTTTAAGATGATGGTATTTGATTAAATTGAGTCAAATTGACAGGGTTAGTAGATGAAAGAAACCAACTCAGGAAAGAGTTGATGAAAGGCTTGGGAGAAGCCAGAATAAATAGAAAAGCCTTAAGGGAAGAAAATATGTATAAACCATACCTGAATATGTTCTCAGGCAGAGAGCTATAACTATATATATAGGTATGTGAATGTGCCCAGAAGGAATGGGGCATACAAGAGGCAGTTAGGAAATGTTTGTACCTGGAATTTGTACCACATGCCTCCTGTTATGATGGAATTTTTGATGTAAATAAATAACTTGTTTTGATGGAACACTTCTCAAGTTGGGTTAACTCTCTAAAAGGTTGTTGAGTGCTAGAGTAAACAAGATAATAGACATAAGAAAATAACTACTATACGAAGTTGTCACTTAAGTAACATCATAAGAAGGGATGGAACGAGTTTAGGTTGGAAGTTTGAGAAAATATCATCCAGGAATCAATAACTCTGGCGGTGAGGGCCAGTATTAAGATATACTCTTACTTGGAAGATAGGTCAATGGATCAAATTGACAAATAGAAGGTAGACAACTAGGCCTGCCCCAGTCACCTAGTTTACTATAATAAGGATATATACACGGCACTGTCACGTATTATTAATTGACGCCGTGACCAGCTCAAGAAGTTGTCACCTATTATTAATTGGTATCGTGACCAGTCCTAGGAGTTCACCAACACGGTCACACCGCCACTGTCTGCTTTCCCCATTGGGTGCATGGGGATTAGGGTCAAACCCGAACTGTGGACAGAAAATTTTGCACCAAGCAATTATCGAAAAAATAGAAATAAGCAAACTCTCAGATTGGGATGCTGGAACGTCCGGACTATGTTGACTGGACTATCCGAAAACCTACAGGATGTAAACGATGTAAGGAAGACAGCCATAATTAATGATGAGCTTAAACGACTTCAGGTGGATATAGCTGCACTTCAGGAAACGCGCCTGGCGGGCTCTGGAATGGTGAGCGAGAAGGACTACACATTTTATTGGCAAGGGAAAGATCTTAATAAAGCTAGAGAACACGGAGTAGGTTTTGCGGTCAAAAAATCGCTAACTAACATGGTTGAACCAGGCGAGAATGGATCAGAACGCCTGTTAACGCTCCGCCTGCAAACTAGCACAGGTCCCATCACCCTTGTCAGTGTGTATGCTCCTACTCTGTACTCTGCCTCAGAAGCTAAAGATGAGTTCTACGAGAATCTAGCAGCAGTAATCAAAAGCATACCTAGGCAAGAACAGCTTGTTCTCCTTGGTGACTTTAACGCTAGAGTGGGTGCCGATAATGTTTCATGGCCTTCATGTCTGGGCAGGTTTGGTATTGGCAAGATGAATGAAAATGGACAACGGCTCTTAGAGTTGTGCGTCCACCATGACCTCTGCGTGACCAACACCTACTTTCAGACAAAACCCCAGCATAAGGTGTCATGGAGACACCCACGATCCAAGCACTGGCACCAACTTGACCTGATTCTCGTCAGAAGGCCACTCCTCAGGTCTGTGCTCTCCACGCGCTCGTACCATAGTGCAGACTGTGACACAGATCACTCCTTGGTTTGCTGCAAAATCAGAGCACAACCAAGAAAACTCTATCGTGTCAGACATGAAGGGAAACCACGCATTGATACCAGCAAGATGTCAGACCCTTTCATGATCGCTCAATTCACTGCGACCTTCAAGAAAGTGCTCAGTAGCCCTCAGCATGGTGATACTATTACAGAGAACTGGGAGCATCTACGGAACACCATTCAAAGTACTGCACTTGCCACCTTTGGTAAGAAAACAGCAAAGTCAAATGACTGGTTTGACGCTTCATCAGATGTGATGGCACCTGTTATTGAAGCTAAGCGCAGTGCTATGAATGAATACAAACGTTCACCGAGTGCCAGAACCCTACAGATCCTGAGGGCTACGAGAAGCAAAGTTCAACAAACTGCTCGACGCTGTGCAAATGACTATTGGCTCCAGCTCAGTGAGAGCATCCAGATCGCAGCGCAAACAGGCAACATTAGACAAATGTATGACGGTATAAAGAAAGCACTTGGCCCCCATAAAAGTAAGACGGCACCGCTAAAAACCATCAGCGGAGAGAAGCTAACCGATAAGGGTAAGCAGATGGAGAGGTGGGTCGAGCACTACTCTGAGCTTTACGCTAGAGACAATACCGTTACGCCTGCAGCCCTTGATGCTGTCAATAGTCTGCCAACTATGGAGGAGCTGGATGCCGAACCAACATTAGAGGAACTCAGTAAGGCCATTGATAGCTTGGCCTCTGGCAAAGCACCAGGCAGTGATGGGATTCCTCCTGATTTAATCAAATGCTGTAAGAGCACGCTATTACATCCCCTGCATAGGATGCTGTGCCAGTGCTGGGAAGAGACAACTATTCCTCAAGACATGCGAGATGCCAAGATTGTAACACTGTATAAAAATAAAGGAGACAGAAGTGATTGCAATAACTACAGAGGCATCTCTCTTCTTAGTATTGTTGGTAAGGTTTTTGCCAAAGTCATCTTAATGCGACTACACAAGTTAGCTGAGCGCATATATCCAGAGGCACAGTGTGGATTCCGAGCTGGCAGATCAACAACAGACATGATCTTCTCTCTCCGCCAGCTTCAGGAAAAATCAAGAGAGCAGAAAAGACCATTATATATCGCCTTTATAGACCTCACAAAAGCATTCGACCTGGTTAGTAGGGATGGACTCTTTAAAATCCTCCTGAAAATAGGCTGCCCTTCTAAAATGCTGGAAATGATAAAGTCATTCCATGACGACATGAAGGGAACAGTCCAATATGCTGGAAGCACGTCACAGCCCTTTGATATACGAAGTGGCGTTAAACAAGGCTGTGTTCTGGCTCCGACCCTCTTCGGAATCTTCTTTGCCTTACTCTTGAAACATGCATTCAGAGATGCAACTGAAGGAATATGCCTTCACACTAGGTCAGATGGCCGTCTGTTTAATCTTTCAAGGCTGAAGGCAAAAACAAAAATCAGAAGGGTCACTATAAGAGACTTGTTGTTCGCTGATGATGCTGCAGTCGTCACTCAAAGCCAACAGGAGCTTCAGAGCTTGATGAATCGCTTCACTAAAGCATGCAAGGACTTTGGCCTCACAATAAGTCTAAAGAAAACGAATGTGCTGAGTCAGGATGTGGGTGCTGCACCAGTTATCACTATCGATAACTATGAATTGGCAGTGGTGCACCACTTCACATACCTAGGGTCTACCATCAATGACAAACTCTCACTGGATACAGAAATCGACAGCCGCATTGGCAAAGCTGCAGCTACCTTTGCCCGCCTCACATCGCGTGTTTGGGGAAACTCTAAACTCACAATGAAGACCAAAGCTGCGGTATATAATGCCTGCGTCACCAGCACACTCCTATATGGCAGCGAGACCTGGACGACCTATGCTAAGCAAGAAAGAAGGCTCAATACCTTCCATTTGCGGTGTCTACGCCGCATCCTCGGCATCTCGTGGAAAGATAAAGTGACAAATGTCGAGGTGTTGTCACGTGCTGGCCTTCAAAGTATGTATACGCTGCTTAGACAGCGCAGACTTCGCTGGCTTGGCCATGTTCGCCGCATGGAAGATGGTCGCATCCCAAAAGATATCTTCTACGGACAATTAGCAGATTGCAAGAGAACAGTTGGGCGACCACAGCTGAGGTTCAAAGATGTGTGCAAGAGAGATATGAGGGCACTGGACATGGATCCAGCAACATGGGAGGATGAAGCTGCCGATCGCACTAAGTGGCGATGCTATTTACGGCACCACCTCAGATTGGGCGAAGAGAGGCTCACACAAGAAGCAGAGGTGAGGAGAAAACGTCGAAAGGAGCACCAGGAAAATAAGCAGCTGAGGGCTGCCACCTCAGGGGCGCATTCCCATAGTCAGTTATGACTGAAGGGGCTATTATTATTATTATTATTATACTCAGTGGTCTGCTTATATTAAGTACAAAGTTATATACGAATACTTGGTTAAGAACAGAGTCCTGTTAACACTACTCCTGATGGTGAAAACCAAATGAATCCTCAAGATATCACCCAGAGAAAGTGTTACCGAGAACGTCCCCATGACTACATTTACTCCCCATCCCATCACCTACCCGCTTGTACCCCCGCTAACGCTACTGTGACATGCCTGTAGTAGAACATACTCATCGCAGTAACACTGCTTTGCACTGTAGTTATACCCATGTAGAGCCCATAATGTTGGGACAGACAGGAATATTTCGCAAAGTGCTATACAAAAAATGTTGATGAAGTCAAATCCACATGAATAACATTGTTACGTTAAAGTTAACATACATTTATACTGACAGGCACATACATTATTGGCAGGGCCGGATTAAGCTAGTTCGGGGCCTGTAGCATATGTTAAGAAAGGGGCCCTATATTTAAAAAAAAAACAATAAAACAACACAAACATATTTGAACACATACATTTTTAATTTGCATAGTAATTATCATTATCAATTAATTCGTTCTTGTAATCCTATAAACTTGCCACTCATGTTGCTGGCGTTGTCATAACTTTGACCACGGCAGTCTTTAATATCAATGTCATTTGCCTTTAAAAAATTAAGTAGACTTTTAGTAATCTGTTCAGCACTATGACCTTCCATATCCAAAAATGTCACAAATCTTTCAACTGGTCCAGATGGCAAAACATAGCGCAGAGTCAAAGTCAGCTGGTCCATATTAGATATATCTAGAGTAGAATCCAATGAAACGGAATAATACTTGTATTTCTTCACTTCACAGAGAATGTGATCCAGTATGCTGGATCCAATCAGATTGATGAATTCCTCACACGTTGTTTTAGATAGATATGATGTATATCCAAATCCTTTGTTTGCATGAGTACTTATATGCTCTGCCAGAAAAGGGTCAAACTTGGCCAGTAATTCTAACAACCCTAAGTAATTCCCGTTATAAGGGTACCTAACAATTTCATCACTGCCACGAAATGAACTCGTTCTGCTAAAAACTTCACAACTTCAATTATTCGCTCTAGAAGTTTGTACCAATACTTTTCTTGAATGTCCATTTGTTTCACACGATGGGAATCGACACGTTCACCTTTGTTTTTACGCATCAACAGTGAAATTAAAGCTTGTCTATGTGAGGAGCTTTCTTCATGTCGACGCAATAGATTGCTTGCATTTTTCCAGTCATTAAACCCTTCCACAGTAAACTTTGATGAACATTCTGAACTCATAAGCTTGAATGGGAAACAGAATAGGCGCCCTTTACTTTCTGAATAGCATAACCATTTTCTTGCACGCTGCTTGTTTGTAAGTTTATGAATATGTGTAAAATAAGACTTCTGACAGTATCGAGTTTTCTTTTCAGTGTCATACAATCGCACGGATGAAGAGAAGGCACTTTCAACATGTTGACATTTTTCACTTCCCTTGGATATGCAATATTCACGCTCACAGTCATCTTTATTGTTCGGCCAGTCACCAATATCATTAGAGTACTTCTTCGTTTCACTTATTCTTTCACATTCAGACTCAATGTATACTGGGTTTTGCTGTATGTTTTCTGCTGCACAGCCTGCACTAGTAATAGTTGTTCCTGTACTTCCAGCTTCAGCGGTTAGAGTACCACCACATGAACATCAAAATATTCTGTCAGCTTATGTGTTTTTGATATCATAAGTTGATCTCTTCTTTCTTTTTCTTCCTTCGCTTTACGTTTTTCACTTCCAGAAGCATAATTACGTCCAATATCTCTGTGTCTACTGCTCATTTTGTGAGTTTTCTAACCTTACAAATCAAGAAATTTTAATCAAGATCGAAAGAGAGTGCGAGCACGCCGCATACCTCAATTAAAACAGGAAGTTTCCGTTTCCTAAATTCTAGTTTTTATTGTTAATGCAAATTCATTTCACAAAGAACGAAACAAAATTAGAGGGGCAGTCGCCTAGAGCCAAAAAAAGTGGCTTCCGTCCAAACGTGACCAAATTTTCAATGCCACTTAAATGGCTTCCGTCCGCAAACAGTTAAGATTAAAATAATGAAGAGTCACACTAAGTCACCTGTAAAAGGTTCTTTCTTCTTTATTTCCCACTCTGTAAAGTGTCAGTCTGTATGCTCTGTAAGGAAGAGTGGTGTGTTGTTGAGATCAGGCATGCTCCAGTCTACCCAGCTGTAAATGGGTAACTCACCCTAGTCCTGAGTTAGGGAAGGCAAAGGCTCCAGGGGAAGCAGGCCCTAAACTTGGTCACTTCAACCGACGCAGGATGGTGTATGTATGAAGTAGAAGTGTAGAGTGTGATTACCGCGAATGGTGTACTGTTCGTGTGCTGACCAATATAACCACTCATACACTTGTGTCTACAAGGCACCAATGCAGACTGCTGGAATCTTTGTTTACTCAATTTATTCAGACGTACACACTGGGACATACGAGTACATCATGGTATGTTGACATATCAATTTGTAGGTATACATAGCAGATCTGAAGTCATGACACATTCAGAAATAATGGGCAGTACATCAAAAGTTCAATGTCATGATACATTATGGCCGCATCCCCTATCTGACTAAACGCGTCAGTGAAGGCAGATCGGTAAATAACTAAAGTTACTTGACGTCCATAGTTTGTAGTATATATTATGAAACCACGAAAGGGGGGTTTCTAGCAAGATTGAGATCTCCCTGTCACTGTCCGATAATAGGATAAATAATCTGTTCTCTTGGCAGTGATCAAAACATATGATGACCGAAATCTAACATGGCTGCCTCCCTGAGTTGTCGTTCACTCATTCATAGGAAGGAGAATATAAGCCAGAGTTAATTTATAATGGGTATATAAATGATTTCATAAATGTTTCCATACAGCTCTACGGTGATCAGGTTAATTCACGTAGCCATAACCGCTGCAGGAAAGTCTGTCATCTTCGTCGATACAAAACACGACCCTAGCGATACGAAGCACAATGTTCCATCTAGGTCGAATCGACATGAGATCATCAAAATAGGGTCTGGCAATACATGGAGTCCGAATTATACATTGTACCGTACCTTAGGAGAGTCTCTAACATAAACTATAGTAGAGATACCATCTCCTTTAGAAGAAAACCACTTCATGAATCATATTTCCTTAAGAATCTACCAGCCCTTTGAAAAGTGCGTACCCGCCATTATCACGGTACATCGGAACTCATCACGACTTGTCAAGACAACTCATACTTCCGCTAGACCGGAATAACAAGAATCTAGTCCCTCCTACCCATCCAAAATATACAATATAGGACTGATTCTACTTGTACTAATAATATGTAATACATATGAATTCAGGCCATAAACACAATAAGCAAATTAATATATTTTCTGGCCCTAAAAAATAAGTACAAACGTAAGCGCAATATCCTTGCGCCGGATCAATATCCAGAACGATTACTCCTATAATCAAAAGTGTGAATCAAACATGGATTCTCTCGCTTTTACCATAGACAGCATTTTCATACACAAATGAATGAATGTCTATATTTTTCCCATATTAAATAGCCATATCGATTTTTGTAATATGTGCGTCAAAATATGCACGCAACAGATTACCACACCCCTCGGGAAAAAAAAAATGGTACATTTTTTTTTGAAATACATCTAGGAGCAACATACAATAGGCTCACAACGCACCAATAACAATGCGCAGATGATAAGCATAAGTTTTATGACCTTAGAGAAAGTACTTCTCTAAGTATAAATATTTCCAGAGAGGTGTCACCAACGCATACTACAATATTAGCAATGACACAATTTCCACATTAGTTTATACATAAATTTCATCTAAGATATCTTAACATCATGATCATCAAAGACGAAAAACATTGAAAGATCAGCGGTGAATAAATATCAATGAACCGCTAAGTAGTGTTACAATCAATATATGATATATTACATATGTGTACACATTTCAACATAGAAACAACTGTATCAAAGTTGTATAACAGTTATGAATCATGTGGGCATCTAGACAAAATATCTGCCATCACATTTTCTGACCCACGGATAGCTCGCACCGAAAAATGAAATGGCTGTAGAGCAATCGCGTATCGCGTTGATCTCGCGCTCTTCAGATTTTTACTCTGAATAGCCGTAAGAGCTTTCTGGTCAGTTTCCACAATGAAATGCGCGCCCAGAAGAAATCTTTGCAGTTTAAGGATTGACCAAACCATAGCCAATAATTCACGGTCTAGGACCGAGTAATTCTTCTCTGCGGCATTTAATTTCCGAGAAATATACATCACAGGATGCAGAGTTCCAGAGTACTCTTGCATTAGTGCAGCTCCAATCCCGGTGGATGAAGCGTCACTACGAAGAATAAATGTCTTATCCTTAGAAGGCAATACTAGGATAGGTGAAGTAGAAAACATAGTTTTAACCTTATCCAAAGAGGATTGACATTCTTGAGTCCAATGGACTACATTAGGAGACCCTTTCTTTAGCAAGGAAGAAAGAGGTGACATAATGGAGGACAGATTCGGGATGAATCGTCCATAAAATTGTATTAGACCTAAGAGACTTCGTACTTGCTTTTTAGTCTTAGGAATAGAAATGTTAAGTATCTTACTTGTATTATGGTCTTCTGTTTTTAGGAACCCATGACCAACACGGTGTCCTAAGAAAGATATTTCGCTAAAACCAATACATGCTTTCGATGGTTTCGCTGTCAGGTTATGCTCGCGTAAGATAGACAATAGTTCATTTATACCATTATAGTGATCGTTCCAAGTATCACTGAAAAGACAGATGTCATCAAGATACGCAATGACATCTGAGCGATGAGATAGGATTCGACGCATCATGCGTACAAATGTTGCAGGGGCGTTCATAAGACCGAAAGGCATGAAATTCCATTGGAATAGACCCCTAGGCGTCGAAAAAGCAGTAAACGGTTTGGCGTGTTCGGATAGTGGAACTTGCCAATATCCCTTAGACAAATCGAGTTTAGTAAAGAAGTGAGAATTCGATAGTCTCGTAAGTAGCTCTTCTAGTAAAGGCATAGGTTCAGCATCGAATTTAGTCACTTGATTCAATTTGCGATAATCCACGCAAAGACGTATGTTATTGTCTTTTTTCCGTACTATAACCATCGGCGAAGAATATGCTGATGTGGATGGTTCAATAATTTTTAACTCTATCATCTCATCTAACTCTTTCTCTACCTGTGCTTGAAAATGTATCGGGATAGGATACGGTCTGACTCTTATAGGACTATGGTCAGTAAGAATAATGTCATGTTGAATGACATCAGTTTGACCAGGAATGTCAGTAAGGACATCCTGAAATTGTTCTAACATAGTAGAAACTTGTTTCTGCTCTCCTGGAGATAATTCTGGAGAAATTGCAACATCTTTCCATGATTCATTAGAGTGAAGAGGAATCATTGGAAAAGGTAAATTTACATCCGAGAAACTCGTTTCCTCATCCTGTATTACTGACAGAGATGAGTACTGTCCATGTTGGACTGGAAAATCGTCCGTTGCCTGGAAAACAGGTTGTAAATAATCAGGACGTTCATGGAATTCCGTGAGCATGTTGATGTGGAAGGTTTTACGCTTCCCGTCAATATCGACGATATAGTCAACATCGGAAACTTTTGATATTATATCGTACGGACCTTTCCAAGAAATGAGAAGTCTATTTTCCCTACAAGGTAGCAAGACAAATGCTTTGTCACCTGGACAAAGTTGTCGCAAACATCTCTTTTTATTGGCAAATTCCCTTGCCTTCTGTTTCGCAAATTCAGAAGAAGCAGTTGCCAATTTGCATGCTTCAATAATCTTGTGTCTAAGTGCGATGACATATTCATAAGAGGATTTTGTGTCATCGACAATATTATCAGCAGTTATAAGATCATGAAGTAAGGACATAGGACCTCGCGGTTTCGCGCCAAAGACAAGTTCAAAGGGAGAAAATCCTGTATGTTCGTTGGCGACCTCTCTATATGCAAAGAGAGCCGCGGGTAAAACCCTATCCCAATCCTGAGGATGATCTTCTGTTATCTTACCTAGTAGGTTTTTCAGAGTTCTATTCAAACGTTCCACCATCCCATTGGACATAGGATGATAAATACTACTCAGCGATCTCTCTATCTTCAGAGTCGACATTACTTGAGACATGGTATCCGATATGAGTTGGGTACCATGGTCGGATAATATTTCTGCTGGAAACCCCAGACGAGAAAATATTAACCAAAGAGCATCTGCGACATCAGCAGTAGTTATGCTCTTTAGAGGAACAGCCTCCGGCCAACGTGTGCACATATCAACACACGTCAAAATAAATTGGTGTCCTCTAGCAGACTTTATCTTAAATGGACCAATGATGTCTATCGCCATTTTTTGAAATGGCCGAATGGGAATGTCTGCAGCCTGAATAGGTGCATCATGGCGTGGACCTCTGGATTTAATCTCTTGACATACTTTACAAGATCGACAATAGATTCGTATGTCCTTATTCACAGCAGGCCAAAAGAAAGATTGAAGAACTCTAGCTTTAGTACGGGAAAAACCCATATGTCCAGCACACTGCGAATCATGAGCGTGCTGTAAGATTTTAACTCTCATATTTTTAGGCACAAGGATTTGAGAATGAATGGACTTAGCGGAGTCTTGTACCATACGTACAAGTACGCCATTCTTCATCGTAATCCAAGATTTACGATTTGTATCCTTATTCGGATCACCTTTTGTTGCCAGAGTAAAGAATTTCTTTAGAGTAGGATCATCTTCCTGCTGTTTGATAAAGGAATCGTGGGAAATCTCCAAGGGATCATCTTGGATCTGCGCATCATTATCTTCAGAATGTGAAGATTGTGGCATATTAAGAGCTTGAGCCCTAGTGATTACTGCATTAGCAGATTGCATATTAACATTTTCCCAATTAGAAATTTGCTGTGGAGTGCATTCTTTCACTCCATGAATGCGACCGATGATAAGATCAGCGATCGGATTCGGCAAGAGACATGCTTGCACCTCTCCTGTAAAGAAAGGCGTAGCAATATTGATAATGGCAGTGGAGTACTTCTCCAATGTGCCACCAAATGTTACACATTTGACTATATTGCCTGTAGCTCGAGAAGGATTTACGAGTGATTGCCTCACTCCAATGGTAGTGCACCCCGAATCGAAAAGAATTGATACCGGAGTACCATCTATTAGGCCCCTATTAAAGACAAGAGCACCCCTTCCATTATGCGCAATTGACGCATGGAGAGCGGGAAGCGGGTGACCGCAGCTTAAAGTAGACACTGTGGTTGGATCGAATAATGTTTTGCATTGCGAACACTCAGATGCTCTAGCAAAATCGAAAGCGGAATTTGCTACACTATTGGAGTCTTTTTTATCATTATTCTGATTATCGGTGTCGTGGAACTCCTGTTGTGCAGAGTTAGCCTGGTAATAAGATTTACCATGTCTTTTGTGTTGTGATCTACCTCGGTTATAATTGTCTCTATAATTATTATTGCCTCTGTTATAACCCCTATTTGGGTTTGAATCATAATATTCATGATCATAATCATCATGCTCATTATATTGAGTATCCCTGTAATATTGTTTCTTTTGTCTCCATGAAGCACTTGGGTAGTTCCTATAGCTACTCCCTTTCCGAGAATTTCTAACATTATGGGTACCCCTCGCGTGTCGAGGACTATCACCCCGATTCCAGTTCTTCGAAGAAGAACTCTGATTTGAGTGGTTATCTTGGTTTTGATACTTATTCCAATTAACCTTTTTATCAAATTTATTTTTAGCTCCTTGGAATTTGTGTGAGTAATTCTGATTATATTCTGTTGCCGAAGCAACTGGCATACTCTCTTTAATGTTAGAGTTACTAAGAATCATGTCAGGGTGTGCCGTGGCATACTGGTCACAATATTCTTCCATTTGCTTTATTGTACCAGGTTTACGCTCATGTAAGAACTCTAGGAATGATTTATTTACAGAAGACATGACCTTGTCTCTTAGCAATAAATCCGTAAGACCATCAAATGTTTTCTCTGTTTTGGATAATTCAATCCATCGTGAAAGTGTAATTCGTGCTTTTGAGATGAAATCTGAGAATTCTACACCTACCTCAGGTCTCATTGTTTTAAACAAAAGACGGTAACCTTCCTCAGACAGCTGATATCTCTTTATCAAAGCTGCCCTAACAGCATCATAATTATCTTTGTCGGCCTCTTCAACAAAATATAACTTACTCAGAGACTCCCCTTTTAGATTTTCAGACAACTGATTCACATACTGTGATTTGTCAACATTATGAGATCGACAAGCCCGTTCAAATCTAGAAAGCCAAAATGTTATGTCATCACTGGTAGGGTTAAACGCTGGTACCTTGACCTTGTACACAAAGGGTTTACCATTACCACCAGATGCCTGATTAACATTACTCATACATGTCAATTTTAATTTCTCTAATTCAAACTCATGTTCTCTTATTGCTTTTCTCTCTTCAGCTTCTCTATCTAATCTTTTCTGTTCTGCAGCAGCTTCTAATTTTTTCTGTTCTGCAGCAGCAGCAACTTCTAATTTTTTCTGTTCTGCAGCAGCTTCTAATTTTTTCTGTTCTGCAGCAGCTTCTAATTTTTTCTGTTCTGCAGCAGCTTCTAATTTTTTCTGTTCTGCAGCAACTTCTAATTTTTTCTGTTCTGCATCAGCTTCTAATTTCTTCTGTTCTGCCTCAAATCTCCTTTCCTCCACTTGCATCTGCAATTTCTTAAGTTCAGCAGCAGTATCAGCTTCTTTTTCTAATCTTTTTTCTTCAGCTAGAGCTTTCCTTTCTTCTGCAGCAGCTTTTTTTTCTTCTATTTGAAGTTTTCTCTCCTCAGCCGCAGCTTTTTTTTCCTCAGCAGCAGCTTTTCTTTCTTCAACAGCAGCAGCAATTTTTTTCTCTTCTGCAGCTAATGCTTTGTCATATTGAGCAACAGCCCATTGTTCTAAGTCTTTTCCAGTCTTATCAAGAGATTTTCCTTGTGTAATGCAATAATCTAATGTAGACATATTGTCTTCTTAAATCAGAAACCTGAAAAAGTAAATAAATTACCCTCTTTCACTTTAATGGGAGACAAGTCTATACCATAGACTTAGTCTTAGTCCAAACTTGTATGGTTTATAATAACCAATGATAACTTGAGTACCTGTGGACAACAATAACTGTATCTCAAATACTGTGGGGACAAGCCTTACAAAGGTCTTGTATACCTCAATGTAATCAAAGATCACTTGAGTACCTGTGGAAAAAATATTTCCCTTTACCAATCACTTTGGGAGACAAGCCTTACAAAGGTCTTGTACATTTTGTTTTATAACAATAACAATCATAAAGTACTGATCTGTACTATACTATCAGTGTATACCACTATACGTCATATGTCAACTAAAGACATTACAAAGGACAAACAAGAAAAGACAATATGAACACATTTGCAGAGATCAAATTAAATTAAATAGGAGAAATGAAAAAAAATGATCACAGAAACCGTGATGATAACTGCATAAGATAACAAGACAAATAACGCCACAGTGTATAAACATAAGGGTGTAAAAAACTGAAATGAAAGGAAAGATGAGACCTACAATTATACAAACAAATCAAACAAAACTAAGGAACACAAAATTATTAACAAAAACAACGAAGAAAAGAACACCTCATCACAACTAACAGAAATAGCAGCAAATTGTTGCTAACAAATTTCCAATTAAGAAAATGTGTACCTATAGAATACTAGTACCAGACCAATGTCACTCGGCATACCTTGTACTAGTCACACAGAACATAAACTAATTTAATACATAACAAATAACATGTAAGCATAAATAGCATATAGCATACAATATAATTTATGTCATGAATGGAATGTGTTGCAGGTATAGTGTTGTAAAGCAGGCACAGTTTATTTTAATACTAATAACTTGCCACTTTATTCAGTAATAGATTTAATTTTAAACTATTACACTGTCAATTTTTCTCTGTTGAGCATATGAAGATCCAACGATGAACTATGCACTTTATGTTCAACAACACTGTGATTCTTCTGTACGTTGAGAAATGTCAACAATACTGCTCCAGATATTTTCTACACTTGATACCACTGTCCTGTGTAATACTGTCTGTACAGCGAAAAACTGTCAACAAGCGCTGACCTAGATACAGCATCCTATCGGTAATACAGGTCAAGCTGACATCGACTGTATAGCTGTCCTACTGGTGTTGATGTGTTCAAACAAATGTTCTTTCAGCTGTAAACTGTGATTCTCAACACAAAACTGCGTAAGCTGGACCCAGGAATCTGGCTCGCCACTGTAAAGTTCTTTCTTTCTTCTTTCCACTCTGTAAAGTGTCAGTCTGTATGCTCTGTAAGGAAGAGTGGTGTGTTGTTGAGATCAGGCATGCTCCAGTCTACCCAGCTGTAAATGGGTAACTCACCCTAGTCCTGAGTTAGGGAAGGCAAAGGCTCCAGGGGAAGCAGGCCCTAAACTTGGTCACTTCAACCGACGCAGGATGGTGTATGTATGAAGTAGAAGTGTAGAGTGTGATTACCGCGAATGGTGTACTGTTCGTGTGCTGACCAATATAACCACTCATACACTTGTGTCTACAAGGCACCAATGCAGACTGCTGGAATCTTTGTTTACTCAATTTATTCAGACGTACACACTGGGACATACGAGTACATCATGGTATGTTGACATATCAATTTGTAGGTATACATAGCAGATCTGAAGTCATGACACATTCAGAAATAATGGGCAGTACATCAAAAGTTCAATGTCATGATACATTATGGCCGCATCCCCCTATCTGACTAAACGCGTCAGTGAAGGCAGATCGGTAAATAACTAAAGTTACTTGACGTCCATAGTTTGTAGTATATATTATGAAACCACGAAAGGGGGGTTTCTAGCAAGATTGAGATCTCCCTGTCACTGTCCGATAATAGGATAAATAATCTGTTCTCTTGGCAGTGATCAAAACATATGATGACCGAAATCTAACATGGCTGCCTCCCTGAGTTGTCGTTCACTCATTCATAGGAAGGAGAATATAAGCCAGAGTTAATTTATAATGGGTATATAAATGATTTCATAAATGTTTCCATACAGCTCTACGGTGATCAGGTTAATTCACGTAGCCATAACCGCTGCAGGAAAGTCTGTCATCTTCGTCGATACAAAACACGACCCTAGCGATACGAAGCACAATGTTCCATCTAGGTCGAATCGACATGAGATCATCAAAATAGGGTCTGGCAATACATGGAGTCCGAATTATACATTGTACCGTACCTTAGGAGAGTCTCTAACATAAACTATAGTAGAGATACCATCTCCTTTAGAAGAAAACCACTTCATGAATCATATTTCCTTAAGAATCTACCAGCCCTTTGAAAAGTGCGTACCCGCCATTATCACGGTACATCGGAACTCATCACGACTTGTCAAGACAACTCATACTTCCGCTAGACCGGAATAACAAGAATCTAGTCCCTCCTACCCATCCAAAATATACAATATAGGACTGATTCTACTTGTACTAATAATATGTAATACATATGAATTCAGGCCATAAACACAATAAGCAAATTAATATATTTTCTGGCCCTAAAAAATAAGTACAAACGTAAGCGCAATATCCTTGCGCCGGATCAATATCCAGAACGATTACTCCTATAATCAAAAGTGTGAATCAAACATGGATTCTCTCGCTTTTACCATAGACAGCATTTTCATACACAAATGAATGAATGTCTATATTTTTCCCATATTAAATAGCCATATCGATTTTTGTAATATGTGCGTCAAAATATGCACGCAACATCACCCTCTTATGCTCTTTCTCTCACAATTTCGTGACACCAAATGAAAAGGCGCTAAAGATGGCATAAATCACAAGATCATTGGTTTAACGCTCGTATTTTTTTTTCTTCTCTCTAACCAGCGGCACTCGAGCTTTCCAGCTCTTTTGGCCCAATGACATGTCATTGCGAGGCTTGGGGGTCAGTGGACTTTCCTTCCAACCCGGTCAGGAGCTTCGCTCCTTCCCATCAACGCTCGTATTAGAAGATGACCAAAAAATTATGTACATATTTATTAGCGCGGGGCCCCTAAAAGCGCGGGGCCCGTAGCATATGCTACTTTGCTACTACGTTAATCCGGCTCTGATTATTGGATATCCTTTTCAATGATTAGTCACTACAGTTTTAACTGTTATTGTTTATCCATCCATCATGCAATTGTTTGGTAAAAGTTGAGAAGAAAACCTTGTACATATATATATATATATATATATATATATATTATATATATATATATATATATATATATATATATATATATATATTTTTTGCTTCACAATTGAACATTTTCTAGAGAAGAAAACGGTGTTCAGAAATACATTTTTTTTTTGACAAAAAGAAATGACAGTGCAGGTACATCCAAGACTTATCAGTCGCGCACAATTCACTGACGACATTCCTCTCCACATACATTCTCACTTACTTCTCACGGTAGAATAGGGTCACATGCTGACTGATAGCTACAATTTTTTGTGAAAGTTAAATTTGAATATTACAAAATATGAGATTACTCAGTACGTCTTTATGCCGGACAATGAGCTGTCACTGGCAATAGATGTTTTCAAGACATCAAATGTCTTCTGTAAAATCACTGACCTCAGTGACAGAAGAGATGTCGCACTGTATTTATGTTTAATAATTTGACAAAATGTTTGAAGTTCACTGAACCCTATTAAGTTTGAGTTTGGTTTATTGTATTGCCACTGAGATGCCACGGATAGGAAAAAGTTTAAACGAGTCATATTGTGATGACTTGTGAGATTTTAATTGTTTGTGGACCTTGTCATGAAATGGTTAGTAACATTGTGGTTATAAGTTTATAAACTAATAAAACGGTATTGAATCAGTTTTACAAATAACAGTTCACATGAGACAAGGGACGTTTCGGGTTTTACCCTTCGTCAGCCACAAACAGGTGACAAAGACAAAAATTACATATAGGTACTACAAAACTATACGATGATGAGAAACATACAACAAATGGGCGATACAAGCAGATGGAAAAAGTAAACAATAACAATACAAGAAAACCGTAAAATCTAAAAGAAATACTGAAACAAAAAAGTAAATAATCCAACGAAACGAAAAAAAGAAGAATAAACAAAACTGTGGAACTAGTTAAAGTTAGCTTAGCTCGATGCAAAGAATCCGTGGAAGAAAGCGGTAGTCTCTTGTCACAGAATTCACAAGGAAGTGACGTACGATAGCGACAAAACAAGAGATATAAAAAGATACGAAACGAACCAAAGCAAAAAACACAAGAAGATAGATCATAAAGACAACGAATAAAGAATGAAAAAGAGAAAAGCTACCAGAATTTATGCAAAATGATGTTGTATATTTAAACCGCCGGGAGCTAGAACGCCCATTTTAAAAATAAGGCGATTCTCCAACGAAAAGCGAGTCTTGTCATTACCGGCACATGAACGCAGGGCAGTGACATGTATATCGGAATTACCTGAATGGTCAGGTCCATTGACATGAAGGGCCACCGGTAAATGTTTGTCCTGATAGATGTCATTCAAGTGCTCACGAAACCTGTCTGCCAAACGCCTACCAGTTTCACCAATATAGGTCATGCCACATCTCTTGCAGATGATAGCATAAATCAGGTTTCTGGATTCGCACGTAAAAGACTCTCTAATGATAAACTTTCCTTTCGGAAAAGTGACTGTCTGAGTTTGGAGTACAAACGGACAGGTCTTGCATATCCGGCGTTGGCACGGTTTAGTACCAAAGTAAGATGGGCTAGAATGTCGCAAGCGACTGTGTACAAGAATATCCCTAAAATTCCTATCCCTACGATAAGCTACCAAAGGTGTATCACGAAATAACTCTTTGGTATCAGGATCAGAGTTGAGAATAGGCAGATGTCGAAACAGAATTCTCTTTACCGCCAGGCAGTGAGGATGGAAAGTTAGAACCAGTTTGAGTCTGTCAGATTGGACAGAAGGTTTAGTAGTGAGTGCCGTCTGACGAGTGACGCGTGTGATACGATTAAGGGCATCAGATAACACATGTTCTGGATAAAGACGTCGGCGAAAGAACTCAAGCATCTCTTGAGCTCGCTGATGAAAATCATCGTCATCGTGACATAACCGACGCAAGCGAAGAAGTTGAGAAAAGGGAATGGAATTTTTACAGCTAAGAGGATGCGATGAAGTATAAAGAAGGAAACCATGAGCGTCAGTAGCCTTATAATAGACAGACGTTTTAAGACCAATAGGGCTAATAGTCACAGTGATGTCAAGGAAGTTCACTGAGGTCATAGAAATTTCAGAAGTGAATTTGATGGCAGGATTGAAATTACCAACATAGTCGATAAATCGACGGAGGTCTACCTCAGACATGTCAGTAATGCCAATACCATCATCAATGTAGCGGCGGTAAAACTCGGGTATTGGCCCATCATAATTTTGAAAGACCAAATATTCAAAGTGGCCCATAAAAAGGCAAGCGTAACTAGGGCCCATCTTAGTACCCATAGCAACGCCACTGATTTGGTTGAAGAATTGGCCATTAAACTCAAAAGAGTTGAGATTAAGAACCAACTCAGCAAGGCGAAGAAGCGGACCTGTACTTATAGTAAGATCAGTACGCTGGTCGAGAAAAAATTGGAGTGCCTTAAGACCATCAGCATGTGGAATAGAAGTATAAAGGGAACAAACATCTAGAAGGAAAAGACGGTAAGTACGATCAGGCGTGAATCTGATAGAATCAAAGGTAGTGATAGCATGAGTAGTGTCTTCCAAATAAGAAGGCAGATTGGCGACCAAAGGCTGGAAAATACTATCAAGGAATTCAGAAATACGTTCAGTGGGACAAGAGCAGGCTGAAACAATAGGCCTACCAGGGTTAGCAATTTTATGCACCTTAGGAAGCATGTAGAAGGAAGGCTTACCAAAACTACTATCAAAATATGGAGAGATAAAGCACCAGAAGGGAGATGATCATCATGGACAAGGCCCCGGATAGTCTCATAAACAGTAAGATTATTCCGGACTGTAGCATCACCAGAACAAGGTGAGTAAAAGGTGGTGTTACCCAGCTGTGTAACTCCTTCGTGAATGTATAAGTCCTTACGCCAAACAACCACAGCACCACCTTTGTCTGCCGGCTTGATAACAATATCATCACGGTTTTTAAGGCGTGACAATGCCCGCCATTCAGAAGACGTGAGGTTAGATCGACGGAGACGGCGTAGATTGAGCTGGTCAATGTCATGTAAAGTATTGGAGGACATGATTGAATTAGATGTGTTGGAGGTGACAGGTATGGTGGAGGACATGATTGAATTAGATATGTTGGAGGTGACAGGTATGGTGGAGGACATGATTGAATTAGATGTGTTGGAGGTGACAGGTATGGTGGAGCACATGATTGAATTAGATTTATTGGAGGTGACAGGTATGGTGGAGGACATGATTGGAATATGTGTGCTCGGAGTGAGAGGTATAAGGGAGGACATGATTGTGGTAGATGTCCTGGGAGTGAGAGATATAGTGAAGGACATGATTGGAGTAGACATGTCGGACGTGAGAGGTACAATGGAAGACATGACTGAAGAAGATATGCTGGATTTTAAAAGGGACAATGGAGGACATGATTGGAGTAGATGTGCTAGGAGTGAGAGATGTGGTGGAGGACATGATTGGCGTAGATATGCTGGTGGTGAGATGTGTAGTTGTCATTGGGTTAATCCTAGAATTAAACGTGGAGGGTTGGTTCTGGTTGCTCTGATAATTATGGTGGCTCAGAAGTGATATCTCAAAAGTTCAGTTTTTTTTTTTACTCAGGCAACGCCGGGTATATCTGCTAGTATTTCATAAACACATAAACACATGAATACGATTGTGTTTTTTGTAATCTTTGGAGTTCTGAAAAATATTCTTTCCTGGTATGGAACTTTATTTTTTAATTCACGCTGATTTAAGCATGGTGCTCAGTTAGCAATTTTTCACCCAATAAAATAATAATATAGACATAGTATAATCGAAAAGCGTGTAATTAACAAACCAAATAAATATAACAAAAAATAGTTCTTACTTTAATCTGCGAAACAATCCTGTTGCAATTGTTCTTTTAAAATGTTTTTATTAAATGTAAAATTGGGTATGCTGATGACATTATATAAATAACCCAGCATGAAAACAGACGTAAAGAAAAGTGTTGGATACTGCAGTAAAAGAAAGTGCACAAAAAATGACTCGGCCAGAACAGTAAGAAAACAGTATAAACTATTGTTATCTCCAAACAAAGGACCCCACCTGAACGTAGAATAATTATAAACAGAACACCATTAAACAAACACACATACAGTGTCAAATACCAGGTCACTATGATTATATCGGAAGGTCAATATATCAGTGAGGTTAGACACATATTATGGCAAGCCAGAACAGTTGTACATAAACTGAGAAATGTTTTATGTCACTGAATGTCGTAAATTGAATGTGAATCGCTGTCACTTTTAGGTGAGTGGTCCGCCTCTGTCTTATCCTCTATTTTGTTTCCTCCCATTTTTTCTTTGAAATAGCTCCTATAGCCTTATTTCTAGATCTAGCCATGTCACTCTTACGTTGGATAGGCTAAATTCCACCCCTTTGCACTTATGCATCAGCACCAAGCGAAAGGTCTTTTATTATTCCTTTATTGTGGGTAGCGGCAGAGTTCCCTGACCCTTTGATTCAGAGAGAAGCCGGACACACAGAAGAAGCGACCTTCGCCATTCATGTGTCCGAGCGCGTCTAGAATCGCGAAATCTGGTCGTTCGAATGTCCGCCAGGGTGTCTCTATAGCTTATGTAACTTTCCTTTATCACGAGACTTCGGTGAGACAACTTCCCGTGGTCCTTACGTCGTTTTTAAGCTGCTCTAAATGTACGGGCAGCCCCCGCCTGAACACCTGCGACTAAATTTGACTATATATGCTAGGTGTCTCTAACACTCCTTGCCATTGTCTCCAGAGAATTTTCTACCATGCAAAGTGATATCTTAGCCAAAGCGAATACCAGTTGTATTGTGTTAAGAATTCTTTATCTTATTTGGAAAGCACACTTACTTACTTAATGCATTAGGGTTTTAACTTATATATATATAGATTATAGAGTTACGTAGTTTCATCTTATATATATATATATATATATATATATATATATTATATATATATATATATATATATATATATATATATATATATATATATATATATATATATATATATATATATATAATATATATATATTTTTCCTTAAGATCAATTTTTCCGTGACAGGGAAACTCGGAATTTTGTTAAGTGCGCTACAATCCAAAATCACTAAGGCATTTATTTAAGAGCGTTTTTTTTTTCTTAGGACGGGATGTGTGAGTCTGTGTATGATATTACTTTAGTGGCCGCCAAAGGCGGTAAATATTACTTCTATTTTTCACTTCGTCTTTGTATAGTAGTTACTTTAAAGTGTGTTGCTATTTTGTAAATACTGAGGGAAAGAGCATTGGTATTTTTCTAATTAATCTAGTTTTATTACTTACTTGAGCAATTATCAATCGGGCAACTCTTAATTACCTCGGAATCGGTTTATAACCTTAAATGTGTTCCAAACATTTGTATCTTGTACGCTAACTGTGTGTGTGGAATAATTAGGCCAGGCATTGACCTTAGATGTAAATAATCGCTGCCGGATGACCCCCCCCCCCCCGCAAGCACCCTGCGAAAGACTTTTAATCGATAAGAGGGCGGGGCTTTATTGTGAGCCTGATGCCTGCGGGCAAATATGCAAGAAAGAGGGTGAGGATTTTTTTTTTTTTGGTCTGAATGTGATGGATAAATAGGCATGTCCGATACGTGTTATTATTAGGATATTGATTACTTGTTTGTTTACAGGGGCGTTTGGACCATTCCTTGTACCTGCTTCCTACGTCACCTAGTACCACGGCATGGACTGGTTGCTTCTTTTGCCATCCCATTTACTTCGGTACATACTTTAACCGATAGCTTCTCCTATACATCAGTGCAGAAAGTCAGAGAGTATTGCTTAGTCTATGGCACGCACTTCTATGGCACGCGCCTCCAACAGCCTCTGACAACCAAGTCCAGCTCCCGGCCTTCACGTGTGGCTCAATTTGAGCCCGGCGGAACTGTTTCCACTGACGGGAGAAGGGGCAAAGGCGAGCGACTGACGCCTTAAAACTAGCAGCTTCGGGCAGATAGGGCTCGTGATCCTTGGTTGGTAGCTTATCTAAGAGAAGGAACTCTGAAATCAAACCACCGCTGCCTTGCGGGAATATCCATTTATGGAATTGGCTTCGGGAGTAAACCCTGAGGATAAATCCGGAGTCGGAGTCCCTAAGGCAGTCTAATGTCGAATCGACATTATTCTGGCAACTCCTGCGACATGGCTGGTACCAAACTGTATCGGCTACTGCCGTTCCTTTGGATCTACCGGCTGTGTGGAGAGGGGGAACATGCTGCATGGGCAACAGCTTGATCTCCATATAACTGTGTCCAAGCTCGCGCCCTGGAGAGGACACTCCAGCTTCACCCTATAGGTGTCGGCAAAACACGGGAAGTAGCAGTTACCGGTTATAAGCATTTTGCCCAATTGGCGTAGGGCATGGCGCCAGGGGCTACTTCCGACAGTGGGAGAGGTTCTAGGATCTCACTGGACAGCTACCGCCCGATACAAGCTGGGCAGCCCCCAGTCAATAAGGTGTTGTCCCGCCACTGTCTGCTTTCCCCATTGGGTGCATGGGGATTAGGGTCAAACTCGAACTGTGGACAGAAAATTTTGCACCAAGCAATTATCGAAAAAATAGAAATAAGCAAACTCTCAGATTGGGATGCTGGAACGTCCGGACTATGTTGACTGGACTATCCGAAAACCTACAGGATGTAAACGATGTAAGGAAGGACAGCCATAAATTAATGATGAGCTTAAACGACTTCAGGTGGATATAGCTGCACTTCAGGAAACGCGCCTGGCGGGCTCTGGAACGGTGAGCGAGAAGGACTACACATTTTATTGGCAAGGGAAAGATCTTAATAAAGCTAGAGAACACGGAGTAGGTTTTGCGGTAAAAAAATCGCTAACTAAAATGGTTGAACCAGGCGAGAATGGATCAGAACGCCTGTTAACGCTCCGCCTGCAAACTAGCACAGGTCCCATCACCCTTGTCAGTGTGTATGCCCCTACTCTGTACTCTGCCTCAGAAGCTAAAGATGAGTTCTACGAGAATCTAACAGCAGTTATCAAAAGCATACCTAGGCAAGAGCAGCTTGTTCTCCTTGGTGACTTTAACGCTAGAGTGGGTGCCGATAACGTTTCATGGCCTTCATGTCTGGGCAGGTTTGGTATTGGCAAGATAAATGAAAATGGACAACGGCTCTTAGAGTTGTGCGTCCACCATGACCTCTGCGTGACCAACACCTACTTTCAAACAAAACCCCAGCATAAGGTGTCATGGAGACACCCACGATCCAAGCACTGGCACCAACTTGACCTGATTCTCGTCAGAAGGCCACTCCTCAGGTCTGTGCTCTCCACGCGCTCGTACCATAGTGCAGACTGTGATACAGATCACTCCTTGGTTTGCTGCAAAATCAGAGCACAACCACGAAAACTCTATCGTGTCAGACATGAAGGGAAACCACGCATTGATACCAGCAAGATGTCAGACCCTTTCATGATCGCTCAATTCACTGCGACCTTCGAGAAAGTGCTCAGTAGCCCTCAGCATGGTGATACTATTACAGAGAACTGGGAGCATCTACGGAACACCATTCAAAGTACTGAATTGCCACTTTTGGTAAGAAAACAGCAAAGTCAAATGACTGGTTTGATGCTTCATCAGATGTGATGGCACCTGTCATTGAAGCTAAGCGCAGTGCTATGAATGAATACAAACGTTCACCGAGTGCCAGAACCCTACAGATCCTGAGGGCTACGAGAAGCAATGTTCAACAAACTGCTCGACGCTGTGCAAATGACTATTGGCTCCAGCTCAGTGAGAGCATCCAGATCGCAGCGCAAACAGGCAACATTAGACAAATGTATGACGGTATAAAGAAAGCACTTGGGCCCATAAAGTAAGACGGCACCGCTAAAAACCATCAGCGGAGAGAAGCTAACCGATAAGGGTAAGCAGATGGAGAGGTGGGTCGAGCACTACTCTGAGCTTTACGCTAGAGACAATACCGTTACGCCTGCAGCCCTTGATGCTGTCAACAGTCTGCCAACTATGGAGGAGCTGGATGCCGAACCAACATTAGAGGAACTCAGCAAGGCCATTGATAGCTTGGCCTCTGGCAAAGCACCAGGCAGTGATGGGATTCCCCCTGATTTAATCAAATGCTGTAAGAGCACGCTATTACATCCCCTGCATAGGATGATGTGCCAGTGCTGGGAAGAGAAAACTATTCCTCAAGACATGCGAGATGCCAAGATTGTAACACTGTATAAAAATAAAGGAGACAGAAGTGATTGTAATAACTACAGAGGCATCTCTCTTCTTAGTATTGTTGGTAAGGTTTTTGCCAAAGTCATCTTAATGCGACTACACAAGTTAGCTGAGCGCATATATCCAGAGGCACAGTGTGGATTCCGAGCTGGCAGATCAACAACAGACATGATCTTCTCTCTCCGCCAGCTTCAGGAAAAATCAAGAGAGCAGAAAAGACCATTATATATCGCCTTTATAGACCTCACAAAAGCATTTGACCTGGTTAGTAGGGATGGACTCTTTAAAATCCTCCTGAAAATAGGCTGCCCTTCTAAAATGCTGGAAATGATAAAGTCATTCCATGACGGCATGAAGGGAACAGTCCAATATGCTGGAAGCACGTCACAGCCTTTGATATACGAAGTGGCGTTAAACAAGGCTGTGTTCTGGCTCCGACCCTCTTCGGAATCTTCTTTGCCTTACTCTTGAAACATGCATTCAGGGGTGCAACTGAAGGAATATGCCTTCACACTAGGTCAGATGGCCGTCTGTTTAATCTTTCAAGGCTGAAGGCAAAAACAAAAATCAGAAGGGTCACTATAAGAGACTTGTTGTTCGCTGATGATGCTGCAGTCGTCACTCAAAGCCAACAGGAGCTTCAGAGCTTGATGAATCGCTTCACTAAAGCATGCAAGGACTTTGGCCTCACAATAAGTCTAAATAAAACGAATGTGCTGAGTCAGGATGTGGGTGCTGCACCAGTTATCACTATCGATAACTATGAATTGGCAGTGGTGCACCACTTCACATACCTAGGGTCTACCATCAATGTACAAAACTCTCACTGGATACAGAAATCGACAGCCGCATTGGCAAAGCTGCAGCTACCTTTGCCCGCCTCACATCGCGTGTTTGGGGAAACTCTAAACTCACAATGAAGACCAAAGCTGCGGTATATAATGCCTGCGTCACCAGCACACTTCTATATGGCAGCGAGACCTGGACGACCTATGCTAAGCAAGAAAGAAGGCTCAATACCTTCCATTTGCGGTGTCTACGCCGCATCCTCGGCATCTCGTGGAAAGATAAAGTGACAAATGTCGAGGTGTTGTCACGTGCTGGCCTTCAAAGTATGTATACGCTGCTTAGACAGCGCAGACTTCGTTGGCTTGGTCATGTTCGCCGCATGGAAGATGGTCGCATCCCAAAAGATATCTTCTACGGACAATTAGCAGATGGCAAGAGAACAGTTGGGCGACCACAGCTGAGGTTCAAAGATGTGTTGTGTGCAAGAGAGATATGAGGGCACTGGACATGGATCCAGCAACATGGGAGGATGAAGCTGCCGATCGCATAAGTGGCGATGCTATTTACGGCGCCACCTCAGATTGGGCGAAGAGAGGCTCACACAAGAAGCAGAGGTGAGGAGAAAACGTCGAAAGGAGCACCAGGAAAATAAGCAGCTGAGGGCTGCCACCTCAGGGGCGCATTCCCATAGTCAGTTATGACTGAAGGGGCTATTATTATTATTATTATTGCTTAGTCAGGTGTACCACTGTGAAGTCGTCTCATTACATCT